>CM042166.1:37628138-37638138 GCA_023376005.1 Doryteuthis pealeii | reverse complement strand
AATGGCAATTTCTGGTGCAGTGACTGCAAACAAACAGTGATGCTTGCTGGAGTTGCTGTTGTCTCTCCTCCTTCTGGCTCTCTTTTCGGTCGCGGCTTCTTTCCTCTCTTTTTCAATCCTTTTTGTCCCTTGTTTGACAAAGAGGTGCCAGACTGCTCGGTTTTCTGGACAAGCCTCCAATGTGTTGTATTGATGTGGCATGTCTTCATGTCCTTCTTGCAGGCATCTTGAAAGCGTAGGCGTGGTCTCCTTACAGGTGGGTGCCTTCTACTAATTCGCCATACAGAAGGTCTTTGGGGATGCAGCCTTTGTCCATCCTCCTGATGTGACCAATCCAGCGCAGGCGTCTCTCGCAGATGATGACGAACATGCTGTTCATAATTGCTCAACGGGTTCAACCTGGAAGCCGTGGAGAATTTCAAGTAGCCCGGATCCACCATTTTTCTGATATATATATATATATATATATATATATATGTGTGTGTGTGTGTGAGTGTGTGTGTGTGTGTGGTCACCTCACGTGGTGTAATGGTTACCAAATTAGATTTGCAATAAGTTCGATCCTCACAGGGCGTCTCATACTTTTGGTCTTTTGCCATATCTAAGTTAAGCTTAGTAAACTATATTTATGTGTCGATTTCCTTATATCTAAAATAGAACGCATTTCTCTCTCTCTCTCTCTCTCTCTCTCTCTCTCTCTCTCTCTCTCTTGAACTCACACCAAACACACGCACACATACGCACAAACATTAACACAAATATATTTATCCACACACACACACGCGCGCACACATACACGCATGTATTTATACACATTCACGCATAAACATACACACATGTATTTATACACACACACACACACACACACTCACTCACACACGCACGCACTATCTAAGCACATTATAATTCATTTAAGTCTATTCATATCTATCTATCGGTCAATCTATCACAATTCCTATCTATCTACCTACCTATCTCTCTATCTCTCTATCTCAGTCTATCCATCTATCAATCTATCTGTCTATCTATCTATCTATCTATCTATCCCTCTATCTCAGTCTATCTATCTCTTTTTTTCTCTCTCTCTCTCTCTCTTTATATATATATATATATATATATATATATATGTGTGTGTGTGTGTGTGTGTGTGTATGTATATATATATATATATATATATATATATATATATATATAATATGAAAGTAATACCTCCTATTGATTTTTCATAGAATCTAAAACGGACACCGGTAGCACAATGACACCTTTGTTTAGTGTAAAGCAAGACACTATTGTTCCGCCCACGTAATACCTTTCAGTTGCAATGCATCTTTTACCAGTGATGAACAAAAACTTGCATGTCGTGCTCAGAAGCGGATCACTCCCGAAAAATAATGCCTTCTATGTTTCTCCCACGAAAACTACAACAGATACAGACAGCGACGTCTCAAAGAGGAAGCGCATATGTTGGGCTATAGTGACCTCTTAGGGGCACGTGGTGTAATGGTTAGATTTGTGGGAAATGAACTCCTTGATCCGAGTTCAAATCCTGGACGAGGCTGTTTGTATTTTACATAGCACTAATACCCTTGGGAAAGGAATACATTCAACTACACCCTGCTCCAGCTATGCATAAAAGGTAGGACAGACTGGGCTCTTTAACCTTGACTAGGCAACCAGTCAAGGAGAAGGAAGACTCTGAATTCAAACCTATTAAACTTCGCTAGAGAATTGAACTTGTGTCACATCCTACTCGTGTGGAGGGGTTGGTAAACACATATAATGACCTCTTGAGTATACCAATAATAGCCCTGTCGACTGGGGCTTTAGTATACATCGACTGCACCTCTGCAGAGGGGTAAGAAACCCCTCCCCTCCAATGAGACTACCTATTGGCCGTAGCTTGCTGTTGAGAAATTTTCTATATAATGTGCGTGCTAGATACCCGCTCCTATTTATAGACTCGGCAAGAACTATGTGATCAAACTCTTGGCCAATCGCTGGCAGTACTCTGCTGCTGATACAATACTTATACCGGCAGTACTGGTCATAAATACTCATAACTATTGCGACTTTCGTGGACGACGGACATGGGATTAAATCACTGGACCTTTATCAATACGTAGGATAGGATAGGACTTATTCGCTTACCAAAGGATTCCATAACACAGGACTTGCTTACTTTAAGCCCTTTTTAACTGACCAAGGATGGCATTTAAAAACTTAACAGTTGCGACCCATGATACTTAAGGTTGGAACCCTGGGGATCGAGCAGTCCCTGACATGTAACACTACGCTTTGGCTTTACTTAGGCTATATGGGCGGTCAGAGAGGCCCCCTCCAATCAATCGGCTGGTCATGTTAAACCCTAGCACTTATATAATTGTCCCGGCCCTATCGCTCTTATGGCAAGCCCCAACCCTTTTTATCATATATGTGCTAGAAGGCGGTGTCTGAGGGTCTTAGTGTCCTGGGTATGACGTTAAACTGCATCTAAGGGTGAAATATAAATTCTGGACCTCTGTATTTTGGAGTTTTGGCATAAAATAACAAGGGTTGAAATTCCATAAAATTTAACCAACCCATCAACCATTCTTCGAATAAGTTTTTCTGCTAGTTTTAATCCATGAAAACAGACAAAGCAAAAATCTTAGAGGAAACCTATTTCATTTAATCGTCAAACGTGTGGAGTACCATTCATTACCTTTCATCCCAGGTCCACTCTGGCCCGGTGCGGTAGTACCTGTTAGGGTCCATCTATAGGTTAAATTGAAAAATGTGTTTTTAAAAAACATTGTGTATCCATTAAGAACGAATTTATTTCAAAACTTAGTCGGCATTAAATGACCCACCGAGGTTGATAAGCCGTAAAACAAAACAAACGAACAAAGACAGCGATGTTATTAATACGTTTAAAATTCATAAATGTGTTATTTGTCACTAAAATATAAAGGTTTACATAATATATAGTGTGATAATTTGCATATTGGTTTTAACAAAATCGGGTTTTATAAATAATTACTTGGTGTTATTGATTTCAAATATAATTGTTTTATTTTCATATGTATCAAACATAAACCCCATCTATGATCTTTTTATAGAAAATAAAATCAAAATAAGTATAATCTTTTTTATATACGTTTTTATTTAGTTTCGTTAGTCTTTCAAATTTGATACAATATTATATTTGATACAATATTAATACGCATTAAAAAGTTAAAAGTTTGAAAAAAAGGATTAACATGGTGTTAAACCAATCAAATTTGTGCTTGCTCCATGTCTTGTCTGTCTTGGGTGGCTTGTATGATAGGAGGCAAGTGGCCATACAGCTGCTTCTTTGTGGGAGAACTTCTTCAAAGATTTGTCCCAGACAGCATGCAGCATCCTTGTACCGTTACGACCTAGACTTTTCACTAAGCCTTTCCTTAGAGTCCAATTCAAGTGGTGCAGCCAATAAGTAGTACTTACACGGCTACAGTTTGGAAGAATTCTCGCTTTATCTTATCAGAGAGATCCGTTGATTTTTTTGGTCTATAAACAGTTTGTCGTGCCAAATACCTGCCCTTATTTGCGCTATGTTTTTCCTTGGTGGCAACAGGCGTAAAACAAGCCAAGCTAAGATATTTACCGAGTACTATTTCTCACTTTTTTATGTGCAAATTATTTCAGATATTTTACAATCCTCTCCCTATAAAATATAAATAAGAACTGAAAACTTCTTTTCTATTGAAATAGTACCGTCAAGGAAAAACATAGCATAAATAAGGGCAGGAATCCGGACGAACAAAATATTTACTATTTTTTTTTGTTTTAGTCACCTACAGAGTAGGTACCACAAAAATATGTCACGTGATCAGTTTAGGCCATATTGAAGGAAGAAAGGTAAATATTTTTTTACTTTATTTTTTAAAATCTTGCAAAAAAGAAATAACGTACATAAAGAGTTGTTTCAAAGAAAAACAGTTAATTCAAATATCAAATTATCCGACTGGGAAAAATTACTCACCGTTATCTTGAAAAATAAGTAAAACAGTCATTTTTTTTACAACAGGGTCAGTTTTTTTTTATTGATATTTTTTAGCAGAATTCTGTATTAATGGTTCTTTTACTAAAAAGCTCTTACATCAAAACTTTATAAAAATCTTCTGATATAATTATTCAGACTCTTATCTTTATAGAAAAAAGTAAAAAATCGTTTTTTTTCAGTTCATTTTTTCAACATGATATTTTTCAGCATAATATTAATTTTTAAAACTTCAATTTACCGCCACTAAATTTTCCTTTCACATTAAAAATCTTTTTAAAAAAACTATATTTTTCCGTGATGTAAGGGAAAAAACTTTTAAATATAAATAAACACGATAAGTAAGTAAAAGAAGAAAAGTGATAACCGTTTGGGCCAACCAAGATAACCTCAAATAAAGATTTAGCGTGTTGGCGCCTCATATGAATATTTAAACACACAACTTCAATACAAACCCCCAAAATAACGAGGCTAATATATTTTCTCACCACTGACCTTTCGCTGTACCTCCCCCTACCCGTCAACCTCAACCCTCGCACAAGTGAAAGAAGAGTCAACTAATCTTTTTTTCTGTAATTCTTTTTTCCTTTCTGCTTCTTATTTTTCTTTCTTATTTCTTTTTTCTTTTTCTTCGTTTGCACTTCTTTTTCCTTCATTTTCTATTTCTTTCTTACTTTCTCATTCGTTTCCGTTTACTTCGTCTTTCTTTTGTTTTCTTTATTTTCTCCAGTTTATGTTTACTTTTTCTTTTTGTGTTGTTTTTTTTCTTGCAGTCGTTTTCTTTCAAAATTTTAATGTCTCTTTCACTGTCTTTCTTTATCTATATTTCTTCTTCTTCTTCTTCTTCTTCTTCTTCTTCTTCTTCTTCTTTTCTTCTTCTTCTATTACTCCACATATTGTCTTCTTCTTCTTCTTCTTCTTCTTCTTCTTCTTCTTCTTCTTCTTCTTCTTCTGTTACTCCCCATCTGTCTTCTTCTTCTTCTTCTTCTCTTCTTCTTCTTCTTCTTCTCTTCTCTCTCTTCTTCTTCTTCTTCTGTTACTCCTCATCTGTCTTCTTCTTCTTCTTCTTCTTCTTCTTCTTCTTCTTCTTCTGTTACTCCCCATCTGTCTTCTTCTTCTTCTTCTTCTTCTTCTTCTTCTTCTTCTTCTTTCTTCTTCTTCTTCTTTTCTTCTTACTCCACTTCTTCATCTTCTTCTCCTTTCTTTCTTTCTTTCTTTTTCGCCCTTTCTTCCTTTTTTTCTATTTTTCTTTATTCCTTTCTGCAGGTTCTTTCTTTCATTTTCTTTATTTTTCAAAATTTTTTATATTTCTTTCTTTTGTTTTCGTCCTCTCATTTTCTTTCTAAATTTATGTTCTCTTTAATGGCCTCCTTATCCATATTTCTTCTTCTTCTTCTTCTTCTTCTTCTTCTTCTTCTTCTTCTTCTTCTTCTTCTTCTTCTTCTTCTTCTTCTTCTTATTATTATTATTATTATTATTATTATTAGTAGTAGTAGTAGTAGTAGTAGTAGTAGTAGTAGTAGCATTTTCTTTCTTTCTTTCTTTCTTTCTACCTTTTTGTTTTTCTTTCTATTTCTATTTCTTTCTCTTTTTCTTTGTTCCTTTCTGCTGCTTATTTCTTTCGTTTCCTTTCGTTTTCTTTTATTTTCTCTTTCTTCGTTTCTTTCTTTCTTTTTTTATCTCCTCTCTCTTTCCACCCTATCAGTGGTGTCAAAAATAGACACCCCCAAAAGAGGGTATCCTGAGTATGATATTAAACTGAGCAATCCCCTATCGACCTCAACACTCGCACCAGTGAAAAGGATAGCCTCTCAAAAATAAACAAATTAACAAAAAAAAACAAAACAAAGAAAGTGAGAAAAAACAAACAATTTTGCAACCAGATATGTTCGGTCAACAACGCCATCGTCCAATTATCCCCCAACCACTGTCGTCTTCACGCCCTTCGCCTAGCCCTACGCCTAGCCCTGCACCCCCCTCGCACTACAACACGATCAGAGGTGCTAATTAACGCCAATGACGTTTATTTATTTATTCATTGATTCATTAATGTTTTAGTTTTTCACTATGCGCTCTCACCTTAATTTAATCAATGAATTTATTTACAGCTACGCAAATGCCAAGTCACGTGTCCTCTGTCCATTTCCGTCTGACACCAAAATATCCGGTGTCTCGACAATCAGAATATAGTGACAAACTTTATGCACGGACCTCAGATTTTATATCGTCCATGAAAGCTACTTTATATATACTTTATATACTAATTAATGGTAGTAATTTTTGATGAATATATATATATATATATATATACTTTTTTTTCTTTGGTGTGGTACCAAGTTTCTAGGTACAATGTGATTCTAGGCTGGTCCTATTCTCTACCAGTAGTTTGTTGTAGCGTTCAGGTTCCGTATGAGAGCTCAATTTTTAATTATTGTAGACAGATCAAAATTATTTGTGAATAAAAAAAGGCCTTAAATACCATGGGTATAGTGGGTATGGACCATTTCCACTCGTGGGTATCTATCTATCTATCTATCTCTCTCTCTCTCTTTCTCTCTCTCTCTCTCTCTCTCTCTCTCTCTATATATATATATATATATATATATATATATATATATATATAAACAAATGCACATATAAAACTTAACGGTTAATACCATTACATTCACACATTCACTATAGGCTTAACATTTTTCATTTTTCTCCCTCACAAACATTTCTGTAACAGTGTCCTGATGATGGTTTAATACCGAAATACTTAAGTCTTGACACATAAAATTGTTACCTCTGATCATAACATCCTCTGTTTGTTATATTTTTTGAAAATATTTTCTTCACACACACACACAGACACACACACACACACACACACACACACATATATATAGTGTGTGTGTGTGTGTGTGTGTGTGTGTGTGTGTGTGGAGAAGGGTAGACAAACGCGGGATGTTGTAGAAAATTGATGTTTATTGTAGGTAACATAATTTATTGTAGGTAAAATAATCCATTTTCTACAACATCCCGTGTTTGTCTACCTTTCTCCACATACTGTCGGATTAATTTGCTCATATTTTTCCCATACTGTATTTACCAAGATAGAAATGAACAATGAATGGAACGTTAATTTTTTTCAGAATACAAGTTGTGTTCTAAAAGTGCTTAGTTTGAAGCTGTATTTACCAAAATAGAAATGAATACTGAATGGAACGGTATTTTTTGCAGAATACTAGGTGAGTCAAAAAGTACCAAAAAATGTCGATACTTTTTGACACACCTTGTATAGTAGGTCATTTGTTCCTCTTGTTTCCTTCTGGCATCATTTCCATTTTCCCCAGAAATAATCTGCAGTAATGAGGTGAAGTGTAGTTTTCTTTTATTTGTGCGGTCAGGATTTTCCACTATTATTATTATTTGCTCCTTTTGAGTTTTCACATCAGCATTAGCTGATGGTTTTTCACTGGAGTCTGAGTAACAGCAAGTCTCCTCAGGTCTCCAGGACTCTTCTGAGTATTCTGGCAGATTGCAGCTGTGCAGTATTCTGGGTGGTATCAATCCTTCCTCTGATTTCCAGACTTTCCAAACTCTTTTCCATTCCTTTTGGGACCGTTCCAAGTGCATCAACTACAATTGGTATCACTTTGACTTTCATATTCCATAACTTTTTCAGTTCTCTGGCAAGGTCCATATATTTGTCCATTTTTTCATTTTCCTTTAGTTTCACCCTGTGATCTGCTGGAACTGCAAAATCCACCAGTTGACAAGTTCTTTCTTTTTTGTTAATCAACACTAGGTCTGGTCTTCTTGCTGGGATAAGGTGATCCGTTTTTATTTCAAAGTCCCAGAGAATTATTATTATTATTATTATTATTATTATTTATTTATTTATTTATTACATCAGCGTTAGCTGATGGACATCCACCGGAGTCTGAGGGACAAAAATGTCTGCAGGACTCGTCTGAGTATTCTAGCCGATTTCAGCAATGCAGTATTCTGGGTGGTCTCAATTCTTCCTCTGGTTTCCAGTTCCTCCAGTCTTGTTTTTTCACACTTTGTGGCGCCGTTCCTAGTGCACTAACTACAATTGGTATCACTTTCATCCTCATATTCCACACCTTTTTCAATTCTTTGGCAAGATCCGGGTATTCGTCTATCTTTTCGTTTTCCTTCATTTTCACCCTGTGACCTGCTGGAATTGCAAAGTATACCAGTTGGCACGTTCTCTTTGTTTTTGTTTTTTTTGTTTTTTTGTTCGTTTTTAAAAAAATCAATACTAGGTCTCGTCTCTTGACTGGGATAAGGTGATCCGTCTTTTATTATTATTATTATTATTATTAGTAGTAGTAGTAGTAGTAGTAGTAGTAGTAGTAGAACATGTGGATATGCTAAAATAAGATAATTTAATTATTACAACGTTTGATAAGTTTAAGTTAAATATCAAGCTATTGCAAATAGCTCAATATGTTAAGAATATAATGATCTTGATTTAACCCTCTCTCTCTCTCTCTCTCACTCTCTCTCTCTCTCTCTCTTTCTCTCTCTAACACACACACACACAAACACACACACAAACACACACTCTCTCTTTCTCCTTCTCTTTTCTTTCTCTCTCTCTCTCTCTCTCTCTCTCTCTCTCTCTTTTCTCTCTTTCCTTCTTTCCTTCTTTTCATCTTTTCATTATGTTTGATTGAAACAAAGTAGCGTTATCGCTTTCGCACGGTTCATCTTTCCCTTACAATACTTCTTTATTTCTTTCTTTCTTATATTTTGTCTGTGTAGCATTCCCTTTTTTTCTTTATAATTAAAAACGGAATGGCCCATTATTTAGCTGAGGTAACGACACACATAGGAAATAAGAATTCAGCAACACCATATCATCAGGGTTTACATTCTTGCATTTCATTTGGACAATTTGGACTGTCTTATTTTTAATCAGTTGGTGTTGCAAGATGATAACGGTCGTACAATTAAAGCACACGATTATATAAAATTATATTATAATAAATAGATTATTACTATTTTCAGTCTTATAATAGAGGGGTTCCATATTTTTTGTCATAAGTAGTAGAAATATGTCAAATTTTAGAAAACAGGTATGGCCAGTCTGTTCCAGATTACGAGCACAAACCATGCGAGTGACACGGACAAGGCATGCTGAATACTGTTGGAGAAGCAAGGACGAACTCATAAGCAACATTCTCAAGTGGAAGCCAACACATGGACATGCTAATATGGGCCGCCCAGCAAGGACCTACATAGACCAACTCTGGGAAGATGCTGGATGCTGCGCAGAGGACCTCCCTGGGACAATGAATGATAGAAAAGGTTGACGAGAGATTGTCATCCGTGCTGATTGCGCGACAGGATGATAATGATTACCTGACTTATACTAGAGGCGCGTGGGCTAATGGTTAGAGTCGTAGGAAATGAACTCGTCGACCCAAGTTCAATTCCTAGACGAAGCTGTTTGCATTTCACATAGCACTAATACCCTTGGGAAAGGTATGAAGCCAACTCTCCCACCAGCTATGGGCAAATAGTTGGACAGACTGGGCTCTTTAGCCATGGCTAGGTAACCAATATAGGAGAAGGAAAACTCCGAATTCCAACCTATTAAACTCAGCTTAAGAAATTGGCCTTGTGTCGCATCCTGCTCGTTCGGAGGGGTTGGTAAATATATATACTAGAGGGGTTCCATAATTATTTTGTCGGAAGTAGTAGAAATATTTCAAATTTTACCAAATATCAGCAAACAGGTATGACCAGTGTGTTCCAGATTTTGAACACCATTTAAGCTCGTTCTCAAATAACAATGAAACAACAACCACACACGGTGTATGATTTCAACAATAGAATGCATTGTGTTTTAAATGAAGGGGTGGGGTGGGGGGAGAGGCCAATAAAAGATATCGTGTCAAACAAGACTCAATCTTGGAGTACTTGTTTGCTTGTAAGATGATCCGAAAAGAGTCAAGTTTATTT
>CM042166.1:37599410-37623038 GCA_023376005.1 Doryteuthis pealeii | reverse complement strand
TACAGAGCGAAGGGAGGAAAAGGAGGGAATATAGAAAAGAAAAAAAGGGAAGAAGAAAAGAAAGAAAATGGGAAGGAAGAAAGAAAACAGAAAGGAAAATGAAAGGAAAAGAAGAACAGAAGGAAAAAATGGTAAGGAGAGATACAAAGAAAGAAAGATGAGAAAGAAGAGGAAAGGAAAGAAAAGAAAAGGGAAAAGGTAGAAAGAAGGAGGAAAAGAAGAGGAATATTAGAAAAAAAGATCAAGAAGGAAGGAAAAGAAGGGAAAATGAAAGGAAGGGAAGATACAAAGAAAGAATGTAGAAAATACGGAAAAAGGAACGATTTGAAAGACGGGAAAGATGTAAGGGAGGAGGGGAAAAAGCAGACAGCAAGGAAGAAGCTATCCCCTTTTATACTGGGCGCTGACCAAGGGAGATGTTTTTGGCTGTCGAGACTGGAAATTGCCTCACCTAATCCCCAGCTCCTTAACTTTGCTGCACCGATCCCTGTGCGACTCATTATCCTGAAGATTGACCAGTTTGATCCCCTTTTCTCACGCTTAGACAAGGAAAGATTGTGTATTCTTTTCAGTGTCATGAGCGTTGAGCACCACACATACTATCGCTCCACATTTTACTGCAAAGATTACGTGGTTGCTATTTCAGTTGTTGTGGTGGTGGGTTTGTGAAAGGTAAAGGAATTGAGAAAGGAAGGAGAAAGGAAGGGAAAAATACAGAAAAAATAAGAAAGAAAGAAAAGGGAAGAAGTTAAACTAGTGTAATAGTTAAATCGCGTGTACGTCGGCCGGGGCGGCCTAATGTCGGTATCAGCCAGACAGCGAACGGACCTCTATCCCCTTTTCAATAGCGCTAGACCTAAGGAGATATGTTTTTAGCATCTGAGATTGAGTGTTTCACACCCCTACCATCAGCCCTCACTTTTACCGCCACAGGAATCCCTGTGCACTCCTCATACGGTGACGGGTTAGCCGAGGCCGGATCAAAGGGCGGCCGGGTATCGAAACCTAGAACCTTGTTTTGATTCCTCGGCGGTGACCCGCCTCTACCGACTGAGCTTAAGAAAATAAAAAAAGACGAAAATTGAAGAAATGTAGGGAGGAAAAAAGAAAAAAAGAAACAGAAAAGAGAAAGGGGAAGATAATTTTTAATAAAAGCTAAGGAAAAACAAAAGGAGGAGAATAGATAGGAAGATACAAAATAGGAAATGAATGAAAATGGAAGGAAGGAAAAAATAGAAGGAGAAAGGAAGATAAAAAGAAAGAAAGAAAGAAAGAAAGAAAGACAAGTGGAAAATAAGATAAAAATCAGGAAGAAATGAAGAGAAAGAAAAGAGAAAGAAAACAAGGAAGAGAGAAAGGAGGAGAATGGAAGGAAGATAGAATGAAAGGTAGGAAGGAAAGAAAGAAAGAAAGAAATAGAAGGAGAAAGGAAGATTTTAAAAAAGTATAAAAAGAACAAAGAAAGAAGAAAAGAAGGAATGTACAAAACATGGAATGAGGAAAAGAAAGAAAAAGGAAGGAATGAAAATACAATGAAAGATAGGTAGGAAAGAAAGAAAGAAAGAAAGAAAGAAAGAAAGATAGGAAAGAAAGAAAGAAAGAAGAAGAAGAGAGGAAAAGAGAAATGAAAAATAAGATTAAACGTCAGTAAGAAAAAGAAGGAAAGAAAGGAGAAAAGAAGAAATGTACAAAACACAGAATGAAAAAAAGAAGGAAAATGGAAGGAAGGAAGATGCAATGAAAGGTAGAAGGAAAGAAAGAAGTTAAAGAAGTAGAAAAGAAAATAAGAAGAAAATAAATTTCGTCGTGGTGGCCAAAAGTCGGTATCAACCAGACAGCAAGGGAGTCTATCCCCTTCCCACTAGTGCTAGACCAATGAGATTGTTTTTTTTCGTTTGAAGTGGAGTGCCACACATACCATAAAATCCTTACTTTACCGCACGGATCCATGTGCTACTCATGCGCTGAGTTTAGCGAGGGACGGTATCGAACCAGGAACTTTGCAGTTCCTAGTCGGACGCTCTACCGATTGAGCTAAACCGACCCTAAAAAGAAAGAAGGAAAGAAGAAGAAGAAAGAAAGAAAGAAAAAGAAGGAAGGAAGAAAAAAAGAAGGTAGAAGAGAAAGAAACATAAAGAAATGTATAGGAATGTGGGAATATAGAAAGATAGAGAGAGAAAAAAGGAATATGAAATAAAAGAGAGAAAGTAAGAAATGAACAGAAGGAGGCAGACATATTACAGGAAGGAAAGAGATACAGCAAAAAGTAAAAAAAAGAAAAAGATAGGAAAGATAAGAAAGAAAGAAAGAAAGAAAAAAGAAAGAAAGAAAGCAAAGAAAGAAAGAAAGAAAGAAAGAAGAAAGAAAAGAAAGAAAGAAAGCAAGAAAGAAAAAAGAAGAAAGAGAAAGAAAAAAGAAAGAAAGAAAGAAAGAAAAAAGAAAAAAAAAAGAAATAAAGAAAAGAAAGAAAAAGAAACAAACAAAAAAGAAAGAAAGAACGAAAGAAAAGAAAAGAAAAGAAAGAAAGAAAGAAGAAAGAAAAGAAAGCAAGAAAGAAAAGAAAGAAAGAAAGTAAGAAAGAAAGAAAAGAAGAAGCAAGAAAGAAAAAAGAAAGAAAGAAAGAAAGAAAGAAAGAAAGAAAGAAAAAAGAAAGAAAAAAAGAAAAAGAAAGAAAAAAGAAAGAAAGAAAGAAAGAAAGAAGAAGTAAGAAGTGAAAAAAAAGAAAGAAAGAAACTGTAAGAAAGAAAAAGGAAAGAAGGAAAGAAAAGGAAATAAAAAAAAGAAAAAGTAGAAAAAAATTTTTCTAAAATCAAATCAAATATATTTGCTGAAAGCAAACATCTTTTTTGGTTTGACTAAAATATCAAAAAACAGAAAGTGAATTATTTGAATTTCTTTTATTTTTTAACACAATTGAAAAGGAGGAAAAAAAATTAAGAAAAATTTTATAATATAATTCGGACTATTGTCCTCATCTTCATTGTTATTTGTACAACGTTTCGGCCGATTTGCCACCCGGCCTTCTTCAGGTATTTCTTGTCGGACTCTGGAACCTTCTCGGAATCGGGAACCTTCTTGTCGTAATCGCGAACCTTTTACGACAAGAAGGTTTCTGATTACGACATGAAGGATCCCGAGTCCGACAAGAAATACCTGAAGAAGGCCAGAGGGCACATCGGCCGAAACGTTGTACAAATAACAATGAAGATGAGGACAAGAGTCCGAATAATACAAATGAAACTAATTATCAAGCCACATCTGAAAAATACAGAGAAATTAAGAAAATATCAACAAACAAGTATTTAAGTTTTGATATAATTAAATTAGAAAGACGAATGAAATTACATACGCTCACAAAAGAATTACACTTATTTTTACTTATACATAAGATCTTTTAATACGTTTGAGAATAAAAAACAATAATAATAGAAATCCCTAACAAGTAATTATATATTAAACCCGGTTTTATTAAAACCAGTATGCAAATTATTCACATCCCATGCTATATAAACATTTATTTCTTACTGATATATAACACACATCGCATGATTTTTAACATAAATAATATGGGCTGTAATTATATATTAAACCCGGTTTTATTAAAACCAGTATGCAAATTATTCACATCGTATGCCATATAAACATTTATTTCTTAATGATATATAAAACACATCACATGATCTTACACATAAATAATATGGGCTGTTTTGACGAGAATCTATCGTAGCCAGACCTTAATAGAGATATTGTTAATAAATAAGAAGCTAGTTAAAATTCAATTATGATATTTAATAACCATTGAGAATATAACGTAAACAATTAAGGAAATTGTGACGCTGGTGGTGACGTAGCTTCGGTTACAGACAATCTCCATTATAATAAGATTATTATTTTTTTTTCGAAGGTACGAAAGAACAACAATGTTAACCTAACGAAGCGAAAAAAACATTAATAACGACAAAAAAAGTCAACAACAAAAAAGAATAAGGAAAAAACGGAGAAACAATATTAAGAAAAAAAAAGGGGGAAAAAGTGAAGGTGACGTAGTTTCGGTTACGGACAGACAAACACACAATCCCCATTATAATAAGATTATTATTATTCTTTCTTTCTTTCTGAAATATATGGTAAAATATTTGAAGGCACGAAAGAACAATGATAACCTAACGAAGCGAAAAAAACATTAATAACGACAAAAAATCAAAAAGTGGAGGTGACGTAGTTTCGGTTACAGACAGACAGACACACAATCTCCATTATAATAAGAATTATTATTATTATTTATTTCTGAAATATATTGTAAAAGATTCGAAGGTACGAAAGAATAATGATAACCTAAGGAAGCGAAAAAAGTATTAATAACGACAAAAAATCAATAATAAAAAAATGAGAAAAAGACGAAGAAACAATATTTTAAAAAAAAGTGGAAATGACGTAGTTTTGGTTACAGACAGACAGACACACACAATCAACATTATAATAAGAATTATTATTATTCTTTCTTTCTGAAATATATTGTAAAAGATTCGAAGGTACGAAAGAACAATGATAACCTAACGAAGCGAAAAAAGTATTGATAACGACAAAAAAATTAAAAACGTGGAGGTGACGTAGTTTCGGTTACAGACACACAATCTCAAATATAATAAGTTTATTTTAATTTTTCTTTCTTTCTGAAGTATATTGTAAAAGATTCGTAGGTATCAAAGAACAGCAATGATAACCTAACGAAGCGAAACAAATATTAATAACGACAAAAAATAAAAAAATAAAAAATAAGGAAAAGACAAAGAAACAATATTTTTAAAAAAAGTGGAAGTGACGTAGTTTCAGTTACAGACAGACAGATACACAATCTCCATTATTATTTTTCTTTCTTTCTTAAATTTATGGTAAAAGATTCTAAGGTACGAAAGAACAACAATGATAACCTAACGAAGCGAAAAAAAAAATAATAACAACAAAAATCAACAATAACAAAAAAGAATAAGGAAAATACAGAGAAACAATATTTTTAAAAAAGTGGAGGTGACGTAGTTTCGGTTACAGACAGACACACAATCTCCATTATGATAAGATTATTATTATTTTTCTTTCTTTCTGAAATATATGGTAAAATATTCTAAGGTAAGAAAGAACAATGATAACCTAACAAAGCGAAAAAAACATTAATAACGACAAAAAAATCAAAAAGTGGAGGTGACGTAGTTTCGGTTACAGACACACACACACTCTCCATTATAATAAGATTATTATTATTATTTTACTTTCTTTCTGAAGTATATTGTAAAATATTCTAAGGTACGAAAGAACAACAATGATAACCTAACGAAGCGAAAAAAACATTAATAACAACAAAAAATAAAAAAATAAGGAAAAGACGGAGAAACAATATTTTAAAAAAGGAAAAATTGGAGGTGATGTATTTTTGGTTACAGATAGACCGACACACAATCTCCATCATAATAAGAATTATTATTATTCTTTCTTTCTGAAATATATTGTAAAAGATTCTAAGGTACGAAAGAACAACAATGATAACCTAACGAAGCGAAAAAAATATTAATAATGACAAAAAAATCAACAATAAAAACATAAGGAAAAGACGAAGAAACAATATTTTTTAAAAAAGTGAAAGTGACGTAGTTTCGGTTACAGACAGACGGATACACAATCTCCATTATTATTATTCTTTCTTTCTGAAATATATTGTAAAAGATTCTAAGGTACGAAAGAACAACAATGATAACCTAACGAAGCGAAAAAAACATTAATAACGACAAAAAATCAAAAAGTGGAGGTGACGTAGTTTCGGTTACAGACAGACAGACACACAATCTCCATTATGATAGGATTATTATTATTTTTTCTTTCTTTCTGAAATATATTGTAAAATATTCTAAGGTACGAAGGACAATGATAACCTAACAAAGCGAAAAAAAACAAAAAAAAACAAACATTAATAACGACAAAAAAAATCAAAAAGTGGAGGTGACGTAGTTTCGGTTACAGACAGACAGATACACAATCTCCATTATTATTTTTCTTCCTTTCTGAAATATATTGTAAAATATTCTAAGGTACGAAAGAACAATGATAACCTAATAAAGCGAAAAAAAAAAAAACATTAATAACGACAAAAAAATAAAAAAGTGGAGGTGACGTAGTTTCGGTTACAGACAGACAGATACACCAATCTCCATTATTATTTTTCTTTCTTTCGGAAATATATGGTAAAAAGATCTAAGGTACGAAAGAACAACAATGAAAACCTAACGAAGCGAAAAAAACATTAATAACGACAAAAAATCAACAACAAAAAAAATAAGGGAAAAGACGGAGAAGCGAAGATTAAGAAAAGACAAAAAAAAAAAAAAAACAAAAAAAAATGGTAGAATTACCAAAGTTGAAAAAATCAGGAAATGAAAATAAGTAATTCTTAAAGATTTGATCTTCCCCAGAATGATTTGAGTCGTTAATAATCCCTTCTATTAATTCTCTGACATTAAGACGAACAGAGAGTTTTGCGTAAAAAGCGGAAGAGATGAAACCAACGAGAATGGTAAAAAAAAAGACCGTCTCTTGGAAATGTGATTTCAGCATTTCTTATTGTTTATCAGTGCCCGGATGGTGGCGGTAATAGTGATGCGGGGTGGGGGGAGTTGGCAGGGGAGGAGGGTAGGGAGAGGACATTAATGGGGGAGAAGAGATTTTAATATGAGCCCAGACACATAGAAAGAGACGCACAATCCGATATATTATATATATATATATATATATAATATATTGAGGTGTGTCAAAAAAGTATCGAGAGTTTTTTTTTTTTGACACACCTTGTATTCTAAAAAAATGAACGTTCCATTCATTGTTCTTTTCTATCTTGGTAAAGGCTTCAAACTCGGCACTTTTATAACACACCTTGTATTCTGAAGAAAAATGAACGTTCCATTCATTGTTCATTTCTATCTTGTAAATACAGCTTCAAACTCGGCACTTTTATGACACACCTTGTATTCTGAAGAAAAATAACGTTCCATTCATTGTTCATTTCTGTCTTGGCAAATACAGCTTCAAACTCAGCACTTTTATAACACACCTCGTATTCTGAAAAAATGAAATTCATTGTATCTTGGTTCAAACTCGGCACTTTATGACACACCTTGTATTCTGAAGAAAAAATGAAAGTTCCATTCATTGTTTCTTTTTCTATCTTGGTAAATACAGCTTCAAACTCGGCACTTTTATAACACACCTTGTATTCTGAAAAAAAATTAACGTTTCCATTCATTGTTCATTTCTATCTTGGTAAATACAGCTTCAAACTCAGCACTTTTATCACACACCTTGTATTCTGAAAAAAATTAACGTTCCATTCATTGTTCATTTCTATCTCGGTAAATACAGCTTCAAACTCGGTAATGGAGCGCCATTAGTTCCTCACTTTACCGCAAAGATTCGTGTGCTACTCATACATTGAGTTGGCGAGGACCGGTCCCGAACTAGGAATCTTGTTGTTCCAAGCTAGACACTCTACCAACTCGAGCTATTCCGGCACTAATATATATATGTATATATATATATCTTTGACAGAGCATGCATATCTGGTTTCGCTCACGACAAGAAGTTGTTGCTAAGTCCAGCCAAACTGAAGAGACGGGAAACGTCTAAACTCGGTGTCTGTGGGTGGCTATTATTATAATATATATACCGAAGCATGTATTTATCAGTTAAAACTCTGCTCCTTAATTGCAGCTGAAGACGGTCGAGGGGTTAGGAACCACACTGATGAAAAGTCATTCAGGTTTTGTTTATATATATATATATATATATATATATATATATATATACTAGAACCCTCCACATGTGCAGGATGTGACACAAGGTCGATTTCTTAAGGGGAATTTTGTCAGGTTTGAGTTTTCATTCTCCTAGACTGGTTGCCTAACCATGTTTAGAGCTCAGCCTGTCTTACTATTTTGGTCTGGTGTTAGTGAAAAGGGGATAGACCCTCGCTGTCTGGTTGATACCGACATTAGGCCACCCCGACGACTACTTTACTTACTTATATACTAGAATAACGTGACTCGTCGGGTCACCTATTGAGCCCTAGGTAGCTAATTGTGACCAGGAAGAAAGTTAGTTTGAAAAATGAATTAAATTTAAAAAAAAAAACGACCGGAAAATAAATAAACTTAAAAATCATTTTAAAAATCTAACGTGTCTTAGCGGCTGTTAGCAGGTGAGAATTAACATACGAATCTGCCGTTCACAAGCGCCAATCTTCTCTTTAAGTTCACAGAGAAAACTAACATATATAATGAGTATTTAATCAAGGTATATATAGAGAGGAAGGAAGTGACAGGCAGAATGTTAAGTAAGAGACGGGTGAGGTTTTTTTTTTTACTTAATTGCAAATACGACTAATTAGAACCAAATAAAATGATCTTTTATATAACATAATCCCAAAACTAAGGAATATTTTGCAATGTATTTTGTATAATTAAATTAAATAGGAAAAAAGCCTTTAGCAAACAATTATTGATTTAATCAGCTTAAGTAAATAATGTGTGTGTGTGTGTGTTTCTGTGTATCCGTATTGTTTGTATATGTCTGTGTGAGTACGTGTGTGTGTGTTTCTGTGTGCGGGTCTGTGTGCATTTGTTTTTTTGTGAGTATGTGTGTGTGTATGTGTGTGTGTGTGTGTGTGTGTGTGTGTCTGTCTTTTGTGTATATATGTCTGTCAGTGTAAGTATGTGTCTGTGTGTGTCTGGGTATGTGTATACGTTTGTCTGTGTGCGTATGGGTGTGTATGTGTGTATGTGTGCGCGTGGTGTGCACTGTCTTTCATAATTGATTCTGCCTCACCTCATCATAAGCCAGTGTTTCTCTAAGTTATCTGCTCTTTTTCTGCATCGGCTTGCATCGATTATAATTTACTTCACCATTGACTTCGTGCGCATCTTTAAGCCAGTCACACAACTGTAAACAGTTGCGCTTATTCGAGACGTAAACCTAATGCCTTGCTTTTATTCTATTCTATATTATTTATTATTTCATTTCTGCTTGAACTTTACCACGGTTCGATCGCTGATTTTTGATCATCATCCGGTGATGTGAGTACGGGTTTCGCTTGCTGGGTTACTATCTAAGCGGAAATCATTGAACGTAAATGGAAACAAAAAAACAGAAGGAAATAACATAGAATAAAATACAAAATTGAGATCAGTTGATTTCATGAGAATTTCTACGATCGCGAAGAGTTTTCTGCTGTGGAATTTTCGTGTATCACTCTCTTAGAACTTGATTGCCGTTTCGATGAGTTGATTAGATCTATTTCATTTTTCCGTCTTCTTTTTTGGAAGCGAAGAATGCGCCGCTATTTAAATCTAGGCGATGCTTTTTTATTTTTTTTATTCATCTTTATTCTTTTTATTTTGTTATCTTTTCATGTTTACTATCAGTTTCAACCGACCTTTTCTTTTATTTGCTTACACGCCGGCAAAAGATTTTATTACTACAGTTAATAATTCTAACCAATCTACTGCCTTTTGCGACTATAGTTGAATTCCTCTCACCTTCCCATGTGTTCCGGTTCAGCTGTTTTGTTTTGGGACAAAATGTAACTGCATATAAAAAAGTATGAATCCTTTAAAATGTAACTGCATATAAAAAAAAGTATGAATCTTTAAAATGTAATTGCATATAAAAAAGTATGAATCCTTTAAAATGTAATTTAAAAAAAGTATGAATAAAATGAATTGCATATAAAAAAGTATGAATCCTTTAAAATGTAATTGCATATAAAAAAGTATGAATCCTTTAAAATGTAACTGCATATAAAAAGTATGAATCCTTTAAAATGTAACTGCATATAAAAAAGTATGAATCTTTAAAAAATGTAACTGCATATAAAAAAGTATGAATCTTTTAAAATGTAACTGCATATAAAAAAGTATGAATCCTTTAAAATGTAACTGCATATAAAAAAGTATGAATCCTTTGAAATGTAACTGCATATAAAAAGTATGATGTACTGCATATAAAAAAGTATGAATCCTTTAAAATGTAACTGCATATAAAAAGTATGAATCTTTAAAATGTAACTGCATATAAAAAGTATGAATCCTTTAAAATGTAACTGCATATAAAAAGTATGAATCCTTTAAAATGTAACTGCATATAAAAAAGTATGAATCCTTTAAAATGTAACTGCATATAAAAAGTAGAATCCTTTAAAATGTAACTGCATATAAAAAAGTATGAATCCTTTAAAATGTAACTGTAAAAAGTATGAATCCTTTAAAATGTAACTGCATATAAAAAAAGTATGAATCCTTTAAAATGTAATTGCATATAAAAAAGTATGAATCCTTTAAAATGTAATTGCATATAAAAAGTATGAATCCTTAAAATAAAAAAGTATGAATCCTTTAAAATGTAATTGCATATAAAAAAGTATGAATCCTTTAAAATGTAATTGCATATAAAAAAGTATGAATCCTTTAAAATGTAATGCTGAATCCTTTAAAATGTAAGCATATAAAAAGTATGATCCTTTAAAATGTAACTGCATATAAAAAAATGTATAAAAAAGTATGATCCTTTAAAATGTAATGCATATAAAAAGTATGAATCCTTTAAAATGTAACTGCATATAAAAAAGTATGAATCTTTAAAATGTAACTGCATATAAAAAGTATGAATCCTTTAAAATGTAACTGCATATAAAAAAGTTGAATCCTTTAAAAAAAAAGTATGAATCCTTTAAAATGTGTAAAAAGTATGAATCCCTTTAAAATGTAATTGCATATAAAAAGTATGAATCCTTTAAAATGTAATTGCATATAAAAAAGTATGAATCCTTTAAAATGTAACTGCATATAAAAAAGTATGAATCCTTAAATGTAATTGCATATAAAAGTATGAATCCTTAAAATGTAATTGCATATAAAAAGTATGAATCCTTTAAAATGTAATTGCATATAAAAAAGTGAATCCTTTAAAATGTAATGCATATAAAAAAGTATGAATCCTTTAAAATGTAACTGCATATAAAAAAGTATGAATCCTTTAAAATGTAACTGCATATAAAAAAAGTATGAATCCTTTAAAATGTAACTGCATATAAAAAGTATGAATCCTTTAAAATGTAACTGCATATAAAAAAGTATGAATCCTTTAAAATGTAACTGCATAAAAAAGTATGAATCTTTAAAATGTAATGCATAAAAAGTATAAAAAATGTATGAATCCTTTAAAATGTAATTGCATATAAAAAGTATGAATCCTTTAAAATGTAATTGCATATAAAAAAGTATGAATCCTTTAAAATGTAATTGCATATAAAAAAGATGTAATTGCATGCATAAAAAAAGTATGAATCTTTAAAATGTAATTGCATATAAAAAAGTATGAATCCTTTAAAATGTAACTGCATATAAAAAAGTATGAATCCTTTAAAATGTAACTGCATATAAAAAGTATGAATCCTTTAAAATGTAACTGCATATAAAAAAAGGATGAATCCTTTAAAATGTAACTGCATATAAAAAAAGTATGAATCCTTTAAAATAGAGAGTTACTTTTCAATCAGCCTTTATATTAAGGAACTTACAATAAAGTATTGAGAAAAATTTAACTGCATATAAAATAATTATAAATAGTTTGAATAGGGAATTACTTTTCAATCATCCCGTAAAAAAAGATGCTACTTTAAATTTACACAAAACAAGGACCATATGACATTTAGGCACCCCTTTTTGATCTCGATTCAGAAGGAGATGTTTTTCATTTGCACCGTCAATATCCGGTTGGTTGTCAGGAATTAGGGTTAAAGGTTAGGTTTAGGGGTTAGGGTTAGGGGTTAGATTTATAATTTAAAACAAAAACTCTAAAAAATAATCTGTTAACAAACTACCGGATATTGACGGTGTAAATGAAGAACATGTCCTTCTGAATCGAGATCAAAAAGGGGTGCCTAAAGGTCATATGGTCCTTGTTTTGTTTTGTTTAAATTTAAAGTAGCATTTTTACGGAATGATTGAAAAGTAATTCCCTATTCAAACTATTTATAATTATTTTATATGCAGTTAAATTTTTCTCAATAAATTAATGTAAGTTCCTTAATATAAAGGCTGATTGAAAAGTAACTCTCTATTTTAAAGGATTCATAATTTTTTATATGCAGTTACATTTCTCCCAATACTTTAATGTATGTTCCTTAATATAAAGGTTAATTTCAAACTATTTATAATTTGTCTTTATATGTAGTTATATTTTCTCAATTCATTAATGTATGTTTCTTAATATACCGGGTGATTGAAAAGTAACCCCCTATTTGAAACTATATATAATGTTTTTATATGCAGTTACGTTTTTCTCAATTATTTGATGTATGTTACTTAATATACAGGCTAATTGAAAAGTACCTCCTCTTTCAAACTATTTATGATTTTTTATATGTAGTATATTTTCCCAATTCTTTAATGTATGTTATTTTATATACCGCTGATTGAAAAGTAACTCCCTATTTTAAACTATTTATAATTCTTTTTATATGTAGTTAAATTTTTCTCAATACTTTAATGTATGCTTCTTAATATACAGAGTGATTGAAAAGTAACTCCCTATCTAAAACTATTTATAATTTTTTTATATGCAGTTACATTTTTCTCAATTCTTTATTGTATGTTCCTTAATATACCGTATGATTGAAAAGTAACTCCCTATTTAAAACTATTTATAATTTTTTTTATATGCAGTTACATTTTTCTCAGTTCTTTATTGTATGTTCCTTAATATACAGGGTGATTGAAAAGTAACTCCCTATTTTAAACTATCTTTCATTTTTCATATGTATTTAAACTTTTCTCAATTCTTTAATGTATATACCTTAATATACAGGCTGATTGAAATGTAATCCCCTCTTTCAAACTAGTTATAATTTTTTTTATATGTAGTTATATTTTCTCAATTATTTAATGTAAATTCCTTAATATACAGGGTGATTGAAAAGTAACTCCCTATTTTAAACTATCTATCATTTTTCATATGTAGTTAAACTTTTCTCAATTCTTTAATGTATATACCTTAATATACAGGCTGACTGAAATGTAATCCCCTCTTTCAAACTAGTTATAATTTTTTATATGTAGTTAAACTTTTCTCAATTATTTAATGTAAATTCCTTAATATACAGGCTGATTGAAAAGTAACTCCCTATTTTAAACTATCTATCATTTTTCATATGTAGTTAAACTTTTCTCATTCTTTAATGTATATACCTTAATATACAGGCTGATTGGAAAGTAACCCTATTTTAATCTATTTATAATGTTTTATATGCAGTTAATTTTTCTCAATACTTTAATGTATGTTCCTTAATATACAGGCCGATGAACTCCCTCTTTCAAACTATAATGTTTTTATATGTAGTATTATTTTCTCAATTCTTTATTCTATGTTCCTTAATATAGAGGATGATTGAAAAGTATCTCCCTATTTGAAACTATATATAATTTTTTAATATGCAGTTACATTTTTCTCAATTCTTTAATGTATGTTACTTAATATTTAGTAATTAAATAAGTGCTGTGAAAGATGGTGTTTCTCAACATTTTTCTATTGTTGTTTGTGAATAGCTGAATCAGCATTTTCTTGGGAGATGGATGGGTAGATGTGGTCCACAAGAGTTTTCTGCTGTGGAATTTTCGTGTATCACTCTCTTAGAACTCGATTTCCGTTTCAGGGATATTTGGGAAGCGATGAATGCGCCAAGCATTTAAATCTAGGAGTTTTTATTCATTTGTATTTCTTATTTTCTTTTCTTTTCTTAAACTCAGTCCGGGAAAGCTCTCTCTCTCTCTCTTTCTCTGTCTGTCTGTCTGTCTGTCTGTCTGTCTCTCTCTCTTTCATTTGGCCACACAATTTAATGGCATATCAAACCCTGCGGTCTATCTAAAGCAGAATCCTTTTTATGTATGAAAGCAAAAACATGCACACTCCGGGCGTAAGTATTCAACTTTTGGTTATTTCCTATAAGTCTAACATAAACAAAGGGGAACCACTCTTCCAATGATAAATTATCTATTTATTTATTGATCTACTAGGAAAAAAGAAGACGGGATTAGGGTTAGGGTTAAGGTTTAAGATTTGGGCTGACGGTTAGTTTAATGGAAAAATAAATAAATAATTTATCAGTCAAGAGTAGTTACCCTTTGTTTATGTTAGACTTATAGGAAATAACCCGACTTTTAATGTAATGGATATATATATATATATATATATATATATATATATATATATATATATATATATATATATAATAATAATAATAATAATAATAATAATGGACTCTCCCGTCGATTATCGACATATGAGGGTTCATACACACAATGATCTCCCACACAGGGATTTGTTTATAGTGGTGATAGCTTGTGTTGGACCATCCACACTTTTTGGCACAGTTGATAGGAAGGAATTGGTACATCAAAGGTTGCCACAAACCCAATCAACGACCGACCTCAGGAATTTTGAATTCAGAGTCATCCCTCTCCTAGACTGGTTACCTACCCAAGAGAGCCCAGTCTGCCCTACTATTTAACCCATAGCTGGAGGGAGAATATATGGATTCATACCTTTCCCAAGGGTATTAGCGCTATGTGAAATGCCAACAGCTTCGTCTAGGAATTGAACTCGAATTGACGATATATATATATATATTATATATATATATATATATATATATATATATATATATATATATATATATATATATTAAGAGTTATTGCTAAATAGTTCAATATGTAAAATGTATGATAATCTTGATTTAACACTTTCTCTCTCTTTTTTCTTTCTTTCCTTCTTTTTATTTTTTCATTAAGTTTGATTGAAACAGATTAGCGTTAGCATTCCCACCTGCTCACCTCCTCTCTTTATCCCATACTCTCTGGTTTTTTCTTTCTTATCATATTTTTTCTGCGTAGCATGTCCTTTTTCTTCCCTTTCTTTATAATAAAGACGGAATGGTCCATTATTTAGCTGAGGTGACGACGCTCATAAGAAATAAGAATTCGGCGGATGAGCAACACCAGAATGTCAGATTTTTACAAGTTTGCATTACATCTTGGTCGATTTGGACCGTCTTATTTTAGACCAGAGGATGTTGCAAGATGATAACGGTCGTATAATAAAGGAACATTAGTATTAATATATCAAATCGGAAAGACTAATGGAATTAAATAAGAACGCATATAAAAGATTATACTTATTTTAATTATATTTTAATTCGTTTTTATATAAAAGCATTCATAGGATTGATTTTAATACGTTGGAGAACAAAACAATAATATTAGAGATCAATAAAGCCAAGTAATTATTCATGAAACTCGGTTTTGTTAAAAACGTAACCACATTATATTTTATGTAAACTTTTATTTCTTAGCGATATATTAGACTCACAGCAGGATTTTAAATGCACAAATAACATGGGATGTTTTGAGGCAAATCTAATTCAGTTTTTCATGGAGATATTGTTAGTAAATCAGATTTATTCTATGTATTAATGATTTTGATAATAAATTAAATACTCATTGATAAACTTGATAAAATTGATGTAACCGATATTTTGTCACTGCTTAGATCACAGTATTGACGTAAGCAGTGACGAAGTATCGGTTACAGACAGTCAGGCAACGAATCTCGATAATAATAATAATAATAATAATAATAATAATAATAATAATAATAATAATAATATACAAATTCACTAGCACACAAGAGAAGATAAACCACCTCATGTACATGGATGACATAAAAAAATTTTGCAAAAAATGAAAAAGAATTAGAAACCCTGGTACAAACTATTAGAATATATAGCCAAGATATAGGAATGGAATTTGGAATTGAAAAATGTGCTATGCTAGTAATGAAAAAGGGCGAAAGAAAATTACTGAATGGAATACAACTACCAAATCAGGACACCATAAAATCACTTGATGAAAATGAAAGTTACAAATACTTAGGAATTTTAGAAGCGGGCAATACTAAGCAAACAGAAATGAAAGGAAAAGTTAAAAAAGAATAGCTCAGGAGAACTAGAAAACTTCTAGAAACCAAACTTAACAGCAGAAATCTGATCAATGGAATTAATACCTGGGCTGTCCCCATTATAAGATACTCAGGACCATTCTTAAAATGGACAAAAGAAGAACCCAGACAAATAGACCAAAGGACAAGAAAATTAATGACCATGCACAAGGCTCTCCACCCTAGAGATGATAGAGATACATTGTATATGTCAAGAAAGGAAGGGGGAAGAGGTCTTGCCAACATAGAGGAATGCGTAGAAACCACAATCCAACAACTTGAAGATTACACAAGGAAGAGCAAAGACAAACTACTTATGGCGGCCAACAATAGTAGAAACGGTAGATGGACAAACAGAAAAACGACAAAGACTAGAAAACAAAAATGGGAAGAAAAACAATTATACGGACGCTTCAAACGACAAATAGAAGAGGTTGGACATGGTTAAGAAAGGGAAACCTCAAAAGAGAAACAGAATCACTTATAATTGCTGCACAAAATAATGCCATAAGGACAAACTACATCAAAGCGAAAATTGATAAGACCCAACAGAATAGTAAATGTAGACTTTGCGGTAATAGAGATGAGACTGTTAACCATATACTCTGCGAATGTAGCAAACTAGCACAACGAGAATACAAAACTAGACACGACTGGGTTGGGAAGGTGATCCACTGGGAATTATGCAAAAAATTAAATTTTGACTACACAACAAAATGGTATATGCATAAACCAGAATCTGTTCTTGAGAACGAAACGCACAAAATTCTCTGGGACTTTGAGATAAAAACGGATCACCTTATCCCAGCAAGAAGGCCAGATCTAGTGTTGATAAACAAAAAAGAAAGAACTTGTCAACTGGTGGATTTTGCAGTGCCAGCAGATCACAGGGTGAAGCTAAAGGAAAATGAAAAAATAGACAAATATCTGGACCTTGCCAGAGAACTGAAAAAGTTGGGGAATATGAAAGTGAAAGTTATACCAATTGTAGTTGGTGCACTTGGAACAGTCCCAAAAGGATTAGAAAAGGGTTTGGAAAGTTTGGATATCAGAGGAAGGATTGAAACCATTCAGAACACTGCACTGCTGCAATCTGCCAGAATACTCAGAAGAGTCCTGGAGACCTGAGGAGACTTACTGTCACTCAGACTTCAGTGAAAGACCATCAGCTAACACTGATGTGAAAACTCAAAAGGAGTAAATAATAATAATAATTTTTTTATAGTTAATGTGTTTATGTTCCATTTATATAAATATATATATATATATATATATATATATATATATTTGGGATAATATGTGCTTAATTGAAGTCATACCTAATTCGAAAAATTAATTAATGGATAATTAATGAATTAGGCGAGCATATATCTGTTCAAATGTAAGGCGTAAACAAATCGAGAAAAAGTCAATCTCTGTATGTACATTTCGGCATATTATGCCTCATCAGCAGAGTCATAGACAGGAAACTGTTCTGTTACAGACTATAACTCTGCTGATGAGGCATAATATGCCGAAATGTACATACAGAGATTGACTTTTCTAAAATAAAGAGGAATTAATATACAATTTGAATTAGTTAAATTATTAAGTATAGAAAACAGGTTTTCTCGGATCTTCCTATATATATATGTTTATATATATTTATATATATATATATATATATATGAGAAATGTGAGGAGGTTAATCCGACAATATATGTGTGTACATTTGAGTAACTTTGAAAGGAAAAAGGAAGGGAAATAAATAAATAGAATAAAATAAAATAATAACAAAATAAAATAAATTAAGGTAGATAGGTACATATGAGGAATAAACAAACTACTATTTAAATGAACTGGGGTTGCTCATTTAGCTAAAATCTGGAATAGATTGATTTAACAGAAATTCCTAACAAATTACTGATAAATATCTTTTTTATTGCCTTATAGCTGAGCAGACAGGACAATATAAAAAAAAAATCTGTTTTCAAATGCCTTAAAGGTAATAAAGAATTCATCATTCGTATCTGATGAGCAGGGAGAATTAGATACTTTGTCTAAGCTCCTCGAAATAGTCTAAAATGCAAAATCTCTAAGTCTTTTGTTATTTTTTTACTTATAAATTTGCTCTGTGACTCTAACAATAAGAGCACACATTGATCTCTCAAACTGCGACAGGTTGTTAAAAAAACTCCTATGTCGTAAGGAAGATTTCTTCTCTGGACTTTTGGATTTTATATATACTAGAAAATATATGCACCCTCCGGGTGCAAGTATTTAAGTTTTAATGTAATAAAATATCGTATTAAATTAGAAAGGCTAATGAAACTAAATAAGAATACAGATAAAAAGATTTGAAACAGAGGGAGTATAATAAAAGATTTGAAACAGAGGGAGTATAATAAAAAATGGAACAACTGAAATTTACTCTTCTATCACTCTCGTCTTTCATTGTTATTTTTTCTAATTTAAGTATTTAGTTAAAAGAGGAAGTAAAGAATAAAATGACAGATATTTTATCTTGTTAATGGATTTCATATAAGATTCATTGAAGAGATTTTTGCTTATATTCATGAAAATAAAACCAAACAGTTAGAAATCAATAATACTAAGCACTTATTTATTAAATTCGATTTTTTTAATATTAATATGCAAATTAGCCTACCCGTTCACACTGTAAACCGCTATTTTGTTGTATATATAAATATAATTGCATGTTCTTAGTATGTAGACATAGTTAACAGTATTAATAATGTAAGACAATTTTATTAATAATTGAGGTTTAGATAAAAATAAAATCATGGAGAATGTGATGTCAATAACTATGAGAATTGTGACTTGAGTAGAATATAGTTTCGGTTACAGACAGAAAAATACACAATCTCCATTATAATAAGATATATATATATATATATATATATATATATAACGATATTTTTATTTAAGGGTGATACTGTGAGATGATATGTTTTAGCTATTTTTATCGTCTCTGACTATTACTAAGAAATCTCGGAAGCATCGTCCTTACTATCAACGGCTTGCAATATTATTCTGTTTGAAGTCAGGATCCGGTTATCTTTTGAGCCATTCTGGAAACATTAATTTTTTCCCCTCCATCCCATTTGCCCTTTTCACCCATAAAAATTCAAAAATCAAAAATAGACTCACCCCCCCCATTTCTTGTCTTCGATCTGAATTCAGAAGTTTTGTTATTTCAAAGGAACAAACCAGAACCTTTTTTGCAATCCAGTTTCCTTTGATCGTCAAAAATAAAGTATGGATGTACGTTTTGGAATTAAAAAAAAAATGCTTCAATGTCTATCGCTCATTCATGCGTATCATGCTTACTGACATGTATGTGTCCAAATGTTGCTATTTACAATCCACGACATCATTGAGGCCTATTTTATCTCTTTTTTTACAGTTGGTCTTGTACGTAGTTTAGAAACTATCCGAAATCTCTGTTAGTGTAATCCGAGAGCGGATACTTTTGACCGTCTTCGGTCATTTAAAAAAAAACTTAAATGCTCCTTTATAGGGGAATCATGGATTTTTTTTACGGCATTTCAATATTTGGGTTATTTTATGCCGAATGTATTTTCTTTTTATTCATTATTTAAAAAAAAAATGTTTCAATGTCTATCGTTCATTCATGCGTAACATGCTTACTGACATGTATGTGTCCAAAGGTTGTTATTTACAATCCACGACATCATTGAGGCCTATTTTCTCTCTTTTTTCACAGTTGGGTTGGTTTCAATATTTGGTTGGTACAAATGTTACTCGGAAATAGTCAGCGTTAAAACAAATATAAAGTACTCAATACGTAAGTAGACCGGATATAGTATTATAGTGTGTACAGAAATAACCTACTCGAGTTTCACCATAAGGATCTTCAGGGTTAAATCCACTGAATTAAAAAAGATTTTGATTATTCACAGTTAACTGCAGGAGTTTATACGGTAAATATCTAGATATATAAATATATATATATATACATATTTACAACATGAACTCTTGCAGTTAGCTGTGAGTAATCAATATCTTGATTAATTCAGTGGATTTAACCCTGAAGATCTTTATGGTGAATCTCGAGTATGTTATTTCTGTACACACTAATATATATATATATATATATATATATATATATATATATATATATATATTTGAGGTGTAACACAGATTAACAAACATACGTGGTTCAAAGTTAATTGACCTGAAAAAATGTAAAAGTTTTTAAATAAAAAAACTAGTGCATTATATCTTTTATTCAATAATGTATCAATACTGAAAATTTAATTAAATTCAGTTAATTCTTTGATTTTTAGTATTTTATTTCTTGCGGCGGGGTGACATATGATGGTGGAATATGTCTGTTAAGTAGGATTTAACTTTACTTTTTTATATAAGAGTGAAAGTAAAGATAGGAGGGGGGGGCGATGAAGCCTTGTGTCTGTAGAAAGTCATTATTATTATTATTATTATTAGTAGTAGTAGTAGTAGTAGTAGTAGTATGGTAAGCAATTGAAATCTGGATGAAATAACTACAAGTTAAAAAGTATTAATGTTAAGCATTGACATTTAATAGGCTTTTATTCAATAACGTCACAAGGACAAAGATGGAGGAAATAAGGTTAAGAAGATTGTAGTACGCCAATCCACTAAAGACAACATATACTCTGGATTATTTCATCTTAATAATAATAATAATAATAATAATAATAATAATAATAATAATAATAATACCCAAGTGATCCACTGGGAATTATGCAAAAAATTAAACTTTGACCATACAACAAAATGGTATATGCATAAACCATAATCGGTTCTTGAGAATGAAACGGATAACATTCTCTAGGACTTTAGAATAAAGATAGATCACAATATCCCAGACCTAGTGTTGATTAACAACAAAAAATGAACGTTTCAACTGGTGGACTTAGCGGTTCCAGCAGATCACAGGGTGAAGCTGAAGTAAAGGAAAATATGGATAAATACCTGGATCTTGCGAGAGAATGGAATAAGCTGTGGAATATGAGAGTGAAAGAGATACCAATTGTAGCGGGGCACTTGGAACGGTCCCAATAAACTTGAAAAAAAACCAAAAAACACTAGAGAATCTGGAAATCAGAGGAAGAATTGAGACCATCCAGACTACTGCACTGCTACAATCGGCTTGAATACTCAGAAGAGTCCTGGAAACCTGAGGAGACTTGTTGTCACTCAGCCTCCATGTGAAATAATCTCAGCTAACGCTGATGTGAAAAACTCAAAAGGAGTGAAAATAATAATTGCTGTTTGTCATGTAATGATTATCGTCGTAAAATGGACACAGTGACACGAGTTCAAATCCTGGACGAGTCTGTTTGCATTTTACATGGCGCAAATAACCTTGGTAAATACATGAATCCAACTATTCGTCCTTTAGCTATGAGTAAATAGTTGGATAGATTAAAATAACAAGGCACAGACAATGCATATAATCACTGTTATATACCCACTTGATATGCTGGATATGATCATATTAAGACAACGCTGAAGAAATGTAACATCTCACCTTCAAGCGAGGAAGACCTGGCCTCTAACAGACAGGGTTGGCGAGACGCCTGCCGCACAGGAGCTAAGCAGCTCAATAATGAGATAAACAGGACTGCAGATCGGTGACGGCTTTGTCGTCCTGAACAACCAAATGTAGATGGGAATTCCCCCTGTAATGTGTGCGACGGCGTCTGCAAGTCCAGAATTGGACTAATGAGCAACCATAGGGTCCACTAATGAAGATATGGAGTGACGTCATCGTCGTCTGCGACGGACTACCCCCCAAAAAAAAAAAAAATGAAAGAATGTCGGGTATATATGGCGAGAGAGGACAGGATATGAGACTATGGTGATTGGTTCTTACTTTTCTGTTTCTTATCTACTTCGTTGGCCATTTTCCTCACGCTGGTTCTACTTCTTTATTCGGGCTGTTGGCCTCTTATTTTAGAGTGATTTCTTCTCTTTTCGGGCCGGTGTCTGCTCATTTCTTGTTTTGATTAATACGCAAGACTTGTTGTTCTTTTTAAATTACTCTTTATCAAAAACAACCGCAGTCCAAGGTTTCAACCGCGTGGATGAGAAGCGGCATTTTGAGAGAGACAGACCTTAAAAGTCTGCTCTCACTGCCTATCTGGATGCCTGACCACAACTGATTTCTGTCTCACGCCTTCTACTGGCGCGTTTTGGAAGGAGTTAAGTAAAGGTCATCATCTGCTAGTCAAAACGGTTGGTAGTAACTTTTCATTCAACTCTCCGATTTGAATTTTCATAACTTCAATTCAAAATGTCTACACTACTTACACAATTCATAGGCTACTCATGAATTATGTAACATTACGACCTTCCCCCACCCTAAGTCTTGGGTAAAGACCCGAAAAAGTGTTGAACAGAATTGAAAGTAAAGCAGAAAATGTGTTACAACAACAACACCAAAAGAACAACAACAACAACAATAATAATAATAATAATAATAATAATAATAATAAACAGGACCCCAGACCTAGTGATGATTAACAAAAAAGAGAACGTGTCAACTGGTGAACTTTGCGGTCCCGGCAGATCACAGGGTGAAGCTGAAGGAAAACGAAAAGATGGATAAATACCTGGACCTTGCTAGCGAATTGAAAAACCTGTGGAATATGAGAGTGAAAGTAATACCAATTGTAGTGGGTGCACTTGGAACGGTCTTAATAAACTTGGAAAAAAGATCTGGAAATCAGAGGAAGAATTGAGACCATCCAGATTACTGCATTGCTGTAATCGGCTCAGAAGAGTCCTGGAAACCTGAGGAGACTTGTTGTCACTCAGCCTCCAGTGAACCATCGGTTACGGCAGGTGTTAAAACTCTACAATAATAATAATAATAATAATAATAATAATAATGAATAAATTAATATTCATATGATTAATATCAATTATTATTAATATTTTTTTATAATCATTAGCATTATTGTTATCAATTATTATTACTTTTATTAATAACATTATCATTAATAAATATAAAAGCCCTTTTATACATCCTATCAAATATTAGTTTACTACAGTAATCATATTTAAATTTACTATTTCATTAAGATAGGCAGAAAATATACATAATAATATAATATCTATTGAGGAGAACATATGTATAATCAAATATTTAAATAATGATAACAACAACGACAACAACAACAACATAACAGCCAAACTACTTTTTAGTTTGGTTTGGTTTAGTTTGGTTTACGGCATATCAACCTCAGTGGGTCATTTAATGCCGATAAAGTTTTGAAATAAATAAATTCATAATGGATAATACAATTTTTTTTAATAAATACATTTTTCTATTTAACCCATAGATGGGACCTTAACAGGTACTACCACCCCGGGTCAGAGTGGACCGAGAGGCAATGGTGATGAAGGGGTGCTTCACATTCCCCTAACCGCCAGAACTGGAACCTCACCATCAGATAGAGTTTAACGTAATTCCCAGGACATGTAGACACTCAGACACCGCCTTGTAGCACCCATATGATAAAAAGGGTT
>CM042166.1:37574499-37594310 GCA_023376005.1 Doryteuthis pealeii | reverse complement strand
AAGAGATAGAATGGAGAAGAGATAAGAAGGAAGGTAAAGAATAGGAATTGTTAAGAAATAAAAGAAGAAAAGAAAGAAAAAACAGAAAAGAAGAAAAAGAAAGGAAAATTAAAGAAAGAGGGAAAGAAGAAAAGAAATAATGAATGAATAAATGAATGAACAAAAGGAAAAAAAGAACTAAAAAGAAAGAAGGAAGGGAGAAAATGGAAATAAAGCAAAGAAAAAAAGTGTAGATAGAAAAATGAAAATAAAGAAATAAAGAAGAAAGAAAAATGAAGAGAAAGAAAGAAAGAAAGAAAGAAAGATAGTAATAAATAGACAAATATAAAAGTAGGCCGAACAAAATAAGAAAAAAAATAACGATGAGAGAAGGAGAGGTAAAAGGAAATAACGAATGAATGCGTGATATTAATAAAGAAAGAAATAAAGCGAGGAAGAAAGAATGAAGATGAGACAATAATTTATGAACAAACGAAATAAAAAGAAAGAAAAAGAAAGAAGGAAGGAGAGACGATCGATAACTAAAGAGAGAAGTAATGAACAAAATAACGAAAGAAAAGTGGACGAAAACGGAAAAGAGGAAGGAGGGGATGAAAGAAGAGTCGAAATTAAAGAAAAAAGAAAAAAAAAAGAACGAACGAAATGAGGCAAAAGAAAAAAGAAAGAAAGAAAGAAAGAAAGAAGACAAAAGATAAAAAGTGACGTAGAAACGAGCGAACGAAAGAAAGAAAGAAAGAAAGAAAGAAAACCCAAAAAGTGACAAACGAACGAAGGAAATAAGGTAAGAAAGAAAGAAAGAAAGATAGAAAGAAAGAAAGAAAGAAACCCCAAAAGTGACGAATGAAGGAAGAAAATAAGAAAATAAGAAAAAAGAAAGAAAGAAGAAAAAGAAAAAGAAAGAAGAAAGGAAGGAAGGAAGTTACTAAAGAAAGAAAGAGAAAGAAAGAAAGAAAGAAAGAAAGAAAGAAACGCAAAAGTGACGAACGAAAGAAGAACGAACAAAGAAATAAGTTAAAAAGAAAGAAAGAAAGAAAGAAAGAAAAAGAAAGAAACATAAAAGTGACGACGAACAAACGAAGAAAATAAGGTAAGAAAGAAAGAAAGAAATAAGAAAGAAGAGGAGGAAAGAAAGAAAAGAAGGAAGGAAGTTACTAACGAAAGAAGAAAGATGAAAGAAAGAAAGAAACGAATAAGAGAAAGAAAGAAAGAAAGAAAGAAAGAAAGAAACGTAAAAAGTGACGAACGAACAAACGAAGAAAATAAGGTAAGAAAGAAAGAAAGAAAGAAAGAATGAAGCAAGAAAGAAAGAAAGAAAGAAAGAATGAAGCAAGAAAGAAAGAAAGAAAGAATGGAAGGAAGGAAGGAAGGAAGTTACTAACGAAAGAAAGAAAGAAAGCAAGAAGGAAAGAAATAAACGAAGAAGAGAAAGAAAGAAAGAAAGAAGGGTAAACGCAGATTAAAGCCAAGGAAAAAAATTGAAATCCGTATGAGATGAATAAACAATTATAAGAAATCATCATGGTGGAGGGGTGAAGAAAGAGAAAAAGAGAGAGTGAAAGAGAGAAAAAGAGAGTGAAAGAGAGAGATGCCAATGACGTAGCACATCATTGTCATTCCACGTGACATCATCATCATCATCATCATCATCATTATAATCATCGTGATCAATATGGTAAGTCATCATCACATCATGTGACGTCATCATCATCGCGAAGTCACGTGACGAATATCTTGGGATTATCTCTGCAACCGAACCCCTCCCCCTTCCAGCCTCCTCCAACCCCCAGCCTCACATCGGAGCCTACAACCACTGCTCGGGCTTCGTTTTTTTTAGGGGGGGCGTGGGGGTAGAGGGGAGGGGGGGTACGAAAGAAGTAAATAAAAAAATATGTCTTCTTTCTTATTCGATCAAAAATTGTTTTACTGGAACGAACTTAAAAAAAAAAAATTCTGTTTTTTTTTCTTTTTTTTTTTTTTTTTTTGACTGAGCTAAACCCACCTTTTCTTTTCTTTTCTTTTCTTTTTCAATTTTTTTTCTTCTTCTTCTTCTCTGTACCCCATCTATCTTACAAGCGTTACGTTTTTGTTTTTTTTTTTTTTTGTTTTTTTGTAGTTATTTTTTTTTAAAGCCCCACCCTCCCCAACAACAACAACTTAATAATACTCCTTTATTTATCTGTTTGTTTCTTCCATGGTATTTTTTTTCAAAAACCTCTGATTCAATTCGCATACGTATATATACAGCGTGATTTGTTCAATATATATATATATATATATATATATATATATATATATATATATATGTGTGTGTGTGTGTATGAATATATGTATATATGTATATATATATATATGTATATATATATGTGTGTATGAATATATATATATATATAATGTATATATATATATATATAATAAAAAATATATAACGATATATTTATATATATATATATTATTTTTTCTACCTCGATTCGCCTTTGAGCGCAATATGTTACTTATTTACGTATATTCATTTTTTTTCAATTTATATATATATATATATTATATATATATATATATATATATATACATACATACATACATACATATATATATATATATATTAAATTTTCTGAAACCAGATTTTGGAACAGTGGAGAAAAGAAATAAATAAAAAAAATGTATAATATTATAATAAAAGAAAACGTAAATTTTTAGTGGGTACGTCGCTTATCCGCTCTGAAATATCTATGTTCCGCCTGGATGCAAACGGTGTATCTAGCTTTGCATGGTTCACTACGTATGAAGCGGTAAGTTTAATAAGAAAAAAAAAATAACATCTTCGAATGTCTTCTCTCTTCTCCTTCACCTCTCATGGACGACAACGACTTGCCATCTATCTACATCGGATAAAAATAAATAAATTTAATGAAATAAGCAGGAAGAGAATATATATATATATATATATATTATATATATATATATATATATATATATATATATATATACAAGTTATATATGTAATCTCATATATATATAATATATATATATATATATATGACTTTTTTATCGCTTCTCTTTTTAAGGAAACGAGAGGGTATCAAATCTGGACGTAAAAAATGAGACATTTTCCCGAATATGAAAATTGAAGAATAATAAAAATAATATATATTATATATATTTCCAAATTCCAGTTTGCTTAAGATTGTTCGACTTAAAGTAAAAACGAGAATATCAGTAACATTACCTTTTGATAATAATAATAAATAATAATAATAATAATAATAATAATAATAATGAATACACTAACAGCAGTAAGGAAAGACTAATTGCAGCTACCTAGAAAAGCATTTACAACACGGTTCCAACCAGAAATACACCAAAAAATTATTAAAAAAACAGAACTGGGAAGAAAAACAACTACACGGGTACTTTAAGCGCCAAACTCAGGAAATATCACATCAGAAGACATAGGTATGGCTAAGAAAAGGAAACCTAAAAAAAGAAACCGAATCCCTTATAATAGCAGCACGAGAAAATGCCATTGGAACAAACTATATATAAAGGCAAAAATAGATGAGATGCAGCAGAATATCAAGTTCAGAATGTCTGGAAATAGAGACGAAACAGTCAATCATATGATAAGCGAATGCAGCAAACTAGCACAAAAAGAGTACAAAACTAGGCACGACACTGGGATAGGTAATTCACTGGAAACTGTGCAAGAAATTCACTTTTCACCATACAATCAAATCGTATATGCACAAATCTAAGCCTGTCCTAGAGAACGAGACGCACAAAATGCCCTGGGATTTCGATGTACAGACGGATCACCTAATCCCGGCCAGAAGACCGGACGTAATATTGATTAACAAGAAAAAGAGAACCTGTCATCTCGTGGATTTTTCTGTCCCAGCCGACTACCGAGAGAAAATGAAAGAAAGCGAAAAGATAGACAAATACTTAGACCTTGCTAGAGAACTGAATAAGCTGCGGAATATAAAGGTGAAGGTCGTATCAATTGTAATTGGTGCCATTGGAACGGTTCCCAAAGCACTGAAAAAGAATTTGTGTGAATTGGAAATTAGAGGAAGAATCGAGACCATCCAAACTACAGCACTGTTGGGATCGGCTAGAATACACAGAAGAGTCCTGGATACCTGTGGAGACTTGCTGTCACTCAGCCTCCAGTGAACCACTAGTTATGGCAGGTGTAAAAAAAACTAAATAATAAATACCTGGACCTTGCCAGAGAATAGAAAAAAACTGTGGAATATGTGGAAGCAAGTGATACCAATTGTAGTTGGTGCACTAGGAACGTTCCCAAAAAGCTTTGGGAAAAGACTGGAGGGACTTGAAATCAGAGGAAGTTTGAGACCACCAAGAAAAAATCATTGGTTTAATCAGAAAAAAATCATTGGTTTAATATCTAGAAGAGTCCTGGATACCTGAGGAGACTTGCTGTCACTCAGACTCCAGCAAAAGGCCATCAGCTAACGCTGGCGTGAAAAACCCACCGGAGTTATAATAACAATACTACTACTACTACTACTACTACTACTACTACTACTAATAATAATAATAATAATGGACATGGTTAGAAGAGGAAATCTCAAGAGAGAAATCGAGTTATTCATAATTGCTTCTCAAAACAATGGCATAAGAACTAATTATATCAAAGCAAAAATTGATACGACACATCAAAACAGCAAATGTAGAATGTGTGGTAAAAGACAAGACCATAAACCATATATTAAGCGAATGTAGCAAACTAGCACAATAATAGTACAAAGCTCGGTAGGTACGAGTGGGTTGGAAAGGTGATCCACTGGGAATTACGCAAAAAGGTAATTTTTACCATACGACAAAAATGATATCTGCATAAACCAGAACCTTTTCTTGAGAATGAAACGCATAAAATTCTTTGTGACTTTGAGATGATGACGGATCACCTTATCCCAGCCAGAAGACCAGACCTAGTATTGATTAACAAAAAAAAAAAAAGAAAAAAACAGAGAACTCGTCAATTGGTAGATTTTACAGTTCCAGCAGATCACAGAGTGAAGATGAAAGAAAATGAAACGATATATAAAAAAACATAGACCTTGCAAGAGAATTGAATAAGCTGTGGAATATGAGGGTGAAAGTGATACCAATTGTAGTTATGGCACTAGGAACAGTCCCCAAAAGCATAGAAAAAAGAACTGAGGAACTGGAAATCAGAGGAAGAATTATGACAGCATCGTTGGAATACTCTGGACAGTCCTGGAGCATGAGGGGACTTGTTGTTACTCAAACTCCAGTGAAAGACCATCAGTTAACGCTGGTGTGAAAGACTAATAATAATTATAATCTTATTATTATAATGGAGATTGTGTGTTTGTCTGTCTGTAACCGAAACTATATTACTATTCAAGTCATAATTCCCTTTGTTATTTACATCACATTCTCCATGATTTTATTTTTTATTTAAACCTCAATTATTAATAAAATTGTTTTACATCATTAAGACTCTTGACCATATCTACATACTAATAAACATGCAATTGTATTTATATATACAAAAAAATAGCGGTTTACAGTGTGAATGGGGAGGCTAATTTGCATATTGATATTAAAAATTTTATTTTAATAAATATTTTCTTAGTATTATTGATTTCTAATTGTTTGGTTTAATTTTAATAAATATGAGCAAAATTTTCTGGATTAAAACTCAAAAGATATCCGTTAACAAGAAGAAATAATTGTAATATTATTCTTTACTTCCTATTTTAACTAAATAGTTAAATTGGGAAAATTTACCAATGAAAGACGGGAGTAATCAAAAATGATGGAAGAGTTAGTTTCAAAGTTGTTCTATTTTTCAATCATACTCCCTCTGTTCCAAATCTTTTTATCTGCATTTTTATTCAGTTTCATTAGCCTTTCTAATTTAATATTAGTTTATTATATTAAAACTTAGATACTTGCACCCGAAGGGTGCATATATTAGCTAATAATAATAATAATAATAATAATAATAATAATAATAATAATAATTTGCGGGGCCCGCGGAATTTCCACGAAACGAAACAAAAATCGAGAGAAGCTATCTAAGCCAAAAACGATGATTTGCAATTTCATTACATATAAATCCTACCATAATTACCAAAATATTTTCCGTGATTCACAATTATAATATTATAAATAAAACTAACACGTAACTTTTTTAATTCATCTTAATTTCACATTGGGTATTTAAGTGAGACAATACCATTTTGGAATGTTTCAATTTTGAAATGGTGTGAAATAAAATGGGACAAATATATAATCTGCGATTGTGAAACTAGATAATCTGTATTCACATTTCTGGATTGCATTTTAGACAATTTGGACGGTATCATTTTTAACCAGAGGCTGTTGCCCGAAGTTAACGGGCGGAAGATTTAGGAACACCAGTATAATAATAATAATAATAATAATAATAATAATAATAATCCAACAACTTGAAGATTATACAAGAAAGAGCAAAGACAAATTACTTATGGCGGTCAACAATAGTAGAAGTGACAGATTGACAAACAGAAAAAAAAACAAAGACTAGAAAACAAAAATGGGAAGAAAAACAATTATATGGACACTTCAAACGACAAATCGAAGAGGTTGCACATGAAAAGATTTGGACATGGTTTAGAAAAGGAAACCTCAAAAGAGAAACTGAATCACCAATACTAAAAAGGAGTAAATAATAATGTTAGTTTCCCATATATGGGGAAATCAATCTGGTTTAAACATATTAATATTAGATAGAAATACTTGAAACCACATAACCGCGTACAAATTATTTCTATTCAGAAAAGTTTCTTAGTGCTACATTTATTTACTGAGTATTATTATCATGTCACTCCTAGTGAGTTTTTCCCACCAGCGTTAGCGGGTGGTCTTTCACTGAAATGATAACAAGTCTCATCAGATCTCCAGGACTGTTATCAGTATTCTAGCCGATCGCAACAATTCTGTTGTTGGGATGGTCTCAATTCTTCCTCTGATTTTCAGTTCCTCTTGTCTGTTTTCTGAGCTTTTGGGGACCGTTACAAGTTCGGTTTCAACCTCATATTCGACAATTTTTCAAGGGCCAGTTATTTATCTATCTTTTCGTTTTCTTTCATCTTCACCTTATAATTGTTTTTCAATTAGAAATCACTTGGTTTCTCTTTTGAGGTTTCCTTTTCTTGGCCATGTCCAGGTCTTTTCCTTTACAATCTCCCCCAATGTGTTGTTCGAAGTATCCATTATTACTATTATAATTAGATTTTCAAATCAGCTTTAGCTGATGATATTTCACCAGAGTCTGAGTCGCAACAAATCTTCTCAGATATCCAGGTCTCTTCTGAGTATTCTGGCCGATTTCAGCAATGATGTCGTCGGGATGGTCTCAATTCTTCATCTGATTTCCAATCCTTCCAATCTTTTTCCAAGTTTTTGGGGACCGTTCCTCGTGCACCAACGACAATTGCTATTCAATATTTTGGTTTGGTTTAGTTATATAAACTGATCGAAATAATTAGAAAAAAATGAATTCCTTTTTATTGACAGATTTTGGTTGGTTGGTTGGTTGGTTGGATTTTACGTTATGTCGACCCTTAGGTTATTTTATGCTGAAGACGTTGGTGTTTTATTTATTCTTGTTGTGTATACATTATTTTTAAACACTTTTTTCCTTCTATTTAATCAATAGATGTGGCCCTAAAATGTACTACCATTCCGGTTCTGGGAGTAATGGCGTTGAAGGGGTACTCCATACTGCCTAAAGCTCCAAATTTAAACTTCACCATTAGATGCAGTTATAACGTTATACCCAGGACAAGTGATTCATTTTCTTTTGCACGTAATATTCGAGAAAACATTACTTCCATATCAAAAAAAAATATTTGCAAATCGAATGGTAAAGTAGAAAAGTTAAAAACTAAAGTTTAATTCTAACGAAGTCAATCCATTGGCATTCATGAGACTATCCGTCTTGAGATGTGCACACCCATAAAACAAACATCTATATCTATTATTCTTTCGGTCTTTGTCTCTGCCTGTCTGTTTTTCCTCTCTCCTTATATTATATATATATATATATATATATATATATTATATATATTATATATATATATATATATATATATATATCAATGTGTATGGTTGTCGCTATATGTGATAGAGCGTTGATAGATAAATAAATAAATGTTTTAGTTTATATATATATTTGCTTTGGAACAATTTTGCTACCATTGGTTTCTTGATGTGTAGCAACACGAAAGTGTTTTTCAAACACTTTCGTTGCCTGTTGACTGCTACACAGTAAGAAACCAATCGTAGCAAAATTGTTCCAATGCAAATAAATATAAACTAACACATTTCTCTCTCTCTCTCTCTCTCTCTCTCTCTCTCTCTCTATATATATATATATATATATATATGTATATATATATATATATATGTATGTGTGTATGTATGTGTAATTATATATATTATATATATATATATATATATATATATATATATATATATATTACATGTATACATATATCTATTAATAATGGAGATTCGTTTCCGGTTTTTGTCTGTAACTAAAATGACGTCACTGTTTACGTCACATTACCCAAAATCGTCATAACATTGAATTGAACATGCAACATTAGTCAGTCCTCATTGTTTTTTTAAAAACAAGTTTTAATAAATACATGACTGGTATTATATATCTATATATAGTTTGTTTTATTTTAATACATATTTAAAGTTTACATTTCAAATTGTTTTATTTTTTTATCCTTTAATGAATTTGATGATTTTACTTACTTAGGGTACAAACTCGCTGACGTTGAATTGTTTACTCCTACCCGTCAGGCAATGAGTTTCAAAAATCTATTTATACATCACCCTGGAGGGCGTTTTTTATTTTGCACTAGTATACATAATATTGATAATATAGATTGCCATATTCGTGAATAATATTCAATATCAGTGATATATATATATATATATATATATATATATATATATATATATATATATATATATATACTGGCAGCAGTACCCGGTTCAAAACCGGAATAAAGCGATTGTAGGAACACAATGGAGTGACAAAGAAAGGGGAAAGAGACGAGTAAGAGATGGGGTAGGGGAGAATAATTTAGCAAATTTCTTATCAAATTTTTAAAAAAAGATTTCGCGTATTACAATGTTTGTTTATTTTAGGATTTTTTTTCGTTTAAAATATTATGAAAAAAATGTAACCCTAAATTTGTTAGCGTTTTTAAACACGGTTTTATTTTTCTAAAAAGATTTATACTTATAACAAGAATTTATGATCAGTTCTTAATGGCTTGTTGGGTTAAAGTGATATAAATGTATTCGTTTGATTTATTTTCTTTTTTCCCCTCTAACGATTTATCAATAAAAAGAAGCTAAGAATTAACCATATGTCCTTATTTGTAGGTGGAAAATTTCGTGCACTAGTTCAATTGAAAATTATTCGTTTATTCTATGAATAGATTATTTCTCTCTTTCTTTTTTTATTTTTAGTTACATTAATAAATATTTATATAATTTGTTTAAAGAATTGTCCTTATATAACAAAAAATAAATTCGTCTCTTAATTGCCTGCTGAGTTAAAGTGAAATGAATATATTTGTTTTTACAAAATAGCTAACATTTGAAAATATGTCCTTAATTTTTGGCCAAAAAATCAGTATTTGTCACATGGTTAGTTTCTTTCTTTCTTTCTTTCTTTTTGAAAAGTTAATTAAAATTAATTTCCAACGATGAAAGAAGCTACGAATTCACATATTATAATATTCATTTTTTAGGGATTGTTTTATTTTTGTTTCTTTATTTATATTTAAGATATTGTGTTAAAATGTAACTTTAAACACATGAGTTGCTTGAAACAAAAATATTACTTTTTAAATGTTAATCATCTGTTGAGTTACAATGCTAAAAAATGTATGTTTGATTTATTTTCTTTTTATAAGAATGTAACAATAAAAAAGAACAATGAATTAAAAATGTTTTCGTAATACAATTTCCTTTTGTTTTATATTTAAATTTAGCTTTAAATTTAATTCTTTAGCATTAAAAATTACCTCTTAATTTTTTGTAGAACTAAAAAAAATCATAAAATTAATGTTCTTTGTGTAATTAGTACTGAATTACAAAACAATGATTTTAAAATAATCATTACATTCAAATTTTGTGTTTGCCATCTATGAAATTTAAACAGCTGACTTCTGATTTAGGTCAAAAAATTACCACGGAAAATTTTTCGATGGTACCCAGTGACAGTTTAACTATTGCTTAAAAAAAATAAACAACAAAAAACCCAAATTACAATACATTTAATTAACCATTGGAATTAATTATTGAATTTATTATTGAGACAGTTGTTTGTATTAGTATTGCAATGTATAATTTCAATTAAACTTAGTTTACAAAATATTTTTCAACATTAAATGTATAGTAATTTGGTTTTTTGTTGTTTATTTTTTTAAAGCAATACGTAATTAAAAACAACCTTAATCCCCTAAAACCGTAACCCAATTCGCAAAATGTTAATTCATAGACTGTAGTTAAACTGTCATTGGGTACCACCAAAAAACTTTCCGTTTTAATTTTCCTACCTAAATCAGAAGTCAGCCATTTAAACATGGTAGGTCTTACGAAGAACTGAAGTGTTTTTAGTTTTTACGAATAGAATAATCATTATGATTATGATACTGACGCGTTGCCTACTGCGCCACCAAAACATCCACACAAATAGAATTAACAAAAGAAATTGAAATAAATGAAATTTGTTAGAATAAAAAGATAAATGTTAAGAATGTGCGGTTATTTTCCGCACATCTAATATGCAAACCATCAGAAAGATATTGTTAAGCAGTAAGAAAAATATCTTGTTTTTGTGGCACATACCTCATTCAAAAATAATATATTGGGTAAGCACGCAATTACGTCGCTGTGAGGTGAGTATCATCTTGGATTTAACTATTACGGTGGGACGGGTGCATAGAGATTCTGCTGGTGAAAAATATTTTGATTTAATGTAGGTATTTACCAACCCAGGAAGAAGAGGGTATTCAGCGAAGATTTTTTGAGTATGTGATGTCACTATATTCTAAAACATATTTTAAGGAATCCTGATGTTATGACGACTATAATAAATATAGAACGAAATATATAAACGAAATAAGACATAAACGAACGCGTTCGAATATTACACCCAGTCAGCATCTCAGATAAACAATGGACTATTCTATTTTTATTATGAAAATAGAATAGGGTAAAAAAAATACGCTATATGTCAGCGATGTAAAGAGAGCAAATAATATAAGAACGGAAAGTAAGGACCTTCGTACATCAATTGTCTTTAAATTAAGTGGCAGCAGAAGAATTATAGTTGAAGGTAAGTTTAATTATTAATGCAACACTTAAATGCAGCAATCAATTTTGAGTTCTTTTGTAGGTTAAAATAAATTGCGAAATCCAGCAAAAGTCAGACATGAAATAGAAATAATTATTTGTACGTATATCAAAATTTACAGGCTGCTGAAAAATTATCATTGAACTTTTAAAAGGTAAACTTGAATATTAATGCAATACTTAAATGCAACGATCAATTTTGAGTTCCTCTGTAGTTTATGTTGTCTATCTCATACGGCAAAATGTATGCCTCACAAAAGGAAAACTCCACTAACAGAGACCAGATTGCAATTGCATGACAAATCATCCAGGCCATGTCACCCACCCTCTTTAATTTTTCTGAAATTTTGTACAGGTGTGGAATATGTTAAAGTTAGACATTCCCAAAATTCTGAGCTTCTAATGCCAAGAATTGATGGAGTTATGTCGATTTTAGCTCTCTAAATTTGAGGGGGTCGCAAAAAATGGCGACCGTTTGTAATCTATTTCTGTCTGTAAAATGAGTTCCTTACTGCTAAAATTTGATTTACAAATGTACTTCAGCTCAAGGAATCCGGAAATGATATCGAAAACGTCTGGAAGTCAACCAATTGTAAGTTATTGATGTTTTTTGATTTTTTCATAGCAAGATCAATATCCTGATGAGGCACTGCATCTATGACAGTTTTTTTTCTATTATCATTTCATATCTATTGAACAATATTTTTACCAAAAACATAGTTTGGTTTTTGCTCAAATTTGGAGAGCTAAAACTCGACATAACTCCGACAAGTTTTGGAATTGGAAACTAAAATTTTGGGGAATGCCTAATTTTAACACAGTCCACACCTGTACAAAATTTCAGAAAAATTGAAGGGTTTGGGTGATAATTTTACTTTTTTCTGGATGATTCGACATGGAATTGAACAGCTATTTGTACCTGAAGGAAAAACCAAAAATGTTATTTATCATACAGCTTTGCAATAAGTTCCAAATAGACAAAATATATTAATTTGATGAAACGGTTATTTAAAAAAAAAATATTTTTTAACTTTAATAGAATTTAATAAGTGAAAACCTACATACATCAAGTTGACTACAAATTATCGTTGAGCTTTTAAAACACCCTCACCACCAGCTGCTTAATTAATCCATAGTCATAAACGCTGCTTCCAGGAGATGTGAAGAACTTTTTCAGGATTCCCCAGAAACAATATATCTTATTATAATGGAGATTGTGTGTTTTTCTGTCTGTAACCGAAACTATATTCCTGCTCAAGTCACAATTCCCTTAGTTATTTACATCACATTCTCCATGATTTTATTTTTATCTAAACCTCAATTATTAATAAAATTGTCTTACATTATTAATACTGTTAACTATGTCTACATACTGACAACATGCAATTATATTTATATATACAACAAAATAGCGGTTTACAATGTGAACGGGAAGGCTAATTTGCATATTAATATTAAAAAATCGAATTTAATAAATATGTGCTTAGTATTATTGATTTCTAACTGTTTGGTTTTATTTTAATGAATATAAGCAAAAATCTCTTCAATGAATCTTAAATGAAATCCATTAACAAGATAAAAATAACTGTCATTTTATTCTTTACTTCCTCTTATAACTAAATACTTAAATTAGAAAAAATAACAATGAAAGACGAGAGTGATGGAAAAGTAAGTTTCAGTTGTTCCATTTTTTATTATACTCCCTCTGTTTCAAATCTTTTTATCTGTATTCTTATTTAGTTCCGTTAGACTTTCTAATTTAATATAATATTTTATTACATTAAAACTTAAATACTTGCACCCGGAGGGTGCATATATTTGCTAGTACATATAAAGTCCCTGAATTTATGTTTACCTTTTTCAATAAAGTTAGCGGTCTAATGAAACTCATAGGGATACACAGATACCTGTGGGTAGAAAATATATATATATAACCGCAAAATGGAAGATTTGTAAGCCTTTTTCTTTACCAATTTTATATATACTAGCAAATATATGCACCCTCCGGGTGCAAGTATATAAGTTTTAATGTAATGAAATATCGTATTAAATTAGAAAGTCTAATAAGAATGCAGATAAAAGATTTGAAACAGAGTGGGGTTATAATAGAAAAATAGAAATGAAACTTACTCTTCCATCACTGTCGTCTTTCATAGCTGAATTTTACTTATTTAACTATTTAGTTAAATTAGGAAATAAAGAATAAAATTACACTTATTTTTTCTTGTTAATGGATTTCATTTAAGATTCATTGAAGAGATTTTTGCTTATATTCATTAAAATAAAACCAAACAATTAGAAATCAATAATAATAAGCACATATTTAATAAAATCACATTTTTAATATCAATATGCAAATTAGCCTTCCCGTTCACACTGCAAACCGCTATTTTTTGTATATATAAATACAATAGCATGTTATTAGTATGTAGATATGGACGACACTAATAAAAAGGTGAAGCAATTTTATTAATAATTAAGGTTTAAATATAAATAAAATCATGAAGAATGTGATGAAAATAACTATGTTAATTGTGACTCGATTAGTAATATAATTTTGGTTACAGACAGAAAAACACACAATCTCCATTATAATAATATATATATATATATATATATATATATATATATGATAAGTTGTAAACAAGGTATGTCTGGAATGGCTTTTTTGCCGACAATTTTTGGGAGAATATGTGCTTAATTAGAGTCGTACCTAATTTTGAAAATTAATTAATTAATAATGAATTAGGCGGGAATGCCTATTTAAAATGTATGGCTAAACAAATCGAGAAAAATCAATCTCTGTATAGGCCGAAATGTACATACAGAGATTGATTTTTCTCGATTTGTTTAGCCATACATTTTAAATAGGCATTCCCGCCTAATTCATTATTAATTAATTAATTTTCAAAATTAGGTACGACTCTAATTAAGCACATATTCTCCCAAATATATATATATATATATATATATATATATATATATATATATATATATATATTAGCAAAAGTACTCGGTTATGATATTAGTCCGTCGGTAGAGCTTAGAATACGCTGACTGTACCATTCCTCTGCAGAGGGGTAACACCCATTTCAAAGGGATGTCCTGAGTATGAAATTAAACTGCAACTAATGGAAAGGCTGGGGATCAATTACTAGTTTATCAATTCATATAAAGTTAATGCAAATTTAAATATTGATGCTGCACTTAAATGCAGTACTTTTTAGTTCTTTTGTAGTTTATTGTTGCTATCTCACATGGCAGCAGTATATCACGCAAAAAGAAATTACCACCAACAGAGGACAACTCATGTGATTGTTTTTATGAAGACTATTAATTATTTGATGAATATTGTTCGTTTAACAAGATTTAATGTGTACTCAATGTATAATCTATATATGAATACGCTTGTTTCTTTATCTCTCGACCGCTACCATCTTGCAACAACCTCTGGTTAAAAATGAGACCTTCCAAATCGTCCAAGATAAAATGCAAAAAATAAAATTCTGATTATCTGGTATTGATTATCCACTGAATTCTCATTTCTGATGAGCGTTGTCACCTCAGCTAAATAATGAACCAATCCGGTTTTACTATAAAGAAAGAAAGGGGAGAAAAAGGACATACGACACAGAAAAATATAATAAAAAAGAAAGAGAGAGAGAGAGAGAGAGAGAGAGAGAGAGAGAGAGAGAGAGAGAGAGTAAGGTAAAGACAGAGAGAGGGTGTGAATGCGTGGAAGGGATATTACATGTAGAATTCCTTGATGCCAAAGAAAGTGCTCAATTCGAAGAATAGTGGAGATATGAGCCCCCCCACACACACTATAGTGCATAAAAATGACCAATTTCGTGAAAATTTAAGGTGCCGATTTTATTGGCTTTTTGATAGATTTCGATGCGTAGAATTTATTGATGCCAAAGAAAGTGCTCAATTCGAAGAATTAGTGGAGATATGAGCCCCCCCCCCTATAGTGCATGAAAATGACCAATTTCGTGAAAATATAAGGTGTCGATTTAATTGGCTTTTCTGATAGATTTCGATACGTAGGTTAAAATGGTAAAAGGAAATTGAATTCTGTTGAGAATTGGCGGAGATATGAGGCTTCAAAGATCCCCTAAAAATGCCTTTTTTAAGGCATTATTAATCTACATATTTTCGTGAATATCCAAAGTAATGCAAGTTATCGTGACGAGATTACGAAATGTATGAAAACTTGTGAGGAGTATCATTTTATTACATACGGAGTTTAAGGTTTTATGTTCTTAAGTGTATCGCGCTGAGATTCCTAAGAGTATTGCGTACAAGGATTTGCTTCTCTGTGAAATAAGGCAGCCTCAGTTTTGGGGCGTGATATTGTTGACTTCATAAATATCTTCTTGTGTGTTCTGCTTTTTGAACTGAGAAAATAAAAGATTCGGCTTCACTCCACCATGAAGTACAATCGTTCAGATGCAGTAGGAGTCTGAATGAGATCTTTTTTAAGAGAGGAAAAGAAAAACGATTTTCAAATATGTATTTTCGCTCTTGCTTAAAAATAAGCAGTAAAATACCCCACCAAATATCCCGCCTTTTTGTCTTTTCCTCTACTCTTCATTCTCTTTCTTTTTTTCTTTTTCTTTCTCTTTCTCTCTCTTCTCTGTCTGTATGTCTGTATGTCTGTCTTTGTATATATATATATATAATATATATATATATATATATATATATATATATTGGAGGATATGTGCTTAATTGAAGTCATACGTAATTTTGAAAATTAGTTAATATAAGGCTAAACAAATCGAGCCGCCTAAATTCATTAATTATTAACTAATTGATTTTCTAAATTAGGTATGACTTCAATTAAGCACATATCCTCCAAAAATTAAAAGCCATATAAAAATAAACACATTTGTTTGTTTACTTAACCTCATATATATATATATTATATATATATATATTATATATATATATATATCAAATATTATATATTATGGATTTAATATCTCCTTACTATTAGTTTCATGCTTACTGCAATCATCAGATGAGACTTATGAGATGTAATGGATCAAAATATATCAAAATATAATATATCAAACTTATTGGCAAACAAACCCTTGCGATAAGAAAAAAATCCGGTAAATAGTTGCATTGTAAAAATATACTACTAAACTTCACCTGGGGAAAAAAAAAAAAAAGAAAAGACCAAGATGGTCGTACCAACCGAAAATAATCGTTAATGCTATGACATTTGGCCAAAAGAATATATATATATATATATATTATATATATATATATATATATATAAACCGCTAGGATTATCTAAAGCTAAAAAGTAAAAAGTGCTCAATACCTAAGTAAAGCAAATAATAAAATTAAACCCAATGAGTCATATATACCTACTAACAGTTTCGCTTAGTAGCTCATCAGGACAAGATTATATATATATATATATATATATATATATATATATATATATATATATATAAGCATTCAACCGTTATTACAAAGCCATTATAATAGAAAAGTTGCAGAAACACACACAACCTATCAAATATCGGACATATTCTGCCAAAATAATAACTCAATACCTGAAGAAGACAACAGATCAGAAACACGTGTCGCGTATGTAAGATAAAAAGAATAAACAAATCTTTTCTGAGAACATAATACATTTTGCGGACTTTCTTCTTTTTTATAAAATATTAAAATTTTCTCCCGCTGGAACCAGAACAACATTTTTATATATATATATATATATAATATATATATATATATATATATATATACTATAGGTTGTAGGTATATTTAATATTATGATAAATATTATATATATATTAATATATATAGTATATATTAATATTAAAATTGGAAAAATCAATAAATGTTATGTCATACACACATAAGCAAATGATATATATATAATCTATATATATTTTGTATACATTGTATATAATATATATATGCATATTATATATGTAATATATGTATATAATATGTATATAATATATATATATATATATATATATATATATACTGTGTCTAGTGTATTGGTAAATCAATATGTGCAATAAATATAATATATATATATATATATATATATATATCTAGTGTGGTGTGTGTGTGTGTGTGTGTGTTGTGCACTTGTCGTGTACAACAAAGAATTGCTTTCTCGATAAATCTTCGCTACGATTGTCTAGTCGATGACCCAATACTTTCTAGAATATTCTATCTCGACTGATTACCTTATATCTTCTGAAACATTTTCAAGGAATCACGGCATACATTATTATTCATTTACAGAAATAAGAGAAGTTAATTCGCTGGAAATACAAATCTACAATCAGATAACCTTCCGTCACAAAACACCCGATGCTCACAATGAGGCTGCTTGGTTGGTTGGATTTTACGGAATGTCAACCCTTGTTGGGTTATTTTATACCGAAAGCATTTTTATTTTATTTTTCTGTATTTTGAAGATGAGGCCTGATGTGAATAATTAATTCAACTACTGTATCCTCCAGCCTTTATTATTATTTTTTTCTAAATTATCGTGATTCTTCTCGTGACTCCTGTCGGAATGATAGGCGTGCAAAAACAATGACGTCATTATTTGAATAAGATCTCCAAAAGTTCTTCGACGCCTGTTTGATCAACAAACTATTAAAAATGATTTCCCAGGTTGGGCCATTACTATGCTCGAATACACGGGGAACACTTGAGGAAGGCCGGAGCATACAGCGACCGAAATATTGTGTTTATACATACCACTATGTATAAAGGACACTAAGCTGTCCGAAACATCAACATTCTTCATATTTTGTTTTATTCATTCTTCAAACTCAAGTTTTTTAAACACTATATATTTAAACGATAAATTGGACCCTAACAGGTACTACCACTCCGGGTCGGGTGAACCTGGAAGTATTGGCGATAAAGAGATACTCTACATTCCCCAGAGTTCCAGAATTGGAACTTCACCACTAAATGCGGTTTAGCCTCATGCACAAGACCCTCAGCCACCACCTTCTAGCACATATATGATAAAAAAAGGAAGCGCGTGGTGTAATGGTTAAAGTCATGGGAAATGGACTCGTCGCTCCGAGTTCAAATCCTGGACGTGGTAATTGTATCTCACTTAGCACTAGTACCTTTGGGAAAGGTATGAATCCTACTCTCCCTCCAGCTATGGGTAAATAACAGGGCAGGCTGGGTTCTTTAACCATGGCTAGGTAACCAGTCTAGGAGAAGGAAAACTCTGAATTCAAACCTGTTGAACTCCGCTTAAGAAATTGACCTTGTGTCGTATCCTGCTCGTGTGGAGGAGTTGGTAAATATATATATGATAAAAAAAATGTGGGTTACCAGATCAATAGGTTTGGGACAATGATATAGGTGCTAGGGCTTGATGTGACCAGCCAATTGATCAAAGGGTGCCTCTACGACCGTCCGTCTAGCCTATGTAAGGGCCAAAGTGGAGTGTTATATGTCATGGAATGTTCAGCCAACAAAATTGCGTCCCTAAGCATAAAAGGTCGCCACCCACGGCTAACCGTGAGTTGCAGCCGGTGTATTCTACAGCCCAATTGACAGGGCGACTCACAATGAGAATATTACGTGTGTGTATGTGTGTGTGTATGTGTGTGAGTGAGTGAGTGTGTGAGTGCGTGAGTGAGTGAGTTTGTGAGTGTGTGTGTATGTGTGTTAAAATCTCGCGTATGCTTCTGAATCAGTTATAGATTTATAATAAAAAACTATTTAAGAATTTTTTAAAGAAAAAATTGCCATAAAAACTCTTTATGGACAAAATATAAATATGAATACTTAGTCTTATTTATCACTGATTTATCTGATTTATTAATTATGCTATTATTATTATTATTATTATTATTATTATTATTATTATTATTATTATTATTATTATTATTATTTATTATTATTATTACGTATTAATTATTATTTTATTACGTATTATTTATTATATATTATTATTATTATTATTATTATTATTATTATTTATTATTATTATTATTATTATTATCATTTATTACATATTATTTATTACGTATCATTTATTATTATATTATATTATGTATTATTTATTATATATTATTTATTATTATTATTATTATTATTATTATTATTATTATTATCATTACTAGTTATTACGTATTATTATTATATTATTTATTACGTATTACGAATTACGTATTATTATTATTATTATTATTTATTACGTATTATTTATTATTATTATTATTATTATTATTATCTATTACGTATTATTTATTATATATTATTATTATTTATCATTATTATTATCTATTACGTATTATTTATTATATATTATTATTATTATTATTATCATTATTATCTATTACGTATTATTATATATTATTTATTATTAT
>CM042166.1:37566999-37569499 GCA_023376005.1 Doryteuthis pealeii | reverse complement strand
CTTGATTCAGAATAAATAAACCGAAAGAAGTTCGATATGCCGTAAAACAAAACAAACAGCCAACCTACCAACCAGCCAACCAACCAGGCAACACCTCCTTTTGGGATAGAGCCAGTGTATGCTAAGCCCCGCCGACAGGGCGCGCTGTATAGATGACATTAAAACGAATGGAAATGTTTATAATAGCGTATTGGTTTTCGATGTGAAAGAAAGGACAAGTGCTAGTGTCTATGAAGAGAAGTGCCGTCATTAGCGCTAAACGGTTTGCCTGCTGTTGAAGATAAACACTTTCTGTTGGAAATACCGAATAGTAATATTCCAAATTTATGTCACCATATCACTGTTATGGCTCATGGTCATGTAGACACACCTCAACCCGTCCCACCCGCCCCGGAATTCCGAAGCAGTACCCTTTCAATTCCTAAACAGTCTTTATCCCACCCACTACAACGCTCAAGCCTCACTTCCCAGCTTCCCAGAACCCTAGCTTCCTCTTCTGGACATTCAAGAATATCTTCATCCCTCTGATTCCAGACTTGCGTCTCTCAGTCAGTCAGTCTGTCTGTCAGTCGGCTCTTCCAATGCATGTGATGCCCGTTACCTGCCGGGAGTTCCGTGTCGAACGAAGCCAGCAGATGTCGGGGTGCGTTAGTTTATAGCCAAAACCGACTCTCTCTGATGGCTACTTCCAACCCGGAACGATCCCATACGTCAAGAAGGCGCTATAATCAGTTCGAGCCGTACATAAATTAATTTTGTCATAACGGCTAAGACGTAGCGTGTTCCATACAACTCGCTCGTAAAGAAAGGCCGCCACAGTCTTGTACAGCTATCATTTCTACGTCAGATTGTATATCGTGTTTTATTACTTGGCTCATTGATACATCAGACTATAGATCACAGCTTCAGTGGTCACTGCATGGTCAGTGTTCAGTTCATCCAATCCGACCATTATTTCCTAACACACTCATCCAGCCACGGCTTGCGAGTGCTGCAGTTATTACTGCATTAACGACGGCATTAACAGTCGTATTCTGGATGAATAATCTTATCAATGAACAGTGTAAACACTTTTCTTTTTCTTGGCTTGGTTTTCATTCTTGTTAACGTAGTAAGATCATAGTGTAGTTGCTGTTCAGTATATCTAGAATTAAAGTGTAGTACCTGTCTCCGAGGTTATAGTACAGTAATATCATGAGCTTGTTTGCCCGCCTAAATTCATTAATTATTAACTAATTAATTTTCAAAAATTAGGTATGACTTCAATTAAGCACATATCATCCAAAAATTGTCGGCTAAAAGCCATATCAAATAAACAGTGTTTATTTACGTACTTTCATATTGTCGTGTAGCAAGTCAATAAAAAGTGAAATATAAATAAGTCCAAAACGAACGAAGAATCTGGGATTGGCTAGCTGGTGTAGTGGTTAGAATGTCAGCTTGGCAGTCGAGGTTTCGAGTCACACACGGAGCAGTCTCCCATGTCTATAACCTTGCTGATGAGACCTAATAGGTCGAAATGTACATTCAGGGATTGACATTTTCTCGATTTGTTTAGCCTTACATTTGAACATATATGCCCGCTTAAATTCATTAATTATTAACTAATTAATTTTCAAAAATTAGGTATGACTTCAATTAAGCACATATCTTCCAGAAATTTTCGGCTAAAGGCCATATCAAATAAACACAGTGTTTATTTACGTACTCTCATATATATATATATATATATATATATATATGAAGATAGGAGGGTTGGAGTAAATCCGACAGAATGTGGTAAGGATTAAGGAAAAATGGACAAAAAGGAATAACTCTCTCCACACCTATTTGTTTTGACTTATTCCTTTTTATCAATTTTTCCTTTATCCTTACCACACACACACACACACACACAGACATATATATATATATATATATATATATATATATATATATATATATATTTCCTTGATCGATTTCGGGTGAGTTACATCACAAAATTTTGAAATAAAAATAACGGCTAAACAACGCCAAATCCTTTCACTTCATTTTTTTCTCCCATATACTGGATTTCACTTTTGCCAACACAGTCTGTATACCTTGACAAAGGGTGAATGTTCACCCAAAATATCGGAATTAATCGAACCATTGGCAGAACAACAGCTGGATATTATAATTATGTTTTTTTTTTTTTTTTTTTGTTGTTTCCATCTTTAAATAATACCCCCCGAAAAAAACAACGTTCACAGTTTTTACAAAACAAATGTATATATATATATATATATATATATATATATATATATATATATATGTTTGTGTGTGTGTGTGTATGTGTGTGTGTGTGTGTGCGTATTGGTTCTAATAATTTCTAGACAGATTTTTAAAAAGGTAAGATATACGTTAACCTTAATTATATATATATATCATCAAGACCCTACCTTATACTTGGCTAAGTCAAAGTAGCGTGTGCATGGAGCCAGCGTCATCGGGTTACTGATAGTTTTTCGCCTGTACGCTT
>CM042166.1:37546999-37561999 GCA_023376005.1 Doryteuthis pealeii | reverse complement strand
TTATTAAAACTAGCTAATAATGAATATGTTCGTATTCTTTCATTCTTGGATCTATAGAATGTATTCCTTTTATGGGTGTGCCGCGAAAATTTTAAACAGCTCATTGGTGTGTTGCCATACTAAAAAGTTTGGGAACCATTGCATTATGGTATTCAATTTTTTTTAACTCAGAGATGGAACCCTACCAGTTAATGGTCATAGTGGACCTGGGATAAATGGTGATGACAGGGTATTCCACACTCCACAGAGCTCCAGAATTGAAACCTCATCACTAGATGCAATTTAACGTCATACCCAGGACAATAAAACCCTCAGACACCGCCTTCTAGCACATATATGATATATATGATGAGTATGGAAACGCGTGGTCTAATGGTTAGAGTCGCAGGAAATGGACTCGTCAACGCGAGTTCAATTCCTTGACGAAGATGTAGGCATTTCACATAGCGCTAATACCCCTGGGAAATGTATGAATCCAATTCGCCCTCTAGCTAGGGGTAAATAGCAAGGCAGACTGGACTATTTAACCATGGCTAGATAACCAGTTTAGGAGAAGGAAAACTCTGAATTCAAACATATTAAACTCCGCTTAAGAGATTGACCTTGTGTCGCATCCTACTCATGTGGAGGGGTTGGTAAATATATATATGATAGAAAGATTTAGGGGATTGCCATAAAGATTATAGGATTGGGACAATCATATAGTTACTAGGGCTTGATGTGAACAGCTGATTAATCAGAGTTGACGTCTCCGATCACCCGTCTAGCTTAAGTAAAGGCCAAAGTGGAGTGTTGCATGTCATGGACTGCACAACCACTTGAATTCCGTCCTTAAGCTTTACGGTTCACCACCCACGGCCAACATGTGGCCCAATTGGCGGGATTTTATTCTTCTGTAGAGGTGCAGTTGGTGTATTCAACAGTCCCAGCCGACAGGGCAGCTCATAATTCTGAATTCGTGTCCAACTAAGCAGCTATACGGCCACCTTCCTCCTATCATACCCATCCAAGTAAGACAAAAAGGGCATGCTGGATACTACTGGGAGGAGGTCCAGATAAGTAAATTACCACTTATGTACTTATGGAGAACAATTCAACGACTTAGGCTAACAGATCTTTGTTAATGAGTTCGAGTCTCACTGTGTGCTTTATACATCTGATCTCAAGTTTGTTTTTATGGGTAAATAGTAAAATAGAAGGGAAAGGAGTAGGTAAAAGAATGGGAACTCTTTTCCCTCCTTATCTCCCTCCTTATCTCTCCCAAAGATGTCTCCTATAACCAATCAAATCTTTCCCTCACCACAAAACTTACCCACCCACCTACTTCCCCCTTCTATAAAACAATTGCATGATCCTAATGATTCAATAAAGGCTGAAGAAGCAGAATTTAACATTCCAGCGAAATATACTACACATTTTTGTCTGAGTTTTGTTCTTTCATTCCTTATTTTACCTCATTCTGTCGAATTCATTCCAATCCAATTTTCCTCATATATATATATATATATATATATATATATATATATATATATATATATATATGGAGGATATGTGCTTAATTGAAGTCATACCTAATTTTGAAAATTGATTAGTTAATAATTAATGAATTTAGGCGGGCATATATGTTCAAATTGACGGCTAAAAGCCATATCAAATAAACACATTGTTTATTTACGTACTCTCATATATATATATATATATATATATATATATATATATATATATAAAATGAAATATTAATTAAAGAAGAATATAAGTTTTATAGTTAAACTAATGTGCGACTAGATAAACATGTTTAATAGTAAAGTATATCAATTTTTGATATTTAATTTCATAAAAAAATAATGTTTATGTAAAAAGTAAATAAATAAATGAAATAAATCAAGTAAATATTTCTAGGTAGTATTATATTTATTTGTATTTATATATATATATATATATATATATATATATATATATATATACATATATATATATTATGTGTATATATAATATATATTTGTATGTGTGTGTGTATATATATATTGTATGTGTGTGTGTATATATATATATTTGTATGTTGTATATATATATTTGTATGTGTATATATATATATATATATATGTATGTGTGTATATATATATGTGTGTGTATATATATATATATATATTTATATATTTGTATGTGTATATATATATATTTGTATGTGTGTATATACATACATATATATATATTTATATGTGTATATATGTATATATATATATATATATTTGTATGTATATATATATATATGTATGTATATATATATATTATATATATATATATATATATATGTATATATATATATATATATATATATATATATGTATATGTATATATATATATATATATATATTTGTATATATATATATATATATATATATATATATATATATCGTATATGTATATATATATAGTAATACTAATAATTGTAAACTAAACTGACTGTAATTTTAAGAGGACATAATTTAAGAGTTAATCCATCTACCTATATCTATACATATATAAAGGGCAGGTGTGAGTATATGTATGTCCGGAGGAAACTTTGAAAATAAAACAATTTACGACAAAGTAAATATATATAAACATTCACTATCATAATATCTTTGTTTTTGAGCAAAAATAATGAAGATTTGATTTATATTTGTGAAGATAATTGAAAAATAAAATTTAAGTGATAACAGCATATATATATATATATAATTTTTTGTTCTTCCGCTTTGTTAGGCAGATTCTTAATTTAGAAATATTAGGATTTCAAATATTGATTTTCTTTTCTTAGAAAAACTACTGAATAGTGAATTTGATCCTCGTTGAGTGCTCAATACTTACGACCTTGTGTCCTATCCTATGCGTGACGAACGGGTTGGGTAAATATAAACATACACCAATACTTATCTTTTAATTCGCGCCCATTCGACACACTCACATAACCCAAATTGGTTAGATGCGACTCCTTGGCCCTGGGTGTGAATCCATCAACGACAAGGAAGAGTTTGTTACTGTTGTGGGGTTTTAAGGGGTCAAATAAGAACAAAACGACGGGTAACAAATGTAGGAAAATGTATTAACAGAAAGTAGACAAATACAATAGAGATAAGTGGAAATTACATCCGACAAATAGAGGCATTGGCTTACTCGCATTGGCTTACTGCCAAGCCACAATTATCCCTGTTATTTTTAGTAACCCGTCGGCGCATTCCATTGGTCAATAGGGTATATCACCTATAACAGTTATAAAACCATCGCTGTCGAACAGCTTTTTTATGACCCTGAAGAAAGCTAGGGGAGTAAACCTCGAAAACAAATCCGGAACTGTTTGATAACTTTTTTTGTATTTAATCTTATAAATAGTAGACATTCATTTTTTTCTTTTAAGATCAGCACAAGGTCTTTTTTACGTGGGGATTTTAATGGGACATCCTGTGGGAAAGCAACTCACGATTCAGTAATAATGGCTCTATGAGACTAAATTTTAAAAAGATCACCCCATTTACCGAGGCGATTCAGGGTAACCGCTTCTAGTTATATATAATGATAAGTACTAATTATCATTAGATGTACTAGCAAATATATGCACCCTCCGCCAGGTGCAAGTATTTAAGTTTTAATGTAATTAAATATTATGTTAAATTAGAAAGAACACTACACAATCAAACACATATTAACAGAATGTAGCAACCTAAAACAAATACGAAAAAAATACTACCAGACAACAAATCTAAAACAGATATTCTACCAAATAAACCCAGAAAAACTACTTGGATACATAAACGAGGCACACATCTACAACAAAATCTAAAAACCTTCCAAAAAAAATGAAAACACAAAAATATATGTTAAAAAAAATCATCTAAAAGTTCCATTCACAAAAAATATGTCAAAAATAAAATCTTTATAAAATTAAACATTATCACCAATTCATTTCAAAAACGTAGTTGGTATTAAATGACCCATTGCGGTTGATATGCCGTAAAACAAGAACAAAATCAAAAAATAAATTAGAAAGGCTAATGAAACTAAATAAAAATGCAGATAAAAACATTTGAAACAGAGGGAGGGGGGTAAAAGCGAAAAATAAAATAACTGAAACTTACTCTTACTTCACTCCCGTCTTTCATTGCTAAATTTTCCTAATTTAAGTATTTAGTGAAAATAGAAAGTAAAGAATAAAATTAGTTATTTCTTCTTTTAATGGATTTCTTTTAAGATGCATCCCCAAGATTTTTGCTCATATTCATTAAGATAAACCCAAACCATTCTCAGTCGGTAGAGTGTTCGGCTAGAAACCACAGGGTTCCTTGTTCGATTCCGGCCCTCGCCAACTCAGCGTATGAGCAGCACAGGGATCTATCTGTGAGGTAAGGTAAGGAGCTGATGGTGGGTGTGGTGCCCTACCTCAGACGCAAAAACAATCTCCTTGGTCTAGCGCTAGTGAAAAGGGGATAGACTCCCTCGCTGATTGGCTGATACCGACTTTATACCACAACGACGACGTTACTTACTTACATATTTATTAAAATCAAAATTTGAATATGAATATGCAAATTAGCTTTCCCGTTCACAGTGTAAACCGCTATTTTGTTGTATATATGAATACAATTCTATGTTTTTAGTACGTAGATATGGTCAACAGTATTAATAATGTAAATCAAGTTTATTAATAATTATTAATAAAATTGACTTTATTTTATTTAAACTTAAATTATAATTGAAGTTTAAATAAATAGATAAATAAAATTAATAAATAAATCAAATAAAATTAAATTAATTAAATAAGATAAATAAATAAAATGAAATAAATTAAAATCGTGGAGAATGTGACGAAAATAAATAAATTAGATAAAATTAAAATTGATTAAATAAGATGAATAAATAAAATGAAATAAATTAAAATCGTGGAGAATGTGATGAAAATAACTAAGGGAATTATGACTTGAGTAGTAATATAGTTTCGGATACAGACAGACAAACACACAATCTCCATTGTGATAAGTATTTTGATATTATTTCCATGAGTGTTCTCCTGGAAATTATTAACTTGGGAAATGAAATAAAATATGTAAATAGTAGAGCTGGTATATGGAGAGAAACTGGAGTGGGGAAGCGTAAATAATCTTATATATTAAAATAAAAATAAAATTCTGAATAGAGCCATCTTGAACTTTGCAATATTCGTGAATTAGGTAGAATGTATCTTTATTTTTTTTCAGAGTTTCTAATAATGTCTTTATTAGATTGAAACCAAGAATTGTATATATATATATATATATGGCCACGAACAAATTATCTGTCATATGGAAATCTGATCTCACTGACAAGCTAAAGCGACATCTCTTCCAGGCCGTAGTCATATCAGTACTGCTGTATGGCTGCACTACCTGGACCTAACGAGGCGCCTCGAGAATAAGCTAGATGGGAGCTGCACAGAATGCTGCGAGCAGTATTGAACAAGTCGTGGAGACAGCACCCACAAGGAGCAGTTGTATGGTCACTTGCCCTATCTCACAGACCATCCGAGTGAGACGGACTAGGCATGCGGGGCACTGCTGGAAAGCAAGGACGAACTCATAAGCGATGTTCTCCTGTGGAAGCCAACACATGGACATGCTGTGGGCCGCCCAGCAAGGACCTACATTGACCAACAATGAAAGATGCTGGCTGCAGCGAGGAAGAACTCCCTGGGGCGATGATGATAGGGAAGGTTGGCGAGAGATTGTCAAGGATATCCGTGCTGCCAGCGCGACATGATGATATGATATATTATATATATTATATATATATATATATATATATATATAATATATATAAATAAGTCATCCACAGACACGTGTTTCGGCATATCATGCCTCTTCAGTGTGGCTAGACACAACTATCCTTGGGTAGGGTTAGAACTCAGACTATATATATATATATATATATTGGTTTGGAGGTTGATTTAGAAGGATATCACAATGCAGGTGTAAAGAAAAGAAAAGAAAATAATAATACAGTAACAATGGTGTTGTGTGTTAACCTGTGTTTTATTCTTGAATTTTCGAGATGAAATCTCTTTTTCAAAATATCACTGGAACTTCAGTTTAACAGTTTTACAGGTTAACACACAACACCATTGTTACCGTATTATTATTTTTTTTTCTTTACGCCTGCATTATGATAGCCTTCAAAATCAACCTCCAAACCAATATATACACAATGCTTCAAGCAAATTATAAAACTCTCTCTTGTATATATATATATATATATATATATATATATATATATATATATAATAACAGCCGTCGTCAGAGTAAAATGTTTGTTGTTTGAAATTAAAGCCGTCAAAAAGTTCAAACACCAAAGAATTTACTCTGACGAAGGCCGTTATTCTTTGTACACTTAAAGATTTTGTCATTTCTATTATTATTATTATTATTATTATTATTATTATTATTATTATTATTATTTAATTTTCTATTTAAAATAGTAATAATAGAATATAATATATATATATATATTATATATATTATATATATATATATATATATATATATAAAGAAAAGTGAAAGTGAATCCAACAGAATATAATATTGCACAAATTGAAAAAACTCAAGTTTCATAAACACAAGTTGCTTATATATATATATATATATATATATATATATATATATATATATATATATATAACACAAAATGTGACTCGTTGGGTCACCCATTCAGCTTGGTGTAGATTATTGAGATTAGGGAAAAATGGGTTTGCTAAACGTACTAAATTTTTTAAAAAGATGAAAAATAAATACGGGTGAACAAAACATTAAAATCATTTTGTAAGATTTGTAAGAAAGGGGGTGTTTGACCTAATTTAAGCTACGGGTTGCTGCCTATGAAATTTAACATAGAAATACATTTCAAATTATCCCATCTCTCTCTCTCTCTCTCTCTCTCTCTCTCTTCTCCCTGAGAAACTAACATTATATAACGAGGAGGTAATCAACATATACATAGACGGGAAAAAGTGATAGGCAGAATGTAAAGTTAGAGATTGGTCTGTTTTTTACTAATTAGAACCAATTAAAAGGGAATCTTTTTCAAACATAACTCAATCCTAAAAGTAAGGAATATTTAGTATAATTATCGTGTCATTAAGCTAAATAGTAAAAGAACCTTTAGGAGACAAAAGTTGACTCTCTCAGCTTTAGTATAATAATAATAATAATAATAATAATAATAATAATAATAATAATAATAATAGACTTTGAATTAAAACGGACCATCCTCTCCCAGCCAGGAGACCAGACTAGTGTTGATTAACAAAAAGAAAGAGAACGTGTCAACTGGTGGACTTTACAGTTCCAGCAGATCACATGGTGAAGCTGAAGGAAACTGAAAAGATAGATAAATACCTTGATCTTGCCAGAGAATTGAAAAAGCTGTGGAATATGAGAGTAAAAGCGATACCAACTGTAGTTGGTGCACTTGGAACGGCCCCAATAAACTTGGAAAAAGACTGGAGGATCTGGAATTCAGAGGGAGAATTGAGACCATCCAGACTACTACACTGCTGCAATCGACTAGAATACTCAGAAGCATCCTGGAGACATGAGGAGACTTGTTGTCATTCAGACTCCAGGGAAATATCATCAGCTGATGCTGGTGTGAAAAACTACAACAACAACACACAACAATAATAATAATAATAATAATAATAATAATATAATAATAATAATATTTTGACCACACACAAAATAGAACGAAACGCACAAATTCTCTGGACTTTGAAATTAAACGGATCACCTTATCCGCAAGAAGACCAGACCTAGTGTTGATTAACAAAAAAGAAAGAACTTGTCAAGTGCCAGCGGTCACAGGGTGAAGTTAAAGCAATATCTGGACCTTGTCAGAGAACTGAAAAAGTTATGGAATATGAAAGTGAAAGTTATACGTAGTCACTTGGAACAGTCCAAAAGCATTAGAAAAGGGTTTGGAAAGTTTGGATATCAGAGGAAGGAAACCATTCAGAACACTGCACTGCTGCAATCTGCCAGATACTCAGTGAGGAGACTTGCTGTCATCCAGTGAAAGACCATCAGGTAACTCTCAAATAATCCCGTTGGCCTTTTTTCGGAGAAATGCTTGATCTATCGAAAGGTGTTATTGTGTTCTCTCTATCTGTAATAGTTTCCCTTGGAAATAAATAGGACTCATTACATCTGAAATATGCCTCGTATAAGAAAAGAACCAGTAATGAATATCGTAATGACACATCGTACAAAAACGATAACGATGATGATGATAAGCAAAAGATTAATTATGAAACCGATGCTGATGATTTGTATAATAAAATCCCCCAACGATTTCCGAAATAGTCCTAAATAAATCAGGCTCGGATGCTTCCAGCCCCGAACCTGGTTGTAATTTCGCAGAATCGTCTCGTTCCGTCTCTCACGGAGCCAAGCAAGTTCCTCAGCTAATTAACTGTACGGAGGAAATTCGTGGAAGATCTAATAATGTGGTGTGTGGCCAATAGAGACGCCGTTCGGTTGCACGGTTCGTTGATTCGGCCGCGCTCTCCTGGCTGGCTGGGGCTTGCTGGCCGGCCCGTCCACATTGGCCGCAGCAGGCACCATGCCAATACCAACAGATTGCAAGAGTCGATGGTGGCAGTGCACACCACGCCCCATACCACTTCCATCCATCTCACCTGTTGTCTGTTGGACACTAATTTGGATCACGTGTCATTAGATCCTAGGAGTAAGGTTTATTAATCTGATACACAGGCGTGCGCCAGTTCACGTTATCATTATCTTGTTATGCAGGTCTGGTTGGTTGGATTTTACGGCATGTCAACTCTCGTTGGGTTATTTTATATTCAAGAGTTTTATTCCTCCTTGTTGGGGGAATAAGGTTTGTTAGTTGGATACATTGGCTTGCACCAGGAGATATTATAATTTTCTGTTAAACATGTTGGTTGGTTGGTTGGTTGGTTGGAATTTTATGGCATGTCAACTCTCGTTGGGTTATTTTAAACTGAAGACTTTTATTCCTCTTGTTAGAGAATAAGATTTATTAATCGGATCAACAGGCTTGCAGCGGGAGATATCATCCTTTACCTGTTAAACAGGTTGGCTGGTTGGTTGGTTGAATTTTACGGCATGTCAACCCTCGTTGGATTATTTTATACTGAGGACCTTTATTCCTTCTTGTTGTCTGGATGGTCTTAATTCTTTCTCTGGTTTCCAGTTCTTTCAGTCTTTTTTTCTAAACATTTTGAGACCGTTCCAAGAGCACCAACTACAATTGGTATCACTTTCACCCTCATATTCCACAGCTTTTTTCAATTTTGGGCTAAGGTCCAGGTATTTATCTACCTTTTCGTTTTCCTTCATCATCACCCTGAAATCTATTGGAGCTGCAAAATCTACCTGATGACAAGTTCTTTTGTTGTTGTTGTTGTTGTTGTTGTTGTTCAGTACTAGGTATGGTCTTCTGACTGGGATAAAGTGATCCGCCTTTATCTCAATTTCCCAGGTAATTTCATGCGTTTCATTCTCAAGGGTAGTTTCTGGTTTATACATATATCATTTTGTTGTCTGGTCAAACTTCAGTTTTTAGCATAATTTCAAGTTGATTACCCTCCCAAACCAGTCGTGCCAATCTTTGTATTCTCGCAGTGCTTATTATTATCATTTCACTCCATTCGAGTTTTTCACATCTCGTAGCCTGAGGTTCACTGGAGGCTGAGAGACAGCAAGTCTCTTCAGGTCTCAGGACTCTTCTGAGTATTCCGGCCGATCTCAACAATGCGTAGTTTGGGTGGTCTCGATTCTTTCTTTGATTTCCAATAAATCCAGACTCTTTTTCAGACCGCTGGGGGTCGTTCCAAGGGCACAAATTACAATTGGTACGACCTTCGCCCTTATGTTAAACAGTTTTCTCAGTTCTTTGGCAAGGTCTAAGTATTTGTCAGTCTCTCGCTTTCTTTCATTTTCACTCGGTGGTCAGCCGCGACGGTAGAATACACGAGATGACAGGTTCTCGTCTTTATTATTATTATTATTATAGTAGTAGTAGTAGCAGTAGTAGTAGTATTTAGTTTTTCACACCAGAGTTACCTGATGGACTTTCACTGGAGTTTGCGTGACAATAAGTCTCCTCAGGTCTCCAGGACTCTCCTGTGTATTCCAGCTGATTTCAACAATGCTGTTGTTTGGATGGTCTCAATTCTTCCTCTGATTTCCGTTCCTCCAGTCTTTTTTTTTCCAAGTTATTATTATTATTATTATTATTATTATTATTATTATTATAATTATTATTATTAGTTTTTCACACCAGTGTTAGCTGATGGTCTTTCACTAGAGTTTGCGTGACAACAAGTCTCCTCGGGTCTCCAGGACTCTCCTGAGTATTCCAGCTACTGTCTGGATGGTCTCAATTCTTCCTTGATTTCCAGTTTCTCCACTCTTTTTTCCAAGTGCAAAGTTGTTGTTGTTATTATTATTATTATTATTATTATTATTATTATTATTATTAGTGTTGTTGTTGTTGTTGTTGTTGTAATAATGCAACAATCCCCGTTAAACATTCAACTCAAACGTCAGAAATGCCAGAGTCTCCACCTCTTTGAATGTTCTACTCGTTTAGCCGTGACAACACATAATGCCTAATTAGAAATTATGGCTCTAAGATGGGACTAAATTCCCCTCTCGTTCGACCATTCGCTCTTCGCATAAAAAACCCCTAAATATACCAAAAATAAATAAATAAATAAATAAATATCTCACGCTGCTATCAAAAAACTATAAACACCAAGTGTAAGCAATATCAATGTAGTGTGATATGATTTCGAAGATTTTTTCCCAAAACAGACAAAATGGCTTCAGAAAGCAAACGTTGCTTTTTGTTTTTTATTTTATTTTTATTTTTTTATTTTTTATTTTTTGTTATTTTTTATTTTTTGTTTGTTTGTTAAAGAAAAGGCGGGTAAAAATATATACTTGAAAGATAAAAATCGAAACGATAAAAAGAAGTAAAAAATGGAAACGTTATTCACCCTCTTTAAACGCCAAGGATTTTGATTTATTTTCAAATTGCGATGTTCATTTTCCTGGTCATGTTTATTCATGGGCAGATTCCAAAATATTATTGGGCTTCTTTTTGTTATTTGATTTTTTAATTTTTTTTATTTGTTCTTCTTTTTTTTTTAAATATTCATTTCTGTTCTTCTTCTTTGCCGGCTTCTCAAAATACTGTAAGTGATATTCAAGTTTTCGTCCAGCCGAAATAAAGCAATAAACATTTTATTCTTATTTTTTTCATTTTGTTTCTTTATTTTATTCTATTTATTTTTCTTTGTTTTTCTTTGAATTACTGGGTGATTTAATAAATTTGTTAATCGCAAATCCATTGTCTTGATCACGAAATGTAGTTTACAATCTCAGAATGATGGAATTCTACGACAGAGTTCAAAGAATCGTTAAAGCATTGGTTACCAGAGCAAAAATGAGGAAAATACCGCAAATGAAACAATCTTTACGGCCATATCCTGTTGAAAACACCGGTTCCCGCTAGATTTTTTAAAAATTTAAAAACTAACCCCTAACCCTAACCCTAACCAACAACCGGATATTAGCGGTGTAAATGAAAAACATGTCCTTTCTTAATTGAGATCAAAAAGGGGTGCCTAAAGCTAAAATGGTCCTCTTATTTTCTTCGTTCTATTTTTATTCCTAACTTTCTTTTCTCTTTTAAATTTTTATTCCATTTTGCCTATCAGTAAAAAAAGTAAAGTCGTCGGGGCGGCCTAAAGTCGGTATCAGCCAGTTAGCGAGGGAATCTATCCCCTTTTCAATAGCGCTAGACCAAGGAGATTATTTTTGGCGTCTGAGGTGGAGCGTCACACCTACCATCAGCTCCTTACTTTACCGCACATATCTCTGTGCTACTCATACGCTGAGTTGGCGAGGACCGGTATCGAACAGGAACCTTGTGATTTCTAGCCCAACGCACTATCGACTGAGCTAACCCGGCCCCTATACTTTCTCTAATTTTTCTTCCTTTTCTTATTCTTTTAATTGTAATTTTAGTCTTTTAGTCTTGTTTTTTTCCGTTTCTTAATTTTAGCTTCATCATGTTTTTATCTCTTTATCACTTAAAGGACACAAGTGCGGGTGTTAAGCTTGATATCAAGTTGCATATTATTAATAGTATTTATGTCAGAGTCGTCAGTAGAGCGTTCGGCTAGAAACCGCAAGGTTCCTAATTCGATACCAGCCCTTTTCAACTAGATTTTTGAAAAGTTAGTCTCGCAGATCCATTATTACTTATCACAAATTAGATCCTCACTGGATGCCCCATAAAATCCCTACGTAAATATATAACAATATAGTAAGAAATTTTAATTCAATAATTAAAAAAAACAACAACAATATAAATGAGTTGATTAATTCAATCAATCAACATCATATTTCAATTACCTTCTGTTACTATACAAATTTTAATTTTTAAATATCTTCCCAAATATAAATAAAATTATTTTTGCTCAAAAACCAAGCCCTGGTTATAGTGAATGTATATATATATATTTACTTTGTCGTTAATTGTTTTATTTTCGAAGTTTCCTTCAGACATACACATATACACAACTGCCCTTTATATATGTATAGATGTTCCATTGTATTTGTTTAAATTGTACTTCTTTTTTATTTGTCTATAAACATTTATTTGCACACAGTTATATGATATCAAATTACAATCAGTTTTATGGTCTCATTATTCCTATGTAATACTAAGAAATTATACACAATTATATGGTTTCAAGTAACTATTCTTATTCAACAACAACAACAACAATAATAATAATAATAATAATAATAATAATAATAATAATAATAATAATAATAGATGAGACTGCAAACCATATACTCTGCGATTCTAACACAATTATATGGTTTAAAGTAACTATTCCTTTTAATAAAAATCCTATGTTCTTTTCCGATGAGAAAAAACTTTTGCGAAGATCAAAAGCACAACACGAAGAATAACTGATAACTTGCATACAGTCGAAAGGATGCTCCTCGTGTCATACATGTGATGTGATGCCTCCGCATTTTTCAGAGAAGGTATCAGGTTGAATTCAGATACCTACGTAAGTTGCTAAACACTGTAGTCAAGGGTAGCCAATGGTAGGCCATATGTATGGCAGCAGATTCGCCCCCCCCCTGACACCCATCTTAGAAAAGTCAAAACGGTTGTCGGAATTTTTACGACTACACCAGACTCAATGTTTGCTCCAAACTCCCCAGATCTTAACCCCATGGATTATTATGTATATGGAGCTGTTGAGAAAGACACCAATCGCCGTGCCAGTACAACAAAAGCCCAGTTAACCGAGAGAATTAAGATAGTTTTGAGACCCTTCCCAGGGAACTGTATTATCAGCTTACTCCAGGGTCTGGAGCAGGATTGAGGCTGTGATCGACGCTAATGGCTATTTTGAATGAAACTTGTTGACAGTAGTGTAATTTCCGTGCTGTTGAATTTCTTTACAATCCATTAAATGTTGTAGTTACCAAGCAATTTTTCTTTTTCCTTAATAATATGTTTACACATAGTTATATGGTTTCAAGTATTCATATCTAAAACCAATAACTTGCAAGTTTATTTTATGCTTTGATATTAATGGAAATATTTTGGTAACAATTATGGCTTCATGTAACAATTCTAAATTTTTGCACTGTTATATGGAATCAATTATTCCCATTCATTAAAAATCATTTTCATATAATCTATTTGATTCATAGATTGGACTCTAATTAGAATAGACTTGGGCTTAATGCCAACTAAGGTGGACTCAACATTCTCCAATCAAACAGACTAGCAAATATATGCACCTCCGGGTGCAAGTATTTAAGTTTTAATGTAATAAAATATTGTATTAAATTAGAAAAGCTAATGAAACTAAATAAGAATGAAGATAAAGAGATTTGAAATAGAGGGGGTATAATCGGAAAAAAGAACGACTGAAACTTACTCTTCCATCGCTCTCGTCTTTCATTGTTATTTTTCTAATTTAAGTATTGAGTTAAAATAGGAAGTAAAGAATAAAATGACAGTTATTTTTTCTTTTTAATGGATTTCGTTTAAGATTCATTGAAGAGATTTTTGCTTATATTTATTAGAATAAAACCGAACAGTTAGAAATCAATAATACTAAGCACATATTTATTAAAATCACATTTTTAATATCAATATTTCAAATTAGCCTTCCCGTTCACACTGTAAACCGCTATTTTGTTGTATTTATAAATATAATTGCATGATGATAGTATGTAGATAAGAACAACAGTATTAATAATGTAAAACAATTTTATTAATAATTGCGGTTTAAATAAAAATACAATCATGGAGAATGTGATGTCAATAACTAAGGGAATTGTGACTTGAGTAGTAATACAGTTTCGGTTACAGATAGAAAAACACACAATCTCCATTATAATAAGATATACAGATTTGGAATTCCACTACAATATGTAGTTTAGTTTCATTCCTATGACACACCCTTTTATCGGGGTCGGGAGTGTCTTATTAATCTGCATTGTAAACAGACGACTTATTCGAAGAAGACAAATGGATATTTATTGAGAAAGTAAGAAAGAAGTCCTGATTAAAAAAAGGGAAGAAAGAAAGAAAAATGGAAAGAAAAATGGAAAGAAAGAAAGAATAAAGGAAAGGGTGAAAAAATGGAAAGGAAAAAAGAAAGAAAAGTACAGATAGAAAAAAAGGAGCAAGAAAAGAAAAAAAATGAACAGAAAGAAAGAAAGAAAGAAAGAAAGGTATAGATAAAAAAAAATAAACGAACAAAAAAAAAGAAAGAAAGAAAAATACAGAGAGAAAAATAAAAGAGATAAAGAAAAATGGACAGAAATAAAGAAAACAAAGAAGGGCAAGTACAGATAGTAAAAAGGAAAAGTAAGGAAGAAATAAAGAAAGAAAGAAAAAGTACAG
>CM042166.1:37526999-37536999 GCA_023376005.1 Doryteuthis pealeii | reverse complement strand
CTCACGATATTTACTATTTGCACAGAGCTGATAAATATAAGTCTTTGCTGGTCAGCCCACCCTGGTGTGTCCATGTGTAGATGTCCACAGGAGAGTGTCACTTATATGTTCGTCCTTACTTCCCAGCAGTGTCCTGCAAGTTTTTTTTCGTCTTACTTGGATGGCTTGTGGGATAGGATGTAAGTGACCGTAGAATTGATTTTTTGTGGGAGACCTTAAATATCGCCCTATAAATGACAATTACTAACATGAATATCGAACACATGGTGCAAATGAGAAGAAAGTAATAATAAACTGGAAATAGACCGGAAGTTGGACAGTAGGAAAGGGCTTCTCACAACATCTAATATTCGCATAGATCTCATCAATATTAGTATTTGCTGGTTGGTCCATTCTGGTGTGTCCATGTGTAGTTGTCCACAAGATAGCGTCATTTATGAGTTCGGCCTTACTTTCCCAGAAGTGTTCAGAAAGTCTTGTTCCTCTTATTTGGATAGTTTGTAATATGAGGTAAGTGGTCATAAAATTGATTTTTTGTGGGAGACCCTAAATATCACCCTACAAAAGACAGTGGCTAGCGTGAAAATGAAATACATGGAGGCAGTGATGCTGATACTATTTTAAAATTTTAGTGCGTCCTGATACGCACGGATTTGATTTGAAATCCGGGAAATTTGATGGGTCCCACCACAAATTCTCAATAGATTGCTGAGTTTTTATCTATGAACAACTAAAGCAGTCTAACCCCTACCTCGTACCCCCATACAGTGTAATTCTTTCGAAGAAAATATCAAGATGTATTTAGAGTTAGCTAGAAATGGTGGGGGGAGAAAAAAACACTGGGACCCATGGATATGAAATTCTGCGTCCTTTTAGATTTTTATGCGTCAGTGAAGTAGGACACGTACCTATCAACATCTCTGCATGGAGGAAAGGATAACAAAGATGTTCGGCAATAATAAACTGATTACGAAGGAAATAGAGCGGAAGTTGGACCGTAGTAAACCGCTTCTCACGACGTCCAGTATTAGTATAGAGCTGATTAATGTAGATCTTTACTGGCCGGCCCATTCTGGGGTGTCAATCCATAGCTGACTACTGGAGAGTGCCACTTGTAAGTTCGTCCTTATTTCTCCAGTAGTAGCCAGCTTTTTGTGGGAGAACCGTAAATACCACCTCATAAATGATAGTACCTAGCGTGAAAATGGAATCTAAGGATAAAAAAATAACAAAGATATTCGGCAATGATATACTGATTACGAAGTCAATAGGCCGGAAGTTGAACTGTAGGAAAGCGCTTCTCACGACATCGGATATTCGTAAAGAGTGATCATTGTAAGTCTTTGTTGGTCGGCCCACACTGGTGTGTCCATGTATTGCTGTTCACACGAGGGTGTTTGTTCTTACTTATCAAGCAGTATCCAGCAAGTCTTGTTTGTCTTATTGGTTGGTTTGTGTGATAGGTGGTAAGTGGTCTTACAGCTGCATTTTTGTGAGAGACCTCTAAATACCACCTTATAAATGTCAGTTGCCAGCGTGCAAATGGAATACATACAGGAAAGAATTACAAAGTTATTCGGCAATGATATAGTTATTACGAAGGAAATAGGCCGGAAGTTGTACAGTAATAAATCGCTTTTTACGACATCGAATTATATATATATATATATATATATATATATATATATATATATATACACAAAATATAATTCTTTATTGCTTGACTTAATCTGGTGTGTCCATGCTTAGGTGTCCATAAGTTCGTCCTTACTTCTCCAATAGTGTCAAGCTTTTTTGCGTGAAACCCCTAAATATCACCGAATGAATCTCGGTTGTTAGCCTGAAAATGAAATACAAGGAGCAAATGATAACAAAGATATTCACAATGATATAGTAATTACAAAGGAAATAGGCCGGAAGTTGTACAGTAAGGAATCGCTTCTCACGACATCAAATATTCACACAAAATATAATTCTTTGTTTCTTGGCCAAATCTGGTATAATATGCGTAGCTGTCCACAAGAGAGTGTCACTTATAAGTTCGTCCTTACTTCACCAGTAGTGTCCATCTTTTTGTGCGAAACCCCTAAATACCGCCCTATAAATGACAGTAGCTAGCGTGAAAATGGAATACGAGGAACAAATGATAACAAAGCCATTCGGCAATGATATAGTGATTACGAAGGAAATGGACCGGAAGTTGTACAGTAGGAAAGCGGTATTTAGTTTTTAGGTTTAAATGGCGGGGAATATGGAGATCATGGTGGACGCAGGAAGACAGCTAATGATGAAAAAGGAGCTCCAAAAAATGGCCAGGTCATTGTTTATACTTTATTTGGGTTTTGTGCTGTTTTCAGCAGCGGCAGGCGTCAAATGAATTCGTGGTGTCATTTGATAGCAGCCAATTATGATATCCGATTACGGCATAATTGTTCCGACTCGTCATATTACAGATAACTGGGCAGAAGAGAGAGAGAAGAGAGGAGAGAGAGAGAGAGAGAGAGAGAGAGAGAGAGAGAGAGAGAGAGGGGGCAGTTGGAGGGAGAAGGGAGAGTAAGTGATGGTTATCGTAAAATGTTTTGTCGTAGGAAGGTAAGTGAGAAAGAATCGGTAGAGGAAAAAGTGACGAGAGGAGGTGGGGGTGAAATATATGAAGCGCAAGGAAGGAAAGAATAAAGGAAAAGGAAAAAAGAGCATCTAGAGAAGGAAATGGAGAAGAGAAAAGGGTAAGTAGATAAAGAAGAAAGAAAAGAAAGAAAAAAGAAAGAAAGAAAGAAAAACGAAAGACAAAAAGAAGAAAAAGGAAAAAAATATGTAATCGCAAATGAAAGATAGTCATAATACTGATAACAGGTAAGAGAGAGAGGAGGAGAGAGAGAGGGGGAAAGGAGAGAGGATAATAAAAGGAGAGAGGGGAGAGCGAGAGAGGGGAGGAAGAGAGGATAAGAAAAGGAGAGAGAGAAGGAAGAGAGAGAGAGAGAGAGAGAGAGAGTGAGTGAGGGAGAGGAGAGGGCAGAGAGGAAGGTATGATAAGAAAAGGAGAGAGATGAGTGAGAGAGAGAGAGAGAGAGAGAGAGGGCAGACAGAGGAAGGGAGGATAAGAAAAGGAGAGAGAAAGAAGAGAGAAATGAGTGAGAGAGAGGGAAGGAGAGAAGAAGAGAGACAGATAGAGGGAGGGGGGAGAGTATAAGAAAAGGAATGAGAGAGGAAGAGAAAGAGGGGGAAAGAGAGAGAGAGAGAGAGAGAGAAGAGAGAGAGAGAGAGAGAGCAGGTTATCGTAAAATCTCTTTGTCACAGGGAAGGAGTAGAGAGAAAGAATCGGTAGAAGAAAAGAATACTAAAGGAGTTGAGGTAAAATATATGAAGCGAAAAGAAGGAGGGAGGATGAAGGAAAAAAGAAAAAAGAGCATTAAAAGAAGGAAAAAGAGAAAGATAAAAGGTGATTATAAAAAAAAGAAAAAAAAACAGAATGAAAAAGGAAGAAAAAAAGGAAAAGAAAACGAAATCGTAAATGAGAGGTAAAAAGGGAATTAAAATAATGAATGAACGAAAAGAAGAAAAAGAGAGCAAAAAAAAAAAAATGCGAAATGTAAAAAAAAAAAAAAGAAAACAAATAGGAAGGAAAAATGTTGAAGAAAAAAAAAGTTGCGTTTTTATGGGCCATCCTTTAGGCTTCAAGCAAGAGCGCTTGTCCAGCGGAAACCCTTGGTAAAGAATCCTTTGGTTGTTTCTTGGTGCTTCTCAGTATTACAAGTCCTTCGTCAATGATTGCAAATGGACGTCTATCAGTATCAGTGATTAAGTAGTCAATTAGCCACGCATTATGGCTGTTAAATATATGACGGATGAATAAACCTCATGACCTCGCCCAGTCTATAAATTTCGGTGGTGTATTGTAGCACACCTTATATACAAAAGTATTCCAACAAAAATAGGGACAACATTGGATACAAATGAAAAGGTTACATTATCGGAAGCAAAATAAAAGGGGTATAAAAGTGGGCACAAAAAAAAAGGGTGACAAAAAGGGACCCGAAGGAAAAGAGGAATTAAAAAGGAACAGAGAAAGAGAGGAAGAAAGGGACACCACATAAAAAGAGGAACACAAAGGTGATACGAAAGAAAAAAATGAAAAACAAAAGAGGAACAAAAAAAAAGGATACGAAAAAAAGAAGAAAAAAAGGGTATAAAAACGGCCCCTAAAAAGGGGGCAAGCAAAACTGGAATACAAAGTGGGACGTAAAGGGAAAGAGTAATAAAAAGGAATAGACAAAAAGGGAAAAAAAGGGACAAGAAGGAAAATAGGTACAAAATGGAATGCGAAATAAAAGTGGAACAAAAAGATACTAAAACGAAAAGAGGTACAAAAGAGGACAGGCGAAAAGAAAAAGAAGGGGACACGACAGAAAATAGGAAGGAAAATGTGACACAATAGAAAAAAAGGGACAAAATGTAGCACAAAGGAAAAAAGGGAGAAAAGGGGACACGAATGAAAAAAAAAGTGACAGTGGGAAAGAAGAGAAAATAGACACGAAAGAAAAGATGAACAAAACGTCACATGAAAGAAAAGAGAGCCTAAATGGGACAGGAATGAAAAGATGTAGACTATTGATAGATAAAAAGAGGAAAAGGTGACACGTAAGAAAGGAGAACACATTAAAATATTAATGAAAGGAGTGATGAAATAGACACGAAAAAATAAAAGAATTTAGATAAAATAAAATCTTAAGAATTTAAAAAAAAATTGACACTACGCCATCGTCTCTCGTAAACGGAAGGCTGCCAACAAACACTGAATATATTATCTATTAATAATGGTGATTCGCTTCCGGTTTTTGTCTGTAACAAAAACTGCGTCACTGCTTTCGTCACACTACGTAAAACGTCATAACATAGAATAAATTCACTTAAAATTTGAACATGCAATGCTAGACAGTCCTCATTGCTTTTTTAAACAAGTTTTGATAAATACATACCTGGTATTATCTATCTACATATAGTTTGTTTTATTTTAATGTATATTTAAAGTTATCAGAACTAAGTTTCCATTTCAATTTTTTAATATTTTACTCCTTTAATAAATTTATTTTATTTTTTACACCTTTAATAAATTTGATGATTTTACTTTACTTATGATGTCTGTCTGAAACAAAAACTACCACAATGCTTACGTTACAATATTATTGTGTTATATACACTGAAAGTTTGAGTAAGCAATTTTAAAAATTGTTTTTAAACTCCCGTCCTTTTTTTTTTTCAGAAACAAGAAGTTCACTAAAAAGATTGCAAATAAATAAATACCTACAATTTTGTATAAAACTTATGTGGAAAATATTCAAAATAATTGTTTGATTTAGAATTAATACATGGACGCAACATTTTCTTTTGGGGGACAGGACTAAGTTTCCATTTGAATTTTTTAAATTTCCTTACCCCTTTAATAAATATGACGATTTTGATTATTTATGATACAAAACCATCTGACATTGAATGCTTACATCCCACCCAAGCAATATCTTTCAAAAATTATATTTTGTACCGCCCGGGGGGCGTTTTTTATTGCTAGTTATTATCATTATTATTTGTTATGCCTCCTTAGTTATCTCCCCTCTTTACTATCTTCTCACATCAACCATAGAGATAAAAAAAGAATCTTTGTATATAATATACAGAATATTAATCATATGTTTAGTCAGCCAAGTGGCCTATTCATTCCTTTTATTTATTTATTTATTAATATATTTATTTATTTATTAAAAATATATATGTGTATTTATAGAATGTATATATATATGTGTGTGTGTGTGTATATATATATATATATATATATATATATAATATATATATATATATATATATGACTGTCTATGTTTTTACGTGCTTGCGTATGTGAGTTGTGTGCCTGTGTTAATCCAATTGCTTAATAAACCTAATTAACAGAAAGAGGAAGAGAAGAACCAGAAAGAAAAGAGGGATACAATTGGATGGGAAATAAAAGGGGTAAAAAAAGGGACAACAATGAAAAGAGGGGCAAAAAGGGACATGAATGAGAAGAGGAAAAGAAAGGGACATGAAAGAGAAAGACAATGAAAGGGACACGAAAGTTAAAGTGGAACACAATTTGATGCAATAGATAAAAAAGGGGACGAAGTGTAGCACAAGGGAATGGACGGACAGAAATAAAAAAGAAGAATAAAAAGGGGTCAAACAGAAAGAGACAGAAAAGGACACGAAATAAAAAAGATGAACATAACGGTGACACGAAGGAAACCAAAAACAAAAACGAAAACAAGAGAGGAACAGAAAGGATACGAAAGATACGAATATAAAAAAAGAATAAAAACGGCCCCCAAAAAAGGGTAAGCAAAACAGGAATACATTAGAAAGGGGGGACAACAAAAGGGACACTAATTTAATAAAAAATGTAATAATAAAAAGTGATATAAAAGGACAAAAAAGAAAAAGGGGAAAACAATGTTGAAACGAAAAAAAAACCAAAACAAAACAAAACAAAACAAAACAAAACAAAACAAAACAAAAAAGAGGAAAAAGAAAGGACACGAAAAAATAAGAATTTAAAAAAGGGAATAAAAACGACCCCGAAAAAAAAGAGAGGCAAAACTGGAATAAATAAGAAACGGGAAAAAAAGTGGAATGTGAATGAAAAGAAAGAAAAAAAGGAATAGATAGAATTGGCGAAAAAAGGACAGACAGAAAAGAAAAAAAAGTAAAAAATGGGATGCTAACAAAAGGGGTGTAAAATGAGACACAAATAAAAAGAGAGACAAAAAGGGACGTGACTAAAAATAAAAATAAAAATAACAGGAACAGAAAGAAAGAAGGAGAAAGGGACACGAAAGACAAAAAGAAGCAAAATGGGACACGAATTAAAAGAGGGACGAAAAGTGTCATGAATGAAAATTGGAATAAAAAAGGATAGAAAGAAAGAGGAAATGAGGCAAAAAAAATGTAAAAAGAACGAAGATATGAAGGAAAAGGGGAATAAAAACGGACAGAGAGAAAGGGGAAGAAAAGGAAACGAAAGTAAAAGAAAAAAATAAAGTTGACATGTAAGAAAAAACACAAACATAAAAAAACAAAAGAGGTATAAGAATGGATACGAATGAAATAAGAACTAAAAAAGGGGGAATAAAAACAGCCCCGAAAATAAAAGAGGGAAGCAAAACTGGGATATATAAGAAAGGGAGAACAAAATAGGACGCAAATGAAAAAAGTGATAAAAATAGATAGACAGAAAGGAAAAAAAAGAAGAAAAAAAAGGAAATAAAAACGGACCCTAAAAAAGGGGGAAGCAAAACTGGAATACAAAAATTATGGGGAAACAAAATGAGACGCCGTGAAAAGAGTAATAAAAAACAAGAGACAGAAATGGAAAATTTGGGACGAGAAATAAAATAGGTACAAAATGGAATGAGAAAGAAAAGAGGTACAAGAAGGGATTCAACGGAAAAGAGACAGAAAAGGGGACATAGATGAAAAAAGAATAAAAAAAGGAACAGAGAGAAAGAAAAAAAGACACGAAAAAAAAAGAGAGAAACACAACGGCGACACGGAAGAAAAACAAAAAGAAAAAAAAAGGGAAAGAAAGGATACGAACGAAATAAGAATTTTTTAAAAAGAGGGAATGAAAATGGCCCCGAAAGAAAAGGAAAATCACAGAAGAAGAAAAAACAGAAAAATGAAAAAATTGATAAGGATGAAGAAATTACAAAGAAAAAAAGTATTTCAGCGGGAAAAGAAAGAGAGGGGGGACCTGATGAAAAAAGGAATAAAAAAGGAACATACAGAAAAAGGAAGAAAAGGATACGAAAGAAAAAGAGAAACACAACGGTGTCAAGGAAGTAAAAGAAAAAGAAAAAGAAGAGGTGCAAGAAAGGATACGAACTAAATAAGAACTAAAAAAAGAGGGAATAACAATGGCCCGGAAAAAAAAGAGATCCCAGAAAACAAAAACAGAAAAGAAAGAGGAGCAAGAAAGGATACGAAAGAAATAAGAAATAAAAAAGAAGAAATAAAAACGGACCCGAAAAAAGGAGAATCACAGAAGAAGAAAAAGGACAAAATTGAAAAGGATGGAGAAATGACAGTGAAAAGAAAAATAAATAGATAGAAAGGGAAAAAATTTGGACAAGAAATAAAATAGGTACAAAATGGAATGTGAAAGAAAATAGGTACAAAAAGGGATTCAATGAAAAAGAGGGGGGAATGGGGACCTGGATGAAAACAAAGGAATAAAAAAGGAACAGACAGAAAGAAAAGGACACGAAGAAAAAAGAGAACACACGGTGACACGGAAGAAAACAGAAACAGAAAAAAAGAGGAGCAAGAAAAATACGAACGAAATAAGAACTAAAAAAAAAAAAAGAGGGAAAACAAATTGGCCCGGAAAAAAAGAGATCCCAGAAACAAAAACAGAAAAATATGATGAGCAAGAAAGGACACGAACGAAATAAGAATTAGAAAGAAAAAGGAATAAAAACGACCCCGAAAAAAAAGGAGAAGCAAGACTGGAATAAATAAGAAAGGAGATAAAAGTGGAATGTGAATGAAAAGAGAGAAAAAAGAAATAGACAGAAAGGGCGAAAAAGGAACAGACAGAAGGAAAAAAAGTTTTAAAATGGGATGCTAACAAAAGGGGTGAAAAATGGACAAAAATCAAAATAGGCACCAAAAAAGGGACCACGAATGAAAATATGAATAAAAAAGGGACAGAAAAGAAAGAGGGGAAAGGGAGACGAAAGATAAAAAGGAGCAAAATGGGATACGATTAAAGAGGACAAAAAAGTGTCATGAATGAAAATTGGAATAAAAAGGATAAAGAGAGAGAGAGAGAGAGAGAGAGAGAGAGAGAGAGAGAGCAGAGAGAAGGGGGGCGGAATGAGGCCAAAAATGTAAAAAGAACGAAGATATGAAGGAAAAAGAGGGAGACAAAAAGGACATACGAACGAAATAAGAACTAAAAGACAGGAATAAAACGGCCCCCCCCCCCCAAAAAAAAAAAAAAAAGAACAGAAAAAAAAGAGGAGCAAGAAAGGATACGAACAAAAGAAGAATTTTAAAAAGAGGGAATAAAACGACCCGAAAAAAAGGAGAATCACAGAAGAAAAAAAAAAAAAAAAAAAAAAACAGAAAAAAGACAAAACGGAAAAAAAAGATGAAAAATGACAGAGTGAAAATAAGAAATAAAATGAACAAGATCCGAATGGGGTGGTGGGCTGGAGTGACGAGCAAGATAATTGTCCTGTTGTGGCTTCTATTTTAGGATTATGACGATGACGTGATTGAAGAGGGATAACTTATTGGATTATTGATTAGGTGTCATGACAACGAAGCCGTCCTGAAAAAGTGATCTTAATGATGTGTACAGCATAATCAAACTGATGAGTAGATTTTTTATATGAGAAACAGATGACTGGATGAAGATTTCAACTTGATGAAAATGATGAGTTTGGGTTGGCGATCAATAACCCCAGAACACAAGATGAATGCTAGAATAATAATTACGTTACCAAAAATGAAAAAAAAAAAAAAGAATAATTTTTATGATTCAGTGTTCGTGACGATGATGATTATGATGATAATTGAAAGGAGAAAGACTATTATTAGGATCCGAGGTTTATGATTAAAAACGAGTTAAATGTTGAGGAAATTGCAAAGTGGTTCGTGATGTGTTGAGGATGATGTCCGAGTTTGGGGACAAATTTTATACATGACGATAAACGTGCGAATTAAAAAGAAAAAGAAAGAAAACAAAAATAGAAGCGAGGTAACAAAGAAAAATGGATTTAGAAATGTGGTAATTTTAACTTTTTGTCGTCCCGGCGTTAGTTGGTTGGGTGGTTGGTTGGTTGGTTGGTTGGGTTTTTACGGTATGTTAACCCATTGAGTCAGATGGTCGTCAGAACAGTGATAGATCTTGTTTTTTAATGAATGCTGTTCAAAATTCAATTATGAACCTTTCTACGTATACAATTTCACA
>CM042166.1:37516999-37524499 GCA_023376005.1 Doryteuthis pealeii | reverse complement strand
TCTAATATGTCCGTGTATCTTATAAGCCGTCAGATACGGTAATTGTTGTAATTGTGACTCATACGTTTTTTTGGTTTTTTTTCGACATCATCAATATTGCGACTTGCAGATTTTCGTCAATTTCTTTCTTCTTATAGTCATTTCCTTTCTTCAAAAAAAAAAAAAAAAATTAGATCCAATGAATGAAAAAGAAAGACAGAAAAAACTTAGAGAAATGAACGAATAAAAAGAAAGAGAAATGAGGGAAATAGGAGGAAAAAGAAAAAAAAACTAAGAAGAAAAAGAGAGCGAAGAAAAGGAAGAGAAAGAAGTAAATTAAAGAAGAAGGGAAAAATAGATGAAAAAACGGAAGAGAAGGCTGGAGATTAAAAGAAGAAGATAAGACAAAAATAAAAGGAAAAGTTAACGTTTCGAAAGGAAAAAAGAAATCATAAAATTAACTACAAAGACCCGGGTTAGTTCAGTCGGTAGAGCGTTCGGCTAGAAACCACAAGGTTCCTAGTTCGATACCGATGATCTATTTATCTGCCAACATGAGGAGGGGGAGAATCATCTATTAATCTCGAATACAAGTAAAATGTAAATATACAATAACCACACACACACACACACACACACATATATATATATATTTATATGTGTCTGTGTGTGTGTATGTACATCGAATTATATGTGTGTGCGTGTGGAAGCGTATGTGTGCGTATGTGTTCATTCTCATCTGTCTCTAATGATATATATTAAATATATAATATATATATTATATATATATATATATTATATGGGAGAATATGTGCTTAATTAAAGTCGTACCTAATTTTGAAAGTTAATTAATTAAAATTAATTAATTAGGCAGGCATTATTAATTAATTAACTTTCAAAATTAGGTACGACTTCAATTAAGCACAATATCTTCCCAAAAATTGTCGGCTAAAAAAGCTATATCAAAACACATCGTTGTGTATTTACTTCTTATATATATATATTATATATATATATACTATATATAATATATATATATATATTATATATACTGATTTAATTATCTTTGACAATTCTTGAAAGTACTGATGGTGAATAAAAATACATATTTCTTTAGATTTATTTATCATTTTAATATGAATACAAAAATCTCCAACGTAAAAATGCAAGTTTAATACGCACGACACATATTTCGCCATCTTGAAGTCATACGCTACCTAGCGGCACCTTCAATAACTAATTTTAGCCCCATTCGTATCGATGGATTCTGGGGGTATGAATGCGTCCATGTTTTTTTTTCTTTACTTTACATCTACAGGAAATTTTTTTTTTAAATTCCGATTTCTGATTTCCCTTAAAATCATAGCTGTATTTCACGAGTTAATAAACTTAATCCTACCAAAACGGCCGGTAGGGGGAGCCCCTGATGAAATCAATGAATGATTGAGTGTACGAGTGAGTGCATCGATGTTTATTTGTATGTTAGCAAATCATCTGCAATGTGTTTGCCATTGTCTGGCCATAATTTGTTTTGTCATTGATATATGCCTATTGCTAATTTTGGACGAGACGATTTGCTGAGTGAAAAAGTGCTGAAGTGATGAACTCACCAAACAACACCTCTTACCCCTCCTCCCTCCTCCTCCCCCTGCTTTTTCCTTCTCCCTTCCCCTTCTCCCTCCTCCTCTTCTTCTTCTTTTTTTCTCCTTCTTCTTCTTCTTCTTCTTTCATTCATACTTCTTTCGTTTCTTCTTTCTTCTTTCTTCTTTTCATGTTTTATTTTCTTCCTTAGTTTGCTACCCTTTTAAAATTCTGCTACCTTTCTTCTTTCTTTTCTTTCTTCTCATTATTATTTTAATTAATTTCTTTTTCTCTTTCTTTCTTCTCTTTCTTTCTATCTCTCTTTTTCCTCCCCTTCTTTCCTTCTTTCTTTCTTTCTTTTTTCTTTTCTTCTTTTCTTGTTTTATTTTATCCTTAGTTGCTACCCTTTTAAATTCCTTCCTTCTTCTTTCTTTTCTTTCTTTCATCTTTTTTCTTTCTATTTTATTCTCTTCTCACCCAGCCATTTATCTATCTTACCTTTCTTCTTCTCTCTTCTTCTTCTTCTTCTTCTTTCTTCTTCTTCTTCTTCTTCTTCTTCTTCTTCTTCTTCATTCGTTCATTCATTCAGTTACTTTTACTTTCTTTTTATGTTTTATTTTTTCTTCCTTAGTTTGCTACCTTTTAAAATTATGTTACCTTTCTTCTTTCTTTTCATTTTTCTTTCTCTAATATTGTTTTTTCATTCATTTGCTTTTTTATTATAATTTTTTTCTTCCTTTCTACTTTTCTTTCTTTCTTCTTTTATTTGTTCTTCCTTGTTTTTTTTCTTTCGGTATTGTTTATATTTTTCATTTTAATTCATTTTCCTTATCTTCTCTTTCTTTCTTTCTTTCTTTCTTCCTTCCTTCTTTCTTTCTTTCTTTTCTTTCCTTTTTTTCTTTTCTATTTATCTCCTCTCACCACCATCTATCTATTACCTTCTTCTTCTTCTTCTTCTTCTTCTTCTTCTTCTTCTTCTTCTTCTTCTTCATTCATCATTCACTCATTCTTTCTTTCTTTCTTCTTCTTTCTTTCCTCGTTTATTTTCTTCCTTAGTTTGCTACATTTTAAAATTCTGCTACCCTTCTTTTCCCCCTTTTCTTTCTCTAATATTGTTTTTTCATCCATTTACTTTTTATCTTTTTGTTCTTCATTCTTTCTCTTCTTTTGCCTTCTTTTATATTGTTATTGTTTATATTTTGATTTTATTCTCCTTTTCTTCTCTTTTTTCTTTCTTCTTTCTTCTTCTTTCTTTTTATTCTATTCTCCTCTCCCCCAGCCATTTTTCTGTCTTACCTTCGTCTTCTTCTTCTTCTTCTTCTTCTTCTTCTTCTTCTTCTTCTTCTTCTTGTCTTTTGGTTAAACTGGGGATAAACTGTCTTTTGTCAAAGTGACACCTAAAGGCGGCAGGGCAGCGGTCGACGAATGAGTCGATGTTGACAGTAAAAGGTCAACTCGTCGGCACAGTTGGACCCACGTCTTTTTGCCGTCCCCGGGGAGGATTCAGCTCGTTGATCAGAACACTGAATTGAGGTGGATGGGGTAAATAGGAAAAAAGGACGAAGAGTGTAGGGAAAATTGATGTCATTGCGCATTAAAATCGCGCATCAACTTTAATGATTCTCTGAATGTTTGAGATGAGGCTTGATGATTAGTATTATCTGCGTTATTCGGACTATTGTCCTCATCTTCATTGTTATATGTACAACTTTTCGGCCTATGTGCCCTCCGGCCTTCTTTAGGTATTTCTTGTCGGACTCGGGAACCTTCTCAGACTCGGAAACCTTCTTTTCGGACTCTGGAACCTTCTTTTCGTAATCGGGAGCCATCACGGAACTTTGAACCTAATCCTTTATTCAGTCCACGGGACTATCCTGTTCTCATTCCGCTAACCATAGCTGGGGTAGAGGCGCTAAGCTGTGTTAATTATTATTCTATGTTACTGCACCCTTGACCGGAATTGGAATTGGACACATGGACTAGGTGATAAAGGAGTTAGGTTAAGACAGTTCTAAGTAACAGTTATCTCTAGACTACAGGTTCAATCGGGGAGGGGGCAGATATTTACATTTACTTGTCGAGAAAAGACTGAGGGGGTAAAATATCGCTTTCATATCGGATTACCTTTTCAGGAAAAACGCCTTCAAACAGCTAGGGAGTTCAATAGTAGTGCGGGTTGGATTTTGAATAGGCGCCGCTTAGCGTTTCTTTAGAGCAGGAGGCCAGGACGCATTAATGTGATATGCACCTTTACCTTCTAGATTTTCCCTTTCCTTTGACTATATCTTTCTCTTCCGTTCCAGTATCGTCTCTTGCCTCCCCTAATTCTCATTCACTCCTTCCTCCTCATTAACGAACCCTTTCCTCCTCTCTTTTCCTCTTACTGTTATTTTTCATTTGCCTCCTCTTCTATCCTCTTAGAAGGAGTAAACCCCGAAAACAAATCAGGAGTCGGAGCCCCTAAAGTGGCGTGATGCTACAATCCAGTATTATCCATCAACTCCTGTGATACTACCGTTGCAAAAACGCATTGGTACCTTACCTTTCCTTTGGATCACAGTGGCAGTGTGGAGAGGAGGGATTTGCTGCACCGGCAACAGCTTATCCTCCATATGAACCCGCCCAGGCTATGTAGTGCAAATTAAAAAAAAAATGAATAAATAAAATAAATAAATAAATAAAATTTGACACTACTCCATCGTCTCTCGTAGACGGAAGGCTGCCAACGAACCAACCAACCGGGGAATAGTTTTCTTTTCTTCTTCAACTCTTTCTTTCACTTCTCTTTTTTTTTTTTTAGATGAGGCTTGATGATTAGTATTATTTGTATTATTCGGACTATTGTCCTCACCTTCATTTGTTATCTGTACAAGGTTTCGGTCGATGTGTCCGCCGTCCAATTGGACACTTGGCCTAGTGGATAAAGGAGTTAGGTTAAGAGAGTTCTAAGTGACAGTTATCTCTAGACTGCAGGGGCAGCAGTAACAGTAAAATGATTAATACAGCTTAACGCCTCTGTCCATCTATGGTTAGCGGAATGAGAACCGGATACCCTCGTTGACTGAATAAAGGTTTAGGTTCAAAGTTCCGTGATGCTTCCCGATTACGACAAGAAGGTTCCCGAGTTCGAAAAGAAGGTTCCTGAGTCCGAGAAGGTTTCCGAGGCCGACAAGAAATATTTGAAGAAGGCCGGAGGGCACATCGGCCGAAACGTTGTACAAATAACAATGAAGATGAGGACAATAGTCCGAATGATACAAATAATACTAATTTTTCTTTCTCTTTACCCTCTTTTTCTTATTACTTCCCCCTTTCCCTCACATCCAGACATATTCTTTATTTTCTGCTCTTTCTTCTACTTTCTCTTGCCATTCTTTTACCCCCCCCTTTCTTCTCTTTTTCCCTCACTTTTTTTATTCATTTACATCCTTCTATCTATTGCCCGAGAAGGGGTTAAACATTTTTACCCCTTATTTGCCACAAATTGAATAAAAATATAAGTTTACCCCCCCACCCAGAACCGGGTTAGCTCAGTCGGTAGAGCGTTCAGCTAGAAACCGCAAGGTTCCTAGTTCGATACCGACCCCCCCCCCACCGCCAACTCAGTGTATGAGTAAGGAGTTGATGGTAGGTGTGGCGCTCCACCTCAGACGCAAAAACAATCTCCTTGGTTTAGCGCTAGTGAATAGTGTTGTTTTCATATCCTTTTATCTAAATTCATACCGTCGATTCATTTCCTTTCTCTTAACTTATATATATATTATATATATATATATATATATATATATATATATATATATATAACCAACCCTTTTGTCTTATATGTGTCCTGGGCACGACATTAAACTATATGTAGTGGGGAACTTCCAATTCTTGAGTTCTGGGGAATGTGGAGTACTCCTTCCTCGCCATTACTCCTAGGTCTTCTCTGACCCGGAGTGGTAGTACCTGTTAGGGTACCATCAATGGGTTAAATAGAACATTTGTTTACAAAAAAATTGAGTTTAAAAACCTTCGAAACTATCACTACGAATCTTTCAATTCGATGACACCGACTTTAGGCAACCCCGACGACTTTTACTTATAAGTTTATCAATGGTTGGTTGTTTACGTTTTACGGCATGCCAACCCTTGTTGGGTTATTTAATGCAGAAGATGATTAGTTTTATTCATTCTTGAATTTTTTTCTTTTGAATGCAATTTTTAAACACATTTTTAAACTCATTTTTTTCTATTTAACCCATAGATGAGACCCTAACAGGTACTACCACTCCGGATCAGAGTGGATCTGAGAGTAATGGCGATGAAGGAGTACTCCACACTCCCTAGAGCTTCAAAATTGGGACTTCAGTCGGTAGAGCGTTCGGCTAGAAACCACAAGATTCCTAGTTCGATACCGGTCCCTCGCCAACTCAACGTATGAGTAGCACAGGGATCTGTGCGGTAAAGTAAGGAGCTGATGGTAGGTGTGGCGCTCCACCTCAGATGCTAAAAAACAATCTCCTTGGTCTAGCGCTATTGAAAAGGGGATAGACTCCCTCGCTGACTGGCTGATACCGACTTTAGGCCGCCCCGTCGACTTTACTTTACTTACTTTACTAGATGCCAAAATGGAGCTGGCATTGGATACATGAAATATTAAGCGGTGTTACAAGTTCGCATTAATGAGACCAATGTAAGTGCTTTCTTGAGAAGATTGTTTCAATCTTCTCAAGAGCATTTAAATTTGTACACTACATTAGTCTCGGTAAAAAAAAAACTAGTCGGGGGTGGTGACAAGGTTGTTAGTTTAGAATTTTGTGTAATAAATGATTAATTTTACTTTATTGGCAGGAGAAACATTGCTATGAATTAACTTTTAACCAGGAACCAACTTAATTACATTTATATCTGATCATGCCACTTCTGAAAGTATTAGAGGCGAAAACTTTGGTGGAATTAAAAAGCAACTCGACCCCGATATAAAAAGCTGGTCAGAAAAATAGAAAAGATCGAAAAGATCGAAAAGACGCTTTCCAGATATGAAATGTTTGTCTTGTTCAATACAGTATGCATAAAAGAAAAAAAAAATGCTTCAAAAGTATATATATATATATATATATATATATATATATATATATATATATTCACGAGGTATCGTGAAGGCCTTTTGATTCACAAACACACACACACACACACACACACACACACACACACACACATATATATATATATATATATATATGTATGTGTGGTGTGTGTGTGTGTCCTGTGTGTGTGTGTGAATCAAAAGGCCTTCACGATACCTCTGGTATTTAAGGCCTTTTTATTCAGAAATGAATTTGCTCTGTTTATAAAAAATAAGCATTAAGCTCTCATACAGAACCTGAACTCTACAACTGTTGGAGAATAGGACCAGCCAGAATCACCCTTTGTACCAAGAAACTTGGTACCCCAACAAAGTATATATATATATATATATATATATAATATATATATATATATATATATATTTAATGAAAAATAAAGGAAGGAAAATGTTGAATGGATAAAAAGGATTTATTTTATTTGTTAAAATTATATATATAAATATATATATATATATATATATATATATATATATATATATATAATATGTACCTGAATTTATCAGAAATAAATTTATGCACAAGATTTTTATAATTTGCTAGAAGCATTGTGTTTATCTTGCTGGTGGTTGGTTTTGAATGCTATCAATATGCAATGTAAAGAAAATGAGGTAACTATGATGTTGTTTCGTTTACCTATCTTAATTCTCTTAATATTTTGGATAAATATCCCCTTCATCAGAAGTTTTCTTAAAGCAGGAATCCTGGCGCTGTAACCTGTAACTAGAATCTGTTTATACTGTTATTTTCGTTGAATGCTTGTAATATCTTCCTTCGATTATTTTTGTTTAATATGTGATTTATGACTCTCTCT
>CM042166.1:37470258-37515258 GCA_023376005.1 Doryteuthis pealeii | reverse complement strand
TAAGTAGATAAAGAAGAAAGAAAAGGAAAGAAAAAAAGAAAGAAAAACGAAAGAAAAAATAAGAAAAAGGAAAAAATATGTAATCGCAAATGAAAGATAGTCCATAATACTGATAACAGGTCAGATGGAAAGGGAGAGAGGGGGGGAAGAGAGGGGATAATAAAAGGAGAGAGGGGGAGAGCGAGCGAGGGGAAGGGAGAGAGAGCGAAGGAGAGAGGATAAGAAAAGGAGTGAGAGAGAGGAAGAGAGAGAGAGAGGACAGAGAGAGGGAAGGAGAGAGAATAAGAAAAGGAGAGACAAAGGAAGAGAGAGAATGAGTGAGAGAGGGGGATAGAGGGAGGTATAGAGGATAAGAAAAAGAGAGAGAAAGGAATAGAGAGAATGAATGAGAAAGGGGGAGAGAGGGAGGGATAGAGGATAAGAAAAGGAGAAAGAGGAGAAGATAGAGAGGAAGTGTGGGACAGAGAGAGGGGGAGAGAGGATAAGAAAGGAGAGAGAGAGAGAGAGAGAGAGAGAGAGAGAGAGCAGGGTTATCGTAAAAATCTCTTTGTCACAGGAAGGAATAGAGAGAAAGAATCGGTAGAAGAAAAGAAGACAAGAGGAGTTGAGGTAAAATATATGAAGCGAAAAGAAGGAGGGAGGATGAAGAAAAAAGAAAGAAAAAAGAACAGCCAAAGAAGGAAAAAGAGAAAGAAAAATTTGATTATAAAAAGAAGAAAAAATGTGAGAATAAAAAAAAAGGAAGAAAAAAAGGAAAAGAAAAACGAAATCGTAAATGAGAGGTAAAAAGGAATTAAAATAAAATAAACGTAAAAAGGGAAGAAAAATAGAAATAATGAATAAATAAAAAGAAGAAAATGAGAAGAAAGAGAGAAGCAAAACAAATGAAGGAAATGAAAAAAAGAAAACAAATAAGAAAGAAAAAATGATGAAGAAAAAAAAAGTGTTACGTTTTTATGGGCCATCCTTTAGGTTTCAAGCAAGAGCGCTTGTCCTGCGGAAATCCTTGGTAAAGAATCATTTGGTTGTAACTTCCTTCGTCAATGATTGCAAATGAACGTCTGTTCAGTATCAGTGTTTAAGTAGTCAATCAGCCACGCATTATGACTGTTGATTGGCGGAAGAATAAACCACGTGACCCTGCCTTGTCTATAAATTTAGGTGGTGAATTGTAGCACACCTTATATACAAAAGTATTGGGCCCTCATGTGGTGTAATAGTTAGCAAGTTCGCTTCGCAAACCATTGTTAGTGAGTTCGATTCTCATTGGGAGCCCCATACTTCTGGCCTTGTGCCATATCTAAGCAAAGCTTAGTAAATAACTATATACAAAAGTATTGGCCCTCAATGTGGTGTAATGGTTAGCAAGTTCGCTTCGCAAACCATTGTTAGTGAGTTCGATTCTCATTGGGAGCCCCATACTTCTGGCCTTGGTGCCATATCTAAGCAAAGCTTAGTAAATAACTATATACAAAAGTATGGGCCCTCATGTGGTGTAATGGTTAGCAAGTTCGCTTCGCAAACCATTGTTAGTGAGTTCGATTCTCATTGGGAGCCCATACTTCTGGCCTGTGCCATATCTAAGCTAAGCTTAGTAAATAACTATATACAAAAGTATGGCCACTCATTGGTGTAATGGTTAGCAAGGAAGACTGGCAAACCATGACTAGTGAGTTTGAGCCTCACTGGGCGCCCCTTACATTCGGCCTTGTGCTATATGTAAGCGAAGCTTAGTAAATAACTATAAACAAAAGTGTTGGGCCCTCATGTGGTGTAATGGTTAGCAAGGTAGACTGGAAAGCCATAACTAGTGAGTTCGATTCTCACTAGGTGCCCCCTTACATTCGGCCTTGTGCCACATCTAAGCGAAGCTTAGTAAATAAACTATATACAAAAGTATTGGCCCCTCATGTGGCGTTATGGTTAGCAAGGAAGACTGGCAAACCATGACGAGTGAGTTCGAGCCTCACTGGGTGCCCCTTACATTCGGCCTTTTGCCACATCTAAGTGAAGCTTAGTAAATAACTATAAACAAAAGTATTGGGCCCTCATATGGTGTAATAATTAGCAAGTTAGATTCGCTGACCATTGTTAGTGAGTTTGATTCTCACTGGGCGCCCCATATTTCTGGCCTTGTGCCGCATCTAAGCTACGCTTAGTAAATATACATAAGTGCAATTCCATGTCAAATCATCAGGAAAAAAATTAAATTGTCACCCACCCCCTTAAATTTTTCTGAAATTTTGTACAGGTGTAGACTAGGATAAAGTTAGACAATCCCCAAATTGAGCTTCCAATTCGAAAAATTCACAAATATATATATATATATATATATATATATTATATATATATATATATATATATTGACTGTCTATGTTCTTATGTGCTTGCGTATGTGAGTTGTGTGGCTGTGTTTAATCCAATTGGTTAATAACCTAATTAACAGAAAGAGGAAGAGAGGGTCCAGAAAGAAAAGAGGGATAAAATGGGATGGGAAATAAAAGGGGTACAAAAAGGGACAGCAATGAAAAGAGGGGCAAAAAGGGACATGAATGAGAAGAGGAAAAAAAGAGACATGAAGGAGAAAGACAAAGAAAGTGATACGAAAGTTAAAGTGGAACACAATTTGATGCAAAAGATAAAAAGGGGACGAAATGTAGCACAAGGGAATGGGCGGACAGAAATAAAAAAGAAGAATAAAAAGGGGACAAACAGAAAGAGACAGAAAAGGACACGAAACAAAAAAGATGAACATAACGGTGACACGAAGGAAACCAAAGACAAAAACGAAAACAAGAGAGGAACAAGAAAGGATACGAAAAAGATACGAATATAAAAAAAGAATAAAAACGGCCCCCCAAAAAGGGTAAGCAAAACAGGAATACATTAGAAAGGGGGATAACAAAAGGCACACTAATTTAATAAAAAATATAATAATAAAAAGTGATAGAAAAGGACAAAAAAGAAAAAGGGGAAAACAATGTGGAAACGAAAAAACAAAAACAAAACAAAACAAAACAAAAAAAGAGGAACAAGAAAGGACACGAAAAAATAAGAATTTAAAAAAGGGAATAAAAACGACCCCGAAAAAAAAAAGAGAAGCAAAACTGAAATAAATAAGAAAGGGGAAAAAAGTGGGATGTGAATGAAAAGAAAGAAAAAAAAAAGAATAGACAAAATTGGCGAAAAAAGGACAGACAGAAAGAAAAAAAGTAAAAAAATGGGATACTAACAAAAGGGATGTAAATGGGACACAAATAAAAAGATGGACAAAAAGGGACGTGAATGAAAATATAAATAAAAATAAAAGGAACAGAAAGAAAGGTGAAAGGTACACGAAAGACAAAAAGGAGCAAAATGGGATACGAATTAAAAGAGGGACGAAAAAGGATAGAGAGAAAGAGGAAATGGGGCAAAAAAATGTAAAAAGAACGAAGATATGAAGGAAAAGAGGAATAAAAACGGACAGGGAGAAAGGGGAAGAAAAGGAAACGAAAGTAAAAGGGAAAAATAAAGTTGACATGTAAGAAAAAACGCAAACATAAAAAAACAAAGGATACGAACGAAATAAGAAACAAAAAATGGGAATAAAAACAGCCCCGAAAATAAAAGAGGGAAGCAAAACTGGGATATATAAGAAAGGGAGAACAAAATAGGACGCGAATGAAAAAAGTGATAAAAATAGATAGACAGAAAGGAAAAAAAAAAGAAAAAAAAGGAAATAAAAACGGACCCTAAAAAAGGGGGAAGCAAAACTGGAATACAAAAATTATGGGGAAACAAAATGAGACGCCGTGAAAGAGTAATAAAAAGAAAATGGACAATTTGGGACAAGAAATAAAACAGGTGGAATGAGAAAGAAAAGAGGTACAAGAAGGGATTCAACGGAAAAGAGAAAGAAAAGGGGACATAGATGAAAAAAAGGAATAAAAAAGGGACATAAAAAGGAAGAAAAGGAAACACAAGGGTGACACGGAAATAAACAAAAAGAAAAAAAAAGAAGGGAAAGAAAGGATACGAACGAAATAAGAATTTTTTAAAAAGAGGGAACAAAAATGGCCCTGAAAGAAAAGGAAAGTCCCAAAAGAAGAAAAACAGAAAAATGACAAAACTGAAAAGGATGAAGAAATGACAAAGAAAAGAAGGGATTCAGCGGAAAAAGAGAGAGAAAAGGGGATATGGATGAAAAAAGGAATAAAAAAGGAACAGACATAAAGAGGAAGAAAAAGATACGAAAGAAAAATAGAAACACAACGGTGACAAGGAAGTAAAAAAAAAGAAGAAAAAAAGAGGTGCCAGAAAGGATACGAACGAAATAAGAACTAAAAAAGAGGGAATAACAATGGCCCGGAAAAAAAGAGATCCCAGAAAACAAAAACAGAAAAGAAAGAGGAGCAAGAAAGGATACGAAAGAAATAAGAAGTAAAAAAGAAGAAATAAAAACGGACCCGAAAGAAAAGGAGAATCACAGAAGAAGAAAAAATAAAAACAGAAAAAAAGGACAAAATTGAAAAGGATGGAGAAATGACAGAGAAAAGAAGAAATAAATATATAGAAAGGGAAAAATTTGGACAAGAAATAAAATAGGTACAAAATGGAATGAGAAAGAAAAGAGGTACAAAAAGGAATTTAATGGAAAAGAGAGGGAAATGGGGACCTGGATGAAAACAAAGGAATAAAAAAGGAACAGAGAGAAAGAAAAGGACATGAAAGAAAAAGAGAAACACAACGGTGACACGGAAGAAACAGAAACAGAAAAAAAAGAGAGCAAGAAAGAATACGAACGAAATAAGAACTAAAAAAAAAAAGAGGGAATAACAATGGCCCGGAAAAAAAGAGATCCCAGAAAACAAAAACAGAAAAATATGATGAGCAAGAAAGGACACGAACGAAATAAGAATTAGAAAGAAAAGGGAATAAAAACGACCCCGAAAAAAAAGGAGAAGCAAAACTGGAATAAATAAGAAAGGGGGAAAAAGTGGGATGTGAATGAAAAGAGAGAAAAAAGAAATAGACAGAAAGGGCGAAAAAGAAACAGACAAGGAAAAAAGTTTTTAAAATGGAATGCTAACAAAATGGGTGAAAAATGGGACAAAAATCAAATAGGGCACAAAAAGGGACACGAATGAAATATGAATGAAAAAAAAAGGGACAGAAAGAAAGAGGGGAAAGGAACACGAAAGACAAAAAAGGAGCAAAATGGGATACGAATTAAAAGAGGGACAAAAAGTGTCATGAATGAAAATTGGAATAAAAAAGGGAGAGAGAGAGAGAGAGGGGGGGGAAATGAGGCAAAAAATGTAAAAAGAACGAAGATATGAAGGAAGAGGGACAAGAACGAAATAGAACTAAAAGACAGGGAATAAAAACGGCCCCGAAAAAGAGACCCCCACAAAAAAAAAAAAAAAAAAAAAAGAACAGAAAAAGAGGAGCAAGAAAGGATACGAAACAAAGAAGAATTTTAAAAAAGAGGGAATAAAAACGGACCCGAAAAAAAGGAGAATCACAGAAAAAAAAAACAAAAAAAAAACAGAAAAAAAAGGACAAAACGGAAAAAAAGATGAAGAAATGACAGAGTGAAAATAAGAAATAAAATGTAACAAGATCCGGAATGGGGTGGGTGGGGCTGGAGTGACGAGCAAGATAATTGTCCTGTTGTGGCTTCTATTGTTAGGATTATGACGATGACGTGGATGAAGAGGGATAACTATTTGGGATTATTGATTAGGGTGTCATGACAACGAAGGCGGTCCTGAAAAGATGATCTTAATGATGGTGTACAGCATAATCAAACTGATGATGTAGATTTTTATGATGAGAAACAGATGACTGGATGAAGATTTCACTGGTGATGAAAATGATGAAGTTTGTGGCGATAATAACGCAGAACAACAAGATAAATGCTAGAATAATAATTACGTTACCAAAAATGAAAAAAAAAAAGGAAGTAATTTTTATGATTCAGTGTTCGTGACGATGATGATTATGATGATGAATTGAAAGGAGAAAGACTATTATTAGGATCCGAGGTTTATGATTAAAAACGAGTTAAATGTTGAGGAAATTGCAAAGTGGTTCGTGATGTGTTGAGGATGATGTCCGAGTTTGGGGACAAATTTTATACATGACGATAAACGTGCGAATTAAAAAGAAAAAGAAAGAAAACAAAAACAGAAGCGAGGTAACAAAGAAAAATGGATTTAGAAATGTGGTAATTTTAACTTTTTGTCGTCCCGGCGTTAGTTGGCTGGTTGGTTGGGTTTTTACGGTATGTTAACCCATTGAGTCAGATGGTCGTCTGAACAGTGATAGATCTTGTTTTTTTAATGAATGCTGTTCAAAATTCAATTATGAGCCTTTCTACGTATACAATTTCACAATTCCCGTTATTTAAAAAAATCCATCACCCTTCAGGCCACAATCTTTCCATCTTAACGTCCTGATGAAAGTTTATTAAAAACCGAAACTTTTTAACGTCGACTGCACCAGCAAGAATAAATTCATCTTAGTTTTTCTATTCTCTACATATTGTCGGATTTATTTCCATATTTTGACAACTATATATATATATATATATATATATATATATATATATATATATATATATGAGGTTAAGTAAACAAACAAATGTATTTATTTTTTATATGGCTTTGAGCCGACAATTTTTGTAGGATGTGTGCTTAATTGAAGTCATACCTAATTTTGAAAATTAATTAGTTAATAATTAATTAATTTTGGGCGGGCATATATGTTCAAATGTAAGGCTAAACAAATCGAGAAAATGTCAATCCCTGAATGTACATTTCGACCTATTAGGTCTCATCAGCAAGGTTATAGACATGGGACTTCGCCTGTCAGCTTGACAGTCGAGGTTTCGAGTCACACACGGAGCAGTCTCCCATGTCTATAACCTTGCTGATGAGACCTAATAGGTCGAAATGTATATTCAGGGATTGACGTTTTCTCGATTTGTTTAGACTTACAAACCTTTCTGCTTTTACAATTTCACAATTCCCCTTATTCAAAAAAATACACCACTCTTCAGACTACAATCTTTTCATTATAATGTCCTGATAAAGGTTCATTTAAAAAAAACGAAACTTTTTAACGTCGACTGCACCAGCAAGAATAAATTCATCTTAGTTTTTCTATTCTCTACATATTGTCGGATTTATTTCCATAATTGACTACCATATATATATGTGTTCCGCACATAGAGAAATATCGACCTTCCTCAGAGTAAATCCTTATTAAAAATTAAAAAAAGGATTTACTCTGAGGGAGGTCGATATTTCTTTGTGTGCGGAACATTTCTACATTTTTCAATGATTATTATTATTTCCTTTCATTTTGTTTTTCAGTAGATCCAATGAATGAAAAAGAAAGACAGAAAAAACTTAGAGAAATGGAACGAATAAAAAGAAAGAGAAAGGGGGGAAATGGGGGAAAAAGAAAAAAAGAAACAAAGAAGAAAAGAGGAACAAAAAAAAAACAAAGAAAAGCAAAAGAAAGAAGTAAATGAAAGAAGAATGAAAAAATAGATGAAAGAAACGGAAGAGAAGGCTGGAGATTAAAAAAAAAGAAGATAAGACAAAAACAAACAGAAAAGTTAACGTTTCGAAAATAAAAAAATAAAAAATAAAATTAACTACTAAGGGCCGGGTTAGTTCAGTCGGTAGTGCGTTCGGCTAGAAACCACAAGGTTCCTAGTTCGATACCGATGATCTATTTATCTGCCGACACGAGGAAGAGTAGAGTCATCCATTAAACTCGAATGTAGATAGACAATGAACACACACACCACATACACACACACACACACACATATATATATATTATATATATAACACACACACACACACACATATATATATGTATATATATATATATATATATTAATATATATATATATATATATATATGTACATCGAATATATATGTGTGTGCATATGTGTTCATTCTCAATCTGTTCTCTAATCTTATATATATATATATATATATATATATTTGGTACAGGAGAATTTATATAACACTAAAAGTGGAGGAATCATATGTGATTAGGGAGGTAATATTTTATTATGGAATAAAATATAATATATATATATATATATTCTGATTTAATTATCTTTGACAATTCTTGAAAGTACTGATGGTGAATAAAATTACATATTTCTTTAGATTTATTTATCATTTTAATGTGAATACAAAAATCGGCTGACTTCTGATTTAGGTCGGAAAATTAAAATGGAAAGTTTTTTGATGATCCCCCATGACAGTTTAACTACAGTCTATGAATTAACATTTTGTGAATTGGGTTACGGTTTTAGGGGATTAAGGTTGTTTTTAATTATGTATTGCTTTAAAAAAATAAATTTAAATAACCATTGAAATTAATTATTGAATATGTTGTTTGTGACAGTTGTTTGTGTTAGTATTACACAATGTATAATTTCAATTAAACTTAGTTTAAAAAATATTTTTCAACATTAAATGTATAGTAATTTGTTTTTTGTTGTTTATTTTTTTAAAAGCAATACGTAATTAAAAACAACCTTAGGCCCCTAAAAACGTAACCCAATTCGCAAAATGTTAATTCATAGACTGTAGTTAAACTGTCATGGGGGGGTCACCAAAAAACTTTCCGTTTTAATTTTCCGACCTAAATCAGAAGTCAGCCCAAAAATCTCCAACGTATAAATGCAAATTTAATACGCACGACACATATTTCGCCATCTTGAAGTCATACGCTACCTAGCGGCACCTTCAATAACTAATTTTAGCCCCATTCGTATCGATGGATTCTGGGTATTGTATGAATGCGTCCATTTTTTTTTCTTTACTTTACATCTACAGGAAGTTTTTTTTAAAATTCCGCTTTCTGATTTCCCTTAAAATCATAGCTGTATTTTATTAGTTAATAAACTCAATCCTACCAAAACGGCCGGTAGGGGGAGCCCCTGATGAAATCAATGAATGATTGAGTGTACGAGTGAGTGCATCGATGTTTATTTGTATGTTAGCAAATCATCTGCAATGTGTTTGCCATTGTCTGGCCATAATTTGTTTTGTCATTGATATATGCCTATTGCTAATTTTGGACGAGACGATTTGCTGAGTGAAAAAGTGCTGAAGTGATGAACTCACCAAACAACACCTCTTACCCCTCCTCCCTCCTCCTCCCCCTCCTGCTTTTTCCTCATCCCTTCCCCTTCTCCTTCTCCTCTTCTTCTTCTTCTTCTTCTTCTTCTTCTTCTTCTTCTTCTTCTTCTTCATTCATTACTTCTTTCTTTCTTTTCATTGTTTTATTTTTTATTCCTTAGTTTGCTATCCTTTTAAATTCTGCTACCTTTCTTCTTTCTTTTCTTTTTTCTTCTCATTATTATTTTAATTGATTTTCTTTTCTTCTCTTTCTTTCTTTCTCTCTCTCTTTATTTCTTTCTTCCTTTCTTTCTTTCTTTCCTCTTTTTTCTCTTCTCTTCTCTTCTCCCCCAGCCATTTATCTATCTTACCTTTCTTGTTCTTGTTCTTGTTCTTGTTCTTGTTCTTTTTCTTGTTGTTGTTGTTCTTCTTCATTCATTCATTCATTCACTTTTCTTTTTTTTTCATTGTTTTATTTTTTCTTCCTTAGTTTGCTACCTTTAAAATTATGTTACCTTTCTTCTTTCTTTTCACTTTTCTTTCTCTAATATTGTTTTTTCATTCATTTACTTTTTTATTTTCTAAATTTTCTTCTTCCTTCATTTCTTCCTTCTTTTATTAGTTCTTCCTTGTTTTTTTTTCTTTCGGTATTGTCTATATCTTTTATTTTAATTAATTTTCCTTATCTTCTCTTTTTTTCTTTCTTTCCTCTTTTTTTTCTATTTTATTCTCTTTTCCCCCAGCCATTTATCTATCTTCTTCTTCTTCTTCTTCTTCTTTTCTTCTTCTTCTTCTTCTTCTTCTTCTTCTTCTTCTTTCCATTCATTCATTCATTTTTCTTTCTTTTCATTGTCTTATTTTTTATTCCTTAGTTTGCAACCTTTTAGACTTTTGCTACCTTTCTTCTTTCTTTTCTTTTTTCTTTATTTCTCTAATATTGTTTTCTCATTCATTTACTTTTTTATTTTTTAAATTTTCTTCTTCCTTCATTTCTTCCTTCTTTTATTTGTTCTTCCTTGTTTTTTCTTTCGTTATTGTTTATATTTTTTAATTAATTTTCATTTTCTACTCTTTCTTTCTTTCTCTCTCTTTCTCTCTCTCTCTCTCTCTCTCTCTCTCCTCTCTCCTCTCTCCTCTTCTCTTTCCTTTCTCTTTTTTTCTTTTCAATTGTATTCTCTTCTCCCCCAGCCATTTATTTGCCTTACCTACCTTCTTCTTCTTCTTCTTCTTCTTCTTCTTCTTCTTAGAGAGAGATGAGGTCTTAATGAAAACTCTATTTCACACTCTTTTGGACTCTTTATCGGAGCATTGAAATATATATATATATATTATAGAGAGAGAGAGAGGCAGACAGAGAGAGACAGAGAGAGAGAGAGAGAGAGAGAGAGAGAGAGAGATGGCAATGGGTAGATTGAAGCTGATAGATACAGACATATGAGAGATAGATAAGAGAGATAGATGATATACATAGACAAAGTGGACAGACATATATATATATGTATAGTGTGATAGTTTAATAGATATATAGATAATAAAAGAAAGGTTAGATTTGGACATGAATATGAACAGATAACTGATAGATATGCTGCGAAGCAATTTATATATATATATATTATATATATATTATATATATATATATATAATATAACACATTTATATAATATATATATATACATATATATAATATATACTATATATATATATAATACTCAAAGCATTTGCTACAGACATACCGTTGACTAAAGCCACATATTTAACTTCACCGTCTGTTAAGGAAGAGTGAAAAAAGCAGAAACCTAAAGAGTTCTACTCTGCAAAAACGGAGGAAGGTGGAAACGAGGCTGTTTCTTCTACTCGTTCCGTTCGCCAAATCTCGCGAGACCCTCTAATGGCGGCCTCTACTTTCACCAGCGCCTCCTCTTCCTCTCCCTCCTCATTTTCGTAGGCCATTGGGACTAACACCTAATATATTCATCATTTCCTACTGCAATAATTCGAGAAAATGGAATCCTCTTTTCCGTTTTAGAAGATTTCGGATCTAGAGGAGGCGTTTGGCGAAAACGTCCATAAGGTTAAGCCTATCGCTTAAGTTTGGTTGTTCCCGACGGACCGATGCCCCGGCCTAACTCTTTGACAGGGCTACTCAGGTGATTTCAGCACTAGGGGCACACAATAAAGACTTATGGAATTTTCCACTGATATTAACGTCTGTGCTTGGATATGTTCAGGCGGTTCTGCGAGATTTTACAGAAATAACTTTCTCATCAATTTCCCGCCTCTGCGAGAAATCATCATAAAGTCGACAAATTTGCCATTATCATTATTTAATGAAAATATTCGAAACGTAATACGACATCTTGTTAATTTAGTGCAGCTTATTTCAAATCAAGATTTTTATTTAAAAATATATTTATTCAATAAAGTCTAATTTGATCTTTATATATACCATATATATATATATATAATATATATATATATATATATATATATTATATATATATATATATTTAAGAATGGAATATATATATATATATATGTGTGTGTATTTACACACACAAACACACACACATACACACACTCACNGTTAAACTGGGGATAAACTGTCTTTTGTCAAAGTGACACCTAAAGGCGGCAGGCAGCGGTCGAAGAATGAGTCGATGTTGAAACAGTAAAAGGTCAAACTCGTCGGCACAGTTGGACCCCACGTCTTTTTGGCCGTCCCCGGGGAGATTCATAGCTCGTTGATCAGAAACGCTGAATTGAGGTGGATAGGGGTAATTTAGGAAAAAAAGGAACAAAGAGTTGTAGGGAAAGTTGGATGTTATTGCGCATTAAAAATCGGCGCATCAACTTTTATGTTTCTCTGAATGTTTTTGAGATGAGGCTTGATGATTAGTATTATCGTGCGCTATTCCGACTATTTGTTCTCATCTTCATTGTTAATCTGGTACAACGTTTTCGGCCTATGTGCCCTCCGGCCTCTTTCCAGGTATTTTCTTCTCCGGACTCGGGAATCTTCTCGGACTCGGGAACCTTCTTTTTTTGACTTGGAACCCTTCTGTCGTAATCGGGAGCCATCACGCGGAATTTTGAACCCTAACCTTTGTTCAGTCCACGGGGGTATCCTGCTCTCATTCCCGCTAACCATAGCTTGGGGTAGAGGCGTTAAGCTTGTTAATTAATTATTCTAATGTTACTGTGCCCTTGACCTGAATTGAATTGGACACATGGCCTATAGGGATAAAGGAGTTAGGTTAAGACAGTTCTAAGTAACGCAAGTTATCTCTACTACAGGTTCAATCGGGGAGGGGGGCCAGATAATTTACATTTACTTGTCGAGAAAAGAACTAAGTCAAGAGGAGAAACTAATGTACATATCGCTATAAAATGCGTCCTGGCCTCCTGGTCTAAAAGAACGCTAAGCGGCGCCTATTCAAAATCCAACCCGCACTACTATTGAACCCCCTAGCTGTTTGAAGGCGTTTTTTCCTGAAAAGTTAACTCCGATATGAAAAGCGATATTTACCCCCCTTAGTCTTTTCTCGACAACGTAAATGTAAATATCTGCCCCCCTCCCCGATTGAACCTGTAGTCTAGAGATAACTGTTACTTAGAACTGTCTTAACCTAACTCCTTTATCCCTTAGGCCAGTGTGTCCAATTCCAATTTTGGTCAAGGGCCACAGTAACATAGAATAATAATAACAAGGCTTAACGCCTCTACCCCACTATGGTTAGCGGAATGAGAGCAGGATACCCCCGTGACTGAACAAAGGTTAGGTTCAAAGTTCCGTGATGGCTCCCGATTACGACAAGAAGGTTCCAGAGTCCAAAAAGAAGGTTCCCGAGTCCGAGAAGACTTCCGAGTCCGAGAAAGAAATACCTGAAGAAGGCCGGAGGGCACATAGGCCGAAACGTTGTACAGATAACAATGAAGATGAGAACAATAGTCCGAATAGCGCAGATAATACTAATCATCAAGCCTCATCTCAAACATTCAGAGAAACATTAAAGTTGATGCGCGATTTTTAATGCGCAATGACATCACTTTTCCTACACTCTTTGTCCTTTTTTCCTATTTACCCCTCCACCTCAATTCAGCGTTCTGATCAACGAGCTGAATCCTCCCCGGGAGCGGCAAAAAGACGTGGGTCCAACTGTGCCGACGAGTTGACCTTTTACTGTCAACATCGACTCATTCTTCGACCGCTGCCCTGCCGCCTTTAGTGTCCACTTTGACAAAAGACAGTTTATCCCCAGTTTAAAACAAGAAAGAAGAAGAAGAAGAAGAAGAAGAAGAAGAAGAAGAAGGTAGGTAAGGCAAATAAATGGCTGGGGGAGAAGAGAATACAATTGAAAAGAAAAAAAGAGGAAAGAAAGAGAAGAGAGGAGAGGGGAGAGAGAGAGAGAGAGAGAGAGAAAGAAGAGAGAAAGAAAGAAAGAGTAGAAAATGAAAATTAATTAAAAAATATAAACAATAACGAAAGAAAAAACAAGGAGAACAAATAAAAGAAGGAAGAAATGAAGGAAGAAGAAATTTAAAAAATAAAAAAGTAAATGAATGAGAAAACAATATTAGAGAAATAAAGAAAAAAGAAAAGAAAAGAAGAAAGGTAGCAAAAGTCTAAAAGGTTGCAAACTAAGGAATAAAAAAATAGACAATGAAAAGAAAGAAAGAATGAATGAATGAATGGAAGAAGAAGAAGAAGAAGAGAGAAGAAGAAGAAGAAAGAAGAAGAAAGAAGAAGAAGAAGAAGATAGATAAATGGCTGGGGAAAAGAGAATAAAATAGAAAAAAAGAGGAAAGAAAGAAAAAAGAAGAAGATAAGGAAAATTAATTAAAATAAAAGATATAGACAATACCGAAAGAAAAAAAAAAAGGAAGAACTAATAAAAGAAGGAAGAAATGAAGGAAGAAGAAAATTTAGAAAATAAAAAGTAAATGAATGAAAAAACAATATTAGAGAAAGAAAAGTGAAAAGAAAGAAAGAAAGGTAACATAATTTAAAGTAGCAAACTAAGGAAAGAAAAATAAAACAATGAAAAAAAAAGAAGTGAATGAATGAATGAATGAGAAGAACAACAACAACAAGAAAAAGAACAAAACAAGAACAAGAACAAGACAAGAAGGTAAGATAGATAAATGGCTGGGGGAGAAGAGAAGAGAAGAGAAAAAGAGGAAAGAAAGAAAGAAAGGAAGAAGAAATAAAGAGAGAGAGAAAGAAAGAAAGAGAAGAAAAGAAAATCAATTAAAATAATAATGAGAAGAAAAAAGAAAAGAAAGAAGAAAAGGTAGCAGAATTTTAAAAGGATAGCAAACTAAGGAATAAAAAATAAACAATGAAAAGAAAGAAAGTAATGAATGAAAGAAGAAGAAGAAGAAGAAGAAGAAGAAGAAGAAGAAGAAGAAGAAGAGGAAGAAGGGAGAAGGGGAAGGATGAGGAAAAAGCAGGAGGGGGAGGAGGAGGGAGGAGGGGTAAGAGGTGTTGTTTGGTGAGTTCATCACTTCAGCACTTTTTCACTCAGCAAATCGTCTCGTCCAAAATTAGCAATAGGCATATATCAATGACAAAACAAATTATGGCCAGACAATGGCAAACACATTGCAGATGATTTGCTAACATACAAATAAACATCGATGCACTCACTCGTACACTCAATCATTCATTGATTTCATCAGGGGCTCCCCCTACGGCCGTTTTGGTAGGATTGAGTTTATTAACTAATAAAATACAGCTATGATTTTAAGGGAAATCAGAAAGCGGAATTTTAAAAAAAACTTCCTGTAGATGTAAAGTAAAGAAAAAAAAAATGGACGCATTCATACAATACCCAGAATCCATCGATACGAATGGGGCTAAAATTAGTTATTGAAGGTGCCGCTAGGTAGCGTATGACTTCAAGATGGCGAAATATGTGTCGTGCGTATTAAATTTGCATTTATACGTTGGAGATTTTTGGGCTGACTTCTGATTTTAGGTCGGAAAATTAAAACGGAAAGTTTTTTGGTGACCCCCCATGACAGTTTACTACAGTCTATGAATTAACATTTGCGAATTGGGTTACGTTTTTAGGGGCCTAAGGTTGTTTTTAATTAGTATTGCTTTTAAAAAAATAAACAACAAAAAACAAAATTACTATACATTTAATGTTGAAAAATATTTTTAACTAAGTTTAATTGAAATTATACATTGTGTAATACTAACACAAACAACTGTCACAAACAACATATTCAATAATTAATTTCAATGGTTATTTAAATTTATTTTTTTAAAGCAATACATAATTAAAAACAACCTTAATCCCCTAAAACCGTAACCCAATTCACAAAATGTTAATTCATAGACTGTAGTTAAACTGTCATGGGGGATCATCAAAAAACTTTCCATTTAATTTTCCGACCTAAATCAGAAGTCAGCCGATTTTTGTATTCACATTAAAATGAAAATAAATCTAAAGAAATATGTAATTTTATTCACCATCAGTACTTTCAAGAATTGTCAAAGATAATTAAATCAGAATATATATATATATATATTATATTTTATTCCATATATAAAATATTACCTCCCTAATCACATAGATTGATCCTCCACTTTTAGTGTTATAATAAATTCTCCTGTACCAAAGATATATATATATATATATATATATATAAGATTAGAGAACAGATTGAGAATGAACACATATGCACACACATATATATTCGATTACATATATATATATATATATATATATATATATATATAATATAATATATATTACATATATATATGTGTTGTGTGTGTGTGTTTATAATATATATATATATATATATGTGTGTGGTGTGTGTGTGTATGTGTAGTGTGTGTGTTCATTGTCTATCTACATTCGAGTTTAATGGATGACTCTACTCTTCTCGTGTCGGAGATAAATAGATCATCGGTATCGAACTAAGGACCTTGTGCGTTTCTAGCCGAACGCACTACCGACTGAACTAACCCGCCTTAGTAGTTAATTTTATTTTTTATTTTTTATTTTCGAAACGTTAACTTTTCTGTTTGTTTTTGTCTTATCTTCTTTTTTTTTAATCTCCAGCCTTCTCTTCCGTTTCTTTCATCTATTTTTTCATCTTCTTTCATTTACTTCTTTCTTTGCTTTTCTTTGTTTTTTTTGTTCCTCTTTTCTTCTTTGTTTCTTTTTTTCTTTTTCCCCATTTCCCCCCTTTCTCTTTCTTTTTATTCGTTCCATTTCTCTAAGTTTTTTCTGTCTTTCTTTTTCATTCATTGGATCTACTGAAAAACAAAATGAAAGGAAATAATAATAATCATTGAAAAATGTAGAAATGTTCCGCACACAAAGAAATATCGACCTCCCTCAGAGTAAATCCTTTTTTTTAATTTTTAATAAGGATTTACTCTGAGGAAGGTCGATATTTCTCTATGTGCGGAACACATATATATATGGTAGTCAATTATGGAAATAAATCCGACAATATGTAGAGAATAGAAAAACTAAGATGAATTTTATTCTTGCTGGTGCAGTCGACGTTAAAAAGTTTCGTTTTTTAAATGAAACCTTTATCAGGACATTATAATGAAAAGATTGTAGTCTGAAGAGTGTGTATTTTTTTGAATAAGGGGAATTGTGAAATTGTAAAAGCAGAAAGTTTGTAAGTCTAAACAAATCGAGAAAACGTCAATCCCTGAATATACATTTCGACCTATTAGGTCTCATCAGCAAGGTTATAGACATGGGAGACTGCTCCGTGTGTGACTCAAACCTCGACTGTCAAGCTGACAGGCGAAGTCCCTATTGTCTATAACCTTGCTGATGGACCTAATAGGTCGAAATGTACATTCAGGGATTGACATTTTCTCATTTGTTAGCCTTACATTTGAACATATATGCCGCCCAAAAATTAATTAATATTAACTAATTAATTTTCAAAATTAGGTATGACTTCAATTAAGCACACATCCTACAAAATTGTCGGCTCAAAGCCATATAAAAAATAAATACATTGTTTGTTACTTAACCTCATATATATATATATATATATATATATACTATATATATATATATATATATATAGTTGTCAAATATGGAAATAAATCCGACAATATGTAGAGAATAAAAAACTAAAGATGAATTTATTCTTGCTGGTGCAGTCGACGTTAAAAAGTTTCGGTTTTCATAAACTTTCATCAGACGTTAAGATGGAAAGATTGTGGCCTGAAGGGTGATGGATTTTTTTAAATAACGGGAATTGTGAAATTGTATACGTAGAAAGGCTCATAATTGAATTTTGAACAGCATTCATTAAAAAACAAGATCTATCACTGTTCAGACGACCATCTGACTCAACTGGTTAACATACCGTAAAAACCCAACCAACCAGCCAACTAACGCCGGGACGACAAAAAGTTAAAATTACCACATTTCTAAATCCATTTTCTCTTTGTTCTCGCTTCTGTTTTTGTTTTCTTTCTTTTTCTTTTAATTCGCACGTTTATCGTCATGTAATAAATTTGTCCCCAAACTCGGACATCATCCTCAACCACATCACGAACCACTTGCAATTTCCTCAACATTAACTCTTTTTTATCATAATAAGCGATCCTAATAATAGTCTTTCTCCCTTTCAATTCATCATCATAATCATCATCGTCACGGACACTGAAATCCATAAAAAATTACTTCCTTTTTTTTTCAATTTTTTGGTAACGTAAATTATTATTCTAGCATTTTATCTGTTGTTCTGCGTTATTATCGCCACAAAACTTCATCTTTTCATTCACCAGTGAAATCTTCATCCAGTCATCTGTTTCTCATCAATAAAAATCTACATCATCAGTTTGATTATGGCCTGTACACCAATCATTAAGATCATCTTTTCAGACCGCTTCGTTGTTCATAGACACCCTAATCAATAATCCCAAATAGTATCCCTCTTCATCCACGTCATCGTTCATAATCCCCCCCCCCCCCCCCCCTAACAATAGAAGGCCACAACAGGGACATGATTATGCTCGTTCAACATCCCCAGCCCCACACACCATTCCGGATCTTGTTACATTTATATTTCTTATTATTCACTCTGTCATTCTTCATCTTTTTTTTCCGTTTTGTCCTTATTTTTTCTGGTTTTTTTTTTTTGTTTTTTTTTTCTGTGATTCTCTTTTTCTCCGGGATCCGTTTTATTCCCTCTTTTTAATTAATTCTTCTTTTGTTTCGTATCTTTCTTGCTACCTGCTTTTTTTCTTTCATTTTTTTTTTTTTTTTTTTTTTTGTGTGGGGTCTCTTTTTCCGGGGCCGTTTTTATTCCCTGTCTTTTAGTTCATATTTCGTTCTGTCCCTCTTTTCCTTCATATCTTCGTTCTTTTTACATTTTTTGCCTCATTTCCCCCCCCTCTCTCTCTCTCTCTCCCTTTTTATTCCAACTTTCATTCATGACACTTTTTGTCCCTCTTTTAATTTCGTATCCCATTTTGCTTCCGTTTTTATGTCTTTACGTGTTCCTTTCCGCCCTCTTTCTTTCTGTCCCTTTTTTTTTCATTCATATTTATCATTCGTGTCCTCTTTTGTGCCCTATTTTGATTTTGTCCCATTTTTCACCCCATTTTTGTTAGGCTTCCATTTTAAAAACTTTTTTCCTTGTCTGTTTCTTTTTCGCCCTTTCTGTCTATTTCTTTTTTCCTCTTTTCATTCACATCCCCACTTTTTCGCCCTTTCTTATTTATTCCAGTTTTGCTTCTCCTTTTTTTTTCGGGGTTCGTTTTTATTCCCTTTCTTTCCTAATTCTTATTTCTTCGTGTCTTTTCTTGCTCATCATATTTTTCTGTTTTTTGTTTTACTGGGATCTCTTTTTTTCCCGGGCCATTGTTATTCCCTCTTTTTTTTTATAGTTCTTATTTCGTTCGTATTCTTTCTTGGCTCTTCTTTTTTTTCTGTTTCTGTTTCTTCCGTGTCACCGTTGTTGTTTCTCTTTTCTTTATGTCCTTTTCTTTCTCTCTGTTTCCTTTTTTATTCCTTTGTTTCAATCCAGGCGCCCATTTCCTTTCTTTCCATTAAAATTCCTTTTTGTACCTCTTTCTTTATCCATTCCATTTTACCTTATTTTATTCTTGTCCAAAGTTTTCCCTTCATATATTTATTTCTGTCTTTTCTCTGTCATTTCTCCATCCTTTTCAATTTTGTCCTTTTTTCTGTTTTTATTTTTTCTTCTTCTGGTGATTCTCCTTTTCTTGCGGGTCGGTTTTTATTTCTTCTTTTTACTTCTTATTTCTTTCGTATCCTTTCTTGTCCCTGCTTTCTTTTCTGTTTTTGTTTCTGGATCTCTTTTTTTTCCGGGCCATTGTTATTCCCTTTTTTAGTTCTTATTTCGTATCGTTCTTTCTGGGCACCTCTTTTTTTCTTCTTTTTTTTTACTCTTGTCACCTTGTGTTTCTAATTTTCTTTCGTATCTTTTCTTCCTCTTTAGTCTGTTCTTTTTTATCCTTTTTTCATCATATCCCCTTTCTCTCTACTTTTTCGCTGAATCCCTTCTTTTCTTTGTCATATTCTTCATTCCTTTTCAGTTTTAGTCAAATTTTTCTGTTTTCTTCTTTTGGGACTTTCCTTTCTTTGGGCCATTTTTGTTCCCTCTTTTTTAAAAAATTCTTATTTCGTTCGTATCCTTTCTTTCCTTCTTTTTTTTCTTTTTGTTTATTTCCGTGTCACCCTTGTGTTGTCCTTTTCTCTCTTTTTTATGTCCGCTTTTTTATTCCTTTTTTTCATCTATGTCCCTTTTCTTTCTCTTTTCCGGTTGAATCCCTTCTTGTAACCTTCTTTCTTTCTCCAATTCCACACTGTTTTATTTCTTGTCCCAACAATTGTCCATTTTCTTTTTATTACTCTTTGTCACGCGTCTCATTTTGTTTCCGCCATAATTTTTTTATTCCAGTTTTGCTTCCCAGCCTTTTTTAGGTCCGTTTTTTAATTTCCTTTTTTTTCTTTTTTTTTTTCCTTTCTGTCTATCTATTTTTATCACTTTTTTCATTCGCGTCCTATTTTGTTCTCCCTTTCTTATAATATCCCAGTTTTGCTTCCGCTCTTTTATTTTCGGGGCTGTTTTTATTCCGCATTTTTTTGTTTCTTATTTCGTCGTATCCTTTGTTTTTTATGTTGCTGTTTTTTCTTAATGTCAACTTTATTTTTCCCTTTTACTTTCGTTTCCTTTTCTTCCCCTTTCTCGCCTGTCCGTTTTTATTCCTCTTTTCCTTTCATATCTTTCGTTCTTTTTACATGTTTTTTGCCATTTCCTCTTTCTCTCTTATCCTTTTTCGTCCTCTTTTTAATGTATCCATTTGCATCTTTTTGTCTTTCGTGTACCTTTCACCTTTCTTATCTGTTCCTTTTATTTTTATTTATATTTTCATTCACGTCCCTTTTTGTCCATCTTTTTATTTGTGTCCCATTTTACATCCTTTTTGTTAGTATCCACTTTTTTACTTTTTTTCTTTCATGTCTGTCCTTTTTTCGCCAATTTTGTCTATTCTTTTTTTTTTCTTCTATTCCACATCCACCTTTTTTTCCCCTTTCTATTTTATTTCAGTTTTGCTTCTCTTGTTTTTTTTCGGGGTCGTTTTTTATTCCCTTTTTAAATTTCTTATTTCGGTCCTTCTTGTTCCTCTTTTTTTGTTTTTTTTGTTTGTTTTTGTTTGTTTCGTTTCCACATTGTTTTCCCCTTTTTTTTTTTGTCCTTTGATCATCACTTTTATCTATTATATTTTTTATTAAATTAGTGTGGGCCTTTGTTATCCCCCTTTCTAATGTATTCTGTTTTGGGCTTACCGCTTTTTGGGGGGCCGTTTTTATCGTTTTTTTATATTCGTATCTTTTTCGTAACCTTTCTTGTCCTCTCTTGTTTCGTTTTTGTCTTTGTTTCCTTCGTGTGCACCGTTATGTTCATCTTTTTTGTTTCGTTCCTTTTCTTGTCTCTTTCTGTTTGTCCCTTTTTTATTTTTCTTCTTTTTTATTTCTGTCCGCCATTCCCTTGTGCTACATTTCGGTCCCCGCTTTTTTATTTTTGCATCAAATTGTGTTCACTTTAACTTTCGTATCACTTTTCTTGTGGTCTTTCTCCTTCATGTCTCTTTTTTTCCTACTTCCTCATTCATGTCCCTTTTTTTTTTTGCCCTCTTTTTCATGCTGTCCCTTTTGACCCTTTTATTCCATCCCATTGTTATCCGCTCTTTTCTTTCTGGACCCTCTCTTCCTCTTTCTGTTAAGTTAGGTTTATTAACCAATTGGCTTAACACAGCCACACCAACTCACAATACGCAAGCACATAAGAACATAGACAGTCAATATATATATATATATATATATTATATATATATATATATATATTATATTTGTGAATTTTTCGAATTGGAAGCTCAAATTGGGATTGTCTAACTTTTATCCCTAGTCTACACCTGTACGAAAATTTCAGAAAAATTTAAGGGGGTGTGGTGACAATTTAATTTTTTTCCTGATGATTTGACATGGAATTGCAAGCTTATGTATATTTTACTAAGCGTAGCTTAGATGCGCACCAAGGCCAGAATATATGGGGCGCCCAGTGAGAATCAAACTCCACTAACAATGGTCAGCGAATCTAACTTGCTAATTATTAACACCATTATGAGGGCCACAAATACTTTATGTTTTATAGTTATTTACTAGCTTGCCACTTAGATGTGGCAAAAGGCCGAATGTAAGGGGCAGCCCAGTAGGCTCGAACTCACTTCGTACATGGTTTGCCCAGTCGTTCCTTGCTAACCATAACGCCACATGAGGGCCAATACTTTTGTATATAGTTTTAATTTACTAAGCTTCGCTTAATGTGCACAAAGGCCGAATGTAAGGGGGCACCTAGTGAGATCGAACTCACTAAGTTATGGCTTTCCAGGTCTACTTGCTAACCATTACACGCACATGAGGGGCCCAACACTTTGTTTATAGTTTATTTACTAGTTCGCCTTACATATAGCAGCATGGCCGAATGTAAGGGGCGCCCAGTGAAGGCTCAAAACTCACTAGTCATGGTTTGCCAGTCTTCCTTCTAACCATGTACACCAAATGAGTGCCGAATACTTTCTGTATATAGTATTTACTAAGCTGTAGCTTAGATGATGGCACAAGGCCAGAAGTATGGGGCTCCATGAGATCGAACGTCACTAACTAATGTTTGCGAAGCGAACTTGCTTAACGGCATTACAACCACATGAGGCCCAGTACTTTTTGTAATATAGTTATTTACTAAGCTTTGCTAGATATGGCACCAAGCCAGAAGTATGGGGCTCCCAATGAGAACCTCGAACTCAACTAGACATGGTTTGCGAAGCGAACTTGCTAACCATTACACCACATAGGGCCAATACTTTTGATATAGTTATTTACTAAGCTTTGCTTAGATATGGCACAGGCCAGAAGTATGGGCTCCCAATGAGAATCGAACTCACTAACTAATGGTTTTGCGAAGCGAATTGCCTAACTATTACACCACATGAGGGCCCTAATACTTTTGTATATAAAGGTGTGCTATAGCAATCACCACCTAAATTTATAGACAAGGCAGGGGTCACGTGGTTATTCTTCCGCCAATCAACAGTCATAGAATGCGTGGCTGATTTGACTACCTTAAAACACTGATACTGGAACAGACGTTCATTTGCAATCATTGACGAAGGGAAGTTACAACCAAAGATTCTTTACCAAGGATTTCCGCGAGGACAAGCGCTCTTGTTGAACCAAAGGATGGCCCATAAAAACGTAACACTTTTTTTTTCTTTCATCATTTTTTCTTTTATTGTTTTTCTTTTTCATTTCCTTCATTTGTTTGCTTCTCTCTTTCTTCTCATTTTCTCTTTTTATTTATTCATTATTTCTATTTTTCTTCCCTTTTTACGTTTATTTATTTTAATTCTTTTTACTACTCATTTACCATTTCGTTTTTCTTTTCCTTTTTTTCTTCCTTTTTTTTATTTCCATTTTTTCTTCTTTTTATAACAATTTTTCTTTCTCTTTTTCCTTCTTGGCGTTCTTTTTCTTTCTTTTTTCTTCATCCTCCCTCCTTCTTTTCGCTTCATATATTTTACCAACTCCTCTTGTTTCTTTCTTCTACCGATTCTTTCTCTCTATTCCTTCCTGTGACAAAGAGAGTATTTACGATACCCTGGCTCTCTCTCTCTCTCTCTCATCTCTCTCTCTCTCTCCTTTTCCTATCCTCTCTCCGCCCTCTCTCTGTCCCACACTTCCTTCTATCTTCTCCCGCTTTCTCCTTTTCTTATCCTCTTCCCTCCCCTTCCCCTTTCTCATTCATTCTCTCTATTCCTTTTCCTCTTTTTTCTTATCCTCTATCGAACCTTCCCTCGCGATCTATGCCGTCCCTATCCTCTCTACTCATTCTCTCTCTTCCTTTGTCTCTCCTTTTCTATTCTCTCTCCTTCCCTCTCTCTGTCCTCTCTCTCTCTCTTACCTCTCTCTCACTTCCTTTCTCTTATCCTCTTCTCCTTCGCTCCTCTCCCTTCCCCTCGCTCGCTCTCCCCCTCTCTCCTTTTATGTTAATCCCTCTCTTCCCCCCCTCTCTCCCTTCCACTGACGCTGTTATCAGTATTATACTATCCTTTCATTCTGCGATTACATATTTTTTCCTTTTCTTATTTTTTCTTTCGTTTTTCTTTCTTTTTTCTTTCCTTTTCTTTCTCTTTAATCTACTTACCAATTTTTCTCTTTTACTCCATGTTCCTTCTTTAGCTGCTCTTTTTCCTTTTCCTTTCATCCTTTCTCGCCTCCCGCGCTTCATATATTTCACCCCACCTCCTCTCGTCCTTTTTTCTCTACCTGATTCTTTCTCACTATACCTTCCTACGACAAAAACAATTTTACGATAACCATCGCCTTACTCTCCTTTCTCCCTCTCTGTCCCTTTCCCCCCCTCTCTCTCTCTCTCTCTCTCTTCTCTCGTCCTCTCTCTTCTCTCTCTCTCTCTCTGCTTGCCCAGTTATCTGTAATATGACGATCGAACAATTATGCCGTAATCGGTATCATAAATTGGCTTGCTAATACAATGAACCACGAAATTCATTTGACGCCTGCCGCTTGCTGAAAACAGCACAAAACCCAAATAAAGTATAAACAATGACCTGGCCATTTTTTTTGGAACTCCTTTTCATCATTAGCGTTTCCTGCGGTCCACCCATGATCTCCCATATTCCCCGCCATTTAAAACCTAAAAACTAAATACCGCTTTCGCGACTGTACAACTTGCCGTCCATTTCCTCGTAATCAGCTATATCATTGCCGATAGTTTTATTCATTTTGCTCCTCGATTCCATTTTCACGCTAGCTACTGTCATTTATAGGGCGCTATTTTAGGGGTTTCGCACAAAAAAGTTGGATACTACTGGTGAAGTAAGACGAACTTATAAGCGACACTCTCTTGTGGACAGCCTTACGCATATTATAGCCAGATTTGCCAAAGCAACAAAGAATTATATTTTGGTGTGAATATTGAATGTCGTGAGAAGCGATTTCCTACTGTAACAACTTTCCGGCCTATTTCCCTTTGTAATTACTATATCATTGTTGAATATCTTCGTTTCATTTGCTAATCTTGTATTCCATTTTCAGGCTAACAACTTGATATTTGTTAGGTGGTATCTAGGGTTTTGCACAAAAAAGCTTGACACTACTGGAGAAGTTAGGACGAACTTATAAGTGACACTCTCTTGTGGGACACCTAGCATGGACAACACCAGATTAAGTCAAGCAATAAGAATTATATTTTGATGTATAATATATATAATATATTTATATATTATATATATATATATATATAGTATATATATATATAATGTATATATATATATATATTATTATATAATGTATATTATATATTAATGTTATATATTATAATATTAATATATGAATATATATGATATATATATATATATGTATTAATATATAATGTATATATATATACGTATATATATTATATTTATATATATATATAATGTATATATATATTATATGTAATATAATGTTATAACTATATATATATATAGTATATATATAATGTAATATATATATACAGTATATATATATATATATATATATAGTATATATAATATATATATATATTCGATGTCGTAAGAAGGGGGCGATTTATACTGTACAAACTGTCCGGCCCTATTTCCCTTCGTAATTACTATATCATTGCCGATAACTTTGTAATTCTTTCTGCGTGTATTCCATTTTCACGCCAGCAACTGACATTTATAAGGTGGTATTAGAGGTCTCTCACAAAAATGCCGCTGTAAGGACCACTTACCTCCTATCACACAAACCAACCAAGTAAGACAAACAGGACTTGCTGGACACTGCTGATAAGTAAGATCAAACACCCATCGGTGTGAACGCAAGACATGGACAGACCAGTGTGGGCCGACCTTACCAACGACTTACAATGATAAGCTCGTACGAATATCGCGATGTCGTGAGAAGCGCTTTCCTACAGTTCAACTTCCGGCCTATTTAACTTCGTAATCCAGTATAATCATTGCCGAATATCTGTTTGATATTTTTTTCTTACATTCGCTTTTCACGCTAGGTACTATCATTTATGAGGTGGTATTTACGGTTCTCCTGCCCACAAAAAAGCTGGCTAACTAACTGGAGAAGTAAGGACGAACTTACAAGTGGTACTCTCGCAGTATTCAGCTATGGGATTTGGACCACCCCAGAATGGTGCCCGGCCAGTAAAGATCTCATTAATCAGCTCTATACTAAAACTGGACGTCCGTGAGAAGTGGTTTACTACATGTCCAAACTTAACCGGTTATTTCCTTCGTAATCAGTTTATTTTTCCAACTATTCTTTGTTTCCTTTCCTCATGCAAGAGATGTCGATTAGGTACGCGTCCTACTTCACTGACGCATAAAAATCTAAAAGGACGCAGAATTTCATATCCCATGGGTCCAAATGTTTTTTTTCTCCCCCGCCCACAATTTCTAGCTAACTCTAAATACATTCTGATATTTTTCTTAGAACATTCACTGTATGGGAGGACGAGGCAGGGGTTAGACTGCTTTAGTTGTTCATAGAAGAAACTCAGCAATCTATTGAAGAATTTGGTGGTGGGACCATCAATTTTACCGGTTTCAAATCCAATCCGTGCGTCTCAGGACGGCACTAATTTTTAAAAATAGTATCAGCATCAACAAGCCTCCATGTAGTTTCATTTATCAATCGCTAGCCACTGTCCTTTTTGCAGGGTGATAATTTAGGGTCTCGCACAAAAAATAAATTTTAATGACCATTACCTCATATTAGCCCAAACTATCCAAATAAGAGGAACAAGACTTTCTGAACACTTCTGGAAAGTAAGGCCGAACTCATAATGACGACTTCTTGTGGACAACTACACCATGGACACACCAGAATGGACCAAACCAGCAAATACTAATATTGATGAGATCTATGCGAATATTAGATGTTGTGAGAAGCCCTTTCCTACTGTCCAACTTCGGTCTATTTCCAGTTTTATTATTACATTTCTTCTCATTTGCACCATGTGTTTCGATATTCATGTTAGTAATGTCCATTTATGGGCGATATCTTAAAGGTCTCCCACAAAAATCAATTCTAGCGGTCACTTACATCCTATCCCACAAGCCAATCCACTAAGAACGAAAAAAATAACTGCTGGACACTGCTGAGGAAGTAAGGACGAACATATAAGTTGGACGCTCTCCTGTGGACACCTACACATGGCACACCAGGGTGGGCCGACCCAGCAAAGACTTAATTTATCGGGTCTGTGCAAATAGTAAATCATCGTTAAAAGGAGCCTGCAAGGAGGGCAGTGGCCGATTGGGAACGAGTGGTGTGTGTGTGTGTGTGAGTGAGAGAGAGAGAAGAGAGAGAGAGAGAGAAGAGGAGAAGAGGAGAGAGATGAAAATTCCGATGATGATCTAGAGGTCTCACAACGTGGGTACAACTTGAAACAGTTTTAGTGCACATGTGTTCTGTCTGAAAAAAAAAATACATCCGAGTTTTTTTCTACAAGGATTTGCTTTGGTATTAAATAACCCAGGAAGGTAGATATCGCATTAACGCGCAAGAAAATTAAGAGCAAAGCAAAACCTAGTCGGTAATGCTCTAATCTTGATATTAAAGTCACTTTTGCTTTGGCTTTTGAAAAATGATGTATGGATCCATAACACGAGACTTCTCCCTCCCCATTGATAATAAAATTCTTTATTATTTGGATAAAACTGGGTAAGAGCAAATCAATAACGGCGCCCACCAACCTTCCTCAGTTTACAACGGAATTACCGCTTGAAATATGTCATACATCTGAATCTCTCAAGTTTCAGCCCGCATGTATAATTACCGCCAAAATCTTACCGCGGTTTGTCATTTAAGCTACCAGAGTTGGGTAAAGGAGTTTAAAGAAAACAATCCTGATGCAACTTCCTGGGATTTAAAAAAAAACATGAAAAAATAAACCACATCAATAATTTTTTTATCAACATTTGGATAAGCTAGAAGAGAAACAATAACCGTCAACGGCGCCCACCACCTTCCTTTATTTACACCGAATTACGCGAGGCTTGTCAAATTAACCGCAGAGCTTGGTAAACGAATTTAAAGAGCTCTGCTGGTACATTCCCTGGAAAAAATTTAAAAAAAACCCATCAAAAATAAACAACCAAAAAAATCAATAAAACAAAGAAAACATCATAAAACTTTTTCATTATTTGGATAACATATTAGGAAACAATACACGTGACGGCAAACCCAGCCACCTTTCTCGTTACAACGGGATTACCAACAGCTTGTCAGTTAACCGCCATTATCGGAATAAAAAAACACCAAATAAAACTTTTTTATTAATGTAAATAAAACCTAGAAACACACACATCTATATATATATATATATATATATATTGATATGCATATATATATATACACATATACATATATATATATACATAGGTTGTGCGTTTTTCTGCAATCTTTCTGTTATGGCTGTTTAATTATCCATAACAGAAAAATTGCAGAAACACGCACAACCTATGTATATATATATATATATATATATATATATATATATATATATATATATATATGTGTGTGTATATATATATATATGTTTATCAATATATGTATTGATCAAAGCCTGAAGAAGATACCAGAATATCTGAAACACGTGTTGCGTATGTAAAATAAAAAGAATAAAACATTTTATCTGAGAACGATACATTTTGCGGACCTTCTTCTTTTTTTTTATAAAATATTACATTTTCTCCCGTTAGAACCAGAACAACATTTTATATATATATATATATATATATATATATATAATATATATATATGTGTGTGTGTGTGTGTGTGTGTGTGTGTGTGTGTAAGGGGAATGATTTACCGGTAAAAAATATTGGGTTGGTCTCAATTTTTGTTTGGTATAAGTTTTACTCGGATAAGTCAGAGTTATAACAAATACAAAGTGCTCAATACATCAGTAGAGCGGATTCATTATTATAGTGTGTACAGAAATATCCTACTCGAGTTTCATCATAAGAATCTTCAGGGTTAAATCCACTGAATTAATTAATCTATTGATTAATTCAGTAGATTTAAACCTGAATATATATATATATATATATATATATATATATATATATATATATATATTATATATAGAGAGAGAGAGAGAGAGAGAGAGGAAGATAGCAATAGAATATATTGATACAAAAGATTAAACATGCAAGAAACTGTCGTGTAGCAAGTCACCAAAAGTGTAACATAACTGAGTTCAAAACAAACAATAAATCTGGGAAAAACCAGCTAGTATAATGGTCAGAATCCCCGCCTGTCAGCTTGACATAATAGGCCGAAAGGCCTATTATACTTCATCAGCAGAATTATAGACAGGAAGACTGCATAAAGAGATTGACTTTTTCTCGATTTGCTTAGCCTTACATTTGAACAGGTACACCCACCTTATTCATTAATTATCAACTAATTAATTTTTCAAAATTAGGCATGACTTCCATTAAGCACATACATATTATATATATATATATATATATATATATATATATATATATTGCATAATCTTTACAGATCACTACCGTCCCCACAGCAGTATATTATATATATATATATATATATATATATATATATATATATATATATTCATAACATCATAGACTGATAGATAGATATGTATTATAGATAACATTGGTGCTATATTTATAAGTAAACAGTACTCATTATCATGGATAGAGCATTTTTATGTAACTAAATGTAGCGTGGGCATGGAGTCAACGGCACCTGGTTATTCGTAGTTTCTCGGCTATACTATTTTCTGATAATGAAGATCACATATTCTAGAAACTGTCAATAACTAGGCACCGTTGACTCCATTTCTACGTAACCATATGTTACACACACACACACACACACACAACACACACATATATATATATATATATATATATATATATATTCAATAAAATCTTGTTGAATTATTTTGTAATATTTTTCATTTTGGGGCCAAGTAACCAATAGGCACCCCAGCTGTTATCTATATTCAAAAGGACAGGTTTTGCTTTTCACCGTCAACAACCGGTTGTTTCTTAACAGACGATTTTGAGACTTTTTTTTAGTTATTTCATGTTGTTGTTGTTACTTCAGTAGGAATCTTTTTTAATAATAAAACTATAAACGAAAGACATGTTTTTATATTAAAAACACATTTTTTCACTTATTTCATATTGCTATTAATTCAATAGCATTTTTTTAAATTATAAAACTTGAAACGAAAGACAAGTTTAACACGGGAATTGTTAACAGTTTTATGGGAAAATCCTAAATCATGCTCAATCGCTCTGGAACCAGAAAATTAATATTTTTCCACGATTTTAAAAATAATTATTGTTAGTGTTGAAAAATATTCATCAACTTCTGATTAATAAGCAAAACTTTTAATTTACTAAAGTAATGCTCTAGTGCCAGAGCGATTGAGCAGGATTTGACATTTTCCCATAAAACTGTTAACAAATTCTGTGTTAAACGTTTCTTTCGTTTAAAGTTTTATAATTAAAAAAAAATTCTATTGAATTAACAACAACATGAAATAAGTAAAAGAAAACGTGTCGGGCAATTTAAGTTTCACTTCGTGCAAGGCATGAAACCATATGTTCTCTTCCCTCTCCAGCTATGAGTAAATAGTAGGACAGACCGGGCTCTTTAAAAAAGGTTTAGTAACTGGTCTGGAAAATAAACACTGAATTCAAACCAGCATACGTAAAGACGGCAGAATAGTGTTATTGTTAACCAGAGAGTGAGGGGGTCTATCCCCTTTTTACTTGCGTTAATAAAGAGCACATTAATGTAAAATATAGAGATACATTTTTATGTTATGTTATGTTATGTTATGTTATATATTATATATATTATATATATATATATATATATATATTGATTTAGAAAAGAGAGCATCTGTACGGTAAAGTGGAGAGTTCATGGTAGATGTGGCGCTCCTTCGTAGACGCAAAACCAATCCCCCTGAACATGGAGATTGTTTGCAACTAAACTGGAGCCAACATCCACTATCAGCTCCTCATTTTAATGCACTTATAATAATATATATAATTAATGCACGCACACACAAACACACACACACACACATATATATATATATATATATATATATATATATAATGTATGAGCAACTTTTTGAACTAATATATATATATATTCATACACACACAACCACACACACACACACACACACATATATATATATATATATATATATATATATATTATATAAATTCTTAGAAAATACATTCTTTCTTTCTCAAATTATTCTTAAAATCTTACAAGATAACACAACCTAGATTAATTATATATATATATATATATATATATATATATATACATATATATATATATATATATATATATATATAATAATCCAAAAAGTCCAGAGAAGAAATCTTCCTTACGACACAAGAATTTTATTTAACCAAAACCAAGTCGCAGTTTGAGAGCTCAATGTGTGCTCTTAATGTTAGAGTCACAGAGCAAATATATGAGTAAAGAAATTACAAAAAACTTAGAGATTTAGCATTATAGTCTATTTCAGGGAGCTTAGACAAATTTGTCTAAGCTCCCTAAGATAGACTATAAAGCTAAATCTCTAAGTCTTTTGTCATTTATTTACTCATATATATATATATATATATATATATATATATATATAATATATATTATATATATATATATATATATTAAAGATAATCTAATGAGTCAGACGAACCTACTATTAGTTTCGCATAAAGCTCTTCAGTGCTAAAATCTGACTCAGATTTTAGCCCTGAAGAGCTTTATGCGAAACTAATAGTAGGTTCTTCTGACTCATTAGATTATCTTTATTATTGGCTCTACTTAGGTATCGAGCACTTTTTACTTATTAGCTTTCTTCTAGCGGTTATATGAATATATATATCTTATATACATATATATACATATAAATTGTTTTTTTTCTTTTGGCCAAATACTGTACCAATAGATTATTTTTTGTTGGTACGAATATCTTGGTTCTTTCTTTTTTTCAAAAATTTAGTTCTCCCTGGTTGATGTTTGGTAGTATATTTTTACAATCAAACTATTTGCTGTTTTTTTTTTCTCTCCGCAAGGATTACCAACACGCTTGGTATATTAATATATATATATATATAATTATATATAATATATATATATATTATATATATATATATATTTAAGGTAGCTAAGATAAGAATACTAGGCCTTTTTAAAGCATGAATGTGAGTTTTCCAATAAACAAATATTTCATAAATACAGTTGACTTACCAATTGTGTTCGAATTAATTTTGTAGGTGATACTGAACAATGGCGATATTTAAACTAATTGTTATTGGCGATTAGGGCAGTAAAATCGTTTGATATAAAAAAAATTTGAAGTTAATGGATTTTTATTGGAAGATGGTTTCTATGTTGACAATTATTTATTAAGATTTATTTATAATAATAATATATCTATTTTAAGTTCAATATATTTGAGAATATTTTTGAATTTAATATATTTATCTTTTTTTTTTTTTCAATGGTTCCATACAAATGAATATTTGTATAAAATAATATCAAAGATCAAATGATGTGGCGGGTAGATAAACGGACCGAAACACATGTGTAAGTGATATCGATTAAAAGTGATATCGATTAAATTCATTTTTATCCATCTACGTTTCTTTTCTTTACTCATTTTTTCCTCATAAAATAATATATATAAAATAACAATATGAATATTTGTATAAAATTCTAATATTTTCATTTTATTTATTTATTTAATATATTTATTTATAATGATAATATATTTATTAAAGATGTTTTATTGGAAGATGGTTTCTATATTGACAATTATTTATTAAGGAGAATTACTAAGTGAATTTATAATGTTTTAACTAAAAAGAAATCGGATAATTCTATCTATCTATCCATCTATCTATCTATTGTTTAAATATTCAAGATGAATTGTTTTTATAAAGCTAAAGGGATCCAACTTTTATCTTATTTACTCATAGCAAAGGGGAAAATGGGGTCATGCCTTTCTCAAGTGCATTAATGCGAAATGAACACAGATTGGCTCATCCGAAGATTGAAATCGGCTTGTCGATTCTATTATCCTTATACCTAAGTGAAGTAGTGTGAGGCACCCAGTGCGAGTCAAATTCACTAGCCCAGATAATCTTTTCGAGATAAGCTTGTTTTGCAGTGGCTACAGTAGGTGCCCCTCTATAGGACAGTATTTCCTAAGCTAAGTTTAGTGGAGCATATACTTATTAGAGTAAAGCACCCAGATATTATAGAATGCACAACCCTACAGAAATCTGTGAGGTGAGCATGTTAAAGGTGGGCTTACGAGGGTCATTTATTCATCTATCTATCTATCTATTTCTCTCTCTCTCTCTCTCTCTCTCTCTCTCTCTCTCTTTATATATATATATAATATATATATATATATATATATGTGTATGTGTGTGTGTGTGTGTGTGTGAAGAGATGGAAGTGAATCCGACGGTATGTAGTATATTAAGAAAATTGAAAAAAAATACAGGTTTAAATAAGTTGAGTGATAATTTTATTGGCCGACTTTGCAGTGTTTCGATCTATTAATTACATCATCTTCAGGGCATTTGTTGGTATAAGGAAGGTGATGAAAAAAAATCACAGAATAACGTTATTCTGTTATTCTCGTTATTCTGTGATAAAAATTGTTACTCTCGTTATTCTGTGATACAAATTTTTTTATCACCTTCCTTAAACCGACAAATGCCCTGAAGATGATCTAAGTAATAGATCGAAACACTGCAGCGTTGGCTAATAAACTTACCACTCAATTTATTTAAACCTGTGTTTTTTCAATTTTCTTAATATACTACACACACACACACACACACACACACACACACACACACATATATATATATATATATATATATATATATATATATATATATATATTTGTTGAATTAAACAAAAGACACATCTCCTGTTTAACAATTTTATTTGTGATTTTTTCAAGTTTTCTGGCCAACTTTTTAATATTTAGGTGGAATTCGTGGATTAGTCCACCAAAGTTCATGTCCCGATTAATTTCGGGACTTCGAAGTGCCATCATCATCATGTGTTCCAGTTTTTTTATTAATTGATGTGGAGGCTGGAAGGAGGAGAATTGATGGGAAAGGTGCTATAGGCAATTTAACAACACCTAAAATTACATTCATGCCCCCACTCTAATTACCGAAATATTCTAACGGAAAATACACACATTCTGCACAAAGAAAAAAATAAACAAAAACTCCAAATACTAGAAGCTTTATACATAAAACAATACAAACCATCCTTAAACAAAGTTAATTTCCAATGCAGTACACACATTTCAAAATGCCTATAGCACCTTTCTCATCAATTCTCCTCCTTCCATCCTCCACATCCATTAATATAATTTGAAAAACTCGAACACATCACCCCTGATGATGGAACTTCGAAAATCGGGACATGAACTTTCGTGGACCAATCCACGAATTCCCCCCAAATATGAAAAAGTTGGCCAGAAAATCTGGTAAAATCAAAAATAAAATTGTTAAACACATGTGTCTTTTGTTTAATTTAACATGCATAAATGAAAGAATGCTGCCCAAATACACACACACACACACACACACACACACACACACACACACACACACACACATATATATATATATATATATATATATATATATATATATAATGAGAATGAATGTGAAAAGTATAAGCATATGAAGACGCTCAATGCTAAAATAACAGAGCAGTTCCAAAATCAAACGTTAAATATTATGAATATATCGTAACAAAAAAAAATTCATGCGTACTTGCAATCAACTGAGGGTTAGAATGTTAAGATTAAAAAAAAGTTGCTTGTTTTAGCGTTTATATAACGCGAAGCGTGATCACGTGATGGAATGTTATGGCGCTGAAATTATATTAAAAAACAAAACATGCTAAGCTCTTAATGCACGCTGTGTCCAGAAGAAATTTTTTTTATATAGATAAATAGAGGGCGCAAAAAAAAAAAAGGGATTAATAGAGGTCGGGTGTTAAATGACAATAAAATTTATCTACATTTCGAAACGAGTTCGCTTCTCTTGTTTAATAAATTTGCTTTCGTTGTAGGATACATATTTTTCAAATGCAAATTCCACACTTGCGCTGGCCACCTTTGTAAGCCTGGGCCTTTTTGATAATTTCCCATATTATCATAGGTGTTTTGCCCTTAGGGTCTTTACTATGCCATACATATTTGGATAATGTGGTACTGTCTGCATATCTTCTGTTGGTGAAGCTTAGATTGTGGTTGTACCACCTATTTTTCCATTTTTTTCCGTGGCGCCAATGTGTGTTTTTTCTTTGTTGTTATTTTCACTTTCCTTGATGGTTGCATTATAGACGATGTTATTGGTTAAACAATTGTCATTTAAGGGACATTTTACTTAATCTAAACAGTGGCACCCATCGTTCAGGTTGTCATTTTCATTTAAAATTTTAAGAATTGTGCTTGTCGATGATTTTTTTAAAAAATTGTTCATACAACAACAACTAATCTTGAAATTATTCTTATTGTACAGTTTGCTCAATGTAGATGATTTATCAAAGTGTTTTTCCTTAATTGGAAAAATATCTTCCCCACATTCGTTTTAACGGTTCTGTTGTAAGGGGGATTAAACCAAATGATGTTTCACTTTCTTCATTTTTATTATTATCATTGTTATTATTATCTTTGTATTCTAGTTTAGAGTATAACCTACTCTAAAAAAGAGCGTTTTCATAAATCTTATCTCTCTCTCTCTCTCTCTCTCTCTCTCTCTATATATATATATATATATATATATATATATATATATATATATATATATATATATTTGTGTGTACAAAGGGGTGCTATAAAAGTATCGAGATTGAAGCTGTATTTACCAAGATAGAAATAAACAATGAATGGAACTTTCTTTTCGAGAATACAAGGTAAATCAAAAAGTACAAAAATCTCAATACTTTTATACATATATATATATATATATATACTTATATATATATATATATATATATATATATATATATATATAGAGAGAGAGAGAGAGAGAGAGAGATTGGTAGATGTTAAAATACATATACATATAAATGAATAAATGGATACCTTTGTTCAGATATGAATTTATTTCGGTATCTCCTTGCCTCCTCAGTCTGATTTTTACTAATTTGAAGACCTCACCACCGGTCTTATTGGTATGATTATCCTGTTTCACAGATTTTTGTCTTGTTTATTTAAATTTCCACTTCTGCGATTGTGAGATACGTCTGTTTACGGGCTCACTCGAAATTTAAATGTTTATGGTTTGTGCGTTTTAGTCTTGTTTGGGACGTCGCAGTTCTTAAATATAAAAACAAAATGTAAAAATTGGTAGAGTTCAAGTTGAGAGCTCAATGCACAATAGTTCGGGAATTACGTACAGAGCAATATATTTCGCAAAAAAGGTTTAAATACCAGTCATATTAGCAGTTATAAGATTATTTCCACTGATATATATATATATATATACATAAGTATATACATACATAAATATGCACACACACACACACACACACATACATATATATATGTGTGTGTGTGTGTGTGTATGTGTGTGTGTGTGTGTGTGTGTATTTGTGTGTATTTGTGTGTGTATGTGCATATTTATGTATGTATATACTTATGTATATATATATATGTATCGGCGAAGGGGTCGCAAATTTGTGTTATAATTTAACTTATTAGCTTTAGTATATCCTGGCGGTTTTATATATATATATATATATTATATATATATATATATTTATATATATATATATATATTATATATATATATATATTGTTTTTTCTTTTGGCCAAGCATTATAGTATCAACCAATTATTTTCGGTTGGTACGACTATCTTGGTCTTTTCTTTTTTCCAAAAGTATTTCTTCTCCCCAGGTGATGTTTGGTAGTATATTTTTGCAATCAAACTATTTGCCTTTTTTTTTTCTTCCCTCATGGGTTTACCAACAAGTTATATATATATATATATATATATATATATATAATATATATATATATATATATATATATATATAAAATTCACAGTCTGATGAAGCCTACTTAATAACCCGTTCAATATTTAACATACATAGAAATATAGAAATTTAACCTACTTATGAAAGATCACAATTTAAGAATTATCTAATTTTTTTTGCTAAAATATTACAAAACCAGACAGCTGTTCTCCTTAGTAAATAATTTTCTAATTAATTTGCAACATGCAAACCATCTTCCAATAAAAACCCATTAAAATTTATATCGGTGATTTTACTGCCATAATCAGGTAATAAAAATAATGAGTATATATATATCTACTGTGCAGTGTGATACTGCACAGTATATATATATATATATATATGCTATTAATTAGGACACAATTGGTAATCAGGGCCGGTTTAGCTCGGTCGGTAGAGTGTCCGACCAGGAACCACAAGGTTCCCCGTTCGATACCGAGCTTCACCAACTCAGCGTATGAGTAGCACATGGATCTACGTGGTATGAGAAGAAAAACTCTGAATTTGAAAAATCTGATGTCAGTCGTTGATTGGGTTTGCGTTATTCCTTGTGCACCAATTCTTTCCTATCGACTGTGCCAAAAAGTGTGGATGGTCCAACACAAGCCTTCACCACTATAAACAAAACCACTGTGTGGGTTGTTCATTGGATAAACGTTCATGCGTTAAAATCGACGAGAGAGTCCATAATATATATATATATATATATATATATATATATATATCGCTGAAAATAAATTTATAACTGCTAATATGATAGGTATTCAAACCTTTTTCTTATATATATATATATATATATATATATATATATATATATATATATATATATATATATATATATATATATATATATATATGCTCTTGTGTGTGTAAATCAAGATATCATCCATCTATAAACGAATCTGTAATCGTCTTTGCAGGATCAGTTGAGACTTAAGTATTCTTAGCAAAGTTTTTATTTTTTATCATCGTATTCATTTCGCTTCATTTTTTTTCCTTCCATAATCTACGACATGTATATGATTTTCCTATACAACTTCTCACCCTAAAAAAAGAAAAAAAGAAAAAAAAAGAAAAAAAAGAAATCCTACGTCAGACCCCTAACCTTACATTGGTATAATCTTTTTTTCTTTTTTTTTCGTTCAATTTTTCTTTTTTTTTTCGTTATTCACACTAAATATTCACCCCCATTTGAGCTGGGCTTCAACGAGAAGTTCACAACACAGACGATAACCAATTGTGACGTTGCTGGAGCTGCGCACGCGCAGTTCGTCGTTAGGGCCGCCATGAGACAGAGGGGCAATAGATCACTGCACTGTGCAAATCATTCCCTCTAGTTAATACGTTTATAGCCCGTTTTTCGCGTCACGCCGCCACTCCACTTGATTTTCAGAGCTCGTTCGTTGATACAACACAGACAGCCGGAGCCGAGGCAGAGATCAGTTGATATGTGCTTATTGCCAAGCCGGACGCCCCTTCATCCCCACCACACTTTGACAAGAAATACGCTCAGGGTGTCGTAAACATTATGTAGTCTTGAAGTCAATTTCTCAAAAACAAAAGCCACATTTGGAATAAAAACAACTGCATTTTGTTTTATTTGCTAAACATCTCGTTGCGTTTAGACAACAAACAGCGATTCTTTGACTTGCAAACATTGGGGGTAACGAAGAACGTGAATGGATACAACGATGTTAGGAATTATGGGATGCCCACCCCCTGACACAGCCCTTCAAAATGGAGTTTAGTTAGCTATGAAACCTCTTAGAATTCTACGATTGTAGCGAACTTGATTTTTTTCGAACCAGTTGCTATCTATTTAAATATAGTTCTGTTTGTCTATCTAGATATCTATTAATCGATCGATCGATCTAAATATATTTATCCTATATATCTATCTATATTTCTATCTACCTACCTCTATATCTATCTATCTATATTTCTATCTATGTAAATATATTTCTATCTATCTGAAAATATTTCTATCTATCTATGTAAATACATTTCTATTTATCCATCTATCTATCTATCTAAATACATTTTTATCTATCTATATATGGAAATACGATGAGGAAATTAATCCGACAATATGTGAAGAAGATGTTTTCAAAAAATATAACAAACACAGGATGTTACGATCAGAGGAAAAAAATTTGTGTCAATACTAAAGTATTTCGGTATTAAACTATATCTATATATCTATCTAAATACCTTTTTATCTATCCATCTATATATCCATCCATCTATCTATCTACCTATATACTGACATTTGTATCTATCTACCTATGTATCTAAATATATTTCTATATATCTATCAATCTAAATACATGTCTACCTATCTATCTATCTGAATATATTTCTACCTATCTATATATCGAAATACATTTCTACTTATCTATCGAAATACATGTCTACCTACCTATCTGTATATACTTTTATCTATCTATCCATCTATTTATCTATATACATTTTTATCTATCAATCTATCGATCTATCTATATATTTAAATATATTTTCATCTATCAATCTATCGATCTATCTATCCATCTAAATACATTTTTATCTATCTATCTATCTAAATAAATTTTTATATATCCAGCTGAATATATTTCCATATATCTATCTATTTATTTACCTATCTCTATCTACCTATTTATGTCTAAATTTATTCTATCTATCTCTCTCTAAATAAATAAATTTCTATGTATGTATGTAGATATATTTTGATGCATCTATATAAATAAATTTCTATGTATCTATGTAGATTCATATTTCTATTTATCTATCTATCTATCTTTCTATCTATCTATATTTCTATCTATCTATCTCGATATATTTTTATCTATCTAAATATATTTCTACTTACCTATATACGCATATGCATATATTTTTTTATCTATGTATATATCTGTATTTTTTAAATCTATATACTTATCGATCTATCTATTTTTTCTATCTATCTGTGTATGTCTGTCGACCTATCTATATCTCTAACCTATATACATATATTTATGTTTATCTCCCAATCTATTTCTTTTTTTCTGATTACTATTTCTTTATTTGTATCTCTCTCTCTCTCTCTCTCTCTCTCTCTCTCTCTCTCTTCTCTCACCACACACACACACACACACACACACACACACACACAGATATATATATATATATTCATTATCTATTTCTATTTCTATATCTAACTATATTTCTATCTATATTTGTATTGATTTATCTTGATATATCTATCTCTATTTATCTATCTAAATATATATAACTATATATACGTATCTATCAATTTGTGTCAGTCTATTTCCTTCTATCTCAACATATATTTTATCTATGTATCTAAATATATGGATATCTCTATATCTATCAGAATATATTTCTCTATCTATATCTCTATCTCAATTTATTTCTCTCTATATGTCTCTATCTCAGTCTATTTCTCTCTCTCACTCTCTATCTATCTATATATTTATCTCTATTTCTTAATATATCTATTTTTTAATATATTTCTATCTGAGGCTATTTTTCATTACTAGCAGGACCTATGGATATGCCACAGTATGATAATTTACTTATTACATCTTTTGATATCTTTACTTAAGAGCTATTGCAAACTACTTTGATTTGTAAAAAGTATAATAATATTGATTAAAGAAAGTACTTCTTGAGTTGAATCATTTTATGATTTTTTTAATCCTCCAAAATTTTACTATCAGTAATTTTACAATTAATAATGCATTTAGGAAAAGTACCAATAGAAGTATAGAAATTTTACAAATAGTGCCAAATTTTAAATTACAAAATTTCTTCTAAATTTTACAATCAGTACTAAATTACAAAACAAAATTTTAAATCACAAAATTACAAAATTTTGAATTACCAAATTTCTACTAAATTTTACAATTAGTACTAAATTACAAAATTACAAATTGCCAAATTTTAAATTACAAAATTTCTACTAAATTTCACAATCGGTACTAAATTACAAACAACATTTTAAATTACAAAATTACAAAATTTCTACTAAATTTTACAATCGTACTAAATTACAAAACAACATTTTAAATTACAAAAATTACAAATTTCTACTAAATTTACAATCGGTACTAAATTACAAACAACATTTTAAATTACAAAATTACAAAATTCTACTAATTTTACGATCTACTAAATTACAAAACAAAATTTTAAATAACAATTTACAAAATTTCTACTAAATTTTACAATTAGCACTAAATTAAAAAAACAAAATTTTTCGAAGAAGCTTTGAGTTCAAAGTTTCTCTTTGGAATCAAAATCGGTAGAGCGCCCGACTAGGAACTAGTTTCCGGGTACGATACCGGCCCTCACCAACTCAGCGTATGAGTAGCACAGGGATCTGTGCTGTAAAGTGAAAGAGTTGATGGTAGGCTTGGCGCTTTACGTCAGTCGCTAAAATAATCTCCTTAGTCTAGCGCTAGGGAAAAGAGGATAGACTCCTTCGCTGTCTGGTTAATATCGACTTTAGTCCACCCCGACGACTTTTTCTTACGTGACTTTTGTACTTATTTAAGAAGAACTCTGAAGAGTCATCGATTAATTGACTTTTAATTATCGAATTCTGTCATTTAATCTGAAAAATAAAAAAATAATTGTACTTTTCCTTATTATAAAAATATTAAGGCGTATGGACGATTTTAATGCTCAAAGATATCTATTTTCTGACTTATAAGTCGACACGTATAAACCAAACCAGATTCGATTCAGGTATTCCCGCCTAATTCATTATTAATTAATTAATTTTCAAAATTAGGTACGACTCCAATTAAGCACTTATTCTCCCAAAAATTATCGGCAAAAAGCCATTCTAAACAAACCGTGTTTACAACTTATCATATCGTCATGTAATAAAAGTCACTGAAGAGGAATATTAACCTACTCTAAACAAATCGTAAAATCTAGGAAGTGCGTTTGGTGTAGAGGTTGTGATATCGGCCTGTCAGCTTGGCAGTCCGGTTTCAAATCACGCACAGGGCGGCCTTCCTATCTATAGCTCTGCTGATGAGGCCTAATAGGCCGAAATGTACATACAGAGATTGATTTTTCTTGATTTGTTTAGCCATACATTTAATAGGTATTCCCGCCTAATTCATTATTAATTAATTAATTTTCAAAATTAGGTACGACTCCAATTAAGCACTTATATATATATATATATATATATATATAATCAAATATTATATATTATAGATTTAATATCCCGTTTCTAAAGTTTCATGCTACTGCAATCATCAGACAAGACTGTCAAAGTGTTAAGATTTAAAAAAAAACACTGGTTTGTTTAGCGTTTATATAATTATATGCCAATACTTTTCTCATTCCTTCTCTATTCATTCTATATTGTATCTTATATATAATGGAGATTCGGTCTATTTTTGTCTGTAACCGAAACCACGTCCCTGCCGATGTCAAAGTATTTTTTTTAATTCTATGAAAAATCGAATAAGAGTCAACTTTTTACGAAAAATTTGATATTTAATCACCTTTAGATAATTTATGATTAAAAAGTTTTTTTTTCCAAAAATATATTAGGGGAAATATTTATTAGGTCGACGCAACCCCTTATTTCATTTTATGAAATCCGAACAAAATACATTTTACCCATACGACTTAAACATTTTTCTATAAACATAGGAGTTTGAATAATTAAATCAGAAATTTTAAAAACGTTTTGGATGTCTTTACTGTTGTAAAACTAAACAAATATCTCAGTGGAGTTTAAGTTTAAGTAAGTAATTATTTTTTTAAGATATTAAACGTTTTATTTTTTTGTTTAATTATTCCTACCCCCCTCAGGCAATTCTTTCTAGTATATATAATGTACATTCAAACATGACAAGTCAAGTTGTTTATTAGAAACCATTTCTTGGTTAAATTCATTAGAATTGTTTTTTAATATATTTAGCAACCCTTCCGCACGAACAGGATGCGACACGAGGTCAATTTCTTAAGCGGAGTTTAACAGATTTGAATTCGTCGGACCGCTTTCTTTATTTTTAATACAGAATGCGGTCCAACGAAGTTCATGGGTATATTCAGATATCTATGGGTGGAAATAATACCATAACCGCATGATACCCGATTTTTAAGCCTTAGTCTTTACTATATATATATATATATATATATATATATATATATATATATATATGTGTGTGTGTGTGTGTGTGTGTGTGTGTGTGTGTGTAAAAATGGAATTGGAATTGGATCCGACAATATGAGGAAGAATGAATAAAGAAAAGAAAGTACAGAATGGATAATAAAAGATGAATTTGATCAATATCACTTACACATGTGTTTCGGTCAGTTTATCTTTGTGTACAAAATTCAAACTATCATCATCATTAAATAAACAAATGAAATGAAATAATAATAATAGAAAAATGTGAAAATATTCCGTACACAGAGAAAATTCGACCTTCATCAGAGTGAAATTTTATCATTTTTTAATATTATTTTTTCATTCAAAATAAAATTTCACTCTGATGAAGGTCGAATTTTCTCTGTGTACGGAATATTTTTACATTTTCTATTATTATTATTTCATTTTATTTGTTTATTTAATGATGATAATAGTTTGAATCGTGTACACAAAGATAAACTGACCGAAACACATGTGTAAGTGATATTGATTAAATTCATCTTTTATCATTCCATTATGTACTTTCTTTTCTTTATTCATTCTTCCTCATATATATATAATATATATATATATATATATATATATATATATATATATATATATATATATATATGAAGATGATATTTAGATTTAAAATTATGTCTATACAAGTATATAGAAATTTTCTCTTCTGCTACATATTCATATTTTGTTATTTCATTTCTGCAGAGAGATTGGTGATTTATTTCTAATGTAATGAAGATTATGTGCCTATCTGTAACCGAAACTACGCCACAGATTATTTACCTCATATGCTCAATGAATAATTAAATGATTATTATATAATCTTACATTAGTATCCTATTTATTACCAATGTCTCTATAAAAGTCATGCGAAATTATATTAGTTTAAAAAACAGCCCAGCGGTCGGAGAGGGCCATCTCCGATCAATTGGCTGGACAAGTCAAGCCCTAGCACCTATACGATTGTTCCAACCTTATTACCCTTATTGCAAGCCCTAACCCTTTTTATCATATATGTGCTAGAAGGCTGTGGCTGGTGGTCTTCCTGTCCTGGGAATTATTCTAAACTATCTGGAGGTCTGGAGAATGTGAAGCACCACTTTCATCACTATTGTCCCCAGGTCTTTTCTGACCTTAAGTGGTAGTACCTATTAGGGACCCATCTATAGTTTAAATTGAAAAATGTGTTTATAAAAATTTGTGTATTCATTAAGAATTAATTTATTTTAAAACTTTGTCGGCATTAAATGACCCTCCGAGGTTGATATGCCGTAAAACAGAACAAACAAACAAAAAGGAGCTATGTTATTAATATGTTTAGAATTCTGAAATATGTTATTTGTCACTAAAATATGAAGGTTTACATAATATATAGTGTGGATAATATGCATACTGGTTTTAACAAAATTGGGTTTCATAAATAATTACTTGGTGCTATTGATTTCAAATATAATTGTTTTATTCTTATATTATCAAAAATCAACCCTATCTATGATCTTTTTATAGAAATTAATTAAGATAAAATAGGTATGATCTATTTAGTTTCATTAGTCTTTCAAATTTAAAATAATATTATATCACATTAAAAAAGAAATACTTTGCACCCGGCGGAGGGTGTATATTTTTGCTAGTATTATCTAATGTTGTATAGGATTACCTACCTCCCCACTAGACCGTAAAATAAATGTTGCGTCTATCTTATAAATTAAATGTCAGACAAACAAACAGGGGGTTAGTATGTATATTAATTTCTGATCGAATAAATATACCATTACTAAATATTTGACTTTGCCTCTTTTCAACTCATGGGCCCTTTTTATAATTTTCTTTTGTAATGCCTACGTGATCATTAAGTTAAAATTAATATCGGATGATTTTGTTACCCATGGCATTCCGATGAAAATGCAGTTTTCTAGTGACGTAGATATTGTCATCGGAATTTAAACAATTGTCTCTATTGTCGGTAAAA
>CM042166.1:37187758-37465258 GCA_023376005.1 Doryteuthis pealeii | reverse complement strand
GGGTGGAAAATCATATAGGTGCTAGGACTTGACGTGACCAGCCTCTCGACCGCCCGTCTAGCACAAGATAGGGCCAAAGTGGAGTATTACAAGTCATGAACTGCTCATCCACCTGGGTTCTATCCTTAAGCATCACGGGTCGCCACCCACGGCGTATAGCTGGCCCATTGGGGGAGTCTTACCTCTCTGCAGAGGTGTAGTCGGTTTATTGTAAAGCCCCAACCGACAGGATTGTTAGGAAAATTGATTGGATTTATCACATATTCTGTGGCTAACGTGTTGAACTGCGACATTTGTTAAACAGTACCTGTTCTTCTACAAGAATGGCTTGGCATTAATTCCTTGCTTACATAAACCCGCTCACAGTGGCTCTCACACCACTCTGATACTACTGTAGGCTGCTAACAGAGGCTCCCGCACGTGTTCCTTGTTTACACTGAAAAGTACTCAGGACGACGACGACGACGACGTTACTATACTACTATGACAACAACAACAATAACTGGTGGATTTTGCAGTGCCAGCAGATCACAGGGTAAAGCTAAAGGAAAATGAAAAAATGGACAAATATCTGGACCTTGCCAGAGAACTGAAAAAGTTATGGAATATGAAAGTGAAAGTGATACCAATTGTAGTTGGTGCACTTGGAACGGTCCTAAAAGGATTGGAAAAGGGTTGGAAGTTTGGAATCAGAGGAAGGATTGAAACTATTCAGACACTGCACTGCTGCAATCTGCAGAATACTCAGAAGGTCCTGGAGAACTGAGGAGGCTTGCTGTCACTCAGACTACAGTGAAAGACCATCAGCTGACGCTGATGTGAAAACTCAAAAGGAGTGAATAATAATAATAATAGGACTATTTATATTGAATGAGGCGAATGGATAGTGAACTTTGAAATATCCCATCTTACAGGTAAAGCGTACCAAGAAATGTCTTATTAAAAAAAAAACATTGAATATTAAAAAAAAAAAAAAAGAAAAGAAAAGAAAAAGAAAAATAAATAGAAAAAAAAAAAAGAAAGAAAAGTTCGTTCTGCTTCTCCAGAAGTGTCCAGCATGTCTTGTCCATCTTACTTTGATGATTTGTGTGATAGGAGGCAAGTGGCCGTATAATTGCTTTTATGTGGGATGCCATTTCTAGGATGTATTCAAGACTTCGCAGCATCCTTGCACAGTTCCCATGTAGTTTTTCCCCCCCAAACCATTTCGTTTTATTGTAGCGAATTATTTGTAAGAACTTAGAATATTTATCTTTTCATTAATAATATTTTGCTTTGACGTAATAAGTTTGGAAACTTAAACGTTTTTAGTGAACGAATCTAAAGCTCGCTCGTACCTCAAATGTTAGCTCGCAACACAAAGCAATAATTTGATTGCTCGTAACTCAGAAAAATGGTAAGTTGGGGCACTCGCAAGACAAGGTAGCATTGTATTTGGTTTTGGCCATTCCTCTCCTTATTTTACATTCTTCTCTCTTTAGCGTTTCTCTTTATTTAAAGAAACATGTACAATGTGGAGGATAGAACAGACGAAACGTTGTCACTGTAATAATGGCTAAGATGAAGGCCTAATCAAGTGCAGCACATTTTTAGGTTATTTCCTATAAGTCAATATTATAAACAAAGGGGAACGACTCTTGACTGATGAATTATTTATTTTTTCATTAAACTAACTCTAAACCCTAACGCCCGTCTTCTTTTTCCTAGTAGATCAATAAATAGATAAATAATTTATCAGTCAAGAGTGGTTCCCCTTTGTTTATGTTACACTTATAGGAAATAACCCATTTTTATCCTATCTATCTTTAGTTATTTTAATTCAAACTTTCTACTGTCTCACAAAGTAGCGTCTGTGACGAAAAACGTGGAAACTAAATTTTAGGATAAACTTTTTTTTATGGTCAAACTCTGGACTTTTAGTTGATTGACTGCTTTTAACGATATACCAAACTGTCAAGGGTTATTTTATGCCTACAGGTTTGGAGATTGCATTGATTGTTTATATTTACATTTTTAATAATTGTTCCTTAAGTTTTTTAAAACTATTTTTGCATAGTTATATGATCAATTATTCTCGTGCAATAATTTTTGTCTGGTTTCAAATATTCCTACCTAATATTTATAATTATATAGTTTTAAGTGATTATTTCAATTTGATAATAATTAATCTATCTTAGTAAGTGTGACCTAATGTCGGTATCAGCCAGACAGGGAGGAAGTCTATCCCCTTTTCACTAGCGCTAGACCAAGTATAATGTTTTGCATCTGAGGTGGAGCGCCACATCTACAATCAGGTCCTCATTTACCACACATATCCCTGTGTTACTCATACGCTGTGTTGGCGAGGACCGGTATCGAACCAGGAAACTTGCGATTCCTAGGCAAGTGCTCTACCGACTGAGCTAAACCGGCCCTTATTGTTTTACAGCCTTTCGTGTAATTCAATGTCGGACTTTTTTTACAAGCAATAGTGTAAGTCATCGGGGTGGCCTAAAGTCGGTATCAGCTAATCAGCGAGGGAGTCTATCCCCTTTTCAATAGCGCTAGACCAAGGAGATTGTTTTTGGCGTCTGAGGTTGAGCGCCACACCTACCATCAGCTCCTTACTTTACCGCGCAGTGCCCTGTGCTACTCATACGGTGTGTTGGCGAGGACCGGTATCGAACTAGGAACCTTGCGATTCCTAGGCAAGTGCACTACTGGCTGAGCTGAGACCGGCCCTTATTGTTTTACTGTCTGTCGATTTATTTAATGTCGAACTCTTTTATAAGCAATATTGTAGTTTCAAGTATTCCTATCTAGCACTAATAATTAAAAAGCCTTAATATTTATGATTGGTTTGGTTGTTTTACAGCATATCAACCCCAGTGGGTCATTTAATGCCGATAAAGTCTGGAAATAAGTCATTCTTAATGGATACTCAATATTTTTTTATAAACACTTTTTATTTAACCCATAGATGGGATCCTAACAGGTAGTACCACTCCGGGTCAGTGTAGACCAGGGAACAATGGATGAAGGGGTGTTCCACATTCTCCAAACTTCCAAAACTGAACCTCCCCATCAGATAGAATTTAACGTCATTCCCAAGACCTGTAGACACTCAGCCACCGCCTTCTAGCACTCATATGATAAAATGGGTTGGGGCTTGCCATAAGTGCAATATGATTGGGACAATCATATAGGTGCTAGGGCTTGACAAGCCGATTGATCGGAGGGAGCCTCTCGGACCGCCCGTCTAGCCAAAGTGGAGTATTGCAAGTCATGGACTGCACAACCACATGGGTTCTATCCTTGAGCATCACGGGTCGTCACCCACGGCAAACAGGTGGCCCCATTGGGAGAGTCTTACCCCTCTGCAGAGGTGCAGTCGGACAGTTCTAACGCTCCAGACGATAGGGCGGTAATATTTATGAATTTAGCCACGAATAATGTACCTGCGATAAATATACCATACGATAAATTCACCGGCCACATTTCATTTTTGCTGGTTTGTAAAACCAACTAAAATAAAATGTGGCCGGTTATTTTATGTCAAACATTTTTGCAAGCAATTAGTTAGTTTCAAGTATTCCTATCTAACACTAATAATCTAAAAGCCTTAGTATGGCTAAATTAAGAGACGAATTATTTACACGAGATAAATTTACCATATGATTAATTTACTGAACACTCTTCCTAATCGTAGAAAAGCGGAATAAACATCTTATTATAATGGTGATTCGGTGTCTGTAACCGAAACTACATCACTGCTTATATCCCAATACCCTTAGAAATTGCGTAAGTTTATCAAGAAGTATTTAATTCATGTTTTAGTCAAAAACATTAATACATAGAGTAAGTCTTATTTATCAAATACGTCTCTATGAAAATCCGGGTTAAATCCTACTTAACGGACATATATTCCACCATGTCACCCCGCCGAAAAGAAAAAAAATACTAAAAAAAAAAAAAAAAAAAAAAAAAAATAAAGGAATTAACTGAATTTAATAAAATTTTCAGTTTTGATATATTAAGGAATAAGCAATATAATGCACAAGGTATATTTGAATACTTACGTTTTTCAGGTACGTTAACTTTGAACCACATATCTGAGGCGTAACACAGATTCACAAACATACGCAGTTTAAGGTTAATTGACCTGAAGAAATGTAAAAGATTTGAAATAAAGTAACTGGTGTTTTATATCTTTTATTCATTAATGTATCAACACTGAGAATTTCATTAAACTCGGTTAATTCTTTGATTTTTAGTATTTTTTTCTTTCGGCGGGGTGACATACGATGGTGGAATTTATGTCAGTTAAGTAGGATTTAACCCAAATCCGGTTAGGCTTGCCTTAAAATAGCCCATGCTATTAGTGCGTTTAAAATCCTGCAGTATGTCGTATATATCACTAAGAAATAAAGGCTTACATAATACATGGTGTGGTTAATTTGCATACTAGTTTTAACAAAGCCGAGTTTAATAAACAATTACTTGGTGTTATAGATCTCTAATAACATTGTATTATTTTCCAACGTATTAAAATCAATCATATGAATGATTTTATGCAGAAACCAATTAAAATAAGTTTTATCTTTTTATATCCGTTCTTATTTAATTTCGTTACTTTCTAATTTAATGTATTTCATTACATTAAAAGAAATACTTCCGCCCGGAGGAGGCATATTCTTGCTGGTAATATTTAAGATTAATAACTCAGAAATTAGCTTCATTTTCGAATTTTAGATAACTAAGAAATATGGAAGCAACAGATGAGAATGTTTCGTTTGTTTTTTGTAACGGCGTATCAACTCATTTTGGGTTATTTAATGCCGAATCAAATCATTTTGATAAAGACTCAAGTTGCTTAAGTGGTCACTCAATTATGTATTGGACAGGCTCAGCACTGCTTAACTTCGGTGTTCTAATGGGAATCGGTGCTTCCCGCGTGACTAGCATGATATAGAGATAGATAGATAGATAGATAGATAGATAGATAGATAGATGCGCACGAATAAGATATATAAAGGGTTTTGTTGTTTTGTATTACGGCATTTCAACAGTGTTCGGGTCATTTAATGCCTATTTAAGTCCTTTTGATAAACAGATAACTCTAGATGCTTAACTGGTCACCCAATTAAGTATTGAACAGACTCGGCATTGCTTAACTCCGGTGTTCTAGTGGAACCTGTGCTTCCAGCATGACTTTACCGTAATAGATAGATAGATAGATGCCAAATAAGATAGATGGTTTAGTTATAAACTGAGCTAAACCGTTTGAGAGAATGAATAAAAAAAAAAAAATAAAAAAAACAAAACAAAAAAAACGTCTTCAGCTGGTTGACATGCCATAAATCGGTGTTTCCCGCGTGACTAGCATAATAGACAGACAGACAGATAGATAGATAGATAGATAGATACGCAAAGTACGATAGATAAATAGATAGATACGCACGAATAAGATATATAAAGGCTTTTGCTGTTTTGTTTTAAGGTATTTCAACCGCGTACGGGTCATTTAATGCCAATTTAAGTCCTTTTGATAAACATAACTCTAGATGCTTAAATGGTCACTCAATTAAGTATTGAACAGACTCAGCATTGCTTAACTCCGGTGTTCTTGTGGGAACCTGTGCTTCCAGCATGACTTTACCGTGATAGATAGATAGAAACCAAATAAGAGAGATGGTTTAGTTATTTTGTTTTACGATATTTCAACCGAATTCGCATCATTTAATACCAAATCAAGTCATTTTGATAAACAAGGGATTCGGGTTGTTTAAGTGGTCACCCAGTTAAATATTGAGCAGGCTCACTATTGCTTAACTTAGATGATCTACTGCAAACCTGCGCTTTCAGTGACATATATTATTTTTCTTTTCGATTTTACGGCACATCAACACTTTGTTGGGTCATTTTATGCCGAAGACATTTTGTTCTATTCATTCTTGATGAGTATTGAAAATTATTTTTTGAACTCATTTTTTAAACACATTTTTGTCAACACATTTTGTTCTATTTAACCCATAGATGGAACCCTACCAGGTACTACCACTCCGGTTAGAGTGTACCTGCGAGTAATGGCAATGAAGGGGTACCCCACACTCCCAAAGCTTCAGAATTGGGACTTTCCTACTAGATGTAGTTTAACGTCATACCAAAGGGACTAGGTCCCTCAGCCACCGCCTTCTAGCACATATATGATAAAAAGGGTTGGGGCTTGCCATAAGAGTAATAGGGCTGATACAGCTATAGGTGCTAGTGCTTGACATGATCAGCCGATTGATCGGATGGGACTGCTACGACCGCCCGTCAAGCCTAAGTAAGGTCCAAAGGGGGTGTTGCAAATCATTGAATTCTGAACCACCAGGATTCAGTCTTTAAGCATCACAGGTTATCACCCATGGCCAACAGGTGGCACCATTGAGGAGGTCTTACCCCTCTACAGAATTGCAGTCGACGTATTGTACAGCCCCAACAAACAGGGCGGCAGCGTACCTTTACCGTAATAGATAAATAGATAGATAGATTGATAGATTGATACGCACAGAATAAGATAATTAGGTTGGTATATTTTGTATTACGGGATATCAACCGCTCAGATAATTTAATACCGAATCAAGCCATTTGATAAACAAAAGACTCCAGTTGTTTACAGTATCTGCTGTTGCTTAAATCGTCACCCTATTAATTATTGAACATGCTCAGCACTGCTTAACTTCGGTGTTTTCACTGGGACCCGGTGCTTTCAGCAGGATTTGACCGTAATCATTCTTGTTAGGAACCAGTACTTGCAATATGATGTGATCAGAAAGTGGGGTTTCTATAACATTCTTATTGGGTTGGTTATTTTGTTTTAAGACATATCAACACTGTTCGGGTCATTTCATGCCGAATTAATTATTTTGATTGAAGAAAAGAAAAGGAGAGAAAAAAAAAGAACTTCAATTGCTTTCAGTATCTGCTGTTTTTTAAATGGTCACCCAGTTAAGCATTGAACAGGTCCAGCACTGCTTAACTTCAGTGATCAAGTGGGAACCGATGCATTGAGTGTGACTTGACCGTAACTTTATAGTTATTTGACAGCATATAGGACGCACTTTTTTTCCAAAATTTTGGCTAAAGAATTGCCCTACGTCTTATACATCGTAGATAAAGTTTGACACCTCCGGCAGGTCTAGGCTAATATTCTCTATGATACGCACTAACCCAGCTTACACTAAATACTTTTACCTACCCTAAATTCCATGCATCCTTTTATCGCTGGTACAGCTATGTTTCTGCTTGTATAATGCACAGCTAGACCGTTTACAACAATATATGATTAAATACATTAAAAACTTATATTTCCCCGAATCTGACCTGCTAAAATGGAGGTGCGTCTTAGATGCCCATGCATCTTATATACCGTCAAATACGCTAAGTGGATGGATGGATGGATATAGATAGATAGATAGATACAAACATACTGAAATAGAAAGATTGTTGGTTGGCTGTTTTGTTTAACGACATATCAACGTTCATACTGGTAATTTAATGCTGAATCAATTCATGTGTTTAAAGGACTCGGGCTGCTTAAGTGGTCACCCAATTAAGTATTGAACAGGTCCAACACTGCTTAACTACGATAATCTAGCGGCAACCGGTAATTTTGGCCTAACTTGATCGTGAGATAGATACGCACAGAATAAAATAAATAATTTGGTTGTTTTCTATTCGGGCATTTCAGCCATGTTCGGTTCATTTAATACTGAATTAAATCATTTTTGGTAAACAGTACTCTTAAGTGGCCTCGCAATTAAGTATTGAACCCGGCTCAGCACTGCTTAACTTCGGTGGATCAAGTGGGAACCGATGCGTTCAGTCTGACTTGACCGTAACTTTATAGATAGGTAAGTAGATAGATATAGATAGATAGATGCAAACATACTGAAATAGAAAGATAGTTGGTTGCTGTTTTCTTTAACGACATATCAACGCCCATTCTGGTATTTTAATGCTGAATCAATTCTGTGTTTAAAGTAGTCGGGCTGCTTAAGTGGTCACCCAATTAAGTATTGAACAGGTCCAACACTGCTTAACTTCGGTAATCTAGCAGCAACCGGTGATGTCTGTCTAATTTGACCGTGAGATAGATACGCACAGAATAAGATAAATTGTTTCGTTTTTTTATTCGGACATTTCAAATGTGTTCGGGTCATTTAATACTGAATCAAGGCATTTTGATAAACAGAGGACTCGGGTTGCTTAAATGGTCACGTAATTAAGTATTGAACCTGCTCAGCACAACTTAACTTCGGTGATCAAGTGGGAACCGATGCGTTCAGTCTGACTTGACCGTTATTTTATAGAGAGGTAAGTAGATAGATAGATAGATAGATAGATGCAAATATATTGAAATGTAGATAGATAGTTGGTTGCTGTTTTGTTTAACGGCATATCGACCCTCTTTCTGGTCATTTAATGCCGAATCTCGTCATGTGGTTAAAGGACTCAGGCTGCTTAAGTGGTCACCGAATTAAGTATTGAACAGGCCAAGCACTGCTTAACTCCAGTAATCTAGCGGCAACCGGTGATTTCAGCCTAACATGACTATGATAGATATACAGATAGATACACAGAACAAAATAAATAGTTTGGATGTTTTATATTAGGGCATTTCAACCCTGTTCGAGTTGCTTAGGTTGCTTAAGTGGTCACCCATTTAAATATTGTACCAGCTCAACAGTACTTAACCTCTGAGGGTCTAGCGGCGTGTCTAGACAGTGAGACAGACACACATAGAATAATATAAATAGTCTGGTCGTTTTGTATTAGGAAATTTCAAACCTATTTGGATCATTTAATAGGGGATCAAATCATTGATAAACTGAGGACTCGGGTTGCTTAAGTGGTCACCCAATTAAGTATTGAACAGCCCAGCACTGCTTAACTTCGGTAATCAAGCGGCAACCGGTGATTTCAGCCTAACCTGACTATGATAGATATATAGATAGACACACAAAGAACAAAATAAATAGTTTGGTTGTTTTATATTAGGGCATTTCAACCCTGTTCGAGTTGCTTAGGTTGCTTAAGTGGTCACCCAATTAAATATTGAACAGGCCAAGCGCTGCTTAACTTCGGTAGCAGTGTGACTTGACAGTAATGTTTGTTTTTTGTTTAAATATTTTATAAATGATACAGTGTGAAATAATGACGAAATGACTCAATCGAACAAAGTGCATTTCGCGGAATTAACCCTTCGTTGTTTTTAGCGTCCAAATTACTTCCGGAAAGGATCAACTTCAATGTTATCCTTTCCCAACCGGGGTCGTCCAGGGGCCTCTGTAAATGTAAATGAAGCGGGATGTTATTTCTTTTATCCAGGAAGTTGACATTAACAACACTATCGGCCAGTAACGCTACGACTTCAAACGGAAAGCGATGAGAAACGGCTACATGTAGCAACGTCGTCGCATAATCAGGGACGTAAAATCTGGAGGTTGAACGTAGGAGGGCCATGACGTCTTCGTCCTGTTTTAACGTGGTCCTATCAATCCACATAGAATCGACATACTTTAGGGTTAGTTCAAGTAGCTTTTCGTACTGGCTATAATATTGCGGGTTATAGACTACCTGATGACTGAGGAACGTCCACATTCTATTAGTAATAAAATGTATTAGTTTTTCGAAGATGCTCTTTTTGGTCCGCGCGCTGATTTCGAACTGGTCCTCAAAGTATCTCTCGCACAGCTGAATCATCGTTTCTATAGCGGTGAAAGCGGAACCCTGTAAGGGGTTAATAGGGTTCTCAGTGTGAAAGCTAAAGAGCTGATCGATCAAGGGGAATTGCTTTTCATAAATTTTATCCATATGATTAGACATGATAACCCGGAGAAACGATTTCAAAATCAGCGGGTTTTTCGGTGTCAAAATCCGTACCAACACGTGAAGGGCTTGCAGCAGGAACCTCCTCGGAATATCCACCCTGTCGAGGTCCCTGAAGGAATTAAATTCTTTGAATACGAACGACAGCTGGGGAAATAGTTCAGCTCTTTGGGCCTGACGTGGTGCGGGTATTTTTGTCGAATTTTTAGCGCCTGTAACCAGAAGGCTCTACCTTTGTCGAATTCGTTATTGTAGATTATCGCGTAGGCCCCGCAGAATTCAAAGCTCAGAGCTTTGTCAGTGAACGTGAAAATGTGGTGGTCGAGTAGATAGCGAATCTTAAACGTTTGGTCGTTAAAAATTAAAATATCCAAAACGTTCGCGCCGTAGTAATTCCTGTGGTATTTGTCAATGTTCTGGTTCAGCAACATCTTCGCCTGTCGCATCTCGTCCGCTATAACAGCGTTCATAAAAAGCGTGTTACCGAGCTCGTCTAAATAATTGATGTCCGTCCCCAGCTTGATCGCCATCTTGAAATACTGGATATCCGCCAGACACAGGTCGACGTTCTTTGTGCCGTTAATGTTGGCGCCCATGTCATACAACGATTTAGCTATGCAAATCTTCTTTTTATAACACGCGTAAACGATCGCGTTTCGGTTCTCGTTGTCCGTCCAGGTCAAATCCGCCCCCAGTCTCACGAAAGTGCGCACGAGAAGCAGGCTCCTCGTTCTGATAGCCGCAAAGAGCGGCGTGAACGTCCGCCCGTTTAGCTCAACCACCTCGTTCACGTCCGCTCCGCATTCGTAAATGAGATCTTCGGAAATCAGGGCGGCCCCGTGTTCGACTGCCAGGATCAAGGCGGGTTTTCCCCTGTGCTTCTTTGTCGCCAATCCCGGCTTTTTTGCGGGTGGAGAATCTTCAGCAACTCTCGGAATTTTTCGGGATCATTCTCGAAGATGCATCTGAAGAATTCTTTCTGATTATCTTCCATCTGAAAAAGAAAAAAAAAATGTTATCAGATTTAAAAGATCTCCAAAACATTATTTCGCGAGATTTTGTGGGCTCAACTCAAGATATAACGAAGATGACTATAAAAATGCAAATTGAATCTAAGTAGAAGCATCAATATCATCGATGGCCTAGTATCATACATTTGTTTTAATGTTAGACCAGTTCATATATGTAATTGTTAAAGGGCCCACGTATGCTTTGGTTTATTTTACTGAATATCAACCTCAGTGGATCATTTAATGCCGATGAAGTTTTGAAATAAATTCATTCTTAATGGATACACAATTTTGGTAATCCTTAACTATTTCCTTGTAAATTCCTACCATAAAATAAACTGAACCTTCATTTTATGTCTGTTTTTGCAATAAATGTTTTATTTTTCTTGCACCTGTTATTTTACAATACTAAACATTTCTTTATTTTATTATTTACTTCAATATGTATATTCTAAAGTTTTTATTTTGTGAGAATGGTTAGTTTTAAAGGGGGCTCGTTTTACAATTTAGGCATGAATTAGATCCTCCTTTTATGACCGTAATTTTGTTTTTTCGTCGACGATGATTAAAATCTGACGTTTTAATTTTAGAGTACCAAAGCCAAAAAAGAAAAAGAAAAGAAATAACAAAAGGAGCCCCCATTCTCACAAAATAATTTTTTTTAGAATATACACATTGAATGAATATTAAAATAAAAAGATATATTTAGTAAAATAACAGGTGCAAAATAAAATGTGAATCAAATACATTTCTATTTGATTTATCAGGTAGCATGGTATAAAAAAAAAGTTGTGCCTAAAGTTGGTATCAGCCAGACAGTGAAGGAGTATATCCCCTTTTCACTAGCGCTAGACCAAGGAGTTTTTTTGGCGGCTGAGATGGAGCGCCACACCTACCATCAGCACAGAAATCCAATCGTTTCAGTGGCATTAAATTCTCAGATTAAAATTCAAGAAACTTAAGAAAAAAAGTGGGTAAATAATAGCAGGAAAAAATATCAATGTGTGAATAGTAACACAAAAAGGCACATTGATTTCTTCTGTCTATAAAGGGGATTATTCATATGGCTAAAAAGCAATCACCAGTTAAGGTAGGACATCAACGCCCCTCTGAAGCAGGTCGGTAAAAACAAGACCTCACCTTGCTTATGGATAACCTAACTCCCAACCGGGAGTCCAGTGAGCTTCGGCCGCTGGATTAGGTTTTTGTAAATAATAGCGTCGATCCCAGGGGGCTATCCCCCCAGGCAATACCTGCCCCGTTGACTTAAAGGGGCAGGGCTGGGTTTATTGCCCAGCGCCTGAGGCGCCCCCTTGAGGGGGAATGCCGAAGGGATCAACGCAATTTTGTTCTTTACCAACAATGAGCTTCGGCTTGTGGGTGGGTCCACGTTAAAACGAGGCATTGTGCCCAGCCCATACAAGTGGGGTATAAGGCAAATACACATTGCTTATGGATAACTTGCAACAATCGCTTGTTGCGACCTTGATAGTGGTAAGAAGTAAATTACTTATGTCTGGTAAGCATATAATCAGGAGATGAACGTAATACTTTCAATCTACGATACTTGTAATAAAACTACGAAACTAGGAGGGAACTACTATTACTCTCAGTGGCCGAACCACTTCTGCTAACCGAGGTGACAGCCATTTCACCACTGGCGATCAGGATGTTGAGAGTTCAATCGCTGCTACACTCCCCCCGATTTAATTATCACCCAAATGGTAGTGTGGAGCAGGTTACTTTAGTTTATAAGATACCACTTTTCCTGACATTTAAAAGATAATACAATCTGTACAAGATAAGTAAAAGAATATATAACAGATTTTTTAAAAATTCCTACTTATAGCTTTTTCATTATACAGGGTGTCCACAAAGTCTGTACATTACCACATACTTTTAAAACAATTTTATTTAATTATAATGTTAATAAATAATATTTTCAATATGATTTCCATCATTTTCAATGAATAACTTGACGAGCCTTGCAGAATTCAGGTGAACTCGATTAAATAAATCTACATTGCCATCAATTCCAGCACACTGACTTTCTTTAAAGTTCTTGATCAATTTGCCGACGGCACTAAAATAAATAGGTTGCCTATAAGGGTGTCGAAGGTTAAATTCTTCCGCAATTTTGCAATAAGACCAACCCTCTCGTTCACTTACGAGTACTAACTCGATTCTTTCTTCTTTAGACAGAGCCGTCATTCGATCTGGGTAGAAAAAAAATAAATTTAGAAAAGTAAAGTATTTTTTTTATTTAATTTAAACAAAAGTAAAAAAAAGAATTGTTTGTGTGATAATTTTATTTACTGCTAAATTACCATATCTGCCCTCTCGGAAAAATAACATACAATCGTGAAATCTCCATATACCCAGACTTTGTGGACACCCTGTATATTGCCTTTAAGATAGATTTTATTTTAAAAAGATGTTTTTCACAATAACCCAGGTAGAAATTTTTAGAAGTATTGTGTTAGGTTACTTATCTAAAATTATTTTATTTCCTACATCGTGGTGGTTTCCTTATTTAATAACAAAAATAAAATCTTAAAGATAAATCATGATGGATTGCTCATTCATAAAATCTATCATAATTCTCAATCTTACAGCATTTAAATCGCTAAAGTATTCGATTGGACGAAAATATTTATCAGTTCCCGCACAAATAAAAAAAAAAAAAAAAAAAAAAAAAGGATATATGCTCAGGTTTGGTCCGCACTTTTCTATCTCCGTCGTGAAGAATTCTACAAAATTACATTAAAAGATTATTTCTATTTCGTGTTTCACGCGTTTTCAACGGGATCTAAAACATTACAGATGTTTAGTTTTAAAGTGCGTTATGATAACCGATATGATACATCCATATATATATATATATATATATATATATATAATATATATATATATATATATATAATATATATATATATATATATATATATATTATATCGCCGGTTCTTGCTTTTGTGCAAAATTTATGAAGATTTTATTTATATTCATATTTGTAAATTAAAACATACATAGAATTGAAATTCTATATAAGTGTCCACCATTTGTAGATCTCAAGTAAATAAATCATACACTAGGGTATAATAGTATAAATGCTATTTATGTATATTTTTATTTTAAAATATGTTCAATATAAATCAAATCTTCATAATTTTTGCACAAAAAGGAAGGAGATATTTAAGGAGTATATATATTTACTTTAATTTTTTATTTTCGCGTTTCATCTCGACTTACATACACACAAAACATTCCATTTATATATGTATTGATAAATAAACCAAGTTTTTGGTTTGGTTTGTGGCATATGCTCAGTGGGTCATTTAATACCGATAAAGTTTTGAAATAAAGTAATTCTTAATGATACTCATTTTTTTTTTATAAACATATTTTTCTATTTAACCCATAGATTGGACCCTAACAGGTACTACCACTCCGGATCAGAGTGGACCAGGGAGAAATGGTGATGAAGAGGTGCTCCACATTCTCAAGTCTTACCCCTCTGCAGAGATGCAGTCGGTACATTCTAACGCCCCAGCTGACAGGGCGGAAACCAAGTAAGGGAAAATATTTGAAGGCTTAAAAAGTGTATGAAAATAGGACTGTTTTTTTTTTTTAAAAGAAGATGTTTTATATGTTCTTTGTTATGCTAAAAATACCACTAAAATCAAGTCATAGTGATTTTTAAGCAGAGATAAATACTAAAGTATTTGATTAATGAAAATTTAGAAAATAAATCTTATACGGAATTAGAAGAAATACTGCATTATTAATTTATAGAGAAATAAATAAATTAAAAAAAATACAAACACGGTTTAAGATATATTCCGAAGACGGTACACTTTGTGTTGAATAATAAAAGAAAAAAACTTTTGAAAACTTGTTAAAATACAAAAAGTCACGACAAAATAATAGGGGTGGAAGGAAGTTTGGTCGATACCATTTCTTCATAAACAGGAGAGATTGTCATGGATATCCGTGCTATTGGAACGACGATGATGATGATGAGTGTGTGTGTGTGTATGTATATATATATATATATATATATATATATATATATATATATATATAAATAAATAATAATATATAAATATATAAGAGAGAGAGAGAGAGAGTGAGAGTGAGTGAAGTGAAAAAACGTTGAATTTGCTATCAATAAGCAGGGGTTAAAATTAAAAAGTGGTTGGCATGCCTGTTATTTTCCCCACCCACAATTTCTAATGAATGGAACTAGGTTTAATATTTAAATAACTTTGGGGGATGGGAATAGATCGCGTAAATCCGACCGAGCAACTCACAAGACCACTGGCGCGTAGGCAACAGTTAAAAAAACAAAGGTTAATTTTAAATTACTTCTCCCCTCTCTTATATATATATATATATATATATATATATATATATATATATATATATATATATATATATATATATATATATATATATATATATATACACACCACCTAATTTCTCTGTTTTAGACCATTTGACCGGTAAGATATGTAATATCAGCGTTATCAAAGTCACCCTTGCCCCTCGTCTAAAAGAGGCAGGGTTGGGTTTATTGCCCGAGTCACCTCAAAAGAAGAATGCTGAGGGATACACGCAATTTTTACACGTATGAGCTTCGGTTTGTGCGTTATGGTAGGTTGATTTTATTATTTTTTTAATATCACTTTCTTTCATCGAAAGTTGTGTATTGTTATAATGAATACTGATACCAAAAATTAAATATTTTACTTTCACTATTTTTAGAAATAGCATTAAATATCGCCCTATAGAAAATAATTCTAGTTATATTTTATTCGATTCGTTTAAAATGATAACCTTTGTTTTAAATATTTAGCCTAGAAATTGGTTAGAAAATTTATAAATTTTCAATATTTAAAATAGTTGAACAGTGATAACATTTTAAAAGATTGACATTCATTTCCTCAAACGAAGAAAAATATTTTGCATGGTAATTCTTTGCTAATTTGCAACCTTTACCCCTCTGCAGAGGAAGATGTTACAGTTTGAAAATCGATCTACCCTATATTGCGTGGTCCGACACGTTAAGACTGTGTTCAACTGACATGGAGTGCCAGTAATTACATACTCACCTAGTCTCTGGACCGGGAAAATTATAATAGGATTCCAGGGGCCGACCCCCACCCCAGCAGCACCTGCTTTCTCGTATACTTGAATTACCCCCTTTTGTCTGTTTCATAGCTTTATTCCTATTTATATTAAGTAATGAACTGTTTATTTCCAGAACAAAACTTAATACCTATTAATATTGAGAATTTAAAAACTGAAGCATTATATATAGGGTGATTGTAAAGTAACTCTCTTCCCTATTTTAAATATCTTGTTTCGGAATCCTTATTTATACAAACAGTTGTATTTGAAATTCTATATGGGCGCCAGCATTTGCCTCCTCAAGCCGCTCGGTAATCGCCCCAACTAATCTTCCAAAGAACTCCTGTGGAATGGCAAAAATAAATAATCGTATTTGTCTTTCAAGTTGTTGGTTTTCATAGATTCGAGTTTCTCCCCCTCCCCCCAAAAAAAAGTCGCTGGGTATAAAATCAGGGCTTCTGGTCGGACACTCGTGCGGACCATGTCTACTCATCAATCTCTCAGGAAAATGGTGATTTCACGAACAACAATAACAATGTGGAGAAGCACCAATAACATGGATCTAATTGCCATATATTAAGGAACATACATGAAAGAAATGAGAAATTTAGCTCCATATAAAAGAACTATAAATAGTTTAAAATAATTGGTTTTAAATCAGTGTGTGTGATTTTAGTGGGTTAGCTCCCCTTAAAACTTTTTATAAAAATTCTGACCTGTCGCTTGCTTTTAAATTTTTTTTTTTGTTCCTTCGGAACAGAGCCTAGATTTACATATAATCTCTTTATTATAAAATTCTTTTAAAAAGAAACTGCAAATTTGAAAACGCATATTGAAATCTATAAAATTCTTCCTGTTTTCAAGACTAAAACAAATAGTTTTTTCCGAGTGACTTTTTATATTCTACCTCTTTAGAATACAGCCAAACGTACGTAACGTTTAATTTCTTTTCATTTTGTTTATTTTATTTAAAAGGGATATTTAAAAAAAACAAAAAAAAAACTCTTAAAATGCATCTCATGGTGGAGTTAGAATTTTGGAGCTCTGGGGAGTGTGGAGTATCTCTTCCTCGCCATTACTCCTGGACTCGCTCTAACCCGGGGTTACGGTCCCATCAATGGGTTAAATAGAAAAAAACAAGTTGAACATTTTTTTGAATACCCATCAACTGTGAATAGAACAAAACATCTTCGGCATAAAATAATCCAACAAGGGTTGACATGCTGTAACATCCAAACCAAAATATCAAAAATTTTGGCTTTACATAAAGTTAAGTAATACGGATTTTTACAGTAGTGAAATGCCATTTTTAAACTCCTTTCGGGGAAAGTCTCAATGCCTGAACATAACCTTTTATGGGTTGACATGCCGTTAAATTCAATCCGATTAAGTAATTGGCAAATAAGGCACTTTTTATTTGTGCGCCCTCTACTTCTGCATAATATATATGCCCAAATTTTCACATGTTTGCTTGTTTTACCCTCTCCACTCTTTTTAGGTTGGCTGGATTTTACAGCCTGTAAACCTGTGTTGGGTTATTTTATGCCGGAAACATTGTTTTAATCATTCTTGTAAGGTAATCAACTTTTTAAAACTTAAATTTTAAAACATTTAAAATACATTTTATACCCGCCCTATCGGCTGGGGCGTTAGAATGCACCTCTGCAGAGGGGTAAGACTCCCCCAATGGGGGCCACTTGTTGGCCGTTGGTGGCGACCCGTGATGCTTAAGGATGAAATCCAGGTGGTTGATCAGTCCATGACTTGCAATACTCCATGTTGGCCATTTTTTGGGCTAGACGGACGGTCAGACAGGCCCACTCCGATCAATCGGCTGGTCACGTCCTAGCAACTATGATTGCTCCAACCCTTATCATATAGGTGCTGGAAGGCGGTGGTTGAGGGTCTACATGTCCTGGGAATGACGTTAAACTCAATCTGATGGTGAGGTTCCGGTTTGGGGAACGTGGAGCACCCCTTCCTCACCATTGCTCCCTGGTACACTAGGACCCGGAGTGGTAGTACCTGTTAGGGTCCCATTTATGGGTTAAATAGAAAAAATATCTATAAAAAATTAATCAATTAACTACTTTATTTTAAAACTTAATCGGCATTAAATGACCCACTGAGGTTGATATGCCACAAACCAAACCAAACATTTTATACTCATTTAAAAAAAATCTATTTAACTCCTATATGGGACCCTAACAGGGTCAGGGTTGACCTGGAAGTAATGGTGAAAATGGAGTGCTCCAGAGTTCTAAAATTGGAACTTCCCCATTAGATACAGTTTAATGTAATAAACAGCCCCCCCCCCCGCTAAATGAATTAAAATTCAACAAAACTAATAATAAAATTAACTTTTACTCTATTAAAAAATTGTAAAAATTATCTTATAACTTTTAGAATTGGAGCAATTTATAAATCAAATTCTTGTAAAATGGTGCATTTTATCGTTTTCTTCTGGATGAGCCACTCTTTAACGTGAATTATAAACAAGTTTTTGCTTTTTTTTCTCAATTGAAAATTTACAATCTTTACACGTATTATAATGGAGATTATGTAACTGTCTGCCTGTAACCGAAACTACGTCACTGCTGGCGTTGCGATTTCCTTGGTTATATAAGTTATATTCCCAACGTTTATGAATTAGTCATTTAATCTTAATGAGCATCTTATTTATTAACGATGTCCCTTTTTAAAGTCATGCTGAGTTAGATTTGCCGCAAAACAGCTTAGTTGTGGCGCAAGGCCAGAAGTATGGGGAGGGGCGCACAATGAGAATCCAACTCGCTAACAATGGTCTGCAAATCTAGCTTGCTAACCATTACACCACGTGAGGTGTTCTGAAATGTGTAATATATTTCTAAGAAATAGATTTACATAGTATATGATGGGAATAATCTTATTATAATGGAGATTGTGTGTTTTTCTGTCTGTAACCGAAACTATATTCCTACTCAAGTCACAATTCTCTTAGTTATTGACATCACATTCTCCATGATTTTATTTTTATCTAAACCTCAATTATTAATAAAATTGTCATACATTATTAATACTGTTAACTATGTCTACATATTGACAACATGCAATTATATTTTATATATACACAAAATAGCGGTTTACAGTGTGAACGCGAAGGCTAATTTGCATATTAATATTAAAAAATCGAATTTAATAAAATATGTGCTTAGTATTATTGATTTTTAACTGTTTGGTTTTATTTTAATCAATATAGCAAAAATCTCTTCAATGAATCTTAAATGAAATCCATTAACAAGATAAAATAACTGTCATTTATCCTTACTTCCCTTTTAACTAAATACTTAAATTAGAAAAAAATAACAATGAAAGACGAGAGTGATGGAAGAGTAAGTTTCAGTTGTTCCATTTTTTATTATACTCATTCTGTTTCAAATCTTTTATTATACTCCCTCTGTTTCAAATCTTTTTATTTGTATTCTTATTTAGTTTCATTAGCCTTTCTAATTTAATACAATATTTTATTACATTAAAACTTAAATACTTGCACCCGGAGGGTGCATATATTTGCTAGTTTGTATAATGATTTTAACAAAACTGGGTTTAATAGATAATTCGCTATTACTGATTTTTAATACTATCGTGTTATCTTCAAAAATATCAAAAGCAATCCTATATATAATTTTATATAAAAATCAATTAAAATAACATTAGAATAAGTGTAATATTTTTATATTCGTTTAGTTTAGTTAGTCTTTCTAAATTAATGTAAATTTATATTATGTAAAAACTTAAATACTTGCTCCCATGGGGCGCATACTTTACTAGTTTACTGAATCTTATCATAATGGAGATTCGGTTTCTGTAACGAAACTACGTCACAATACCCTGAGAAATTGCGTAAGTTTATCAATGAGTATTTAATATATAGTCAAAATTATTAATGCATAGAAAAGACTTATTTCCGTTGTCTCTATGAAAATGTGTTAGATTTGCCTCAAAACAGCCCATGTTATTAGGATATTTACCTCGCATCCTACTTATGCTGGCATAACACAATGACGTTTAATGTAGGATCACCCATGAACCAAAGATGGGATGGCAGGCACAAAAATGCGTCAATCCCGTCGGCATTCCGCCTCAAGGGGGCGCTTCAGGCACACTGCTATAAACCCAGCTCTGTCCCTTAAAATCAAGGATAACACCGTTAACTTCACCAATAGTCCAGTGGCCGAAGACACGAGTCCCACAGTCCCCGAAGAGCCCATGTTATCAAGGTATTTGCCTCTCACCCCACTTATGAGGGCGTGACACATTTTTATGTGGGGCCCACCCACAAGCCGAAACTCATGGGTGGTAGACACAAAAAATGCGTCGATCCCGTCGGCATTCCCCCTCGAGGGGGCGCCTCAGGCTCTGGACAATAAACCCAGCCCTGCCTCTTTAAATCGAGGGGGCAGGTGTTATCTGGGAGGATAGCCCCCTGGGATCGACGCTGTTAATTTCATAAACAAACACAGGCCCTGAAAGGCCCGTGCTATTAATGCGTTTAAAATCCAACAATGTGTTATATATCGCAAATAAAGGTTCACATAATATATGGTGTGGTTAATTTGCGTACTGTTTTAACAAAACCGGGTTTAATAAATAATTACTCGGTTATTGATTTCTAATATTAGTTTCATTTTCCAACGTATTGAATGATTTTTTTTTTTTTATATAGAAAACAATTAAAATAGGTAATATTTTTTTATATGCATTCTCATTGCATTTCGTTTGTCTTTCTAATTTGATATTTAATTATATTAAAACTTAAATACTTACACCCGGCGAGTGGATATTCTTGCTAGTAAACTTAAAATTATTTTTCTTACACAAATGAATTATTATCCTTTCTTTTCAGATGGCCGGTATAGACGATGTGATATACGGATACATATACAGTGATAATGAATTTGAACTCCACCGACTCTTCAAAGTTTTCAACAAATCCGAACTTGAAACCGCACTTTCAGGTACAGCAGAGCGCACACCTCTCACCTACGCTTGCAAGCACAACAGGCCAAACGTAGCGCAACTTCTTATTACTGTATATGGCATGGATGTGAACAAGGTCTACAGGAAACATGGCGAGGTTACCACGCATCTTTTTAATGCGATAAAGTACGGCGCTGTTGAGGTTGTTGACTTGCTGGTAAGATATGGTGCTGACACCTGGTGGAGAGACTCGTCTGGTAGAAATGCCTTGTATTATGCTTGTGTATGTGGAAGAAATGCCGTCGTTGACGTGCTAATAAGGCACGGTGCAAAGATTGACTTTCTAAAAAGCTCTCTTTATTTAGAAAGAGCTTTGACCAAAAACACGGACATTAATTACTGTGATAGTTCAGGGAATTCTATTTTCATTCAAGCCGTTAAGGAAAAAAATTATCGCGCTCTGTGTACGTTGAAGACGTTAAATCCGAACAAGGATCACCGGAACAAGAATGGAGCAAATGCCCTCGATATTGCTTTCTGGTCCAACGACAAACTTATGGTCCATTATCTATTGAAGAAGTTCTTTACGTTCAAGGATCATATCGTCAGTGTCGAAGTTTTAGGTGCTCGCTGGATTCTTCTTGGTCAAATAGGGATTGGTATCTCTTACTGGAAGTCTGCTATAAATGCTTGTTTAAACTACGAAATTCCGAAAGGCTTTGTGACCGGTTTAAATTGGGAGCATATGCCAAATAAACTAAAAGAATTCAATGGGCATTTAGATTTGTCTAAGTTATCAAACATAAGGGGCTGTTATTTTCAGGCACTAAACGTGTTCCTACGCCACGTAAATATTGATAACCCTTCTACTCGGGAAGCAATTAAAATAACAGCAATGAGTGAGCATATGGATCTAGAAAACTCATTCGGATTACTACGTATGCTTTTTGAATGCCACCCCTACAGTACCAAACCTAAACGAACCATACAGACCGCCATCGAAAGTGTCCTTTTCCTTTGCGAACACCATACCAAATTCTACACGTCTAGCAACTTGCAAACCAGAATTAACCTGTTGGGTCTACTGTTATGTTTTATCACAGAAAATGTGTGTGGCTATTTAGAGAACATAAGCTACATCGATGCGTACATGGGTCTCTACAAAGACTTACTCAACTCTGTGTTATTGTGCGTTGAATTTATAAACGCTGATTACCCCTGGGCTTCGGAACAGGTTGTAGCGCTGCTGAAGGAGCTAGTCAAGAAGCAGTTGGTGAATTATCCAACATCTTTGTTGCACATCGCCGTGGAGAGAGGCTTCTCTTTTAACGTGTTTGCCATTTTGAGAAAATGTAATCCGATTATAGATGGTCTCGATGAAAAACGGCAATTTCCCGCTACATATATTAATAAAAAGCTCAACTCCCAATCCAAACCTGTACAAAATAGCCGCCTATCTAATTGGGGCGGTAGTGATATAGACAAAGATGTTTCGGGATCGTCCCTAGGGATTATTTTTTATCCATCACGGAATAGTCATCTGCATATTCAAGCCGTACGTCGGCTATTCAATATATTCAATAAGTCTCTCCCCCACCAAAAAAAAAAAAAAAGAAGAAAAAAAGAACAACTTTGTTAAATTGTCCTGTTGGTGAATCGGCCACTCAAAATATCAATTACTAAGGAGTAGTATTAAGTAGGACTTTGTGCAAATTTGTATTGAAAGAAAACTTTTCAAGCATTCCTCATTAAATTAATTTAGGTATTAGAATCTTGTATTTCATTTATCGTATTTGACGGCATAAAAGACGATTTCAGCAGGTCAGATTCAGGAAAAAAGCTTTTAGTGTATTTAAGCATATATTGTTAAACAGTCTAGCTGTGTAAAAGCAATTTGGCAGTACAGTCAAGCAATAAGCATACACAAGACATCTCATTAGCAGAAATAATGATAATAATAGCCTAGGCCTACGGGAGGTCTCAAACTTCACCTACAATATATAAGACACAGGGCAATTTTTTTTAGCCAACATTTTGTAAATAATGCGTCCTATATGCCGTCAAATACGGTAGTTGGATATATACAAGGTAACTTAATAGAGGATTGAAACATGGAATTGGAGAACCTGTCTTTTTTTAACCCTTACACTCCTGAGAAAGGCTTTTATATAGGTAATAATTTTTATGTGACCTGAAGACGTGTAGACATATTGACAGGGCTTACAATACGCCGATCGTAACCCCCACCCATAAAGGTGGTAAGACTTCCCACAAAGAATGATACTATAATCCATTTTGATATTGAGGCACCAGTTCCGGAGATCTAGTGTGGCCTCTCCCCTTCACTATCATTACTCTCAGATTAATTCTGACCCGGAATGGTAGTATCTGTGATGGTTCCATTTTGGGGTAAAATAGATATTTGGATATTGGTTTTAAATAGGAATACGTGAATCCATAATAGTGAGTGCAAATTATTTGTATTAAAAAAGAGATGCTTGATATAATATAAATATATGTAAAAAGAAATGTCATAAATATAGCGGTATGATGTACGCGAGGCAGAAAATAACCCTAGATGGGTTGATATAACACATTCATTACTCGCCATTTTTTTTGTTATCCATTTTTAAAAAAAATTTTATTTACTTAAAAAATTTGAAAGACAAAATTTTAATCCTTTTCGATGCTATTTTTCAAATTTAAATTTTTCGAATTTACTTTTTATTTTTATCAAATTTAGATTTTTCATTCATTTTTTTTATCAGATTTTTCATTATCAAATTTAGATTTTCAAAATTTGTCAAATTTAGTTTTTTTTTTTTTTTTTTTTTTTTTTTTTTTTTAAATCAAATGGGGATTTAAAATTTTATCAAGTTGGATATATTATCTAAATTTAGATTTTTTTTATTTTTTTATTTTTTTATTTTTTTTTTTTTAAATTTAATTTTGTATGTCAATTTTTAAAAAATCGTTGCTGGCTAAATAATACCAAAAAACGTGAATAATTAAGACGCTAACGGTCAATTAATTAAAAATTATATACTTGCTTAAAATCGGTTCGATGTGTTTAATCAAACACTATCATCATGCTTTTGTGTATAGATCTAGTACCGATGCTTTCTATCGTGCTCTTGAGAACCTTCTACCGTACAGCAATGAATTTCTAATGCAGAATTTGTTCGGGTTTAATTTGTAGTCTTTTCTTACTGCGTTTATTGTCCTAGGTCTGAAGTTTAACTGCATCTAGTGGTGTGGTTCTAGTTCTGGAACTCGGAGGAGAATGGAGTACCACTTTATCGCCATTACTCCCAGATCCACTCTGACCCAGAGTGGTAGTAACTGTTAAAGTCTATTCTATGGGTTAAGTACCCAACAAGCATGAATAGAACAATGTAAGCGTGTATTTGGCATAAAATAACCCAACAAGGATTGACATGCCGTAAAACCTAAACAAGCGGATGCATTGATGGAACCAGGGCTTGATCTGCAGGGGTAGACCTTGTGAACATAATGAGCAGCGGTGAAGTGTTAGGAAACTATTCTCGCATATCAATTACTGAGAAGTGAGTTCGATGCTCACTGAATGCACAATACAAATGACTCTTGACCAAATCTAAGCAAAAAAAAACATAGTACATAAAATCTTTAAATGCAACTAGCTCAGTCAGTATAGCATCCTCTTGGAACCACCCCGTATATATACTCGGCGACCCGTGATGCTTAACGATGGAACCCAGGTAGCTGAGCATTCCATGACCTGCAACACTCCACTTTGTGGTTTGTCCTAGTCCTGTATAGAACGGAAAATTGATGATCACTATAGTTTATTTTACAACTATTTATGATACAAAGGTGGTCACCGATGGTAGAATCTTGTGCCTGTGAGAGCCCGGATGTAGTTTGGGGGATGCTTCTTATTCCCCTTGGGACGTGTTGTTTAATTCGTACGCTCAACCGTTGTGTCGTCCTGCCAATATAACAGGCAGCACACCAGCAATGATATTTATAAATTACAAAACTTTGTTCAAGGATTGGCAGAACACCTTTTTGAGGGGGAGCGAAATGCAGGTCTAGTAGTGAAAAATTGTCCTAACTGCATTGAAACAACGTATTACGGATAATTTGATCTTACTTGTACTAATAGTACACACTAGCAGAACCTATGGATATACCACAGTATGATACTTCAATTTTTACGTTTGATATGTTTACTTAAGTGCTTTTGCTAAATAGTTCAATATGTAAAAAAAAAAAAAAAAAAAAAGTAGAATCTTAATTTAATGCTCTTTTCCCCTTTTTTTTCCTCATGTTCCATTGAAACATTAGTCTCTATCTATCTGTCTGTCTGTCTGTGCAGCATGTCCTTTTTCTTGTGTTTATAATGAGAATTTGGCGGATAAGCAACACCAGATAAGTAGGATTTGCATTTCGTCTTGGACAATTTAGACGCTCTCATTTTTAACCAGAGGGTGTTGCAAAGATGATATCGGTCGTACAATTAAGGAACGAGTATTAATATATAGATTTCGTTTCACTTGTCTTTATAATTTGATATAAGAACTCAAATAAAATTACTGCACTCATATTAATTTTATTTTAATTGATTTTTACATAAAATTATACATAGGATTTCTTATTAATACATCTATCTTCTATCTATCTATACATATATAAAGGGCACTTCTGTGAATCTGTATGTCCAGAGGAAACTTCGAAAATAAAACAATTAACGACAAAGTAAATATTACATATCACCAGGGCTTGGTTTTTGAGCAAAAATAATAGATTTGATTTATATTCGTGAAGATAAATAAAATTTAAATAACAGCATGGATTTTTTTTTCTTTTGCATTTAATATTTAGACATTAATTTTTCTTTTCAGAGTGGCTGAATTTTTTTACATGGGGATTTTAATGGGATATCCTGTAAGAAACCAACTCCCGATTCAGTAATAATGGATCCATGAGACTAAATTAAAAAAAAAAATCCCCTCTACCCAGGCGATGCTGGGTAGCCGCTTCTAGTTCGAGAATAAAGTGATATTAATATTAACACCAATTAATAATCTGTTAAACCCGGCTGCAAATTATCCATACCATATACGATGTAAACCTTTATTTCTTAGTGATATATATATATATATGTCACATTGCAGGATTTTATACGATCACGCTGATAAGTAAAAGTGGCAATAAATAAGTAAAAGCGGATATAGTTGTATTAGTGCTACTGTATGGCTGCACCGCTTAGATCTTAACGAATAACCTGGAGAATAAGCTATTTTTGGAATCACCAATTTGATTAACCTCATGCTTTTTTTTTTTTTTTTTTTTTTGTAACATATTTCTTTTTCTTAAATGTGCGGCACGAATTCTGCAATTGGAGCTTCAATCGAAAATAGTTTATCGAGTGCCAAGTGAATTTACCTGAAGACTCGAAGAATTCACACTGCCGAAAAAAAGAAATAAGATAAAATGAAAGGTTTCATTGAAATCATGTCAAAGATACCAAATTCAATGACACTTACCAAAGACTCAACTAAAGAATGCTGCGTGCGATCTTAAATAAATCGAGGAAACAACATCCCACAAGAAAGCAGCTGTACGCCCACTTGCCCCCTATCACACAAACCAAGATATATCGAATGTTGCTGGAGAAGATAGGACGAACTCATAACAAATGTTCTATTGGGGAAACCTGCACATGGGCACGTCAGTATGGGCCATCTAACAATGACCTACATTGACCAGCTCTGCGTGGATACTGAATACTGCGCAGACGACTTCACGAGGGCGATGAATGAAAGAGACGATTGGCGAGAGATTGTAATGGATATCCGTGCTACTAGCGCGACATGATGATATACATACGCACACACACATGTGTATATATATGTATATAGTCATCCACAGACACCGTGTTTCGACGTTTCACGCTAGACACAGCAACTCCGACCAGGAGCGAAACCCGATATATATAAATAATGTGAAGGGGAAATTTATTTTAAAAGAGCAAAAAACCTTTTTTATCTCACAAAAATATTTTTGATGCTATTCAAACCGACAGCAAATGAAACCGTTCTACGGGCTTGAACAGAGGTCTTCCATCATTTTTTTATGGCTGAAAAATGCAAACCATGTGGGATTTACAGTAGAATGTGTGATGCGCATCGAGAAGAATGTTTTAGTAAAATAAAATGTTTATAAATAGGCTAAACATGGTTTTGAATCTACGAGTCTGGTTCGCAAAAGGCAGTCCATGAAGTGGAAACATATTGACTCTCCAGGAAACAAAAAGTTCCGGGAACAGCGATCAGTAAAAAAGGTTAGGCATGATGATAATGATGATGATGATTAACATGGTCTGTTTTTAGGAATGTCTAACTCAGCTAGAGGATGAGTCCCATGGAGTATTTACTAACATGATGGTTTGGTTTGTTTTATTTTACGGTATATCAACCTCGGTGGGTCATTTAATGCCGACAAAGTTGTGAAATAAATTCATTCTTAATGCATAATACAATTTTGTTTATAAACTCATGTTTTTCTATTTAACCCATAGATGGGACCCTAACAGGTACTACCACTCCGGGTCAGAGTGGACCAAGGAGCAATGGTGATGAAGGGGTGCTCCACATTCCCAAAACCTCCAAAACTGGAACCTCACCATCAGATAGAGTTTAACGTCATTCCCATGACATGTAGACCCTCAATCACCGCCTTCTAGCACTCATATGATAAAAAGGGCTTGGGGCTTGCCATAAGGACAATAGAGTTGGGACAATCATATAGGTGCTAGGGCTTGACGTGGCAGGCCGATTGATCGGAGGGGGCCTCTCCGACCGCCCGTCTAGCCCGAAAAGCATAAAGTGGAATATTGCAAGTCATGGACTGCTCAGCCACCTGGGTTCTATCCTTAAGCATCACGGGTCGCCACCCACGGCTAATAGGTGGTCCCATTGGGGGAGTCTTACCACTCTGCAGAGGTGCAGTCGGTGCATTCTAACGCCCCCGCCGACAGGGCGGTACTAACATGATGGACTGCGACATCTCAATGAGACTATCTTTTGGCCGTTGGGTGGTGACCCGGGATGCTTAAGGACGGAAACCTGGAAGAGGAGCAGTCCATGACATGCAACGCCCCATTTTGGCCCTTACTGAAGCAAGATTTGTGATTGGAGAGGCCCCACCGATCAATCGGCTGGTCACGTCAAACCTGTTGGATTTTTTTTGTATATGAGGTGTGCTACAATACACCACTTAGATTTATAGACTAAGCGAGGTCACGTAGTTTAAGCCTCACCCAATCAACAGCTCGAATGCGTGGCTGGTCGACTACTTAATCACTGATACTGAGAGACGTCCATTTGCAATCATTGACGAAGGACTTGCCAGACTGAGGAGCACCGAGGAACAACCAAAAGATTCTTTACCCATAGATTGAAACTACTCTCTGCTTTACACAAAGGATCTCTTCTGGACAAGTGCTCTTACTTGAAGCCTAAAAGATGGCCTATAAGATTGTAACAAAACTCTAGCACCTATATAATTGTCCCGACCCTATTACTCTTATAGCAACCCCCACCCAACTCTTCTTATCATATGGGTGCTGGAAGGCGGTGGTTAAAGGTCTTCATGTCTTGGGTATGATGTTAAACTGATGGTGAGGTTCCAGTTCTGGAGGTCTGGGGAATGTGAAGCACCACTTCATCCCCATTGTGAGCAGGTCTACTTTGACCCAGAGTGGTAGTACCTGTTAGTGTCCCATCTATGGGTTAAATAGCAAATCTGTTTGCAAACTATCTGTTTTCTGTTTGTTCCAAACTATCGCTACGAATCTCTCAAAACTTTGCCTGTTCCTTGATTGCACGACTGTTATCATCTTCCAACACTATCTGATGAAAAATGAAAGAAAGAAGGAAAGAAGAGAGAGAGAGAGAGAGAGAGAGAGAGAGAGAGAGTTAAATCAAGATTATTATACTTTTTACATATTGAACTATTTCGCAATAGTTCTTAAGTAAATATATCGAATATTGTAATAATTAAATTATCATACTCTGTAAAGACATAAATACCTACGTTTAACAATGTTTTAACTAGCAGGACCTGTGGATATACCAAAGTATGATAATTTGATTAATTCAACATACGAACCTAACCCTTAATCCACGGGGGTAGACTGTGCTTATGCCGTTAACCATGACTGGATACAAGTGTTAAACTATGTTAATTATTTTATGTTACTGTCGCCCTTGACCAGGACTGAACCTGCAATCCAGAGATCACTGTCACTTAGAACTGTATTGACTCAACGCCTATATCCACTACTCTATGAGTCCAATTGGACAACGGAATGAGAACAATCTACCCCCGTGGATTGAATAAAGTTAGGTTCGAAATTCCGTGAATATTCCCGAATCCGACAAGAAATATCTAGAGAAAGCCGGTTGGTACATAGTATTTATCTCGTACCCCACTTGTACGGGTTAGGCACAAGGTCCTATTAACGTGGGACCACCCACAAATCGAAGCTCATGTGTGGCTGGTGAAAAATTGCGTAGATCCCGTCGGTATTCCCTCTCAAGGGGGCGCCTCAGGTAGTGGGCAATAAACCCAACCCTCTCCCTTTAAATCAAGGGGCAGCTGTTGCCTGGGGGATGCCCTCACCCTGGGATCAACGATATTACCTTATAAAGATCCAGGGCCGAAGCCACTGGACTCCCGGCGTTGGCCGAATGTACATCGGCCGAAACGTTATTCAAATAACAAAGATGAGGTCAATAGTCCGAATAATCTTATTAATAATAGAGATTCGCTTCCAGTTTTTGTCTTTAACAAAAACTACGTCACTGCTTACGTCACATTACCCAAAATCGTCATAACATAGAATGAATACACTAAAAATTTGAACATGGAACATTAGACACTCCTCATTGTTTTTTTTAAAACAAGTTTTAATAAATACATGACTGGTATTATATATCTATATATAGTTTGTTTTATTTTAATACATATTTAAAGTTTACATTTCAAATTGTGTTATTTTTTAATCCTGTAATGAATTTGATGATTTTACTGACTTAGGGTACAAACTCGCTGACATTGAATTTTTAATTCCCACCTCTCAGGCAATATGTTTCCAAAATCTATTTTTACATCGCCCGGAGGGTGTTTTTTATTTTGCTAGTACAAATAATACAAATTATCAAGCCTCGTCTAAAAAATTCTGAGAAATATAAACAAACCTAGACTAATATTGAAAATGAATTATCTTCTCCCTAGTCTCTGTATGCAATTATAACTTTAAGAATACTCAAGTTTGGGCAAGAAAGATAATATATTTCCCGAACTACCTTACACCCCCAATTATAAAGTATTAAAAACATGGTATTTTCCTCGTACTCCATTTGTACAAGGTCAAGCACAAAGGCCCTATTTACGTGGGACCACCTACAAGCTGAGACTCATGGATGGCAGGTGGAAAAATTGCATCGATCCCGTCAGCATTCCCCCTCAAGGAGGGCGCCTCATGCGCTGGGCAATAAACCCGGCCCTGCCCATTTAAATCGAGGGTGCAGGTATTGCCTGGTGGGGATATCCCCCTGGAACGACGCTATTAACTTGTAAAGATTCAGGGCTAAACAAACCTAGACTAATATTGAAAAGGAATTATCTTCTCCCTAGTCTCTGAATGCAATTATAACTTAAAGAATACTCAAGTTTGGGCAAGAAAGATAATGTATTTTCTGAACTACCTTACACCCCCTATAATAAAGTGTTACAAACGTGTCTATATAAAATTCTTCAAATGAAATAACTTTCTTTTTTTTTTGCTTAAACAACGTTTCGTGGGTTTTAAGAAACACGTCGAGTGTTCTGACAACGGCATTGTTATAGAGGTTTGCGTCTTTTTTTTATATTGACATATATTAATAAGTAGAAGCAGCTACCCGGCGTCACTAGGGTAAAGGGGGTGGATTTTTTTAAAGTAAGTCCTGCAGATACATTATTACCGAATCTTGAATTGAATCCTCGTAGGATTCCCCATTAAAATCCCTATGTAAAAAAAAAGACCATGCATTGATCCAGCTGCTCTGAAAAGAATCGTCTAATATTCAAAATATTAAATGCAAAAAAATTCCACGCTGTTATCATTTAAATTTTATTCTTTAAATATCTTCGAAATAAAATCAATTTTTTTTTTCTCTCAAACTAAGCCCCGGTGATATATATATATATAATATATTATATATATATATATATATATATATATATATAATATTGTCGTTAATTGTTTTATTTTCGAAACACATCTGCCCTTTATATATGTATAAATAGATGGAGATTGTTTTTTTTCTGTTTGTAACCAAAACTACGTCACAATATTTTCAATGATTGCGTCAGTCTATTAATGAGTATTTGGTTTATAGTCAAAATCGTTAATACATAGAATAAAATCACCCCAGTGTTATATACACTCAAAATTTGAGTAAGTAATTTTAAATAGTCTTTTTTTTTTTCTTTTTTTTTTACTTTCGCTCCTTTTTTCAGTAACAAGAAGCTAGCTAAAATTTTACAATTAGATAAATACCTATGATTTTATGTACGAAATATTGAAAATAATTATTCAATTGATAATTAATAGAAGTATGCATTTTGTTTCAAGTGGACAAAACGAAATTTTCATTTGAAATTGTTTATTTTATTTAATTTTTTTACTCCTTTAATAAATTTGATTTTGACTTATGATACAAACCTTCTGACATTGAATTTTTAACTCCTTCCCACTCAAGCAATATCTTCTAAAAATTAATTTTTACACCATCCGGAAGGCTTTTTTTTTTTTTTTTTTTTTTTTTTTTTTTTTTGCTAGTATATATGTTAAGATAACCATTTAATTTGTAAAGGTTTGATTGTAATAAGAATATTTTGTAATTTAAAAAAAATCTATTTCTCAATTTTTTCCTTTGGTTTTTTTTTCTTTTCCGTCTTTGTTCTCTCTCTCTCTCTCTCTCTCTCTCTCTCTCTCTCTCTCTCTCTCTCTCTCTCTCTCTCTCTCTCTCTCTCTCTCTCTCTCTCTCTCTCTCTGACTCTTTCTTTCGCTTTCTCTCACTGACTTATGTGTGTGTCAAGATAACTATAATTTGTAAAGTATTGTTTGTAATAAGTATATTTCAATTGTATTTTTTAAAAAATCCTTCTCTTTTGTAAAGTATAATTTTTTTTCCTTTGTTTTTTTTTCAAGATGGCGGAAAAAGGAGACGAATTAATTCTGCAAAGAATTGTCGAGAAGGTCGAAGACAACAATTTGATAGGACTTTGTTTAGTATTGCAAAATGTGAGCCCGGAAAAACGCCGAGAAATTGTTTCGAAAACGTTTTGGAACGAAACCCCTTTACACACCGCCTGCAGAAAAAATTACGTGGCCATGTCCGAATTCCTCATAAACAACTGCAGTGCTGACGTGAATCAAGTGTCTGAAAGGGACAACATACAAACAACCCCCTTATTTATAGCTGTAGAACACTGTGGGGCCACCTTAATCAAGACCCTGATTAGACGCGGTTCCGATGTCCACTGGAAAAACAGTACCGGTCAGAATGCTCTCGTAAAGGCGTGTCAATGGAACCTCCCCCAGAACGCGTACGTTCTTCTTGAAAACAAAGTCCAGATCAACAGCGAAGCAAATATGAAACTATGTCTAGATAGTACCGATTACTATATTCGATCCCTGACTTTTGGGACGGATTCTAATTGGTCTAACGAAAAAGGTGACACCCTCTTTCTTGAAGCTTCTCGATGAACAACTTTGAATTAATGGAGTTGCTATGGAAACAGAAAATTAACCCTATCACAGAAATAACGAAGGTGCAAACGCCTTAGATATAGCTTTACTGAACTCCAACGAAGAAATATTTACAAAATTGATGACAACTTATATGTATATGAAAGCTGACGAAATTCTAAGTTATGAGTACTGTGGCGCACGGTTAATCTTGTATAGTTCTAATTTTGAATTGGCTAAGACCTTCTGGCTTAAATCAGTTGAATTACGCCAAAATCACCCAGACTGTATCGAGGCAAAAAACCCTCTAGCACCTACTGGAATACCCTTGCCAATCAAAGAGTTTGTCAGCGAGGAAGACGTTCAGGACTTAAGCAAAGAAGACCTTCCTCTTCAAGCCCTTCTCGTATATCTACGTATACTAACATCGCTGAGCCCTGCCACCCACAGAGCGTTTAGCAGCGTGGTGGGGTCGAAAACTTTTACACTGAGTCTTAAGAAATCGTTCGTGTTAGCAAGAAAGCTGTTTTCGTTTCCTTGGCCTGGTAACTCGACAGCGTGTCCGGCTGCTATGGCCATGTCCGGTCTCATCAAATTGTACTACACGCACGTGGATATTGCGAGCCGTAATTATTGGACAACCGTTGCTGTATTTATCAATCTTGTTAACTTTATAATTGATGACGTGTGGCGATTATTGATTGGAACTGGGGATCGGACAAATTGGAAGTACTTTGTCCTCTTCAAGGAGCTATTAAACATTGTTCTTACATACCTGAATGTTATCCTGGAATTTGGATTGTTGGATGATCTGATTGATAAGCGTATGGAATGTCTGGTTTCCAAATTCACTCAACGTTATCCAACATCCCTGCTGCACATTGCGCTTTCAAGGAATTGTAAGTTTAAGGTCGTAGTTTATTTGTTGAAATGTAAAGCTAGACTAGATACAGTGGATGAAGAAGGGAACCTTCCTATTCATTTAGCTTTGTCAAGATATCCAGAGACGGACGAAAGATATAAAGTAGCTGTGCATCTTATCTGTGCAGGATCCAGTATAGACAAACGGAATAAATTAGATCTAATTCCTCGGGTACATTTTTTGAGTATGAAGTAGAAAAAAAATCAACACTAATATATATAGAATGAATGGAGAATGAATGAGAAAAGTATTGACATATGAAAGTGCTCAATGCTAAAATAGCAGAGCAGGTTTACAATCAAATATAGATTTAATATCCTGTAACTAAAGTTTCATGCTTACTGCAATCATCAGATGACTGTCAAAATGTTATGATTTTAAAAAAATGCGATGGAATGTTATACCGATTTGAATTTTTTATTATGACTGTTAAATATATGAAAATACTCGATATATTTAACCACTGGTAGGAACCAGACTATTTATGGCACTTCTAATCTATTGCAAGATTCAGGGTTCGATACCGGTCCCCGGCACCTCAGCCTATGAGTAGCACAGATTGACTAATCTGATTTGTGCGGTAAAGTGAGGAGCTGACGATAGGTGTTGCGCTTCACCTCAGCAAGAACCATCTCTCCGATCTGGCGCTAGCGAAAAGGGGATAGATTCCCTCACTGTCCGGCAGATACCGACAATAGGCAACTCCGGCATTTTTTTTAATCTAATAAAATATGTCCTGTCTGATAAGGCTAAGAATACGCTAAGCAAATCACCTGTAGAGGGGATAAGATTACCTTCTACCCCCCAAAAAAAAAACAAAAAAAAACAGGTGTCTTAAACTGCAGCTGATGGTGAGGCTCCATCTCTGAAATTTTGAAAATACTTGATATGAGGGGGGGGTAATATTAACCACAGGGACGTTGTCTTTATCAGCATTTACAGTTTTATTAGATTGTTGTTTTTTGGTTGTTTATGTACAACAAATCTGCTTGAATTAATATAAAAATTCTACCTTGAATTAATATTAAAATTCTATCGCAAAAAGATGGGCAGACATTTTTATTCAGTTTCGGGCATTAAACCTTATGATTTTATATATATACATATATATATATATATATATATATATATATATATATATCACTAATGTTGATTGGTTTTAATAGATCTATATGCAAGTGAAATACAAGAGTTTTTTTTATTGTTATTTGGAATTTTGTATTTTATTTTTATTTTTTCGAACCATTAGTTTCGATTTTTAATATTGTGGTCACATTCTATGTAATTGGAAACACGGTCTTTCCGTTTTATGAGCGCTAACGTACGAAGGAATTTATGGCATATTTAATTTTTTTTCTTCTGTTTATTTATTTTCTTAAATTTTGTTTTTATTTTTTTTTCATTCCTCAAATTTTCTTAAATTTAATTTTTTTCTAATTTCTAATTTCATTCTATTTTTATCTTATTTTTTGTATTTTTTTTAAAGATTTTTTTTAATTCTAAGTTAATTTTTCGGAAAGTATAGCGTTTATTTTTACAAAAAAAAATCAAAACTTCGTAATATGCCAAGTCCGAGCTATAAGTTAATCTGAATCAACCCAGCGCCATTTTGAACTAAAGATGGACCCCTTACAACATCAAATACTTTTAAGCAATTTTTCTTCTCTTGATATTCTATACGACTAAATGAATAGTTATTAATACTTAAAATAAAAATAAACTATGGATGACTCTACACGTCTTCTATTACATTTAAATTTGTTACGCAACTAATCTGGTGTCTAATAAATATCTTCCCACTTTTTGCTAAATATATCAATTCAAGCAGCAGTATATTTTTTATTCGTATTCTGTTCACAGCTAAACACCAGGCCTGTGCAAAGCTATGAATAGGCCAGAACTACATAAAAAAAAATTAGCCCCACTCCCGCATCATATATGCATTCATGCACATATAAAAAAACAGTATTCAGCATTTCAAAATAACCATTTTCCCTATTTAAAAACCTTATAATTTATTTCTGAATAATTATTTTTACAAAAAAACGAATATATATATTTACTCCCCCCCCCCCGCACGAGCACGAGGTCAATTTCTTAAGCGGAGTTCAACAGGTTTGAATTCAGTTTCATTTCTCCTAGAACGGTTGCCTAACTAAGGTTAAAGAGCCCAGTCTGCCCTACTATTTACCCATAGCGGGAGGGAGAGTAGGATTCATACCTTTCCCAAGGGTATTAGCTCTAAGTGAAATGCAATTACCACGTCAAAGATTTGAACTCGGGGCACAGTCCATTTCCCATGACTTTAATCATTACACCACGCGCTTCCATAAAAAAGGAAAATAAAACCCATAACCTGGAGTTTTAATTAGAAATGTATGTGAGCACCAGCTGAGGAGCCTTTCGTGGTGTAATGGATAGCAAAATAAACTGATAAACCAGTATCCAAGGTTAAAGGTTAATTTTAGGTTACACTAGAACTAGTGACATTGCAGCCAGTCGCAACTGCCTTTAGAAGCCATAAAGCGTGATTGCCTTCGGTGAGGCCTAGAATATGCTGAGTGCATTCCCTGCTTGGGGGTAGGGGTATATGACTCTAAACTGGTGGTAACGCTAGTTTTGGAGCTCTACTACTGCCTGTTTAACTCAGTTGGCTGAGTATCTGCCTAGAAACCACATGGTTTCAGGTTTGGTACCAACCCTCACAAACTCAATGCAGAAGGGCTCAAATACAATAATAATAGGACTTTATTTGAATAGAATGAGTTCTGAGGTGAATAGATAGTGAAATTTGAAATATCTCATCATACAGGAAAAAAAATACCAAGAATATTCGGTACAGTCATGGGAGAAATTTGGTAGGCAAAGAGTTAAGTTGGTAAATATCCTTTCAAATAATCCCCCCTTCTCTCTCTCTATTTATCAATCTTATTTTTATTGAGTTCAATACTAGTTTATTCTAACTGAGCAGAAGGATTTAGATTACAATAATAGGAAAAAGCAGACAAAGCCGCAAAAGTGCATTCCTATCAGACATGAGCAAATCAAAAATTCCATATACAGATCTAAAACCAGCCATCAACAAATTCATATCCGAGAAAAATCCTGGGATAATCAAACTCAATACAAACTCGATAAGATACAAAAAACTATTGGCAGACCAGAGAAAAATCACAAAAGTAATAATACTCGCTAGATTGGGTATTAGGCACCCCCATATCACCCAAAGGGGAGGACACCCCAGAGTGCCCAATATGCAAAGTACAACTTACAATCAAACATTTTCTCAAGCCCTGTCGGCTGGGGTGTTAGAATGCACCGACTGTACCTCTGCAGAGGGGTAAGATTTCCCCAAATGGAGCCACCTGTGGGTGGCAACCCGTGATGCTTAAGGACGGAGTCTTGGTGGATGAGCAGTCCATGACCTGCAACACTCCACTTAGAACCTTACTTAGGCTAGACGGGCGGTCGGAGAGGCCCCCTCCGATCAATCGGCTGATCATGTCAAGCCCTAGCACCTATATGATTTTCCCAACCCTATTGCTCTTATAGCAAACCCCAACCCTTTTTATCATATGGGTGCTAGAAGGCGGTGGCTGAGGGTCTACATGTCCTGGGAATGACGTTAAACTCTATCTGATGGCGAGGTTCCAGTTTTGGAGGTTTGGGGAATGTGGAGCACCCCTTCATCACCATTGCTCCCTGGTCCACTCTGGCCCGGAGTGGTAGTACCTGTTAGGGTCCCATCTATGGGTTAAATAGAAAAAATATATTTATAAAAAAAATGTATTATCCATTAAGAATTGATTTTTTTCAAAACTTTATCGGCATTAAATGACCCACTCATGGGGAAGCATGTAGTCGGCGTATTCTAAGCCCGAACGACAGGGCTGGAAAATGTTCTATGGAATTTGCCCGGGTAGAGCTAGTAACTATGTAAGGTTTCCGCTTTTATCAGTGCCCACTGACTTTACTGCTACACCATCACACCATGTTTGGCTTAAGTCCTTCTTATTAGTGAATGAAGCAATCTCCACTCTAGTTGTTTCTAGCCGAACGTTATACCGACTGAGCTAACTCGGCCCTTTAAAGTGTAGGGCGTTTAAATTTTGGAAATTTTGAAAGAATTAAGACTGCGTTAGTTTCTGAAATATTGTAGGGAAAAAGAGAAAACTTCTTTAATAGTGTCGGAATTGCTGCCTACAGTCTATGAGGAAAAAGATAAGTTCACAGAATGTAAAGACGAAAGGGAAAGCACATGTACTTTTAACCTTATTTATTCACATATAAACTCAACAACAGTCAATATAACAAAGTACTTCGGGACAGTACTTACAGTTCATATATCTCCCTCGTTGAGGAGGGTGTCAGGTTGGGTCTGCAGTTGTTACTCCCTCACTGAGGGGAAAGTTCCTTCAGTCACAAGAGACTGAGATAAGAGCTCATTTCTACGAGGCTCACACGTTGGTACCAAAACCGCAAAAAGGGTTCTTCCCCCAACCTGACGTCCCTACAATAGAAAAAAAAACATTTATTTTTTATTAAAATAAAAATAAAACTTTGTTTATAACAAATTTAATTTGTGAAAAAAAAAATCATTTGAAAGTTTTCAAGATGTTTAGAAATTAAAATCGTTTTAGAGGGCCGGTTTAGCTCAGTCGGTAGGGCATTCGGCTCTGGAAACTCAAGGTTCCGGGTTCAATACCAGCTTCTCGCCAACTCAGTGAATGAGTAACACATGGATCTATACGGTAAAGTAGGAGCTGATGGTAGGTGTGTCGCTCCACCTCAGACGCAAAAAAATCTCCCTGGTCTAGCGCTAGTGAAAAGGGGATAGAAACCCTCACTGTCTGGCTGATACCGACAATTGGCCACTCCGTCAACTTTACTTATATATATATTATATATAATATATATATATATATATATATATATATATATATATATATATATATATGAATGAATAGAGAATAAATGAGAAAAGTATTGGCATGAAAAGGTGCTCAATGCTAATAAAGCAGAGCAGATTTATGATCAATAGTAATGGTATTATGGATGATTTAAACTCATACCTTTAAGTTTCATGCTTATGCAATCTTCAGATGAGTCAAGATTTTGATTCATCTGAAGATTGCATAAGCATGAAACTTAAAGGTATGAGTTTAAATCACCCATAATATCATTACTATTGATTATATATATATATATATATATATATATATATTATATATATATATATATATATATATATATATATAATATATATATTATAATGTATTGTGCATTCAGCAGCAAGTTATTATTTAGGGAGGTATTGTTAATGAACCACAGAATATTTATTCTTTATGATCTTCAGTTGTAGATGTTCAGGTCTTTAGTAGTTTTTCTTAGATCGGGATCCAGATAGTGAAGAAAATATCCCATATCTTTAACCCAAGCGCTTTCAATCGTTTCACTGGTCGTCCTCAGGGAATTATTGATTGTAGTGTTTGGGTTTATCCATTTGGATTTTTTTTTGTTTATTCAATTAGGAGAATCTATTTTTAGGAGTATTGTTAAGGTTAGTTGTTAGTTATTAAAGATTTTTAGTATTTTGTTGCCGGTGTTAAATGATATTTCATTTATCTTAGGTCTGTTATTTTTTATACAAATAACTTCGAGAATTTGTAGGCGTTTTATAATTATTTTCATAACAGAATGTTGGTATTGCCCTAAATAATAAATATTTATATATTATATATATATATATATATATATAATATATATTATATATATATATATATATATGTGAAAATAAAATGGAAATTAATCCGACAGTATGAATAAGATATAATGAAAAAACAAACGATGTTTACAACTGAAATAGGCTCATCAGAAGAGAAAGTGTGCAAACCGTTTCGGGGCCAATTCTCTTGACGGTTTTAAAAAGCAACACTCGGCCCATCCTCAACTAATATGAGGACCCTATTGCATTATAATGTATCAACCGCACGTGGGTCGGTCATCATTTTTTTTTTTTTTTTTTTTTGATTTAATTCCAACGTTTAACTAGCAGCGTTCTGTTTTTACTAACGGTCTTTTCCCGTCTTGTTTTTGTTGATGACCGACCCGCACGTGCGGTTGATACATTATAATGCAATAGGGTCCTCATATTAGTTGAGGATGGGCCGAGTGTTGCTTTTAAAACCGTCAAGAGAATTGGCCCCGAAACGGTTTGCACACTTTCTCTTCTGAATGAGCCTATTTTCAGTTGTAAACATCGTTTGTTTTTTCATTATATCTTATTCATATATATATATATATATATATATATATATATATATATTATGTGCACATCTGAAAAGCAACCATATGCGTAACAAGTATGGGGCATCTAGCGAGGATCGAACTCACTATTTGGTAGTAATGGATCTAACCAACCCGTTCGCCATGGGTAGAATGTAACACAAAGTCAAAAGTATGGAGCATCCACCAAGGATCGAACTCTCTATTCAGTAGTCGTGGATCTGCGAGAATAGATTGCTAACTATTTCACCATGATGGTATTCCCTTCTTGACCCAACCCATTTGCCACTTTTTTCAGATAATTTATTTGAATTCAATAAAATACATTTTTTGTCTATGCATGGAACAATTTATTAACAATTGAACCAACACTAAGAGAATGAAAACCGGGATATAGAAAATCCTTATGGGAGGAGGTAGTATTAGCGCGGCTGTGCATTGGCCACAATATGGCTTACGCATCTCTTTATGATTGAACAAGAGGAACAACCACGATGTGTAATATGTCAAACACCCTGAACTGTTAAAGACTTCCTCATAGAATGTGAAGTTTATGCTCCTACAAGAAAAAAATTTTTCAATGCAAATAATATGAAAAATTGGTTTGAAAATGTTAACATAGATATCATTTTGTTCTTGTTGCGAGAAATAAAAATATATTGAAAATTATGAATCGTATACGGGAACACACCTGACTGGCAATATAGATTACAAACTGTTATCTCACACTCTGCTAATTTGTTTTTAAAAAGAAAAAAAATACCACAAAATAATCCCTTACAAAACTTTTTGTATTTTATATTATGTGTTTTGTTGTGATTTATTTCTATTTAAACTTCAATTATTAATAAAAATTGATTTACATTATTAATACTGTTGGCTATATCTACATGGTATTTACCTCGTACCCCACTTGTACGGGTTAGGCACAAGGCCCTATTAACGTGGGACCACCCACAAACCGAAGCTCATGGGTGGTGGGTGAAAAATTGTGTCGATCCCGTCGGCATTCCCCCTCAAGGGGGGCGCCTCAGGCACTGGGCAATAAACCCAGTCCTGCCCCTTTAAATCGAGGGGGCAGGTGTTGCCTGGGGGGATGGCCCCCTGGGATCGACGCTATTAACTTGTAAAGATCCAGGGCCGAAGCCACTGGACCCCCACCACGAGGGGCGGGTTTATCTACATACTAATACCAAGTAATGGCATTTATACATATAATTAAATAGTGGTTTACAGTGTGAACGGGAAGGCTAATTTGCATATTGATATTAAAAGATTGATTTTAATGAATATGTGCTTAGTATTATTGATTTCTAATTGTTTGGTTTTATCTTAATATATATGAGCAAAGGTGCCAGGGATAAATCTTAAAAGAAATCCTTTAACAAGAAAAAATAACTGTAATTTTATTCTTTTCTTCCTATTTTAGCTAAATAGTTAAATAAGGCAAATTTATCAATGAAAGACGGGAGTGATGGAAGAGTAAGTTTCAGTTGTTCTATCTTTCAATTATACCCTTTTCTGTTTCAAATCTTTTTATCTGCATTCTTATTTATCCTTTCTAATTTACTTCTCTGAATTTTTTTAGATGAGCCGTGATAATTAGTATTATTTGTACTATTCGGACTATTGTCCTCATCTTCCTTGTTATCTGTACAACGTTTCGGCCGATGTGCCCTCCGGCCTTCTTCAGATATTTCTTGTCAGACTCGGGATCCTTCTTTTCGAACTCGTGTACCTTCTTATCGTTATTGGGGATCATCAAGGCACTTTGAACCCGACCCTTTATTCAGTCCACGAGAGTATCCTTTTGTCACTCCGCCATTTTTTTTTACCTAGACTCATATTTGAATTTTTTTTATTTATTAAAAAAGTCTAGATCAGATTTTTAAAAAACAACACCCAATATGAGTCTAGGTTAAAAAATCATACATAAGCGAATAGTTGTATATTCTAGGCAAACAAGACATTGGGTTTATAAATTCCCAAAATTTACACTGGATTGGACACATAGCCTAGTGGATAAAGGAGTTAGGTTAAGACAGTTCTAAGTGACAGTTATCTCTAAACTGCAGGTTCAATATGAGCAATATTTACATAGAATAATCATTAACATCTGTACCCCAGCTATGTTTGGCGGAATGAGAACAGGATACCCCCGTGGACTGAATAAAGGGTTAGGTTCAAGGTTCCGTGTTGGTTGCCGATTACAAGAAGGTACCCGAGTCCGAGAAGGTTCCTGAATCCGACAAGAAATGTCAGAAGAAGGCCGGAGAGCACATCGGCCAAAACGTTGTACAGATAACAATGAAGATGAGGACAATAGTCCGAATAATACTTTCTAATTTAATATGATATTTTATTACACTAAAAGTTAAATACTTACACCCTCCGGATGCAAGTATTTGCTAGTATCTATAACTTAGTTGAATCATCGAGATGAAATCTGATTGAACGAGGAGGCTAATAAAAGATGGTGACATTAACTTCTGGGGACTCTGGCTGAAATTTTTGTTACTGTCAACGACTTTCGGTCGAAGAAGATATTCACATCTGACGATGGCTTTCTTGATAATTTTTATTTTGTGTCGTCCCGGTCTCCTGCCCTAATATACGCTATGTTTTAAAATGCCGGCGTCAGGTGAGTTTTAACTGATATTTTCCGTGTCGTGTTTTTGTTGGCAAATTGATGTAGATATTTTACATCCTTCCAAGTTTTTTTTTTATCCTCAAACAAATGAAGATATTTTACAACGCCATATTTTAAATTATTTTTTTTTTCGATTGAATTTGTATAAATTTAAGATCTCAGAGCAGACACTCAAAGATTATATGGAAATTGTTTTGAAATTTGTGTTTTGTAAAAATTCAATTGAAATTTGTACAAATTCAATCGGAGACCCCCCCTCTTTTTTTTTCTTTTTTTAGGATGAAGTTTTAAAATTAAAAATTAAAAATTTAAAAAATACATTAATTTGCAAACAAAAACACGACTCGGAAATATTTCAGGTTCTAGCGAAAGAATGGTAAACAAATGGGTTAAAATTGCAATTTAAATTTTAATCGTTAGTTGCGTTTTTAACCGTTTTTCATTGGAAGTTATTTTCCCACAGAGGGTCGCAAGAGAACTAATTTTTAAGGGAGATGAATATTTTCAGATAATTTATTAACATAAAAACACGGATTATTACAATGTTGATCATCCATACTTAAGAAAAGCACGCGTCGCCTGTAATATTGAAATGGAAAGTTTTATTATTTCTCTGAATGTTTGAGATGAGGCTTGAATATTAGTATTATCTGCGTTATTTATAGTAACACAGAAAAATAATGAACACAACTCCTACCCCAGCTATGGTTAGCGGAATGAGAACAGGGTACCCCCGTGGACTGAATAAAGGGTTAAATTCAAAGTTCCGTGATAGCTCCCGATTACAAGAAAGTTCCCGTGTTCGAAAAGAAGATTCCCGAGTCCGACAAATACCTGAAGGCCGGAGGGTATATTGGCTGAAACGTCGTACAAATAACAATAAAGATGAGGACAATAGTCCGAATAACGCAGATAATACGAAAGTTTTATTTTATCTATTTTTTCTTTACACACAACTAACGGTTAAAATTTAGGTAAAAATAACATAAATCGTGTTCTTAGTAATAATTAAATTCATTAAAATCTATGGCCAAGCCAAATTTTCCGGTTTTGATTTTGACGATTTGCAATTTTAACCAACAAATATGCCAGATATTATTTGGAAAAAAATATATTAAACCATAAACACTAATTATCCGGTTTCTAATCTTTGGTTTTATTTTTCCGGTCAAATCCACAGAAGGAAGAATTAAACGGATGTTAAAATATCCGAACAGAAGGATATATTTCCTATTTTTTAAAAAACATTTCAAAGGAATCTTCACACTGCTGAAGCAATTACCTAAAAAAGACACGAATGATTTGTGTCAAGAAGAATCGACAATTAAGATATATTTGTTACACGAGGACATTGAGTTACGAATGGATCGAATTAAACTCGTAAGTCAAGGTAGTTTATTTAACGCGAATCTTTTGATTTGTGAATCTTTTAATCTCTTTACACAGAAGAATATTTAAGTTTCCAAATTTATTACCCCAAAGAAAATGTGCAGATTTCTGAGCAGACGTATCTATTCACTTTTTTTTTATTTTTTCAAAAACGATTTGAAATTTTCTTCACACTACTGAAGCCATTGCCACAAAAAAAAAGCGAAAGATGATTGTCTCGAAGCTTCGACAATTATAATGGACTCATTTTTAAACATGTTTAGTTATTTTTTTTCTATTTAACCTATAGATTGAACCCTAAATGGTACTACTCATCCAGGTCAGTGGACCAGGGAGTAGTAGTGATGAATGAGTACTCCACATTCTGTAGAGATACAGTCGGCGTATCCTACAGCCCCAGCCGAACGTTGTGCAGGACTAGTCAGACTTTTTGGATGCGGTAAGTATGGTAAACAAATGTGCCAGATATTCTTTGGAACAAAACATTTGTTAAAAGACAGAAACCCTGATTAATTATCATTTTCCCATTCTTTGATTTAAAAAAAAAAAATTCTTCAGGCCAAATCCACAGAAGGACAAAGAAATCGTTTGTTAGAAATATGCACATTTTTAAATAGACTTGACTATACACTTATTTTAAAAAATGATTTAAAAAGGTATTTCACCCTGCTGAAGCAGTTACCAAAGAAGACGAGGAAGATGATCGTCACCCGGAGAATTGACAATTATAATGGGCTCATTCTTTATAGGTACTCAATTGGGTCCTCACAGCTTGATGTAGTTTAGCTTCATACCCAGGAAACAAAGTATAGTTAATCAGTGTTTGTAGCAAGACTTTTTGGCGGAGGTTCTAAAAGTTAGGTAAACAAATGTGCCAAATATTCTTACGAACAAAACATAGATTAAAAGACAAAGAAACGCCGATTAATTATCTTTTTTATAACCTTTGGTATGACCACTCCGTTTCAGAGTGGACCTGGGAGTAATGGCAATGAAGGGAAACACCTGCAGAGCTCTAGAATTGGAAACTGACTACAGGGTGCAATTTAGTGTGATACCTACCTTGGCTTTTCAGCATATGCCGTAAAATACAACCAGCCAGCCTAACAGTTGAATAGACAGACTTAAAAACAATAATTATCCTTTGGATATTTTTTGCCTTTTCTGGTCAAGTCTGTACTAGAAGGAAATTTTTTTTTCTTTTTAGCTAAAATATGAAGATTTGATTTATATTCGTGAAGATGATTAAAAAAAAATTGTATAAGTATGGAATTTTTTGGTATTTAATATTTTAAATAGGAGACATCGATTTTTCTTTTCAGAGTGTCTGTGCATTTTCTATTTCCTGGTCGGATCAACGCAAGGGATTTTAATGGGGCATCTTGCGAGGATCCAACTTGTGATTCAGTAATAATGGATCAGTGAGATTTTTTTTTTTGTCACCCTCTACTTAGGCAACGCAGGGTAGCTACTTCTAGTTTCATATAAAGTAGTGAACCTTTTGACTCTCTACACAGTTGAATTGATAATAATGAATTACCTTGAACTAAATATGTTAAATGACAACGAAATGCTGATTAATCATTTTTCTAATCATTTTTTTCTTTTTCTTTTTTTTTTCCAGGGAATAAAAGCCAAAGTAAAACTTTTGCAAAAATTTCAACATGAAATAAGTGCTTGCGTATATTCGTGACTCGTCAAAAAACCATTTGACAAATATAATGAAACAGATGGCGAAGATTTCGAGGAGACGAAAGATGATTGTGTTTTAAAGAATGAATAAATATTCAGGACTTTACATTCGACACACAACACCAAATTGTTGCTGTATTATTTAGATTATTCGGACTATTGTCCTCATCTTAAGTATTATCTGTACATCTGTTCGACTGGTGTGCCCTCGGGCCTTCTTCAGCTATTTCTTGTCTGACTCGAGAACGTTCTCAAAATCAGGAACCTTCTTTTTGACAAGAAGGTTCCAGAGCTCGGCAAGAAATACCTGAAGAAAAGCCGAGAGAACACAGGCCGAAACGTTGTACAGATAACAAAGATGAGGACCTATTCACTAATTTTTTTTTTTTTTTTTTTTTTTTTACCTAGACTAATATTGGGTGTTTTTTTTGGGGGGGTCTAAAAATCTGATCTAGCCTTTTTTTTTTTTTTTTTTTTTTAATTAAAAGAACAAAAACACCCAATATGAGTCTAAAAGAAATGGCGAAATGAGAACAGGATACCCTCGTAGACTGAATATAGGTGGCATGCAAAGTGCCTTGATAGCTCCCAATTACGACAAGAAGGTACCAGAGTTCGAAAAGAAGGTTCCAGAGTCCGACAAGAAATAATTTAAGGTCGGAGGGCACACCGGCCGAAACGTTGTACAGATAACAAAGATGAGGACAATAGTCCAAATAATAGAAATGATCAAGCCTCATCTCAAAAATTCTGAGAAAGATTACAACTTGTTGCAGTTTTGAAATCAGAAAAGACTCAAATTTCCGCCACTTCCTTTTATCACTAATGCAAAAAGACAAAATGTTATATAATACGGGATCATTTCAACATTTCGTGCGCAATCACGTATTGACTTTCGTTTTCGCCGGTACTAATCACGTCTTGAACTTTCAAAATAAACGCTAATTAATAAACGGTTATGAGCCTTTTTCTTCATGCACATTTCCAACTTAAATTTTCCAGTGAAAAATACCCATCACCGTTTTAACAAAAAAATATTTTTCTTTCCTATCATATTGTCCAGGAGAAGGTTTAAAATAATCCGAAACGTTTAAACCTCGACTTAAATATCATTCATGCTTTTTTTTTTTTTTTTTTTTTTTTACTTTTACTTTGATTTTCTAGTTTCTATATATCGTCGGATTCATTTCTATATTATACTTCCAATACGGGATCATGTGAAAGAAGGAATCAAGGGACATAACTCTAATTCACTATTATAGCCATTTTTTTTACATATTAAGTTTCAAACAATTTTTTTTTTTCAATAAAATATGGAGATGTTTTTATAATAGTGTCAATATTTCTAGGGAAGCTACGTATTTACTCGACCCAATCGCCTCGGAGAAAATGTAACAGAAGGTATGGGGCACCAAGCAATAATCGAACTCGATATTTAGCAGTAATGGATCTGCGAGACTAAATCGCTAAAGGTCAATTCCATGTCAAATCATCCAGAAAAAAGTAAAATTGTTACCCGCACCCTTCAATTTTTCTGAAATTTTGTACAGGTTTGGGTTGTGTTAAAGTTAGACATTCCCCAAAATTTGAGCTTCCAATTCCAAAAATTGATGGAGTTATGTCGATTTTTAGCTCTCAAAATTTGGTGGAATTGGCGAAAAGTGGCGACTTTTTGTAATTTATTTTTGTCTGTAAAATGAGTTCTAGAGCTTCCCTGCTACTAGAAATGCTTTTATAAACCAATTTTTAGGAGTAGGGAAGCTATAAAACTCATTTACAGACAAAAATAGATTACAAAAAAATCGCCATTGTTCGTAACCCCCCCCCCCCCTCAAATTTGGAGAGCTAAAAATCGACATAACTCCGACAATCCTTGGAATTGGAAGCTCAAATTTGGGTGATTGTCAAACTTTAACGTAACCCTGTACAAAATTTTAGAAAAATTGAAGTTGGTGGGTGACATGGCCTGGATGATTTGACATGGATTTACCCTAAAGGTACTTACCCAAGCTGTTCGACATGGGTGTCATTAAAAACGATGATCCTGTTGAAATTGTTTTACGGAATAAGAATTATTGATTAATTTAATTAATTAAGTACTTAATTAAAAGAGTTAAGTAAGAAGGAGGCCATACTTTTGTAAACTAAATTCATATTAAATTTTCTTTTAAATAAAATGTCTGAAATTTATGACAGTGTTTGTCTTTTCTTTTATCCAATTTTCTCCTTCGATATCAAAGTTGTAAAATGATATCTATATATAAAAACTCGTGTTCCTGAAAATTTCATATTCAGCAATTTGCACGGTTTCATTTTTAATCATAGCGTGTTGCAAGATGATAACGGTCGTACAAGACCGTTATCATCTTGCAACACGCTATGATTAAAAATGAAACCGTGCAAATTGCTGAATATGAAATTCAAAAATGTAAGCATTTTTTTTTCTTTATTCCCAGGCCACATCAGCCGAAAAAAAAACCTTTAAGGAAATCCCCCCCCCCAAAAAAAAGATGAAATAAATAAAATACACACACATACACACATACAAAGAGAGAGAGAGAGAGAGAGAGAGAGAGAGAGAGAGAGAGAGAGAAGAGAGACTATTCGGACCCTGATATGAGAAAAATTACACGAGGGCTTGAATGCAAGTAATTAAAGATAATTATTAAATATCATGTAATATTCTAGCATAATGGTTCACAGGGGGTTGGATTTATTAGTTTGAATTTAGACATCTCTTTATAACAGTAGAGAAATAGTTGGATCATGAAAATTAGTTGCCAGATATTGTGAAGCTAGCAGAATGACAATAGAATATGATGACCAGTAGTGACGTATCATTTACCTCTTTGCCTACTTTAAACCACTTACAGCGACACTCCCACCGCTATGATCCTACACTAACCCACTAGCAGCGGCTTTCGCATGTGCCCATTGGTTATACTGAAAAACAAAACATAAGTTTAAAAAATGTGTTTTAAAAAATTTGAGTTTAAAAAATTTGAGTACCAATCAAGAATGAATAGAACAAAATGTCTTCGGCATAATATAACCCAATTAGGTTTGACATGCCGTAAAATCCAACCAACTAACAAGGGCTTGAATGCAAACAATATCATGTAATATTCAAGCATAGTGGTTTACATTGAATTTACTGGTTTGAATTTAGATTTCTTTTTAATGACAGGTGGTTAGTTTTGTGTTTGTTTTACGGCATATCAACCTCAGTGGGTCATTTAATGCCAATAAAGTTTTGAAATAAATTCATGCTTAATGGATATTCAATTTTTTTTTTATAAATACATTTTTTCTATTTAACCCATAGATGGGACCCTAACAGGTACTACCACTCCGGGTCAGAGTGGACCAGGGAGCAATGGTGATAAAGGGGTGGTCCACATTCCCCAAACCTCCAAAACTGAAACCTCACCATCAGATAGAGCTTAACATCATTCATAGCCACCGCCTTTTAGCACCCATATGATAAAACGGTTTGGGCAATCATATAGGTGCTAGGGCTTGGTGTGAGCATCCGATTGATTGGAAGGGGTCTCTCCAGCCGCCCGTCTAGCCCCAAAAAGGGCCAAAGTAGTGTATTACAAGTCATGGACTGCTCAACCACCTGGGTTCTATCCTTAAGGATCACGGGTCGCCACCCACGGCCAACAGGTGACCCCACAGGAGGAGTCTTACCCCTCTGCAGAGGGGCAGTCTGTGCATTCTAACGCCCACTGACAGGGCGGAACAGGTGGTTATGATGACCAGTAAATAAATTATTCTATAAAATAACAATAGTTTTTTTAGATTTCGTTAGGAAAAAAGATTATTTAATCAAAAGAATAAAAATTTGAAAAAATTAGAAAAATAAAATTAATGAAAATTTAAAAGTAATATGTCTGGATTTTTAATTTTTATCATTGATAACAGATTTTTAGTTAATAAAATTAAAAACTTTTGTCTGAATTTTTTAGATGAGGTTTGATAATTTGTATTACTTGGATTTTTCATATTTACTACTATATACGCAACCTTTCGACAGAGTTCAACAAGAAACACCTAAAGAAAGTCGGAGATCACATCGGTCGAAATGTTGTGTATATATCAATAAAATGAGCACAGCAGTTCAGAAATTCTACTAACTGCACCTCTGCAGAGGGGGAAGATGACCCCAATGGGGCGATCTGTTGGCCGTGGGTGGCGACCTGTGATGCTTAAGGATGGAGGCCTGGTGACCGAGCAGTCCATGACATGCAACACTCCACTTTGGTCCTTAGTTAGGCGGTCGGAAAGGTCCTCTCTGATCAATCGGTTGGTCATGTCAAGCCCTAGCACCTATAAGGTTGTCCCAAGCCTATAGCCCTTATGGTAAAACCCCAACCCTTTTTCCGCCCTGTCGGCTGGGGCGTTAGAATGCACCGACTACACCTCTGCAGAGGGGTAAGACTCCCCCAATGGGGCCACCTGTTGGCCGTGGGTGGCGACCCGTGATGCTTAAGGATAGAGCCCTGGTGGATGAGCAATTCATGACATGCAATACTCCACTTTGGCCCTATCTTAGGCTAGACGGGCGGTCGGAGAGGCCCCCTCCGATCAATCGGCTGGTCATGTCAAGCCCTAGCACCTATATGATTTTCCCAACCCTATTGCTCTTATGGCAAGCCCCAACCCCTTTTTATCATATGGGTGCTAGAAGGCGGTGGCTGCGGGTCTACATGTCCTGGAAATTACGTTAAACTCTATCTGATGTTCTCCAGTTTTGGAGGTTTGGGGAATGTGGAGCACCCCATTCATCACCATTACTCCCTGGTCCACTCTGACCCGGAGTGGTAGAACCTGTTAGGGTCCCATCTATGGGTTAAATAGAAAAATGTATTTATAAAAAAAATGTATTATCCATTAAGAATTGATTTATTTCAAAACTTTATCGGCATTAAATGACCCACTGAGGTTGATATGCCGTAAAACAAAACAAACCAAACCAACCCAACCCTTTTTATCATATATATGTTAGAAGGTGGTGGCTGCGGGTCTTGATGTCCGGGGTATGGCGTTAAAATCTATCTGATAGTGACGTTCCAACCCTCCCAGTTCCATTCTGACCCAGGGTGGTAATAGCTGTTAGGGTCCCGTCTATTGGTTAAATAGAAAAATGTATTTATAAATGTGCATAAAAACTGAGTATTCATCAAGAATGAATAAAATAACCCAAGGGTTGACATGACATAAAATTAACCCAACCAACTAAAAGCATTTAAAAATCAAACCCACTCTTCCCTTCTATACACATATAAAGGGCAGTTGTGCGTATGTGTATGTCCGGAGGAAACTTTGAAAATAAAATAAATTAACGACACAGTAAATATATATATATATATATATATATATATATATATATATATATATATATATATATACTAGCAAATATATGCACCCTCCGGGTGCAAGTATTTAAGTTTTAATATAATAAAATATATTAAATTAGAAAGGCTAATGAAACTGAATAAGAATGCAGATAAAAAGATTTGGAACAGAGGGGGGTATGATTGAAAAATAGAACAACTCTGAAATGAACTCTTCCATCATTTTCCATTACTCCCGTCTTTCATTGGTAAATCTTTCTAATTAAACTATTTAGTTAAAATAGGAAGTAAAGAATGAAATTACAGTTATTTCTTTTTGTTAAGGGATTTCTTTCAAGATTTATCCCTGAGATTTTTGCTCATATTCATTAATATAAAACCAAACAATTAGAAATCAATAATACTAAGCGTATATTTATTAAAATCAAATTTTTAATATCAATATGGAAATTAGCCTTCCCATTCACACTGTAAACCGCTATTTTGTTGTATATATAAATACAATTGCATGTTATTAGTATGTAGATGTGGTCAACAGTCTTAATGATGTAAAACAATTTTATTAATAATTGAGGTTTAAATAAAAATAAAATCATGGAGAATGTGATGTAAATAACAAAGGGAATTGTGACTTGAATGGTAATATAGTTTCGGTTACAGACATACAAACATATAATCTCCATTATAATAAGATATATATATATATATATGTGTGTGTGTGTGTGTATATATATACATTAAATATCACCAGAGCTTGATTTTTGAGCAAAAATAATAGAGATTTGATTTTATATTCGAGAAGATATTTAAAAAATAAAATTTAAATGATAACAGCATGGATTTTTTTCTTCATTTAATATTTTAGATAGTAGACATTAACATTTCTTTTCAGAGTGGCTGGATCAATGCAAGATCTATTTTTTACATAGGGATTTAAATGGGGTATCCCAAGAGGATTCAACTCACGGTTCAGTAATAATAGATCTGCGAGACTAACTTATTTTAACTTTTAGATATCTTTGTAAATATAAATCAAATCTTCGTAATTTTTGCATAAAATGCAAGAACTGGTGATATATAATGTGTATATATATTTACTTTGTTGTTAATTTTTTTTATTCGAAGTTTCATCCGGAAATACATACATACATACATACATACATATGTACACACCAACTACCATTAATATATGTATAAATAAATTAAGAAAAAACTAGATTCGAACTACACAAAGATGCTGCGTGATTTTTTAAAACAATATTTGGAAGCAGCAACCGAGAAAACAGCAGCTGTACGACCACCTACCTCCAATCTCACATACCTTACAAATAAGAAGATCAAGGCATGTTGGACACTGCAGGAGAAGTACGGGCGAACTGAAGAATAACTACACTTGGACACACCAGTGTCGGCTAATTAGCAACAAGATAAATGTCTCAGCTCTCGATTTCCTCTAGAGGATTTGCCAATAACAGACAGTCTTGATAATGATAGTTTAGAGAAATATAAACAGCATTGATAATGGTTCAGAAAATAACCGAAAATACTTGGTTTATTAATAATAACTCTAAATTGTTAGAAAGCTTGAAAGCATAAAGAAAAATTCAAAACAATGAGTCAATTATTTTAAATCAAATTTATATATATATAACTTTGAAACAATTGAACATGTCCTCAAATGCCTATAATTTCCTGCCTATCCCCCTTCCACGATTCCCCTTTCATTCTCACAAACTTGTGACCCCCTACTACAAAAATCTCTACTGCTATCATTCGTTTGAACCACTACCAATTCTTAATACCTCCCACTACCAATTCTTACTACCTACCACTACCAATTCCTACGTTACTGCTCGTTGTTTTTAAAAACGAGGCACCCGAATGATCCCATCAGTTTCACACCTGAAGATGGCAGATAGACACGCCAAAAGCGCTCTTAAAGAAAACTTTGGTGGATTGCTACACCAGTTCCACCCTGACATTAAAAAGATGACCAGAAAAGAATCGACCAAAAACTCGTCCGACAAGAATCGTCAGTACAATTTAATGAAGCATATATATATATATATATATATATATATATATATATATATATATATATATATATGAAGAGTGAAGGATTGAATAAATCCGACAAAATGTGGTTGAGAGTAGACGAAAATGGGGATATAACAACACAAACGACTATATTCAATTAATATTTCGCCTCATTATTAGTTGAAGCTTCGTCAGAATTTATTGACTTAAGGGCTTGTACATTCTGCTTTTATACTGAAAAGGTAAATGGGAGGGGGGAAGAGAAAAGGGGAGGGTCATTGGTGTGTAGTCTAGGGGAATGAGAAGAAAATCGGTGGTGGGCTTAGTATATGTAAAAATAGTGTTTTCATTTTTATGGGGTCAGTCTGTTGACTGAAGAGAAATTTGATGTTTAGAGAGTGGGTCAAATGTGTGAGATCAAATGTGTCATCAAGGAACAGTAGATATTTTTGTTTGAAAATATTTTAGAGAAATCCTTAAATATTTTGTTGAGATAAATGCTTTTACTTTCTTTTTTTGTTTGAAAGTTAATTGGATGAGGGTAGGATAGAGGGAGAGTAAGATAGGAGTGGTGGGGATTTTTGTATGCATGTGGATATGTTGTCTTTGAAGAAATCTGATAGTCAATTGTGGGATGATGTTGGTCAATGTGCTATGATGGTTTGTCATTTGATTTTAATAAATATATGCTTAGTATTATTGATTTCTAATTGTTTGGTTTTATCTTATTGAATATGAGCAAAAATCTCGGGGATGAATCTTAAAAGAAATCTATTAACAAGAAGAAATAACTGTAATATTATTCTTTACTTCCTATTTTAACTAAATAGTTAAATTAGGAAAATTTACCAATGAAAGACGGGAGTAATGGAAAATGATGGAAGAGTTAGTTTCAAAGTTGTTCTATTTTTCAATCATACTCCCTCTGTTCCAAATCTTTTTATCTACATTCTTATTCAGTTTCATTAGCCTTTCTAATTTAATATATTTTATTATATTAAAACTTAAATACTTGCACCCGGAGGGTGCATATATTTGCTAGTAGAGTTAATGATTAGAATGTACTTAGTTTGATCTGTCCTGGGTTCTCCACTCCTATGACCCTCTGCCAAACTAAACTTCATAATATATATATATATATATATATATATATATATATATATATATATATATATATATTTGGGAATAAAAAGGCCTTAAATACCATGGTATCGTGATTATGGACCATTTCCACTCGAGAGCATGCTCAAGAGCTTCTTCAGATCACTGATATATTTTATTTAGACAGGCACATGGCCAAACTCACCCCTAAATGAGGGGGGAAATGTATGAATATAAAAAGAGTTTGGCCATGTGCCTGTCTAAATAAAATATATCAGTGATCTGAAGAAGCTCTTGAGCATGCTCTCGAGTGGAAATGGTCCATAATCACGATACCCATGGTATTTAAGGCCTTTTTATTCCCAAATAACTTTGCTCTGTTTACAATAATTAAACATTGAGCTCTCACACGGAACCTGAACTCTACAACAAACTACGGGTAGAGAATTAGGACCCACCTAGAATCACCTTGTACCAAGAAACTTGGTACCACACCAAAGTATATATATATATATATATATATATATATAGACTATAAATTAAACAGTCATTGATAAACTTACACAATTCCTGTATTGTGACATAAGCAGTGATGTAGTTTGGTTACAGAAAGACACTGAATCTCCATTATATATAGAGATAAATGTGCAAGAAGGTGGTGGTTAAGGGTCTTAGTGTCCTGGGTATGATGTTACATTTTGACCATTTTGAAGAGGTATACTTCTGTTTGGATTTTTTAAAATCCATTTTCGAATTTGATTTTGTTCTCTCAGTGGCGTTCTAGCTTGCCTATTCCTAGAATTTTTCAGAACACCATTTCCACACATACTAAGCCGCCCCGATTTTCTTCTCATTCCCCCAGACTACACACCAATAACTCCTCACCTTTTCTTTCCCCACCCATTCACATTTTCACTATAAAAGCAGAATATACAAGCACTTAAATCAATAAAATCTGAGGAAACTTCAACGAATAATAAGGCGAAATATTAATTGAATATAGTCGTTTATGTTGTTATATCTACGTTTTCCTCTATTCTCAACCACATATATATGTGTGTGTATATGTATATATACATATGTGTGTGTGTATATGTATATACGTATATATAGAGAGAGAAACTGAGAAAGAGTGGGTGAGAGAGAATACACACACATATGTATATATATATATATATCTTATTATAATGGAGATTGTGTGTTTTTCTGTCTGTAACCGAAACTATATTACTACTCAAGTCACAATTCCCTTAATTATTTACGTCAAATTATCCATGATTTCATTCTTTTAAACCTTCAGTTATTAATAAAAATTGTATTACATTATTAATACTGTTGACCATATCTACGTACTAATAACATGCAATTGTATTTATATATACAACAAAATAGCGGTTTACAGTTTGAACAAGGAGGCTAATTTGCATATTGATATTTAAAATTTTATTTTAATAAATATGTGCTTGGTATTATTGATTTCTAATTGTTTGGTTTTATCTTAAGAAATATAAACAAAAATCTCGTGGATAAATCTTAAAAGAAATTTATTTACAAGAAGAAATAACTGTAATATTATCCTTTACTTCCTATTTTAACTAAATAGTTAAATTAGGAAAATTTACCAATGAAAGAGGGGAGTAATGGAAAATGATGGAATAGTTAGTTTGAAAGTTGTTCTATTTTTCTATTATACCCCCTCTGTTGCAAATCTTTTTATCTGCATTCTTATTCAGTTTCATTAGCCTTTCTAATTTAATATGATATTTTATTATATCAAAACTTAAATACTTGCACCCGGAGGGTGCATATATTTGCTAGTATATATAGTCTTTCTTCTTGTATACTGGTTGCCTTACTAAGGTTAAAGAGCCCATCCAGCCCACCCTAATATTTACCCATAGTTGGGGGAGAATACCTGGATGCATACCTTTCCCAAGGGTGTTGACGCCATGTGAGATATTAAAATTTTCGTCCAGGATTTAACTCTTTTCGCTGTGTCCACTTCCAACGACAATAACGATTACTCGACATGCCTCCAACAGAGAGAGAGAGAGAGAGAGAGAGAGAGAGAGAGAGAGAGAGAGAGAAAGAGAGAGAGAGAAAGAGAAAGAGAAAGAGAGAGAAAGAGAGAGAGAGAGAGAGAGAGAGTAGAAAAATAAGATATTCCGAAAAAATATTTTTATGGTAAAGTTGACGTTTAAACGTTTCGGTTTATGGTATACCTTCGTCAGGACAATACAAAAGAATCGAAAGCATTATTGTATGGACAATCATGGATGATTTTAAAGTAATGCGAGTTAAAAAATGTATCTAGAGAAAAGGCTCATAACTGTATTTTGGCAAGCGTTCCTTTTGAAAGTCAAGACGTGATTTGTACACGTGAAGATGAAAGTCAAGACATGATTGGTATATACGATTAGCACACACACACACACACACACACACATATATATATATATATATATATATATATATATATATATATATTTGCGTGTGTGTGTGTCTGTGCTCGTTTGTGTAGGTACTCGTGCGTGCAAAATACGATCACTATATTCAATTTCATGTCTAGATGCTGGGAATAAACGATGCGTAACCAACTATATGTAACTCTATTACGAGGAGCTGGTGGTAGGTGTGGCACTCCACCTCAGACGAAAAATTAATCTCCCTGATCTAGCGCTAGTGAAAAGGGGTTAGACTCCTTCGCTGTCCGGTTGATACCGACAACATGCCACTTCGCCGACTTTACTTATAGTTATTTACTAAGCTTAGCTTAGATGTGGCACAAGGCCAGGGTGTGGTGTGCCCAATGAGAAATGAACACACTAACAATGGTCTGATAATCTAGCTCACACCACGTATGGTATCCAGACCGACTTTACTTATAACTCCAACTGTAAACACTTTTGGTATGACTAGGCTTCCATACTTCTAAGAGTAATAACCCCATTATCTTGCAGAATGGAAGTGCTCTCCTAAAAGGAGTATAAATTGATATAGTTAAAACTGTAAACCGTCTTGGCATGTATAGGCTTCCATACTTCTAAGGGAGGTAACTTCGTTGTATTGCGCAACGGAAGTGCTCTCCTAAAAGGAGTATGAGTGGATATAAATGATCGTGGTCATATTGTCCAAAGTGATCGGCTTTTGTGCTGTTAACAGGCAACATTTCACTTGCTCTTTACGTCTTGTAACGAGTATGGCAGCAATCATCATTGGGGATGGAAGGAGGAATGTACTCTACAGTTATGGGAAGGGAATAACCTGATAACTTTTATAATCCCACCGTAACTACAAAAAATCCTGCACGAATCCAGAAACTTTATTCACTTTCATCAACCATTAAGAAAGAGCCATTGCATTTTCTCCCGCTTAAATTGTCTACAAGGCTGGAGTCTTTCAACAATGGATGCGACGAAATCTCAAATAGCGCCAACACAACTATCGGTAAATATTAGAGCGGGCTAGCTGAGCTCTTTAACCTTAGTGAGGCAAACAGTCTACTAGAAGAAAAACTTTCTTTCAACAAGACAACCAACTACTCCGTGAGTATAATATTTAACGAATTGTAAAGTTTCCATTTCGCTTAAAATATAACTTATTTTTATTTCTTTTTAATCTTTTGCTTGAATGTGAATATTGTCGAATTCTTTCTACCGACTGGTTGGGTGGTGGTGATGTTTTGACTATTGTAACCCAATAACGTTAAAGAGATTCAATACGAAAAAGAATTGTTGGTTGATCTTTCAATTTTTATCTGAATCTTGGGTAACAATGTTGTAGGTTGTAATGAATTGCCTTTTTAGTCCAGTTTCCATTATTTCAAAAGTATAACTTATAAACCTTACATCTTGTAACGAGAATGGCAGCAATCATCATTGGGGAGTGAATAACTTGGTAAATTTTTGTAATCCCACCCTGACTAAAAAAAATGATAAAATACACGAATCCAAAAACTTTCCTTCATTAAAGATGTGAGGAGAATTTTCTCCTCCCCCTCTCTTTATAACTTGGTAGCGAGTTGGTTAAACGTGCAATTCCACATTCTTCCACTCAACTAATTGACCCAGTACGAGTAACAGTGGGTCGCATTTTTGAAGTGGTTAGCTGTAAAGCCCACTAAATTTCGCAACCACTTTATTTACCTGGTCTGGTGGCTACCCCACTAAAGCTCGCTACTGGCCCCTCCCCGCTGCGTCGGGATAAGCGCCTTATATTTTTCGCGACAAAGAGTCATGGCGTTTTCCCGCAGATTATATTTTCTACAAGGTCGGCATTTAAAAGGTGATTAAGAGTCTTTTAATTGTTTTCCCGGCGACTTACACACAGCATCATTCCGTTGAATATACTAGAGTTTCTCTATCAACTAAGTAACCAACTAACTATTCGGTGAGTAAACTGTTCAACGAGTTTCATGAAAAAGAATCTATTTTTATTACATAACTTTCCTCTATTCTCAACGACATTTTGTAGGAAATATTCAAAACCTTCTCATTTTTATTACAGTAAAAATCTAAGCTTGCCATTTCTTTGATCTCCTGTTTGCTTGAATGTGAAACTGATTTTTTTTTTCTACTGATTGGTTTGGGAGGATAATGATGGAACTAATTTCTCCATATTAAATTGAGAAAACTAATAGTAGTACTCTCACTTGCTTCTTATCCAAGTCATGGGTAACAAAGTAAGTTACAACGAATTATATTTTAAAACCTTTTTTATTTATTGGTAAAGTTCTGAAAACACTTACTTGCCTGCAATATTGGGAGAAAAACCCGAAGACTGCCTTAGTGATATTTTTTAACATATTTCAATCATTTTGATAGGTTGAAGAGATGTCTCATTACCAGCTTTTTAAATTTTTATTTAAATTTTTTTTTTTAAATTTTCTATTTCATTTTATTTTTAATTTTAAAAATTTTTTTATTTTTTTTTTATTTATTTATTTATTTTTTTTTTTATTTATTTATTTATTTATTTTTTTTTATTTATTTATTTATTTTTTTTTTTTTTTTTTTTTTTTTTTTTTTTTTTTTTTTTTTTTTTTTAGAACAATTACTCGTAATTTCCACTCTGTTGGCAGAGAAGGGACTAGTTCATTTCTCCTTTAATTTACTATTACGAGACCTACAGAAGTTTAGGTAATATCGAACTTCCTGCTTAAATGTCGCAATAAAAGACGAGTTTTTTTTTCTAAAGTTTTAGATATTTTGATATCAAGCACACTTCTGGGTTGCTTTTCCGCTAGGTATTACAATGAAAATCAAATCTTGACTCTTATTTGTTCGGAATGTGAATATTGTCGAAGTTTTATTTTTACCGACTGGTTGGGAGAGGGTGACGTCCAGACTATTAGTAACGTTGGAAGTATACTCTATATGAAAAGTAGAATTGTGGGTTGATCTCTTACTTGCTTATTAAAGTCCTAGTCAACTAACAGTATTAGGTTGAAATGAATTGCCTTTTTAGTCGTTGCTTACAAGCAGCGTACTTCCATCTTTATAAAATTAACTTTTAATTTGTGTAACCGACATTTAATAAAATCAACACAAACGCTAGACGGGTGAAACCCTTTCCTTTTATTTTCATATCTCCGGCAAATGAAGTCTCATCACCTCAAATGTGATCTACAGCAAAATGTGTTGAGGAAAATGAACTTCCTCGTTTTTTAGTTCAACGACCACCACACAAGAGCATGGATTCCTTTAGCTTTACCCCCCCCCACAATAAGCTTCCATTCAGGTAAGTGTAAACTTAGAATAATTATATAACCATCACATGTAACACTTTATATTTAGATCCCGTCTTGTCCTGTCGTCGGGTCTTTGAATACCCACTGTATCACCCGTAAAGGTATAACTCCCCGATCCCTTTCAATTGTTTTGGTTATGACATCAAACTACATCCAGTGGTGATGTTCCAGTCTGGATTGTGGATTACCCCTTCTTTGCGTTTACCTCTCGGTCAAATTTTACCCGGAGTGCTAGTAACTGTTCGGGTCAAATGTTTGGTCTATTTCATTTAATTCATAAATGCAATCTCCTGAGGAAGAAAGCAGGAATAAAGATAGCGTAGTAATATATACATGTGGTTGGTGTCTACTTTCCTTTTGATTGGTCGAATTGGTAAATAAATACCTTGTCACCACTCACGAAGGTACTACGTTTTTTTTTTTTTCTGGACTAATTCTACAAGACCTAAGGTTACGATTCCTTTTTACCCACTTGCAAGGTCGCAACAAGGTTTGTTGCAAGCCTTTTCACCGTTTAAACTTGACCAGGAGGTCTTTATTTGTTTCCTCACCCAAGTGAACTGGCAATTCGCCAAAATATTTTAGATATTCCATTGCATCTTCAATTTAATTTTTCCATCTTTTCACCCAGGTATGATATCAAGTATGCTTTTCTTGCACCCAATTGTATTGTTTTAATAATCCTTAGGATTACTTGATACTATTCCCTGTATACAAACCAATGATTAGAGATTGATAAAAATATTTTTGGTTGTCGTGGGACGTTAAAATACAAAACTTTTTACAAATCAAATTTTAGCATTGAATAATCAATGTGCTATTAAACAACCGAAACTAATTAGTTGCGTTAAAATAAATTTGTCCAGTTTGTGTATTAGTCCTAATAATCCTTTAAATGTGAGATTGCATTTTTACTCTTAATTTTACATTGTTTATTTTCATTTCCTTATATCAAATATTTCTTTTGAACACAATTGTTTGGTTTCAATCTTTTATTTGCAGCGTGTCAACTCCTTACGGAGTGTCTGAATACCAAAAATTTGATTAATACGAAAATGTTTAGAATAAAATATTTTAGATCTCTTAATTCCACTGTTTATATCCGGGTAAAATATCAAGTATTCAACCGAATTTAGTTTTACTAATCCTGAGTATTTAATTTTATAACTTCAAGCAATTAAATGATTAGAGGAATAAAACTTAAAAATAGAAAATATTAAATGTTTGATTACCATCTTAATTTTGTTGGAAATTAAATTTGAAAATGGGACACGCAAAAGAGCTACTAAATTCAATTTGATCATATCCGTATTTCGACTTCTTTATTTATTTTTTTTTTTAATTTTTTTTTTTTTTAATTTTTTTTATCCGTCTCCTTCTCGGACATCTAAAAGTTTTTTGCCAAAATAATCTATAATCGAAACCAAATAATTACGTTGATAAATTCTTTCATGTCCTGGTTGACATACCTTATTAACCGTTAGGCAGATAATTTGTAACTGCAGTTTGACTAAATCTCTTCGCATGTACGCTATTCTATCCATTTTTCCAATACTCTAATAAACCTCCATTCTATTTCAGATCTAGGACTGCTTATGGTAGTCCATCACAATACCGACATGATTGGAGCAGCGAGAAGGGGATTTTATCGTCTGAAAGTGAATCTATAAAACCATCACACAAATCTGGAATCGATGAAATAAACTGAAAGCAACTTCAACACTCCAGAAAATCGCAAAGAAAATACTTGGGAATAGAAGACGGCATTAGTGTTATCATCTCTAAGGATCTGCCTGACATGTGTCTTTTGGAGATTCTGTAAGGTGAGTCTAGCAAAGACAAACAAATGGTCATATTAAAGGCAGGTTTATTGGATGGCAAAATCTGACCGATAAACTGTAAAAAATTTTAAGCCCTTTTAAGAGACTAACATGGTACACTATTTTACTTGAGTATAAAATATGAAAATACAAATTTATTGATATCACAATTACCCTGAAAAGTAACTCTAATGAATTAAACAAGACTAAAGTTAGATATCAGCTACAGAAAAATCTATCTACCACTTTTTTCTTTATTATAAAGAACCAGTGATTATATTATATTTGTAATAGTTATATTCTTTTCCTAATTTCATCTGGACATGCATACAAACCAACTGTCCTTTATATATAGATAGATGAAATTGATATTCGCCTTTGAACTGAAATTATTTACATAAATATTTTATGTGCATATTAATATCGGCATTAAATATCTATTTTTGCATTAAATAAACCATAAGACGTTGCTATACTGTTAAATAACCTAAACCAAATAATTACGTTAATATTAAATTCTTTATTTTCTTTCCATTATTGATATTTCATGTTTGTCAGATACGTTGTTAGTAGAGGTTGAGTAAATATCTCCATTTTGTTTCCACTACATTAAAAGTTATATTTATTTCAGATCTAGGTCTACTGATGGTAGTCCCATCGCAATACTGACACGAATGGACAAACAAGAGAATTTCCTCATGAAAGGGACTTTAACCAGTCACACAAATTTGCAATCCACGAAATAAATTGAAAGCTGTTTCAAAACTCCAGAAATTTGCAATGAAAAGTACGTGAGAACAGACGTATTGCATTAGTGTTCTCTAAGGATTGTCTTAAAGTCTGACTTTGGAGATTTTGTAAGGAGTCTCGCAAAGACGAATCACTGGCCATGTTTAAGGTTGATTTATTCAATGATAAAATCTGACCTATAGACTGTCAGTTTTCTAAACACTTTTAAGAAACTAACAGGGTACTTCTTTTTTTTTTTTTTCTTCTATAAAATATGAAAAGAAATTTATTGATATTACAATTAATCGGAAAATTAACTCTAATGAAACGAACAAGCCTAAAGTTAATTATCAGCTACCAACCTTTTTATTGACAACTAAAAATGGCGGAACTGGTACTTCCGCTTTCCTTCTAATGGCGAGTCTGATACTTCCGGCTTCCGAAAATTCCGAGAACAGATCCTAAAAAATGATAGTAAATCTCTTACAATGGATATGAACAAATTCGAAATGACTGTTCAAGTTGGCGAACCTTTGCCAGTTTACTACTACTTTTATGCGGAGTCGGAGTTGTCCGTGTCGGTCTGTACGGCGATGTTTGTAACGAGTAACATCAGACGACTTGAAGACCCAACGGATTTTTTTTAAAGTTCCGGATCAAAATGCAATCTCTTGAGAAAAACTCTCGGCATTTATCTCTGAACCATTCCAATCGACGAGGAATATTACTTGTAACCTGGAGGTTGTGAGTTCAATCTGTATCCTCGTGAGGTAATTCATTTTACCTCTCGCTATTATGTGTATGCCCTGTTTGGTTAAAGATCATGGAGCTTTTCTTTGAACTCTCATTTTTTTAATAACTAACATAAGATTTCAGTCTCCCTTCTTGAAATCTTTAAAACGGGTATGGGCAACTTTTTCAAGATGCGGATCACACTATTAACAAATTCCTCCTTTTTTTTTTAAGGTACCTCCAACCATTTTTATTTAAGATTATACACATAAGCATATGACTTACAAATATAAAATTTTTCGATAAAAAAAATTTAATTTATGTGTATATCACTTTAATCTTTTTTTTAATTTTTATCCTTCCGTCTACTAAAGACGATGGCGTAGTGTCCTTTTTATCTCCAACTACATGAGTGGCTGAACAGACCAATTTTTGAATGGCAATCTCTGGTGCACTGACTGCAAACAGTGCTTGCTGGTGTTGTCTCGCCTTCTTTCTGGCTCTTTTCTGTTGCAGCATTTTCCGCGTTTTCACTCTTTCTCGTTCATTCTTCAACGGAGGCGCCAGGTTGCACGGTCTTCTGTACAAGCCTCCCATATGTTGATGTGGAATGTCTTAATGTCCTCTTGCATACCTCTTTAAAGTGCAGGCGTGGTCTCCTTACCGGTCGGTTGCCTTCTACTAATTCGCCATACAGTAGGTATTTGGGTATGCGGCCTCTGTTCCTGTTTGCTAGTTCCAGAACATCTGTGTTGGGCAGTTTGTCCTGCCAGCGTAGGCATCTGAGGTGGAAATTGTCCAGTTTCCTCTCGTGGCATGAGTATGTGACCCAGGCTTTGCTACTGTAGAGGAGAGTACTGGGAACGCACGCTTTGTAGACACGGGGTTTGGTTCTCTTAGGCTGGCATTGTCCCAGACTTACTATCTGGCTCAGTTTGGGATAAATGTGATTACCACACTAAAATGGTGACTTTTATTACTGTACCTCGAGCATTTTTACTACACGTTTTCTCTCCTTGGTAAAAAGATCTTTCCTATACAAATTAAAGTATTGGTAATACTTTACTCATTGGAATTAATACACTGTCTACCGTAATAATTTTTAAATCAATGTATTCAATATGAATATGGTCCGTGTATCTATTATAATAAATTAGAGAAAATAACTTGGTGTATTAATAAATTGGTGTTTGATTGTTACCACCTTACGAATAGGGAAAGCTTGATTTATCTTTCTTTGGTAAAAAGATCTTTCCTATAAAAATTAAAGTATTGCTAACACTTTACTCATTGGAATTAATACTGCTGCCTGCTGTAATTAAAAGGAATGTATTCAATATGAAATTTGATCCGTTGTATACCTTTTTAGCATAAGTGTTCTATAAGGTTGTAACAAACACCAGTTTAATAATACACATAAAGTTATTTTTTCTAATTTATTGGTACACGTATTACACCAGTGAATTTAATGTCTTGACAACTTTGAGGGAATTTGATTAAATAATTTATAATTTTTTTTTTTTAATATTAAAGTCCTTCTTGGTTCTATCCAAGGATCTTAAAGATTCTTTTTCATAAAATAGCGAATGAATTTTCGCTATTCACAACGTACAATAAGAAACTTCGTCCCATATAATCAAAGGTTGATAATCCCATCCTAGATTAAAGCCTGAAATCGGATAATCAAATCTTCAACTTATCCTTCTTACAATGTCCATTTAGTGTACAAGAGAACCATTCTGCAATGTTGGTTTTAAGTCCAAAAGTTTTAAATTAGTTTGTTCCATTTTAACAAGGAAAAAAAAAAATTCAAGCGTATATACCCATCAATTGTAATAGACCAAAAATACTATTACTTCTACACTTAATTTTTACTAATCCTATTTAAAAAAAAAAAAAAATTTTGCTATTCCTAATCTAATTCTTAACTAACCTTAATTCTGCCAACATTACCGTCGGGGTTAGTCCTCTTTTCCCCCTTTTTTTTTTATTTTTATTTTTTACTTTTTTTGTTAGTTCGAAAAATACAATATTGTACAATACAATGTATTACAGTTAGTATTTAGTTGGACAAGTTTTTTAATGTCCAGGACATTCATTTTCGGGGGGTATTTAGTTGACACTCCCTCGTTGTCTGGCTGACACCGACAAGTCACTCCACCAACTTTAACATACTTCCGTTCCTCTGCTGTGAAGTCCGCTTTTTACGCCTCGTAAAGAGGAGTGAATTTCTATTTGTTGGTCTCTGACCATTTTTTTTTTTTTTTTTTTTTTTTTTTTTTTAATGAATGAAAATCTGATATATGGCTACCACAGAGGGGTGAGTAAACACGTAGATAATATTATGCGCATTTTTAAAATTGGTTTGTCCTTATAAGCTGGATTGCACCCTGGTCCACTCCGAACCGGAAGGGTCCCCCGTTCTATGGGTTAAATAGAAAAACATGAGTTTTCTCCCCATAAGCTGGTCTCATCTGAAGATTTCTCCTATTTCCGTTTCTCTGAAATGCAGTTTTCTTAATTTCTCGCGAGGAAAAGTGAACAAATTAGCGTTATCACTTCCGTGTGCTCACGCCCTCTTTCCCTTATTCTTTTTTACACCTTTTCTGGGCAGCATATCCTTTTTCTTGCTATTTTAAATGATAAAGGAATAGTCCATTATTTAGTTGAGGTGACGACACTAAGAAATAAGAACGGATAAGCAACACCAGATAATCAGGATTTACATTTTTACATTTAATCTTGGCCGGTCTCATTTTTAGCCAGAGGGTGGTTCAAGATAACAGTCGTACTTTAAGGAACATGAGTATTTTAAAACCATTTGTTTGTCCGTCCTATAAGCTGGTCTCATCTGAAGATTTCTCTTCCATCTCTTATTTGGCATTTCGCAAGGAAAAATGATTTTTTTCCTCTCGTCTTTCCTATCCATCGCTCCAACTTTACCTGATGGGTATTGTTTACTAAGACCTGTGGATATACCACAGTATAATTTATCACAAGGTTTACTAAAGAGCTATTGCGAAATGGTTTCAAAATAGTTCAGTATGTAAAAGGTGCAATCTTGATCTTTTGTCTTTATATTGTCATTGTTCGTGGTAAACATATTAGCGTTATCACTTCCGTGACCTAAGCCCTTCAATCTTTTATATTCTTATCCTTTTTCTGGATAGCATGTCCTTTTTTTTTAAATTTCTTTCTTTCTTTCTGGTAAAAAAGAATGGTCCATTATTCAGTTGAGGTGACGACACTAATAACTATGCGGATAAACACCAGATAACTTTTGCATTATAACCACCGAAAGATTATATTCCAATAGTGATTTTACAGCTGATAGTGTGTTTGAGAATAGTATGAAGTGCTGGTGGAATTACGGCTTCTTTGGCGTAGATATTCATTTTGGAATGAGATGCGATTCTTCCATAGTAATCCACTATTTAATAATATATATTGGAAGCGTTTACAGGTCGATCCCAAATTCATTCTATCCATTCTATAGTTATTTATAGAATTGCATAACTTTTTATTTTTAACCTTTACATATCGGGTCCCATTGCCTACTCGGTTCAGTTTACTTCCGTTTTGACACATCCGCTATTGCGAAATGGTTTCAAAATAGTTCAATATGTAAAAAGTGCAATCTTGATCTCATTTCTTTATATTGTCACTGTTCGTGGTAAACATATTAGCGTTATCACTTCCGTGAGCTAAGCCCTTTCATCTTTTTATTCTTTCTCATCCTTTTTCTGTGTAGCATGTCCTTTATTTCTGGTAAAAAAGGAATGGTCCATTATTCAGTTGGGGTGACGACACTAAGAGCTATGCGGATAAACACCAGATAACTTTTGCATTATAACCACCGAAAGATATTTCAATAATGATTTTACAGCTGATAGTGTGTTTGAGAATAGTATGAAGTTCTGGTGGAATTACGGCTTCTGTGGCGTAGATAAATTCATTTTGGAGGCTTTTGTCTATGAGATGCGATTCTTTTTCCTTCATTTGCGTTTATTTTGAACCTTTACATATCCGGTCACATGACCTCCCAGGTTCAGTTTACTTCCGTTTTGACACATCCGATTCAGTTTTGACCAATGGATTTAGAGCCAACTTAATCAGTTGACCTATATTTGCGACCTTGTCGTCTAGGGGACGGGTTTTGTATATTTTGTTAAGGGGTATTTTCTATACTCGCTCGATTCTTTCCATTATTAATGTTTTACAGTCATATAATGGGTTCTATTAGTATCATAAGTCTTAGTTAGTATTGGATACTTAGTTCTGTGGTGTAGATAAAAGGTTAATTTGGGAGATTTTTTTTTCTTTTGATATACGACCACTTTTTCCTAGTAATCTGTCATAAAATATCTTTGAAGCGTTTGCAAATTCAGACATAAACTCTATTCATTATAGTTATTTTTATAATTGCACAATTTTAGTATCGATAATGTGAATAATTTTCGTGAGTTCCTTTTCTGCGAAATAAATAAAAAAAATCGTCCTTGTTTCTCTGCGCGTACAAAACAATAACCTTTCCAATCTGGGGAGCTAGCACGTCATACGGTGTAGTCAATATCCTACGACATACGATTCTTCCATAGTAATCCACTGTGTAATAAAAGATGTTGGAAGCGTTTACACGTTGATCCAATATTAACACTATCCATTCTATAGTTATGTATAGAATTGCATAACTTGAGTTAATCTTTTTTTTTTTTTTTTTTTTTTTTTTTTAATTCTTTTACCCATAACATATCCGGTCACATGACCTCCTACCAGGTCAAGTTTATCTCCCCTTTCCATTACTTTTTCGATATTGTTGCGTGAAACTCAATAGGTATGAAGGAATCGTTATTAACTTCCCTTGATCAACATGTCCGGTCACATGACTACCACCAGGTCGAGTTTGTCTCCCCTTTCCATTACTTTTTCTATATTGTTGCGTGAAACTCAATAGGTATGAAGGAATCGTTATTAACTTCCCTTGATCAACATGTCCGGTCACATGACCTCCCACCAGGTTCAGTTTAGTTCCTTTTTGCCACCTGATTCGGTTTCTTTTGACCAATGGATTTAGAGCTTTGTTGGATGACCTCTACTTGCGACCTTGTCACATCCTACCTTTGGAATTTCGTTTATTATATGTATATGAGAGCATTCCCGCAACGACAGATTTGATTGGTGCTGACCACGTGATCACATCGGAAATTATTGGCTCTTTTAACAGAAATTATTCTTCCAAAATTCCTTAACTTCACTTAGTGTCCATTTATTAATACCCCTTCCAGTGATGTCATTATCAAGGTCCTGCCTCGTTCTGGTGTTGCGTAGGTGGTTTCGTCTGATTTTGAAGAGTGATGATTGGGTTTTCTGTATTTGGTGGTTTTATTTTGAGAATAGTATGAATTTTTCTTGGAAATAAGGATTCTGTGGTTCATTTGGGAGAACTAAGAGAATAATGCTCATGTCTAATTTTTCCTCTTGTAAAATTATTCCAATCGATGAGGGTATCAAATATTTTCTTGAATGAAATGGTCCATGTTCAATAAATGATCTTGTCGGGCATTAAAAATCTTCCTATGATTCATTCAAGTCCAAAGTATTCCAATACCACAAATCTGCGTCACTTGTCTTAGAATATTATTTTGTTCCCCCCCCCGTAAGATTGGATATTTCCTTGTAACTGGTAAATTGTCACATTCAAGACAGACAAAACTTTCATTGGAAACGTTTGTAGTAATCATAACAACAATTTGATTATTCAAGTGTTTTGTTCTGTTTGTCGTTTCATTCTGGTGATATCACTATGTATCCGTATTACAAGTGATAATAGATTTGGACATTTACATTCCAAAGTATAAAACGATTTGTATGACCTTCTTTAATGTAGGCTTGAACCTGGAATCACTGAACATTGAATTTACAGTACGAAGTTTCAGATGATTTTCCCAACATTTGAAACTTCAGTAAATTTTCTTGTATCTTCCATATAGGTAATTGGATGTTTTTTTTTTTTTTTCTTTGCATCCGTCCGTCTACTAAAGACTAAGACGCAGTGTCCAATTTTTCATCTGCAATGCGAGAGTGGCTGAACAGACCAATTTTTGAATGACAATCTCTGGTGCAGTAACTGCAAACAGTGATGCTTGCTGGAGTCGTTGTCTCTTCTTGCTTTTGGCTCTTTTCTGTGGCGACTACGTTTTTGTATATTTTGTTAAGGGGTGATTCTCGTGAACTTTTATGGTTACTTCATTTAATGACCAAACTGTTTTTCTTTTGAGGTTGAAAAGATTTATTGGTTTGTTGTATCCACATGTTTTAGTGATTTTGTTTTTGAGAGGGGTCTTAATATTTTTAACCATTTAACCCTATTCCGATTGGCTATCCTCATTGATACGGCAACTATAACTGTTTGCTGGTGTTGAGGATATTAGCGTTAAGTTTGTTTTGTTCTCGTTTTATTTTAGTTTAACTTTAATTTTTTTCGTATGCGTCCGATTACACAAGTGATGAGGTTCACGTATATCCTACTTCGAAATATAAACGATTTAATGGCAATCCTTAATGTGGGCTCGAACCTGAAATCGGTTGACATTTAACTTTTGATATAGGTAGTTGGATATTTCTTTTGGGTAATTTGCTTAGGATTGTGATTATTTTAAATTATTTGATCAATTTAAGTTCTTCTAGTGGAAAGTTTTTGAACTTTGTTAACGGGTGTTTCTCATGTTGACTTAACAGTTTTTTTTTTGAGGTAAAATGTTATTGGTTTGTTGTACAACCGTGTTGGGTTAGTTGTATGTGTCTAGACCTTTCAGTATAAAATATTTGAATGACAATATTTAATGTGGTCTTGAACCTGAAATCAGTTAACATTCCACTTACATTCGAGTGTGATATTAGATAATTTACAAGGTAGCTAATCAAGCTAACAAGATTTAGGAAACGTCTGTATATTATTGTGGGTTGTAGCTTGGGCGTTTTTTTTTTTTTTAACGACACTTCCTATTTTCCAATCTTTGAAACGTCTGTATATATGTCAATATATCCCGGTGATATTTTAAAATATAGGTAGTTGGAGGTTTCCTCGAGTAATTTGCTTAGACTTGTGATTGTTTGATACTCTATGGAGGTTTGTCTAAGGGACAGTTTTTTTTATTTAAAGGGGTGTTTTAAACAGACCTTTATATTACTTCCCTTTAACGTCCAAACCTTTTTCTTCGAGGTTGAAGATTTATTATTGGTTTGTGGGTCATCTGTATGTGTCTAGTGTTTTGGTATTGAATACAATGTGCGTTTTTAGGTTTTTTATTGTAGTTCTCCAAGGCTTATGTTTATGTTAAGTTGCCTTGATCCATGGACGTTAGTTTAGGGAACAATATTAGTAGATTTTGTTAAGGGGTCGCTCTAAATCTTTAGCTTCTCTCTCAAAGTGTTTATAAGTTTTATACAAACATGTTGGGTATCTTGAGGTTTAGGTGGTATTGGATACCTAAATTTTCTTTCCTTAATTTTAGTGGGTGTTTCGTTGGAAAAGTTCGAAATGCTCCTGGTACTAATCCTTCGTGATAGATTGTCTTTAATGGTTTTAGGTATGATTATTCTATTTAGTACCCCAGCACTTCCTTCTCTTTTAACATCATTGAAACTGTCTCTGTTCGTTCTGATTTGTATTCTTCAATGTGTTTGAGTTTTTTAGTTTGCTTAGGCTTGTGATTATTAGTTTACCTGATGATCCATGGAGGTTCGTCTAGTTTTTGTATTTTTGGTTAAGGGGTATTTCTGACTTGGGCCGGGTTAGCTTAGTTGGTAGAGCGTACGGCTAGAAAACCACAAGGTACCCAGTTCGATACTGGCCCTCGCCAACTCCGCGTATGAGTAGCACAGGATTTCTGTGGTAAAGTAGGGAGCTGATGATAGGTGTGGCACTCCACCTCAGACGCAAAACAACCTCCTTGGTCTATCGCTAGTGAAAAGGGGATAGATTCCCTCGCTGTATACCGACATTAGGCAGCCCCGATCGCTTATTTCTCTAATTATGGTTATTAGATGTTGGATGAGTTTACATGTTGATCCTAAATTAACTCTGTCCATTATAGTTATAATGGAGTATCCATTAAGAATGAATTTATTTCAAAATTTTTGGTCATGAAATGACCCACTGAGGTTGATATGCCGTAAAATAAAACAAACCAAACCAGACAAAACTCGTCCATCTTTCTTCGCGCGTACAAAACAATAACAATCTCTCCGATTTGGAGAGCTAGGGCATCATACCGCGGAGAGTCGATATCCTACGAGATTTGACGACTCTTCCATAGTAATCCATTTGTAATAATAGATAAACGTAATATACCACTGTTTAATAATATATATTGGAAGCGTTTACATGTCGATCCCAGATTCACTCTATCCATTCTATAGTTATTTAAAGAATTCCATAACTTGAGTATACCTTTTATTTTTTTTTTTTAACCTTTACATATCCGGTGACATTACATCCCCCAGGTTCAATGTACTTCCATTTTGACACATTCAGTTTTTGACCAATGGATTTAGAGCCTACTTCATCAGATTACCTATATTTGCGACCTTGTCGTCCAGGGATTTTACGACTGATAGTCCTTTTAAGAATAGTATGAAGTTTTGTTGGGAATAAGACTGAGCTATGCTATTATTTATGTTCGGCATAAAACCTCAGAGGAAAGGTATAACCCTCAGGTATGTATTAAATTGTACCAGTACTGTTCTAAAAGGATGGCTTTTGCATTATAACCACCAAAAGATGATCCCACGAGTGATTTTACAGTTGATAGTGTTTGAGAATAGTGTGAAGTTCTGGTGGAATTACGCCTTCTGCTGTGTAGATGGAATATACGATTCTTCCATAGTAATCCACTGTTTAATATGTTGGAAGCGTTTACAGGTTGATCCCAGATTCACTCTATCCATTCTGTAGTTGTTTATAGAATTGCATAACTTGTGTAAACGTTTATTTTTAAACCTTTACATATCGGTCCCATTACCTCACCAGGTTCAGTTTACTTGCGTTTTGACACATCCGATTCAGTTTTGACCAATGGATTTTGTCAACTTCATCAGTTGACCTTGTCGTCTAGGGGACGATTTTTGTATATTTTGTTAAGTGAGTATTTTCTATACTCACTTGATTCTTTTCATTATTAATCTGTTGTACAGTCATATAATGGGTTCTATTACTATCATAAGTCTTGGATAGTATTGGATACTTAGTTGTAGTGCTGGTTTGTTGGATTATAAGTTTGAAGCTTTCAACTGGAGAAGTTTGGAATGCTCAGTACTTGTCCTGGTCCGTAATGGATGGTGTTTAGTGGTTTCTGTTTAGTACTTCATTACTTCCAACTTTTTCCCTCCTTGGAACCATGTATGTGTTCTTTGGTCTTGTATTTTTCAATATTGATGCTCCGTGGAAGTTCTTCAATATGTAAAACGTGCAATCTTTATCTCTTGTCCTCATATTGTCATTGTTCGTGGTAAACATATTAGCGTTATCACTTCCGTGATCTAAGCCCTTTCATCTTTTTATTCTTATCCTTTTTCTGGGTAGCATGTCCTTTTTTCATTTCTTTTTTTTTTTCTGGTAAAAAAGGAATGGTCATTATTCAGTTGAGGTGACGACACAAAGAACTATGCGGATAAACACCAGATAACTTTTGCATTATAACCACCGAAAGATAATATTCCAATAGTGATTTTACAGTTGATAGTGTGTTTGAGAATAGTATGAAGTTCTGGTGGAATTACGGCTTCTGTGGCGTAGATAGTTTCATTTTATAGGCTTTTGTCAATGAGATGCGATTCTTCCATAGTAATCCATTGTTTAATAATATATATTCGAAGCGTTTGCATGTAGATCCCAGATTCACTCTATCCATTCTATAGTTATTTATAGAATTGAATTACTTGAGTAAACGTTTATTTTGAACCTTTACATATCCGGTGACATGACCTCCCAGGTTCAGTTTACTTCCGTTTTGACACATCCGATTCAGTTTTGACCAATGGATTTAGAGCCAACTTAATCAGTTGACCTATATTTGCGACCTTGTCGTCTAGGGGACGGGTTTTGTATATTTTGTTAAGGGGTATTTTCTATACTCACTTGATGCTTTCCATTATTAATCTGTTGTACAGTCATATAATGGGTTCTATTAGTATATAGTCTTAGATAGTATTGGATACTTAGTTCTGTGGTGTAGATAAAAGGTTAATTTGGGAGACTTTTTTCTTTTGATATACGACCACTTTTCCCAAGTAATCTGTCATAAAATATCTTTGAAGCGTTTGCAAATTCAGACATAAACTCTATTCATTATAGTTATTTATATAACTGCACAATTTTAGTATCGATAACATGAATAATTTTCGTGAGTTCCTTTTCTGCGAAATAAATCCAAAAATTGTCCTAGTTTCTCTGCACGTACAAAACAATAACCTTTCCAATCTGGAGAGCTAGCACGTCATACGGTGTAGTCTATATCCTACGAGATACAATTCTTCCATAGTAATCCACTGGGTAATAAAAGATGTTGGAAGCGTTTACACGTTGATCCAATATTAACACTATCCATTCTATAGTTATGTATAGAATTGCATAACTTGAGTAAACGTTTTTTTTTTTTTAACATATCCGGTCACATGACCTCCTACCAGGTCAAGTTTATAACCCTTTCCATTACCTTTTCGATTTTATTGCGTGAAACTCAATGGGTATGAAGGAATCGTTAACTTCCCTTGGTCAACATGTCCGGTCACATGCCTACCCACCAGGTCGAGTTTGTCTCCCCTTTCCATTTACTTTTTCAACTTGGTCATTAAATGACCCACTGAGGTTGATATGCCTTAAAATAAAACAAACCAAACCAGACAAAACTCGTCCATATTTCTTCGCGCGTACAAACCAATAACAATCTCTCCGATTTGGAGAGCTAGGGCATCATACCGCGGAGAGTCGATATCCTACGAGATTTGACGACTCTTCCATAGTAATCCATTTTGTAATAATAGATGTTTTGAAACGTTTGCACCCTGATGTTCATTTTGTGGCTGAGCACTTCCTACTTTTTCCCATCTTTGGAACCGCGGGTATATGCGTTCTTTGGTCTTGTATGTTTCAATATGTTGATGCTCTATTCCAAACCGGAGAGCTAGGACGTCGTACCACAGTCGATATCCTACGAGATTTGACGACTCTTCCATAGTAATCCACTGTTTAATAATATATATTGGAAGCGTTTACATGTCGATCCCAGATTCACTCTATCCATTCTATAGTTATTTAAAGAATTCCATAACTTGAGTATACCTTTATTTTTTTTTAACCTTTACATATCCGGTGACATTACCTCTCCCAGGTTCCATGTACTTCCATTTTGACACATTCAGTTTTTGGCCAATGGATTTAGAGCCTACTTCATCAGATTACCTATATTTGGGACATTGTCGTCCAGGGATTTTACGACTGATACTCCTTTTAAGAATAGTATGAAGTTTTGTAGGGAATAAGACTAAGAGCTACGCTATTATGTTAATGTTCTGCCTAAAACCTCAGGAAAGGTATAACCGACAAGTATGTGTTAAATAGTACCAGTACTGTTCTAAAAGGATGGCTTTTGCATTATAACCACCGAAAGATGATATTCCAATAGTGTTTTAGAGCTGATAGTGTGTTTGAGAATAGTATGAAGTTCTGGTGGAATTACGGCTTCTGTGGCGTAGATAGTTTCATTTTATAGGCTTTTGTCAATGAGATGCGATTCTTCCATAGTAATCCACTGTTTAATAATATATATTGGAAGCGTTTGCATGTAGATCCCAGATTCACTCTATCCATTCTATAGTTATTTATAGAATTGAATTACTTGAGTAAACGTTTATTTTGAACCTTTACATATCGGGTCCATGACCTCCCAGGTTCAGTTTACTTCCGTTTTGACACATCCGATTCAGTTTTGACCAATGAATTTAGAGCCAACTTAATCAGTTGACCTATATTTGCGACCTTGTCGTCTAGGGACAGGTTTTGTATATTTTGTTAAGGGGTATTTTCTATACTCACTTGATTCTTTCCATTATTAATCTGTTGTACAGTCATATAATGGGTTCTATTAGTATCATAAGTCTTAGATAGTATTGGATACTTAGTTCTGTGGTGTAGATAAAAGGTTAATTTGGGAGACTTTTTTTTTCGATATACGACCACTTTTCCCTAGTAATCTGTAATAAAATCTTTGAAGCGTTTGCAAATTCAGACATAAACTCTATTCATTATAGTTATTTATATAATTGCACAATTTTAGTATCGATAATATGAATAATTTTCGTGAGTTCCTTTTCGGCGAAATAAAAAAATCGTCCTTGTTTCTCTGCGCGTACAAAACAATAACCTTTCCAATCTGGGGAGCTAGCACGTCATTCTGTGTAGTCAATATCCTACGAGATACGATTCTTCCATAGTAATCCACTGTGTAATAAAAGATGTTGGAAGCGTTTACACGTTGATCCAATATTAACTCTATCCATTCTATAGTTATGTATAGAATTGCATAACGGAGTTATTTTTTTTTTTTTTTTTCTATTCTTTACCCATAACATATCCGGTCACATGACCTCCCCCAGGTCAAGTTTATTTCATTACTTTTTCGATATTGTCGTGAAACTGATAGGTATGAAAATCGTTATTAATTCTTGAAACATGTCCGGTCACTGACTGGTTTCTTTTCCATTACTTTTTCGATATTGTTGCGTGAAACTCAATAGAGAATGAATCGATATTAACTTTCCTTGATAAGATATTCGGTCACATGAGGTTCAATTTCCTTTCAATAAATGATCTTGTCAGCCATTAAAAATCTTCGATTCATTCAAGTCCGAAGTATTCTAATAGCACAAATCTGCGTCACTTGTCTTAGTGCCCCCCTCCAAAATGTAGCATATTTCGTTCTCCCCTCCCCACAAGATATTTCCTTCTAACTGGTAAATTGTCATTCAAGACAGACAAAACCTTCATTGGAAACGTTTGTAGTAATCATAACAGCAATTTGATATCAAGTGTTTTCTGTTTTGTCGTTTCATTCTGGCGATATCAATATGTATCCGTATTACAAGTGATGATAGATTTGGACATTTACATTCCAAAGTATAAACGATTTGTATGACGGTCTTTAATGTCGGCTTGAACCTGGAATCACTGAATTTAATTTACAGTACGAAGTTTCAGATGATTTTCCCAACTTTTGAAACTTCAGTAAATGTCTATTTTCTTGTGTATCTTCCATATAGGTAATTGATGTTTTTTTTTTTTTCTTTGCCTCCATCAGTCTACTAAAGACGATGGCGCAGTGTCTAATTTTTCATCTGCAACTGCGTGAGTGGCTGAACAGACCAACAACGTTTTTGTATATTTTTTGTCAAGGGGTGATTCTCGTGAACTTTTATGGTTACTTCATTTAATGACCAAACTGTTTTTCTTTGAGGTTGAAAAGATTTATTGGTTTGTTGTATACACATGTTTTAGTGATTGTTTTTGAGAGGGAGTCTTAATATTTTTAACCATTTAACCCTATTCCGATTGGCTATCCTCATTGATACGGCAACTATAACTGTTTGCTGGTGTTGAGGATATTAGCGTTATGTTTAATGTTTGTTCTCGTTTTATTTTAGTTTAACTTTAATTTTTTCCTATGCGTCCGATTAACAAGTGATGAGGTTCACGTATATCCTACTTCGAAATATAAACTATTTAATGGCAATCTTAATGTGGGCTCGAACCTAAAATCAGTTGACATTTAACTTTTGATATTTTTCAATATAAGTAGTTGGATATTTCTTTTGAGTAATTGCTTAGGATTATGATTATATTAAATTGTTTGATCAATTTAAGTTCGTCTAGTGGAAAGTTTTGAACTTTTTGTTAACGGGTGTTTCTCATGTTGACTTAACAGTTTTTTTTTCCTTTGAGGTAAAATATTTGTTATTGGTTTGTTGTACAATCGTGTTGGGTTAGTTGTATGTGTCTAGACTTTCAGTATAAAATATTTGAATGACAATATTAATGTGGGCTCGAACCTGAAATCGGTTAATATTCCACTTGCATTCGACTGTGATATTAAATAATTTACAAGGTAGCTAAAACAAGATTTAGGAAACGTCTGTATATTTTTGTTTGTTCTATCTTAGGCGTTTTTTTTTAAATTCTTTTTTAACGACACTTCCTATTTTCCAATCTATGAAACGTCTGAATATATGTCAATATATCCCGGTGATATTTTAAAATATAGGTTTGAGGTTTCCTCGAGTAATTTGCTTAGACTTGTGATTGTTTGATACTCTATAGAGGTTTGTCTAAGGGACAGTTCTTTTTTTTTAATATTTTAAGGGGTGTTTCTAACAGACCTTTATATTACTTCCCTTTAACGACCAAACCTTTTTCTTCTTCGAGGTTGACAATTTATTATTGGTTTGTTATGGGTCATCTGTATGTGTCAGTATTGAATACTTTTTAGTTTGAGTGGGGTTTCGTTTGATTCTACTGAGGGGCTTTCCGCTGGTGATGTTTTAGAATGCTATTATTATTAGTCCTTTGTGGTTTTTAGTAGTTTATTTGGATAGTTTCTTAGGCTTGTAATTGTTAGGCATGTCATCTATGGAAATTCATTTACTGATTTCTTTGTTCTTTATTTAAAAAAAATTAAAGCTTTTTAAAAAAAAAGTTGTTGGATGTGTGTATTGAATTCTTACTACTTTAGTTTGAGTGGGATTTATTCTTGAGTAATTTTCCCCGGATTGTGATTGTTAGATTGTTTTGAATAATGGTTGTTTGCCTAAAGGACAGTTTCTGTATATTTTAAGTCAGTGTTGCTTATTGACGTCTTTATGGTTACTTCTATTAGACCAAAAGTTGTACAGTTTCGTCTAATCGAAAGTTTTTTATAATAGTTGTTTCTGATTTCTTTGACCTAGCGTATTTTATTTTTATTTTTAGGTTGAAAAGAGTTATCCAGTTGGGCTGGTAGGTGTCTTGAATTTTAGGTGGTATTAAATACCTAGATTTTCTTTGTGTTCGAAGGGTAGAATTCTTTCATATCATTTACATCAAATCATTTATCCTTTTTGTTGTATTTCGTAACCCTTTCTTTGCACAAGTCTTTCCTTTTTTAAAGATTGAAATACGTTAGTTTTAATGGGTATCTTTTAGTTTTAGGTATTTGATACTTAAATTCTTTCCTTACTTTTAGTGAGTTTTGTTGGATTGGTCAGGAATGCTCCTAGTATTAGTCCTTCGTAATGTATAGTATGGAATGGTTATAGGTAGGATTGTTCTGTTTAGTACCTCAGCTCTTTCTACTTTCCCATTTTTGGAACCGTCTATATATAATCTTTTCGTTTTGGCATTTTTCAATGTGCGTTTTTAGATTTCTTTTTTATTGTAGTTCCCCAAGGCTTATGTTAAGTTGCCTTGATCCATGGACGTTAGTCTAGGGAACAATATGAGATTTTGTTAAGGGTCGTTCAAATTTTTTAGTTTGTTCAAAGTGTTTAAGTCTTATATAAACATGTTGGGTATCTTTAGGTTTAGGTAGTATTGGATACCTAAATCTTCCTTCCTTAATTTTAGTGTTTCGTTGGATAAGTTGAAATGCTCCTGGTACTAATCCTTCGTGATAGATTGTGTTTAATGGTTTTAGGTATGACTATTCTATTTAGTACCCCCAGCACTTCCTTCTCTTTTAATATCATTGGAACTCTCTGTTCGTTCTCTGATCTTGTATTTTTCAATGTGTTTGAATGAGTTTTGTTTTTAGTTTGCTTATGCTTGTGATTGTTAGGTTACCTGATGATCCATGGAGGTTCGTCTATTTTTTTGTATTTTTGGTTAAGGGGTATTTTTGACTTAAGGGCCGGGTTAGCTTAGTTGGTAGAGCGTACGGCTAAATAACCACAAGGTACCCAGTTCGATACCGGCCCTCGCCAACTCCGCGTATGAGTAGCACAGGATTTGTGTGGTAAAGTAGGGAGCTGATGATAGGTGTGGCGCTCCAACTCAGACGCAAAAACAGCCTCCTTTGTCTAGCGCTAGTGAAAAGGGGATAGATTCCCTCGCTGTATGGCTCATACCGACATTAGGCAGCCCCGTTGACTTATTTCTGACATTATTATTATTAGATGTTGGAAGAGTTTATATGATGATCCTAAATTATCTCTATCCATTATAGTTATAATGGAGTATCCATTAAGAATGAATTTATTTCAAAATTTTTTGGTCATTAAATGATCCACTGAGGTTGATATGCCGTAAAATAAAACAAACCAAACCAGACAAAACTCATCCATCTTTCTTCGCGCGTACAAACCAATAACAATCTCTCCGATTGGGAGAGCTAGGGCATCATACCGCGGAGAGTCGATATCCGACGAAATTTGACGACTCTTCCATAGTAATCCATTTTGTAATAATAGATGTTTTGAAACGTTTGCACCCTGATGTTCTGGCTGAGCACTTCCTACTTTTTACCATCTTTGGAACCGCGGTATATGCGTTCTTTGGTCTTGTATGTTTCAATATGTTGATGCTCTATTCCAAACCGGAGAGGTAGGACGTCGTACCACAGTCGATATGCTACGAGATTTGACGACTCTTCCATAGTAATCCACTGTTTAATAATATATATTGGAAGCTTTTACATGTAGATCCCAGATTCACTCTATCCATTCTATAGTTATTTATAGAATTGCATAACTTGGGTATACTTTATTTTTTAACCTTTACATATCCGGTGACATTACCTCTCCCAGGTTCAATGTACTTCCATTTTGACACATTCAGTTTTTGACCAATGGATTTAGAGCCTACTTCATCAGATTACCTATATTTGCGACCTTGTCGTCCAGAGATTTTACGACTACGAGTCCTTTTAAGAATAGTATGAAGTTTTGTTGGGAATAAGACTTGGAGCTATGCTATTATTTTCATGTTCGGCATAAAACCTCAGGAAAGGTATAACCCTCAGGTATGTATTAAATTGTTCCAGTACTGTTCTAAAAGGATGGCTTTTGCATTATAACCACCAAAAGATATATCCCACGAGTGATTTTACAGTTGATAGTGTGTTTGAGAATAGTATGAAGTTCTGGTGGAATTACGCCTTCTGCTGTGTATATGGAATATCCGATTCTTCCATAGTAATCCACTGTTTAATATGTTGGAAGCGTTTACAGGTTGATCCCAAATTCACTCTGTCCATTCTATAGTTATTTATAGAATTGCATAACTTGTGTAAACGTTTATTTTAAAACCTTTTACATATCGGGTGCCATTACCTCCCAGGTTCAGTTTACTTGCGTTTTGACACATCCGATTCAGTTTTGACCAATGGATTTTGTCAACTTCATCAGTTGACCTTGTCGTCTAGGGGACGGGTTTTGTATATTTTGTTCGTGGTATTTTCTATACTCACTCGATTCTTTTCATTATTAATCTGTTGTACAGTCATATAATGGGTTCTATTAGTATCATAAGTCTTAGATAGTATTGGATACTTAGTTCTGTGGTGTAGATAAAAGGTTAATTTGGGAGACTTTTTTCTTTTGATATACGACCACTTTTTCCTAGTAATGTGTCATAAAAAATCTTTGAAGCGTTTGCAAATTCAGACATAAACTCTATTCATTAGTTATTTATATAATTGCACAATTTTAGTATCGATAATATGAATAATTTTCGTGAGTTCCTTTTCTGCGAAAAATAAAAAAAATCGTCCTTGTTTCTCTGCGCGTAACAAAACAGTAACCTTTCAATCTGGGAGCTAGCACGTCATACGGTGTAGTCAATATCCTACGAGATACGATTCTTCCATAGTAATCCACTGTGTAATAAAAGATGTTGGAAGCGTTTACACGTTGATCCAATATTAACACTATCCATTCTATAGTTATGTATAGAATTGCATAATTAGTTAATTTTTTTTTTTTTTTTTTTTTTTTTTTTTTTTTTTTTTACCCATAACATATCCGGTCACATGACTCCTACCAGGTCAAGTTTATCTCCCTTTCCATTACTTTTTCGATTTTATTGCGTGAAACTCATAGGTATGAAGGAATCGTTATTAACTTGCCTTGATCAATATATCCGGTCACATGACTCCCATCAGGTTGAGTTTAGTTCTTTTTGCCACCTGATTCGGTTTTTTTTTGACCAATGGATTAGAGCTTTGTTATCTCTCTCTTTNCTGGGTAGAAAATAAATAAATTTAGAAAAGTAAAGTATTTTTTTTTATTTAATTTAAACAAAAGTAAAAAAAAAAGAATTGTTTGTGTGATAATTTTATTTACTGCTAAATTACCATATCTGCCCTCTCAGAAAAAATAACATACAATCGTGAAATCTCCATATACCCAGACTTTGTGGACACCCTGTATATTGCCTTTAAGATAGATTTTATTTTAAAAAGATGTTTTTCACAATAACCCAGGTAGAAATTTTTAGAAGTCTATTGTGTTAGGTTACTTATCTAAAATTATTTTATTTCCAACATCGTGGTGGTTTCCTTATTTAATAACAAAATAAAATCTTAAAGATAAATCATGATGGATTGCTCATTCATAAAATCTATCATACATTCTCAATCTTACAGCATTTAAATCGCTAAAGTATTCGATTGGACGAAAATATTTATCAGTTCCCCGCACAAATAAAAAAAAAAAAAAAAAAAAAAAAAAGAGATATATGCTCAGGTTTGGTCCGCACTTTTCTATCTCCGTCGTGAAGAATTCTACAAAATTACATTAAAAGATTATTTCTATTTCGTGTTTCACGCGTTTTCAACGGGATCTAAAACATTACAGATGTTTAGTTTTAAAGTGCGTTATGATAACCGATATGATACATCCATATATATATATAATATAGTATATATATATATATATATATATATATATATATATATATTATATATATATATATATATATATATATATATATATATATATCGCCGGTTCTTGCTTTTGTGCAAAAATTATGAAGATTTTATTTATATTCATATTTGTAAATTAAAACATACATAGAATTGAAATTCTATATAAGTGTCCACCATTTGTAGATCTCAAAGTAAATAAATCAATACACTAGGGTATAATAGTATAAATGCTATTACTATGTATATTTTTATTTTAAAATATGTTCAAATATAAATCAAATCTTCATAATTTTTGCACAAAAAGGAAGGAGATATTTAAGGAGTATATATATTTACTTTAATTTTTTTATTTTCGCCGTTTCATCTCGACTTACATACACACAAAACAACTTCCATTTATATATGTATTGATAAATAAACCAAGTTTGGTTTGGTTTGTGGCATATGGACCTCAGTGGGTCATTTAATACCGATAAAGTTTTGAAATAAAGTAATTCTTAATGGATACTCATTTTTTATAAACATATTTTTCTATTTAACCCATAGATTGGACCCTAACAGGTACTACCACTCCGGATCAGAGTGGACCAGGGAGAAATGGTGATGAAGAGGTGCTCCACATTCTCAAGTCTTAACCCTCTGCAGAGGTGCAGTCGGTACATTCTAACGCCCCAGCTGACAGGGCGGAAACCAAGTAAGAGAAAATATTTTAAGGTTTAAAAAGTGTATGAAAATAGGACTGATTTTTTTTTAAGAAAATGTTTTATATGTTCTTTATTATGCTAAAAATACCACTAAAATCAAGTCATAGTGATTTTTTAAGCATAGATAAATTACTAAAGTATTTGATTAATGAAAAATTAGAAAATAAATCTTATACGGAATTAGACGAAATACTGCATTATTAATTTATAGAGAAATAAATAAAATTAAAAAAAATACAAACCACGGTTTAAGATATATTCCGAAGACGGTACACTCTCTGTGTTGAATAATAAAAAGAAAAAAAAACTTTGAAAACTTGTTAAAATACAAAAAGTCACGACAAAATAATAGGGGTGGAAGGAAGTTTGGTCGATACCATTTCTTCATAAACAGGAGAGATTGTCATGGATATCCGTGCTACTGGAACGACGATGATGATGATGAGTGTGTGTGTGTGTATGTATATATATATATATATATATATATATATATATATATATATATAAATAAAATAATAAAATATATAAATATATAAGAGAGAGAGAAGAGAGAGTGAGAGTGAGTGAGTGAGTGAGTGAGTGTGTGTGTGTGTGTGTGTGTGTGTGTGTGTGTGTGTGTGTGTGTGTGTGTGTGTGTGTGTGTAAACGTTGAATTTGCTATCAATAAGCAGGGGTTAAAATTAAAAAGTGGTTGGCATGCCTGTTATTTTCCCCACCCACCAATTTCTAATGAATGGAACTAGGTTTAATATTTAAATAACTTTGGGGGATGGGAATAGATCGCGTAAATCCGACCGAGCAACTCACAAGACACCACCGGCGCGTAGGCAACAGTTAAAAAACAAAGGTTAATTTTAAATTACTTCTCCCCCCCTCTCTTATATATATATATAATATATATATATATATATATATATATATATATATATATATATATATATTATATATATATATATACACACACACACCTAATTTCTCTGTTTTAGACCATTTGACCGGTAAGATATGTAATATCAGCGTTATCAAAGTCACCCCTTGCCCCCTCGTCTAAAAGAGGCAGGGTTGGGTTTATTGCCCGAGTCACCTCAAAAGAAGAATGCTGAGGGGATACACGCAATTTTTACACGTATGAGCTTCGGTTTGTGCGTTATGGTAGGTTGATTTCATTATTACTTTTTAATATCACTTTCTTTCATCGAAAGTTGTGTATTGTTATAATGAATACTGATACCAAAAATTAAATATTTTACTTTCACTATTTTTAGAAATAGCATTAAATATCGTCTTATAGAAAATAATTCTAGTTATATTTTATTCGATTCGTTTAAAATGATAACCTTTGTTTTAAATATTTAGCCTAGAAATTGGTTAGAAAATTTATGTTTTCAATATTTAAAATAGTTGACCAGTGATAACATTTTAAAAGATTGACATTCATTTCCTCAAACGAAGAAAAATATTTTGCGTGGTAATTCTTTGCTAATTTACAACCTTTACCCCTCTGCAGAGGAAGATGTTACAGTTTGAAAATCGATCTACCCTATATTGCGTGGTCCGACACGTTAAGACTGCTTGTGTTCAACTGACATGGAGTGCCAGTAATTACATATTCACCTAGTCTCTGGACCGGGAAAATTATAATAGCAGGATTCCTGGGGCCGACCCCCACCCCAGCAGCACCTGCTTTCTCGTATGCTTGAATTACCCCCCATTTGTCTGTTTCATAGCTTCATCCCTAATTATATTAAGTAATGAACTGTTTATTTCCAGAACAAAACTTAATACCTATTAATATTGAGGATCTAAAAATTGTATTATATATAGGATGATTGTAAAGTAACTCTCTTCCCTATTTTTGATATCTTGTTTCGGAATCCTTATTTATACAAAAAACACGGAGTTTTATTTGAAATTCTATATGGGCACCAGCATTTGCCTCCTCAAGCCGCTCGGTAATCGCCTTAACTAATCTTCCAAAGAACTCCTGTGGAATGGCAAAAATAAATAATCGTATTTGTCTTTCAAGTTGTTGGTTTTCATAGATTCGAGTTTCTACCCCCCCCAAAAAAAAAGTCGCTGGGTATTAAATCAGGGCTTCTGGTCGGACACTCGTGCGGACCACGTCTACTCACCAATCTCTCAGGAAAATGGTGATTTCACGAACAACAACAATGTGGAGAAGCACCAATAACATAGATCTAATTGCCATATATTAAGGAACATACATTAAAGAATTGAGAAAAATTTAGCTTCATATAAAAGAACTATAAATAGTTGAAAATAATTACTTTTCAATCACACTAAGTGTATGATATATATATATATGTGTGTGTGTGTATATGATTTCAGTGAGCTAGCTCCCCGCCCCTTAAAACTTTTTTTTATAAAGAAAATTCTGAACTGTCGCTTTTAAATCGTTTGTGTTTTTTGTTTTTTTTCTCCTTGAGAACAGGGCCTAGACTTACATATATTCTCTTTATTATAAAATAAATCCTGTTAAAAAGAAACTACAAATTTGAAAACACATTTTTAAATCTATAAAATTCTTCCTGTTTTCAAGACTAAAACAAATAGTTTTTCCGAGTGACTTTTTAAATCCTACATTTTTAGAATACAGCCAAACTTACGTAACGTTTAATTTCTTTTAATTTTGTTTATTTTATTTAAAAGGGATATTAAAACTCTTAAAATGCATCTCATGGTGGAGTTAGAATTTTGGAGATCTGGGAAGTGTGGAGTACCTCTTCATCACCATTACTCCCAGGCTCACTCTGCCCCGGGGTTAGGGTCCCATCAATGGGTTAAATAGAAAAAATAGTTAAAAAATAAGTTGAACATTTTTTTTGAATACCCATCAAGTGTGAATAGAACAAAACATCTTCGGCATAAAATAACCCAACAAGGGTTGACATGCTGTAACATTCAAACCAAAACATCCAAAATTTTGGCTTTACATAAAGTTGAGTAATACGGATTTTTACAGTAGTGAAATGTCATTTTAAACTCCTTTCAGAGAAAATCTCAAGGCCTGAAAATAACCTTTTATGGGTTGACATGCCGTTAAATTCAATCCGATTTAGTAATTGGCAAATATGGCACTTTTTATTTGTTCGCCCTCTACTTCTGCATAATATATATGCCCACATTTTCACTTCTTGCTTTACCCTCTCCTCCACTCTTAGGTTGGTTGGATTTTACAGCCTGTAAACGTTGTTGGGTTATTTCATGCCGGAAACATTGATTTAATGATTCTTGTAAGGTAATCACCTTTTTAAAACTTAGATTTTAAAAACATTTAAAATACATTTTATACCCGTCCTATCGGCTGGGGCGTTAGAATGCACCTCTGCAGAGGAGTAAGACTCTCTTAATGGGGCCCACCTGTTGGCCGTGGGTGGCGACTCGTGATGCTTAAGGATAAAATCCAGGTGGTTGAGCAGTCCATGACTTGCAATACTCCACGTTGGACATTTTTGGGGCTAGACGGGCGGTCAGAGAGGCCCACTCCGATCAATCGGCTGGTCACGTCCTAGCAACTATGATTGCTCCAACCCTTATATGGGTGCTGGAAGGCGGTGGTTGAGGGTCTACATGTCCTGGGAATGACGTTAAACTCAATCTGATGGTGAGGTTCCGGTTTGGGGAACGTGGAGCACCCCTTCCTCACCATTGCTCCCTGGTACAATCTGACCCGGAGTGGTAGTACCTGTTAGGGTCCCATCTAAGGGTTAAATAGAAAAAAATATTCATAAAAAATTAATGACTTTATTTCAAAACTTTATCGGCATTAAATGACCCACTGCGGTTGATATGCCACAAACCAAACCAAACATTTTATACTCATTTAAAAGAAAATCTATTTAACTCTTATATGGGACCCTAACAGGATCAGGGTTGACCTGGAAGTAATGGCGAAAATGGAGTGCTCCAGAGTTCCAAAATTGGAACTTCCCCATTAGATACAGTTTAATGTAATAACCAGGCACACCGCTACATGAATTAAAATTCAACAAAACTAATAAAAAAATTAACGTTTACTCTATTAAAAAATTGTAAAAATTATCTTATAACCGTTAGAATTGTAGCAATTTATAAATCAAATTCTTGTAAAATGGTGCATTTTATCGTTTTCTTCTTGATGGGGCGCTCTTTAACGTGAATTATAAATAAGTTTTTGCTTTTTTCTCAATTGAAAATTTACAATCTTTACACGTATTATAATGGAGATTATGTAACTGTCAGCCTATAACCGAAACGTCACTGCTGTCGTTGCGATTTCCTTGGTTATATAAGTTATATTCCCAACGTTTATGAATTAGTCATTATTTAATCTTAATGAGCATCTTATTTATTAACGATATCCCTTTTTAAAGTCATGCTGAGTTAGATTTGTCGCAAAACAGCTTAGTTGTGGCGCAAGGCCAGAAGTATGGGGAGGGTCGCACAATGAGAATCCAACTCGCTAACAATGGTCTGCAAATCTAGCTTGCTAACCATTACATCACGTGAGGTGTTCTGAAATGTGTATTCTATTTCTAAGAAATAGATTTACATAGTATATGTATGGGAATAATTTGCATAATGATTTTAACAAAACTGGGTTTAATAGATACTTTGCTATTACTGATTTTTAATACTATAGTGTTATCTTCGAACATATAAAAAGCAATCATATATATAATTTTATACAAAAATCAATTAAAATAACATTAGAATAAGTGTAATATCTTTATATTCGTTTAGTTTTGTTAGTCTTTCTAAATTAATGTAAATTTATATTATGTAAAAACTTAAATACTTCCTCCCATGGGGCGCATACTTTACTAGTTTACTGAATCTTATCATAATGGAGATTCGGTTTCTGTAACGAAACTACGTCACAATACCCTAAGAAATTGCGTAAGTTTATCAATGAGTATTTAATATATAGTCAAAATTATTAATGCATAGAAAAGACTTATTTCCGTTGTCTCTATGAAAATCTGTGTTAGATTTGCCTCAAAACAGCTCATGTTGTTAGGATATTTACCTCACATCCTACTTATGCTAGCATGACACAATGACGTTTAATGTAGGATCACCCATGAACCAAAGATCATGGGATGGCAGGCACAAAAATGCGTCAATCCCGTCGGCATTCCGCCTCAAGGGGGCGGTTCAGGCACTCTGCTATAAACCCAGCCCTGTCCCTTAAAATCAAGGATAACACCGTTAACTTCACCAATAGTCCAGTGGCCGAAGACACGAGTCCCACAGTCCCCGAAGAGCCCATGTTATCAAGGTATTTGCCTCTCACCCCACTTATGAGGGCGTGACACAAGGACATTTTTATGTGGGGCCCACCCACAAGCCGAAACTCATGGGTGGTAGACACAAAAAATGCGTCGATCCCGTCGGAATTCCCCCTCGAGGGAGCGCCTCAGGTGCTGGACAATAAACCCAACCCAGCCTCTTTAAATCGAGGGGGCAGGTGTTGCCTGGGGGGATAGCCCCCCCCCGGATCGACGCTGTTAATTTCATTAACAAACACAGGTCCTGAAAGGCCCGTGCTATTAATGCGTTTAAAATCCAACAATGTGTTATATATCGCAAATAAAGGTTCACATAATATATGGTGTGGTTAAATTGCGTACTGTTTTTAACAAAACAGGGTTTAATAAATAATTACTCGGTTATTGATTTCTAATATTAGTTTCATTTTCCAACGTATTGAATGATTTTTTTTTTATATAGAAAACAATTAAAATAGGTAATATTTTTTATATGCATTCTCATTGCATTTCGTTTGTCTTTCTAATTTGATATTTAATTATATTAAAACTTAAATACTTACACCCGGCGAGTGGATATTCTTGCTAGTAAACTTAAAATTATTTTTCTTACACAAATGAATTATAATCCTTTCTTTTCAGATGGCCGGTATAGACGATGTGATATACGGATACATATACAGTGATAATGAATTTGAACTCTACCGACTCTTCCAAGTTTTCAACAAAGCCGAACTTGAAACCGCACTTTCAGGTACAGCAGAGCGCACACCTCTCACCTACGCTTGCAAGCACAACAGGCCAAACGTAGCGCAACTTCTTATTACTGTATATGGCATGGATGTGAACAAGGTCTACAGAAAACATGGCGAGGTTACCACGCATCTTTTTAATGCGATAAAGTACGGCGCTGTTGAGGTTGTTGACTTGCTGGTAAGATATGGTGCTGACACCCGGTGGAGAGACTCGTCTGGTAGAAATGCCTTGTATTATGCTTGTGTATGTGGAAGAAATGCCGTCGTTGACGTGCTAATAAGGCACGGTGCAAAGATTGACTTTCTAAAAAGCTCTCTTTATTTAGAAAGAGCTTTGACCAAAAACACGGACATTAATTACTGTGATAGTTCAGGGAATTCTATTTTCATGCAAGCCGTTAAGGAAAAAAATTATCGCGCGCTCTGTGTACGTTGAAGACGTTAAATCCGAACAAGGATCACCGGAACAAGAATGGAGCAAATGCCCTCGATATTGCTTTCTGGTCCAACGACAAAACTTATGGTCCATTATCTATTGAAGAAGTTCTTTACGTTCAAGGATCATATCGTCAGTGTCGAAGTTTTAGGTGCTCGCTGGATTCTTCTTGGTCAAATAGGGATTGGTATCTCTTACTGGAAGTCTGCTATAAATGCTTGTTTAAACTACGAAATTCCGAAAGGTTTTGTGACCGGTTTAAATTGGGAGCATATGCCAAATAAACTAAAAGAATTCAATGGGCATTTAGATTTGTCTAAATTATCAAACATAAGGGGCTGTTATTTCCAGGCACTAAACGTGTTCCTACGCCACGTAAATATTGATAACCCTTCTACTCGGGAAGCAATTAAAATAACAGCAATGAGTGAGCATATGGATCTAGAAAACTCATTCGGATTACTACGTATGCTTTTTGAATGCCACCCCTACAGTACCAAACCTAAACGAACCATACAGACCGCCATCGAAAGTGTCCTTTTCCTTTGTGAACACCATACCAAATTCTACACGTCTAGCAACTTGCAAACCAGAATTAATCTGTTGGGTCTACTGTTATGTTTTATCACAGAAAATGTGTGTGGCTATTTAGAGAACATAAGCTACATCGATGCGTACATGGGTCTCTACAAAGACTTACTCAACTCTGTGTTATTGTGCGTTGAATTTATAAACGCTGATTACCCCTGGGCTTCGGAACAGGTTGTAGCGCTGCTGAAGGAGCTAGTCAAGAAGCAGCTGGTGAATTATCCAACATCTTTGTTGCACATCGCCGTGGAGAGAGGCTTCTCTTTTAACGTGTTTGCCATTTTGAGAAAATGTAATCCGATTATAGATGGTCTCGATGAAAACGGCAATTTCCCGCTACATATATTAATAAAAAGCTCAACTCCCAATCCAAACCGGTACAAAATAGCCGCCTATCTAATTGGGGCCGGTAGTGATATAGACAAAGATGTTTCGGGGATCGTCCCTAGGGATTATTTTTTATCCATCACGGAATAGTCATTTGCATATTCAAGCCGTACGTCGGCTATTCAATATATTCAATAAGTCTCTCCCCCACCAAAAAAAAGAAAAAAAAGAACAACTTTGTTAAATTGTCCTGTTGGTGAATCGGCCACTCAAAATATCAATTACTAAGGAGTAGTATTAAGTAGGACTTTGTGCAAATTTGTATTGAAAGAAAACTTTTCAAGCATTCCTCATTAAATTAATTTAGGTATTAGCATCTTGTATTTCATTTATCGTATTTGACGGCATAAAAGACGATTTCAGCAGGTCAGATTCAGGAAAAAAGCTTTTAGTGTATTTAAGCATATATTGTTAAACAGTCTAGCTGTGTAAAATCAATTTGGCAGTACAGTCAAGCAATAAGCATACACAAGACATCTCAATAGCAGAAATAAGGATAATAATAGCCTAGGCCTACGGGAGGTCTCAAACTTCACCTACGATGTATAAGACACGGGGCAATTTTTTAGCCAACATTTTGTAAATAATGCGTCCTATATGCCGTCAAATACGGTAGTTGGATATATACAAGGTAACTTAATAGAGGATTGAAACATGGAATTGGAGAACCTGTCTTTTTTTTTTTTTTTTTACCCTTACACTCCTGAGAAAGGCTTTTATATAGGTAATAATTTTTATGTGACCTGAAGACGTGTAGACATATTGACAGGGCTTACAATACGCCGATCGTAACCCCCACCCATAAAGGTGGTAAGACTTCCCACAAAGAATGATACTATAATCCATTTTGATATTGAGGCACCAGTTCCGGAGGTCTAATGTGGCCTCTCCCCTTCACTATCATTACTCTCAGATTAATTCTGACCCGGAATGGTAGTATCTGTGATGGTTCCATTTTGGGGTAAAATAGATATTTGGATATTGGTTTTAAATAGGAATACGTGAATCCATAATAGTGAGTGCAAATTATTTGGATTAAAAAAGATATGCTTGATATAATATAAATATATGTAAAAAGAAATGTCATACATATAGTGGTATGATGTACGCGAGGCAGAAAATAACCCTAGATGGGTTGATATAACACATTGATTACTCGCCATTTTTTTTTTGTTATCCATTTTAAAAACATTTTTATTTACTTCAAAAATTTGAAAAACAAAATTTAATCCTTTTCGATGCTATTTTTCAAATTTAAATTTTTCGAATTTACTTTTTATTTTCATCAAATTTAGATTTTTCATTCATTTTTTTTTATCAGATTTTTCATTATCAAATTTAGATTTTCAAAATTTGTCAAATTTAGTTTTTTTTTTTTTTTTTTTTTTTTTTAATCAAATGGAGATTTAAAATTTTATCAAGTTGGATATATTATCTAAATTTAGATTTTTTTTTTTTAATTTAATTTTGTATGTCAATTTTTAAAAAATCGTTGCTGGCTAAGTAATACCAAAACGGGTGAATAATTATGACACTAACGGTCAATTAATTAAAAATTATATACTTGCTTAAAATCGGTTCGATGTGTTTAATCAAACACTATCATCATGCTTTTGTGTATAAATCTAGTACCGATGCTTTCTATCGTGCTCTTGAGAACCTTCTACCGTACAGCAATGAATTTCTAATGCAGAATTTGTTCGGGTTTAATTTGTAGTCTTTTCCTACTGCATTTATTATCCTAGGTCTGAAGTTTAACTGCATCTAGTGGTGAGGTTCTAGTTCTGGAACTCGGAGGAGAATGGAGTATCACTTTATCGCCATTACTCCCAGATCCACTCTGACCCAGAGTGGTAGTAACTGTTAAAGTCTATTCTATGGGTTAAGTACCCAACAAGCATGAATAGAACAATGTAAGCGTGTATTTGGCATAAAATAACCCAACAATGATTGACATGCCGTAAAACCTAAACAAGCGGATGCATTGATGGAACCGGGGCTTGATCTGCAGGGGTAGACCTTGTGAACATAATGAGCAGCGGTGAAGTGTTAGGAAACTATTCTCGCATATCAATTACTGAGAAGTGAGTTCGATTCTCACTGAATGCACAATACAAATGACTCTTGATCAAATCTAAGCAAAAGACATAGTACATAAAACTTTAAATGCAACTAGCTCAGTCAATATAGCATCCTCTAGGAACCACCCCATATATATACTCGGCGACCCGTGATGCTTAACGATGGAACCCAGGTAGCTGAGCATTCCATGACATGCAACACTCCACTTTGTGGTTTGTCCTAGTCCTGTATAGAACGGAAAATTCATGATCACTATAGTTTATTTTACAACTATTTATGATACAAAGGTGGTCACCGATGGTAGAATCTTGTGCCTGTGAGAGCCCGGATGTAGTTTGGGGGATGCTTCTTATTCCCCTTGGGACGTGTTGTTTAATTCGTACGCTCAACCGTTGTGTCGTCCTGCCAATATAACAGGCAGCACACCAGCAATGATATTTATAAATTACAAAACTTTGTTCAAGGATTGGCAGAACACCTTTTTGAGGGGAGCGAAATGCAGGTCTAGTAGTGAAAATTGTCCTAACTGCATTGAAACAACGTATTACGGATAATTTGATCTTACTTGTACTAATAGTACACACTAGCAGAACCTATGGATATACCACAGTATGATATTTCAATTTTTACGTTTTATATGTTTACTTAAGTGCTTTTGCTAAATAGTTCAATATGTTTAAAAAAAAAAAAAAAGTAGAATCTTGATTTAATGCTCTTTTCCTCTTTTCCTTTTTTCCTCATGTTCCATTGAAACATTAGTTTTATTGCTTCTGCGCTCGCACTCTCTCTTTCCCCTACGTTCTTATTATATTTTTTCTGTGCGGCATGTCCTTTTTCTTGTGTTTATAATGAGAATTTGGTGGATAAGCAACACCAGATAAGTAGGATTTGAATTTCGTCTTGGACAATTTAGACGCTCTCATTTTTAACCAGAGGGTGTTGCAAAGATGATATCGGTCGTACAATTAAGGAACGAGTATTAATATATAGATTTCGTTTCACTTGTCTTTATAATTTGATATAAGAACTCAAATAAAATTACTGCACTCATATTAATTTTATTTTAATTGATTTTTACATAAAATTATACATGGGATTTTCTTATTAATACATCTATCTTCACTATCTATCTATACATTATAAAGGGCACTTCTGTGAATCTGTATGTCCAGAGGAAACTTCGAAAATAAAACAATTAACGACAAAGTAAATATTACATATCACCAGGGCTTGGTTTTTGAGCAAAAATAATAGATTTGATTTATATTCGTGAAGATAATTAAAAAATAACATTTAAATAACAGCATGGATTTTTTTTTCTTTTGCATTTAATATTTTAGATAGACATTAATTTTTCTTTTCAGAGTGGCTGAATTTTTTACATGGGGATTTTAATGGGATATCCTGTAAGAAAACAACTCCCGATTCAGTAATAATGGATCCATGAGACTAAATTAAAAAAAAAATCCCCTCTACCCAGGCGATGCTGGGTAGCCGCTTCTAGTTCGGGAATAAAGCGATATTAATATTAACACCAATTAATAATCTGTTACACCCGTCTGCAAATTATCCATACCATATACGATGTAAACCTTTATTTCTTAGTGATATATATATATATGTCACATTGCAGGATTTTATACGATCACGCTGATAAGTAAAAGTGGCAATAAATAAGTAAAAGCGAATGTAGTTGTATTAGTGCTACTGTATGGCTGCACCGCTTAGATCTTAACGAATAACCTGGAGAATAAGCTATTTTTGGAATCACCAATTTGATTAACCTCATGCTTTTTTTTGTAACATATTTCTTTTTCTTGAATGTGCGGCACGAATTCTGCAATTGGAGCTTCAATCGAAAATAGTTTATCGAGTGCCAAGTGAATTTACCTGAAGACTCGAAGAATTCACACTGCCGAAAAAAAGAAATAAGATAAAATGAAAGGTTTCATTGAAATCATGTCAAAGATACCAAATTCAATGACACTTACCAAAGACTCAACTAAAGAATGCTGCGTGCGATCTTAAATAAATCGAGGAAACAACATCCCACAAGAAAGCAGCTGTACGCCCACTTGCCCCCTATCACACAAACCAAAATATATCGAATGTTGCTGGAGAAGATAGGACGAACTCATAACAAATGTTCTATTGGGGAAATCTGCACATGGGCACGTCAGTATGGGCCATCTAACAATGATCTACATTGACCAGCTCTGCGTGGATACTGAATACTGCGCAGACGACTTCACGAGGGCGATGAATGAAAGAGACGATTGCCGAGAGATTGTTATGGATATCCGTGCTACTAGCACAACATGATGATATACATACGCACACACACATGTGTATATATATGTATATAGTCATCCACAGACACCGTGTTTCGACGTTTCACGCTAGACACAGCAACTCCGACCAGGAGCGAAACCCGATATATATATATATAATGTGAAAGGGAAATTTATTTTAAGAGCAAAACACTTTTTTTGTCTCACAAAAATATTTTTTGACGCTATTCAAACAGAAAGCAAATGAAACCGTGCTACGGGCTTGAACAGAGGTGTTCCATCAATTTTTTGTGGCTGAGAAGTGCAAACCATGGGGGATTTACAGTAGAATGTGTGATGCGTATCGAGAAGATGTTTTAGTAAAATAGAATGTTTACAAATAGGCTAAACATGGTTTTGCAACTACGAGCCTGGTTCGCAAAAGGTAGTCCATGGGGTTGGGGGAACATATTGACTCTCCGGGAAACAAAAAGTTCCGGGAACAGCGGTCAGTAAAAAAGGTTAGGCAGGATGATAATGATGATGATGATTAACATGGTCTGTTTTTAGTCATGTCTAACTAAGCTAGAGAATGAGTCCCATGGAGTATTTACTAACATGATTTTTTTTTTTTCATGGCATATCAACCTCGATGGGTCATTTAATGCCGACAAAGTTGTGAAATAAATTCATTCTTAATGCATAGTACAATTTTGTTTATAAACTCAGGTTTTTTTATTTAACCCATAGATGGGACCCTAACAGGTACTACCAATCCGGGTCAGACTGGACCAGAGAGCAATGGTGATGAAGGGGTGCACCACATTCCCCAAACCTCACCATCAGATAGAGTTTAACGTCATTCCCTGGACATGTAGACACTCAGTCACCGCCTTCTAGCACTCATATGATAAAAAGGGGTTGGGGCTTGCCATAAGGACAATAGGGTTGGGGCAACCATATAGGTGCTAGGGCTTGACGTGGCCAGCCGATTGATCGGAGGGGGCCTCTCCGACCGCCCGTCTAGCCCAAGAAAAGCCTAAAGTGGAATACTGCGAGTCATGGACTGCTCAGCAACCTGGGTTCTATCCTTAAGCATCACGGGTCGCCACCAACGGCTAACAGGTGGGACCATTGGGGGAGTCTTACCCCTCTGCAGAGGAGCAGTCGGTGCATTCTAACGCCCCAGCCGACAGGGCGGTACTAACATGATGGACTGCGACATCTCAATGAGACTACCTTTTGGCCGTTGGGTGGCGCCCGGGATGCTTAAGGACGGAAACCTGGAAGAAGAGCAGTCCATGACATGCAACGCCCCATTTTGGCCCTTACTGAAGCAAGATTTGTGATTGGAGAGGCCCCACCGATCAATCGGCTGGTCACGTCAAACCTGTTGGATTTTTTTTGTATATGAGGTGTGCTACAATACACCACTTAGATTTATAGACTAAGCGAGGTCACGTAGTTTAAGCCTCACCCAATCAACAGCTCGAATGCGTGGCTAGTCGACTACTTAATCACTGATACTGAGAGACGTCCATTTGCAATCATTGACGAAGGACTTGCCAGACTGAGGAGCACCGAGGAACCACCAAAAGATTCTTTACCCGTAGATTGAAACTACTCTCTGCTTAACACAAAGGATCTCATCTGGACAAGCGCTCTTACTCGAAGCCTAAAAGATGGCCACTAAAATTGTAACAAAACTCTAGCACCTATATGATTGTCCCGACCCTATTACTCTTATAGCAACCCCCACCCAACTCTTCTTATCATATGGGTGCTAGAAAGGGGTGGTTGAAGGTTTTCATGTCTTGGATATGCTGTTAAACTCTAAGTGACGGTGAGGTTCCAGTTCTGGAGGTCTGGGGAATGTGGAGCACCACTTCATCCTCATTGTGAGCAGGTCTACTTTGACCTAGAATGGTAGTACCTGTTAGGGTCCCACCTATGGGTTAAATAGCAAATCTGTTTGCAAACTATCTGTTTTCTGTTTGTTCCAAACTATCGCTACGAATCTCTCAAAACTTTGCCGGTGTTGAATAACCCACCGTGGTTGATATGCCGTAAAACTAAACAAACTCCTGTTCCTTGATTGTACGACCGTTATCATCTTCCAACAGTATCTGATTAGAAAAATGAAAGAAAGAATGAAAGAAGATAGAGATAGATAGATAGATAGATAGAGAGAGAGAGAGAGAGAGAGAGAGAAGAGAGAGAGAGAGAGGGTTAAATCAAGACTATCCTACTTTTTATATATTGAACTATTTCGCAATAGTTCTTAAGTAAATATATCAAATATTATGATAATTAAATTATCATACTCTGTAAAGACATAAATGCCTACGTTTAACAATGTTTTAACTAGCAGGGCCTGTGCATATACCAAAGTATGATAATTTGATTAATTCAACATACGAACCTAACCCTTAATCCACGAGGGTAGACTGTGCTTATGCCGTTAACCATGACTGAGTACAAGTGTTACTGTGGCCCTTGGCCAAGATTGAACCCGCAACCCAGAGATTAATGTCACTTAGAATTGTATTAACTCAACGCCTATATCCACTACTCCATGAGTCCAATTGGACAACGGAATGAGAAGAATCTACCCCCGTGGATTGAATAAAGAGTTAGGTTCGAAATTCCGTGAATGTTCCCGAATCCGACAAGAAATATCTAAAGAAGGCCGGTTGGTACATAGTATTTACCTCGTACCCCACTTGTAAAGGTTAGGCACAAGGCCCTATTTATGTGGGACAACCCACAAATTGAAGCTCATATGTGGCGGGTGAAAAATTGCGTTGATCCCGTCGGCATTCCCCCTTCAAGGGGGGCGTCTCATGCAGCGGGCAATGAACCCAGCCCTGTTCCTTTAAATCGAGGGGGTAGCTGTTGCCTGGGGGGATGCCCCCACCCTGGAATCAACGCAATTACCTTGTAAAGATCCTGGATGTACATCGGCCGAAACGTTATTCAAATAACAAAGATGAGGTCAATAGTCCGAATAATCTTATTAATAATGGAGATTTGCTTCCAGTTTTTGTCTGTAACAAAAACTACACCACTGCTTACGTCACATTACCCAAAATCATTATAACATAGAATAAATACACTCAAAATTTGAACATGCAACATTAGACAGTCCTCATTGTTTTTTAAAACAAGTTTTAATAAATACATGACTGGTATTATATATCTATATATAGTTTGTTTTATTTTAATACATATTTAAAGTTTACATTTCAAATTGTTTTATTTTTTGATCCTTTAATGAATTTGATGATTTTACTTACTTAGGGTACAAACTCGCTGACATTGAATTTTTAATTCCCACCCCTCAGGCAATATGTTTCAAAAATCTATTTTTACATCGCCCGGAGGGTGTTTTTTTATTTTGCTAGTACAAATAATACAAATTATCAAGCCTTGTCTAAAAAATTCTGAGAAATATAAACAAACATAGACTAATATTGAAAAAAGAATTATCTTCTCCCTAGTCTCTGTATGCAATTATAACTTTAAGAATTCTCAAGTTTGGGCAAGAAAGATAATGTATTTTCCGAACTACCTTACACCCCCTATTATAAAGAATTAAAAACATGGTATTTTCCTCGTACCCCACTTGTACAAGGTCAGGCACAAAGGCCCTATTTACGTGGGACCACCCACAGGCCGAGACTCATGGGTGGCGGGTGAAAAATTGCGTCGATCCCGTCGGCATTCCCCCTCAAGGAGGGCCCCTCATGCGCTGGGCAATAAATCCGGCCCTGCCCCTTTAAATCGAGGGTGCAGGTATTGCCTGGTGGGTATATCCCCTGAACGACGCTTATTAACTTGTAAAGATTCAGGGCTAAACAAACCAGACTAATATTGAAAATGAATTATCTTCTTCCCTAGTCTCTGATGCAATTATAAACTTAAAGAATACTCAAGTTTGGCAAGAAAGATAATGTATTTTCTGAACTACCTTACACCCCCAATAATAAAAGTGTTACAAACGTGTCTATATAAAATTCTTCAAACGAAAATAACTTTCTTTTTTTTTTGCTTAAACAACGTTTCGTGGGTTTAGAAAACACCGTCGAGTTGTTCTGACAACGGCATTGTTATAGAGGTTTGCGTCTTTATATTGACATATATTAATAAGTAGAAGCCAGCTACCCGGCGTCACTAGGGTAAAGGGGTAGATTTTTTTTAAAAAAGTAAGTCCTGCAGATACATTATTACTGAATCTTGAGTTGAATCCTCGTAGGATTCCCCATTAAAATCCCTATGTAAAAAAAAAAAGACCATGCATTGATCCAGCTGCTCTGAAAAGAATCGCCTAATATTCAAAATATTAAATGCAAAAAAATTCCACGCTGTTATCATTTAAATTTTATTCTTTAAATATCTTCGAATATAAATCAATTTTTTTTCTCTCAAAAACTAAGCCCCGGTGATATATATATTGTCGTTAATTGTTTTATTTTCGAAACACATCTGCCCTTTATATATGTATAAATAGATGGAGATTGTTTTTTTTCTGTTTGTAACCAAAACTACGTCACAATATTCTCAATGATTGCGTCAGTCTATTAATGAGTATTTGTTTATAGCAAAATCGTTAATACATAGAATAAAATCACCCCAGTGTTATATACACTCAAAATTTGAGTAAGTAATTTTAAAAGTCTTTTTTTCTTTTCTTTTTTTTTTTTTTTACTTTCGCTCCTTTTTTCAGTAACAAGAAGCTAGCTAAAAATTTTACAATTAGATAAATACCTATGAATTTATGTACGAAATATTGAAAATAATTATTCAATTGATAATTAATAGAAGTATGCATTTTATTTCAAGGGGACAAAACGAAGTTTTCATTTGAAATTGTTTATTTTTTATTTTATTTAATATTTTTACTCCTTTAATAAATTTGATTTTGACTTATGATACAAACCTTCTGACATTGAATTTTTAACTCCATCCCACTCAGGCAATATCTTCTAAAAATTAATTTTGACACCATCCGGAAGGCTTTTTTTTTTTTTTTTTGCTAGTATATATGTTAAGATAACCATTTAATTTGTAAAGTTTGATTGTAATAAGAATATTTTGTAATTTAAAAAAAATCTATTTCTCAATTTTTTCCTTTTGGTTTTTTTTTTCTTCTCCGTCTTTGTTCTCTCCCTGTCCCTCTCTCTCTCTCTGTCTTTCTCTCTGTTTCTTTGTCTCTCTCTCTCTCTCTCTCTCTCTCTCTCTCTCTCTCTCTTTCTGACTCTTTCTTTCGCTTTCTCTCACTGACTTATGTGTGTGTCAAGATAACTATAATTTGTAAAGTATTGTTTGTAATAAGTATATTTCAATTGTATTTTTTTTTTTAAATCCTTCTCTTTTGTAAAGTATAATTTTTTTTCCTTTGTTTTTTTTTTTTTCTCAAGATGGCGGAAAAAGGAGACGAATTAATTCTGCAAAGAATTGTCGAGAAGGTCGAAGACAACAATTTGATAGGACTTTGTTTAGTATTGCAAAATGTGAGCCCGGAAAAACGCCGAGAAATTGTTTCGAAAACGTTTTGGAACGAAACCCCTTTACACACCGCCTGCAGAAAGAATTACGTGGCCATGTCCGAATTCCTCATAAACAACTGCGGTGCAGACGTGAATCAAGTTTCTGAAAGGGACAACATACAAACAACCCCCTTATTTATAGCTGTAGAACACTGTGGGGCCACCTTAATCAAGACCCTGATTAGACGCGGTTCCGATGTCCACTGGAAAAACAGTACCGGTCAGAATGCTCTCGTAAAGGCGTGTCAATGGAACCTCCCCCAGAACGCGTACGTTCTTCTTGAAAACAAAGTCCAGATCAACAGTGAAGCAAATATGAAACTATGTCTAGATAGTACCGATTACTATATTCGATCCCTGACTTTTGGGACGGATTCTAATTGGTCTAACGAAAAAGGTGACACCCTCTTTCTTGAAGCTTCTCGGATGAACAACTTTGAATTAATGGAGTTGCTATGGAAACAGAAAATTAACCCCTATCACAGAAATAACGAAGGTGCAAACGCCTTAGATATAGCTTTACTGAACTCCAACGAAGAAATATTTACAAAATTGATGACAACTTATATGTATATGAAAGCTGACGAAATTCTAAGTTATGAGTACTGTGGCGCACGGTTAATCTTGTATAGTTCTAATTTTGAATTGGCTAAGACCTTCTGGCTTAAATCAGTTGAATTACGCCAAAATCACCCAGACTGTATCGAGGCAAAAAACCCTCTAGCACCTACTGGAATACCCTTGCCAATCAAAGAGTTTGTTAGCGAGGAAGACGTTCAGGACTTAAGCAAAGAAGACCTTCCTCTTCAAGCCCTTCTCGTATATCTACGTATACTAACATCGCTGAGCCCTGCCACACACAGAGCGTTTAGCAGTGTGGTGGGATCGAAAACTTTTACACTGAGTCTTAAGAAATCGTTCGTGTTAGCAAGAAAGCTGTTTTCGTTTCCTTGGCCTGGTAATTCGACAGCGTGTCCGGCTGCTATGGCCATGTCCGGTCTCATCAAATTGTACTACACGCACGTGGATATTGCGAGCCGTAATTATTGGACAACCGTTGCTGTATTTATCAATCTTGTTAACTTTATAATTGATGACGTGTGGCGATTATTGATTGGAACTGGGGATCGGACAAATTGGAAGTACTTTGTCCTCTTCAAGGAGCTATTAAACATTGTTCTTACATACCTGAATGTTATCCTGGAATTTGGATTGTTGGATGATCTGATTGATAAGCGTATGGAATGTCTGGTTTCCAAATTCACTCAACGTTATCCAACATCCCTGCTGCACATTGCGCTTTCAAGGAATTGTAAGTTTAAGGTCGTAGTTTATTTGTTGAAATGTAAAGCTAGACTAGATACAGTGGATGAAGAAGGGAACCTTCCTATTCATTTAGCTTTGTCAAGATATCCAGAGACGGACGAAAGATATAAAGTAGCTGTGCATCTTATCTGTGCAGGATCCAGTATAGACAAACGGAATAAATTAGATCTAATTCCTCGGGTACATTTTTTGAGTATGAAGTAGAAAAAAATCAACACTAATATATATAGAATGAATGAGAAAAGTATTGACATATGAAAGTGCTCAATGCTAAAATAGCACAGCAGGTTTACAATCAAATATTATAGATTTAATATCCCGTAACTAAAGTTTCATGCTTACTGCAATCATCAGATGACTGTCAAAATGTTATGATTTAAAAAAATGCGATGGAATGTTATACCGATTTGAATTTTTTTATTATGACTGTTAAATATATGAAAATACTCGATATATTTGACCACTGGTAGGAACCAGGCTATTTATGGCACTTCTAATCTATTGCAAGATTCAGGGTTCGATACCGGCCCCCGGCACCTCAGCCTATGAGTAGCACAGATTGACTAATCTGATTTGTGCGGTAAAGTGAGGAGCTGACGATAGGTGTTGCGCTTCACCTCAGCAAGAACCATCTCTCCGATCTGGCGCTAGCGAAAAGGGGATAGATTCCCTCACTGTCCGGCAGATACCGACAATAGGCCACTCCGGCAATTTAACAAAAAATCTAATAAAATCTGCCCTGTCAGATGAGGCTAAGAATACGCCCAGCGAATCGCCTGTAGAGGGGATAAGATTACCTTCTACCCCCCACCAAAAAAACAAAACAAAACAGGTGTCTTAAACTGCAGCTGATGGTGAGGCTCCATCTCTGAAATTTTGAAAATACTTGATATGAGGGGGGGGGGGTAATATTAACCACAGGGACGTTGTCTTATCAGCATTTACAGTTTTATTAAATTGTTTGTTTTGGTTGTTTTATGTACAACAAATCTGCTTGAATTAATATAAAAATTCTACCTTGAATTAATATTAAAATTCTATCGCAAAAAGATGGGCAGACATTTTTATTCAGTTTCGGGCATTAAACCTTATGATTTTTTATATATATATATATATATATATATATATATATTATATATATATAATATATATCACTAATGTTGATTGGTTTTAATAGATCTATATGCAAGTGAAATACAAGAGTTTTTTTATTGTTATTTGGAATTTTGTATTTTTTTATTTTTTCGAACCATTAGTTTCGATTTTTAATATTGTGGTCACATTCTATGTAATTGGAAACACGGTCTTTCCGTTTTATGAGCGCTAACGTACGAAGGAATTTATGGCATATTTAATTTTTTTTCTTCTGTTTATTTATTTTCTTAAATTTTGTTTTTATTTTTTTTCATTCCTCAAATTTTCTTAAATTTAATTTTTTTCTAATTTCTAATTTTATTTTATTTTTATCTTATTTTTTGTATTTTTTAAAAATATTTTTTTTAATTCTAAGTTAATTTTTCGGAAAGTATAGCGTTTATTTTTACAAAAAAAATCAAAACTTCGTAATATGCCAAGTCCGAGCTATGAGTTAATCTGAATCGAACCAGCGCCATTTTGAACTAAAGATGGACCCCTTACAACATCAAATATTTTAAAGCAATTTTTCTTCTCTTGATATTCTATACGACTAAATGAATAGTTATTAATACTTAAAATAAAAATAAACTATGGATGACTCTACACGTCTTCTATTACATTTAAATTTGTTACGCAACTAATCTGGTGTCTAATAAATATCTTCCCACTTTTTGCTAAATATATCAATTCAAGCAGCAGTATATTTTTTATTCGTATTCTGTTCACAGCTAAACACCAGGCCTGTGCAAAGCTATGAATAGGCCGGAACTACATAAAAAAAATTAGCCCCACTCCCGCATCATATATGCATTCATGCACATATAAAAAACAGTATTCAGCATTTCAAAATAACTATTTTCACTATTTTAAAAACCTTATAATTTATTTCTGAATAATTATTTTTACAAAAAAACGAATATATATATTTACCCCCCCCCCGCACGAGCACGAGGTCAATTTCTTAAGCGGAGTTCAACAGGTTTGAATTCAGTTTCCTTTCTCCTAGACCGGTTGCCTAACCAAGGTTAAAGAGCCCAGTCTGCCCTACTATTTACCCATAGCGGGAGGGAGAGTAGGATTCATACCTTTCCCAAGGGTATTAGCTCTAAGTGAAATGCAATTACCACGTCAAAGATTTGAACTCGGGGCACAGTCCATTTCCCATGACTTGAACTATTATACCACGCGTTTCCATAAAAAAGGAAAATAAAACCCATAACCTGGAGTTTTAATCAGAAATGTATGTGAGCACCTGCGGAGGAGCTTTTCCTGGTGTAATGGATAGCAAAATAAACTGATAAACCAGTATCCAAGGTTAAAGGTTAATTTTAGGTTACACTAGAACTAGTGACATTGCACCCAGTCGCAACTGCCTTTAGAAGCCATAAAGCGTGATTGCCTTCGGTGAGGCCTAGAATATGCTGAGTGCATTCCCTGCTTGGGGGTAGGGGTATAGGACTCTAAACTGGTGGTAACGCTAGTTTTGGAGCTCTACTACTGCCTGTTTAACTCAGTTGGCTGAGTATCTGCCTAGAAACCCATGGTTTCAGGTTTGGTACCAACGCTCACAAACTCAATGCAGAAGGGCTCAAATACAATAATAATAGGACTTTATTTGAATAGAATGAGTTCTGAGGTGAATAGATAGTGAAATTTGAAATATCCACAGTAAAACAATACATCACATTATAGCATCACGGGTCACCATTGGGGGTTATTACCCCTCTGCTGAGGTGCAGTCCGTGTATTCTACTGCCCCAGCCTACTGAGCTAAACCCGTCTCTCAATAAACTGATATTTTGTACATTTATTGTAAGAAAGTGTATTCAAAATATGTTTTTTATCAATAAATTGATAAATAAAATTGCTGAGTTACTTTTGACAAATTCGTATTTTCAGTGTAGATTTACGGTGAAATGAAAATGGCTGTAGGCAACCTGAGACATTTGCTGTAAAACAAAACCAGCCAACCAACTAACCAGCCAACCACATTTGGGGAGGTGTAGAATTCTTCAGAGATATTAAGCAAACTCCTTTCTTTATCAAAATGACTTGATTCGGTATTAACTCTTTGTCTACTTTAAACCGCTCACACCGGCTCTCCCACCACTATGATCCTACCGTACGAATAATGTTGGTTAGTCTATTATAAGTGAGCAGAAGGGCTCAGATTTCAATTATGATAGGACTTTATTTGAATAGAATGAGTTCTGAGGTGAATAGACAGTGAAATTTGAAATATCTCCTCATACAGGAAAAAAAATACCAAGAATATTCGGTACAGTCATGGGAGAAATTTGGTAGGCAAAGAGTTAAGTTGGTAAATATCCTTTCAAATAATCCCCCCCTTCTCTCTCTCTATTTATCTATCTCATTTTTATTGAGTTCAATACTAGTTTATTCTAACTGAGCAGAAGGACTTAGATTACAATAATAGGAAAAAGCAGACAAAGCCGCAAAAATGCATTCCTATCAGACATGAGCAAATCAAAAATTCCATATACAGATCTAAAACCAGCCATCAACAAATTCATATCCGACAAATGGCAAAAATCCTGCGATAATCAAACTCAATACAAACTCGATGAGATACAAGAAACTATTGGCAGACCAGAGAAAAATAACAAAAGAAGTAATACTCGCTAACCCACCCGGTTTCGACCGGAGGTCCGGTGAGCTTCGGCCGCTGGACCGGTTATGTTTTAATAATAGCGTCGATCCCAGGGGGCCATCCCCCCAGGTAACACCTGCCCCCTCGATTTAAAGGGGCAGGGCTGGGTTTATTGCCCGGTGCCTGAGGCGCCCCCCTTGAGGGGGAATGCCGACAGGATACACGCAATTTTTCACCCGCCATCCCATGAACTTCGGTTTGTGGGTGGATCCCACGTTAATAGAGCCTTTGTGCCTGACCTGATATGAGTGGGGTACTAGGAAAATAAAATATCACTCATTCTCACCTTTTTAAAAAAAAGGGGGGGACACCCCAGAGTGCCCAATATGCAAAGTACAACTTACAATCAAACATATCCTCAAGCCCTGTCGGTGGGGTGTTACAATGCACCGACTGCACCTCTGCAGAGGGTTAAGATTCCCCCAAATGGGGTCACATGTTTGCCGTGGGTAGCGACCTGTGATGCTTAAGGACGGAGTCTTGGTGGATGAGCAGTCCATGACCTGCAACACTCCACTCCCTAGCGCCTATATGATTGCCCCAACCCTATTGATCTTATAGTAAGCCCCAACACTTTATCACATGGGGGCTAGAAGGCGGTGGCTGAGGGTCCACATGTCCTGGGAATGACGTTGAACTCTATCTGATGGTGAGGTTCCAGTTTTGGAGGTTTAGGGAATGTGGAGCACCCCTACATCACCATTGCTCACTGGTCCACTCTGACCCGGAGCGGTAGTACCTGTTAGGGTCCCATCTATGGGTTAAATAGAAAAAATGTATTTATAAAAAAATTGTATTATCCATTAGGAATTTATTTATTTCAAAACTTTATCGGCATTAAATGACCCACTGAGGTTGATATGCCGTAAAACAAACCAAACCAGACATATCCTCCTAAATTGTAACAGCCTCAAACACACCCGCACCAAATACTATCAAACAAGAAAACTGGGGAACCTCTTTAAGAATACAAACACTGAAGACATTTTTAATTTTTTTAAAAATGTAACCCTTTCAACATGATATAACAAAATTTAACCGAATACCTTCATAGAACCACTTCTTTAAAGACTGAAATCCCAAATAACCTTTTCTGGTATTAAATGACCCACATATGCCGTTAAACAAAACTCTAACCCATTTGAGGGGGACAGAACTAAGTTACCATTTAAAATTGTTTTATTTTTTACTCCTTTGATAAATTTGATGGTTTTACTTATGATACAAACCCTCTGACATTGAATTTTTTTACCCAAACCCCCACCCCAAGGAATATCTTTGCTCGGAGGACTTTTTATGCTAGTATAATTATTTCTTCTGTGTTTTTATTTTTTTTCCAACAGTCCTACTGAATATGAATAATTTTAAACCGATCTATTTGAACCTAACGAGTACTGCCTCTCTTGGTCAAAGTGGACCTGGGAGTAATTACAATGAAGGGATTTTCCGCACTCCTCAGAACCCCATAACTGGAGTGCTATCACCTGATGTAATTCAATTCCTACGCAAGACACGGGGGACATTTGGGGAGGGCTATTACCCCGTTGCAGATGGGGGAGCATGTAGTCGGCGTATTCTATGGAATTTGCCCGGGTAGGTTTCCACTTTTATCAGTGCCCACTGACTTTACTGCTACACCATCACTCCATGTTTGGCTTAAGTCCTTCATATTGGTGAATGAAGCAATCTCCACGCTAATTTGCAATCGAATGATAATTTGTGGGGTCTGAACATAATTTTTTATTCATTCAAATTATCAATATAACGAAGATAACAATTAACTTCAAAGAATACTTCACTCCTTAGATAGAAGCATCAATATCACCATGGATCACTTTTACACCAGATTTACGCTACAGTTTAGATTTCATATAAACTCACTCTCAGCAGGTACGTCTCGGTAGTCTTAGTGAGTGAACACCAGCAGCACCCCCCAAAAAAAAAACAGGGGCTGAAAAAGACCGGATGAGTTCTAAGGGAGCCAATGACCATCCACATTAACAGTAGTAAGGCTGGGGTATTTACTACACATATTAAATGACCCACCGAAGTTGATATGCCGTAAAACAAAAACCATTGAAATTATCAATATATTGAAGAGAACTATGAACTTCTAAGAATACTTCACTCCTTCCTGAATAGAAGCATCACTATAATCATGGATCGCTTATACCCCAGATTTACGGGTCATTCACTATTGATAAAATGGAATATTCATCTAACAGATTTTCAAAACTTATTCAGTGATTTTTCAGATTTTTTAGATTTGTTTCTGGACACATGGCGCAACGGATATATGGGTTGAGTAAGTAAAGTTCTAAGAGATAACCAACTCTAGGTTGCAGGTTCAACCCTGGCCAAGGGCGTTAGTAACACAAATGAACACTTGTACCTGGACATGGTTAACGGAATGAGAACAGTCTACCCCCGAGGATTGAATAATGGGTCCGGTTTGTAATTTCGTGAATGCTCCCAATTATGATACGGAGGTTCCCGAGTTTTACAAGAAACATATGAAGAAGGTTGGAGGCCACATCGGCCGAAAAATCGTGTATATAAAAAAGTTTGGTTTGTTTTGTTTTACGGCATATCAACCTCAGTGGGTTATTTAATGCCGACAAAGTTGTGAAATGAATTCATTCTTAATGCATAATACAATTTTGTTTATAAACTCATATTTTTCAATTTAATCCATAGATGGGACCCTAATAGGTACTACCACTCCGGGTCAGAGTGGACCAGGGAGCAATGGTGATGAAGGGGTGCTCCACATTCCCCAAACCTCCAAAACTGGAACCTCATCATCAGATAGAGTTTAACGTCATCCCCAGGACATGTAGACCTTCAATCACCGCCTTCTAGCACCCATATGATAAAAAGAGGTTGGGGCTTGCCATGAAGGCAATAGGGTTGGGAAGATCATATAGGTTCTAGGGCTTGACGTGATCAGCCGATTGATCGGAGGGGGCCTCTCCGACCGCCCGTCTAGTCCAAGATAGGGCCAAAGTGGAGAATTGCAAGTCATGAACTGCTCATCCACCTGGGTTCTATCCTTAAGCATCACGGGTCGCCACCCACGGCCAACAGGTAGCCCCATTGGGGGAGTCTTACCACGCTGCAGAGGTGCAGTCGGTGCATTCTAACGCCCCAGCCGACAGGACGGTGTATATAACAAAGATGAGGACAATAGTCCGAATAATCCAAATTATTCATACTCATTTGACTCGTTCATCGTACTCACGATTGACAACGAGTAAGCTTTCCTTTGAATAGCATGTAAATAAATCAGTGTATTAAGATTGTGTAGCGCCGATTATCTTATTGAAGCTCTTATTTTACAGAGTAATTTATTTCTGGTAAATAAATACTACGATATAAATACTACGATATAAATACTGGAAATAAGTAAAAATTTTGTCATAAATTTAAGGTTTGGTGGCCTGAACTCGGTATCAGCCAATTAGTGAGGGATTCTATATTTTATATATATATATATATATATATATATATATATATATATATATAATAATAAATGAGAAAAGTATTGGCATAAAAAGGTGCTCAATGCTAATAAAGCAGAGCAGATTTATAATCAATAGTAATGATATTATGGATGATTTAATCTCATAACTTTAAGTTTCATGCTTCAATCTTCAAATGAGTCAAGATTTTGATTCATCTGAAGATTGCATAAGCATGAAACTTAAAGGTATGAGTTTAAATCATCCATAATATCATTACTATATATATGTATATATATATATATATATATATATATATGTATATATATTGTGTATTTCAGCAGCAAGTTATTATTTAGGGAGGTATTGTTAATGACCACAGAATATTTATTCTTTATGATCTTCAGTTGTAGACGTTCAGGTCTTTAGTAGTTTTTCTTAGATCGGGATCCAGATAGTGAAGAAAATATCCCATATCTTTAACCCAAGCGCTTTCAATCGTTTCGCTGGTCGTCCTCAGGGAATTACTGATTGTAGTGTTCGGGTTTATCCATTTGACTTTTTTTTTGTTTATTCAATTAGGAGAATCTATTTTTAGGAGTGTTGTTAAGGTTAGTTTGTTAGTTATTAAAGATTTTTAGTATTTTGTTGCCGGTGTTAAATGATATTTCATTTATCTGTTATAGGTCTGTTATTTTTCATACAGGATTTTGGTATTGCCTAAATAATATATGACAGGCAACATAGATTACAAACTGTAATCTCGCACATATGATGTGTTTTGTTGTGATTTTATTTCTATTCAAACTTCAATTATTAATAAAAATTGATTTACATTATTAATACTGTTGGCTATATCTACATGGTATTTACCTCGTACCCCACTTGTACGGGTTAGGCACAAGGCCCTATTAACGTGGGACCACCCACAAACCGAAGCTCATGGGTGGTGGGTGAAAAATTGTGTCGATCCCGTCAGCATTCCCCCTCAAGGGTGCGCCTCAGGCACTGGGCAATAAACCCAGGCCTGCCCCTTTAAATCGATGGGGCAGGTATTGCCTGGGGGGATGGCCCCTTGGGATCGACGCTATTAACTTGTAAGCATCCAGGGCCGAAGCCACTGGAGATATTTGTCTCATACCCCACTTGTATAGACTGGGCACAAGGCCTCGTTTTAACGTGGGCCCACCCACAAGCCGAAGCTCATGAGTGGGGAAGAACAAAAATTGCGTCGATCCCCTCGACATTCCCCCTCAAGGTGGGGGCGCCTCAGGCACTGGGCAATAAACCCAGCCCTGCCCCCAATGGGGCAGGTATTGCCTGGGGGGCTAGCCCCCTGGGATTATTTTTCTTTCCTATCATATTGTCCAGGAGAAGGTTTAGAATAAACCGAAACGGTTAAACCTCGACTTAAATATCAAACTAAATTCATGCATTTTTTTTTTTTTTACTTTGATTTTCTAGTTTGTATATATCGTCGGATTCATTTCTATATTATACTTCCAATACGGGATCATGTGAAAGAAGGAATCAAGGGACGTAACTCTAATTCACTATTATAGCCAATTATTTTTTTTTTATTTTTTTTTACATATAAAGTTTCAAACAATTTTTTTTCAATAAAGTATAGAGATGTTTTTATAATAGTGTCAATATTTCTAGGGAAGCTACGTATTTACTCGACCCAATCGCCTCGGAGAAGATGTAACAGAAGGTATGGGGCACCAAGCAACAATCGAACTCTATATTTAGCAGTAATGGATCTGCGAGACTAAATCGCTAAAGGTCAATTCCATGTCAAATCATCCAGAAAAAAGTAAAATTGTTACCCGCACCCTTCAATTTTTCTGAAATTCTGTACAGGTTTGGACTGTGTTAAAGTTAGACATTCCCCAAAATTTGAGCTTCCAATTCCAAAAATTGATGGAGTTATGTCAAATTTTAGCTCTCCATATTTGGTGTGGTTGGCGAAAAATGGCGACTTTTTGTAATCTATTTTTGTCTGTAAAATGAGTTCTAGAGCTTCCCTGCTACTAGAAATGCTTTTATAAACCAATATTTAGACGGGAAGCTCTAGAACTCGTTTTATAGACAAAAATAGATTACAAAAATCGCCATTGTTCGTACCCCCCCTCAAATTTGGAGAGCTAAAAATCGACATAACTCCGACAATTCTTGGAATTGGAAGATCAAGTTTTGGGGATTGTCAAACTTTAACGTAGCCCTGTACAAAATTTTAGAAAAATTGAAGTTGGTGGGTGGCATGGCCTGGATGATTTGACATGGATTTACCCTAAAGGTACTTACCCAAGCTGTTCGACATGGGTGTCATTAAAAACGATGATACTGTTGAAATTGTTTTACGGAATAAGAATTATTGATTAATTTAATTAATTAAGTACTTAATTAAAAGAGTTAAGTAATAAGGAGGCCATACTTTTGTAAACTAAATTCATATTAAATTTTCTTTTAAATAAAATGTCTGAAATTTATGACAGTGTTTGTCTTTTCTTTTATCCAATTTTCTCCTTCGATATCAAAGTTGTAAAATGATATGTATATATAAAAACTCGTGTTCCTTAATTGTACGACCGTTATCATCTTGCAACACACTATGATTAAAAATGAAACTGTGCAAATTGCTGAATATGAAATTCAAAAATGTAAGCATTTTTTTTTTTATTCCCAGGCCACATCAGCCGAAAAAGAACGTTTAAGGAAATCCCATCCCCCCCCAAAAAAAAAAAGATGAAATAAATAAAATATACACACATACACACATACAAAAAGAAAGAGATAGAGACTATTCGGACCCTGATAGGAGAAAAATTACACGAGGGCTTGAATGCAAGTAATTGAAGATAATTATGAAATATTCTAGCATTGTGGTTCACAGGGGGTTGGATTTTTTAGTTTGAATTTAGACATCTCTTTATAACAGTAGAGAAATAGTTGGATCATGAAAATTAGTTGCCAGATATTGTGAACCTAGCAGAATGACAATAGAATATGATGACCAGTAGTGACGTATCATTTACCTCTTTGCCTACTTTAAACCACTTACAGCGACACTCCCACCTCTATGATCCTACACTAACCCACTAGCAGCGGCTTTCGCATGTGCCCATTGTTTATACTGAAAAACAAAACATCTTATTATAATGGAGATTGTGGGTTTGTCTGTCTGTAACCGAAACTATATCACTATTCAAGTCACAATTCCTTTTGTTATTTACATCACATTCTCCATGATTTTATTTTTAATTTAAACTTCAATTATTAATAAAATTATTTTACATCATTAAGACTGTTGACCATATCTACAATCTATTAACATGCAATTGTATTTATATATACAACAAAATAGTGGTTTACAGTGTGAATGGGAAGGCTAATTTGCATATTGATCTTTAAAATTTGATTTTAATAAATATATGCTTAGTATTATTGATTTCTAATTGTTTGGTTTTATCTTATTGAATATGAGCAAAAATTTTGGGATAAATCTTAAAAGAAATCCATTAACAAGAAGAAATAACTGCAAATTTATTCCTTACTTCCTATTTAAACTAAATAGTTAAATTAGGAAAATTTACCAATGATAGACGGGAGTAATGGTAAGTGATGGAAGAGTTAGTTTCGAAGTTGTTCTATTTTTCAATCATACCCCCTCTGTTCCAAATCTTTTTATCTGCATACTTATTCAGTTTCATTAGCCTTTCTAATTTAACATGATATCTTATTATATTAAAACTTAAATACTTGCACCCGGAGGGTGCATATATTTGCTAGTCAGTTTAAAAAATTTGAGTTTAAAAAATTTGAATACCAAACAAGAATGAATAGAACAAAATGTCTTCGGCATAAAATAACCCAATAAGGTTTGACATGCCGTAAAATCCAACCAACTAACAAGGGCTTGGATGCAAGCAATATCACGTAGTATTCAAGCATAGTGGTTCACATTGAATTTACTGGTTTGAATTTAGAAATTTTTATAACAGGTGGTTAGTTTGGATTTGTTTGTTTTGTTTTACGGCATATCAACCTCAGTGGGCCAATTAATACAGGCAAAGTTTTTAAAATAAATTCATTCTTAATAGATACTCATTTTCTATTATAAATACATTTTCTATTTAACCCATAGATGGGACCCTAACAGGTAGTACCACTCCGGGTCAGAGTGGACCAGGGACCAATGGGGATGAAGGAGTGTTTCACATTCCCCAAACCTCCAAAACTGAAACCTCACCATCAGATAGAGTTTAACGTCATTCCCAGGACATAAAGATCCTCATCCACCGCCTTCTAGCACCCATATGATAAAAAGGGTTGGAGCAATCATATAGGTGCTAGGGCTTGACGTGACAAGCCGATTGATCGGAGAGGGGTCTCTCCAATCGCCCGTCTAGCCCAAGAAAGGGCCAAAGTGGAGTATTGCAAGTCATGGAATGCTCAGCCACCTGGGTTCTATCCTTAAGCATCACGGGTTGCCACCCACGGCCAACAGGTGACCCCACAGGAGAAGTCTTACCCCTCTTCAGAGGAGCAGTCTGTGCATTCTAACGCCCAGCAGACAGGGCAGAACAGGTGGTTATGATGACCAGTAAATAAATTATTCTATAAAATAACAATAGTTTTTTTAGATTTCGTTAGGAAAAAAGATTATTTAATCAAAAGAATAAAAATTTGAAAAAATTAGAAAAATAAAATTAATGAAAATTTAAAAGTAAAATGTCTGGATTTTTAATTTTTATCATTGATAACAGATTTTTAGTTAATAAAATTAAAAACTTTTGTCTGAATTTTTTAGATGAGGTTTGATAATTTGTATTATTTGGATTTTTCATATCTTATCTTATTATAATGGAGATTGTGTGCTTTTCTGTCTGTAACCGAAACTATATTACTACTCATATCACTATTCCCTTAGTTATTGACATCACATTTTCCATGATTGTATTTTTATTTAAACCTCAATTATTAATAAAATTGTTTCACATTATAAATGCTGTTGACCATATTCACATATTAATAGCATGCAATTATATTTATATATACAACAAAATAACGGTTTACAGTGTGAACGGGAAGGCTAATTTGCATATTGATATTTAAAATGTGATTTTAATAAATATGTGTTTAGTACTATTGATTTCTAACCGTTTGGTTTTATTTTAATGAATATAATCAAAAATCTCTTCAATAAATCTTAAATTAACAAGAAAAAAGAACCGTCATTTTATTATTTACTTCCTCTTTTAACTAAGTACTTAAATTAGAAAAAATAACAATGAAAGACGAGAGTGATGGAAGAGTAAGTTTCAGTTGTTCTATTTTTTATTATACTCCCTCGGTTTCAAATCTTTTTATCGGTATTCTTATTTAGTTTCATTAGCCTTTCTAATTTATTATAATATTTTATTACATTAAACTTAAATACTTGCACCCGGAGGGTGCATATATTTGCTAGTTTACTACTATATACGCAACCTTTCGATAGAGTTCAACAAGAAACACCTAAAGAAAGTCGGAGATCACATCGGTCGAAATGTTGTGTATATATCAATAAAATGAGCGCAGCAGTTCAGAAATTCTACTAACTGCACCTCTGCAGAGGGGGAAGATGACCCCAATGGGGCCATCTGTTGGCCGTGGGTGGCGACCTGTGATGCTTAAGGATAGAGGCCTGGTGACCGAGCAGTCCATGACATGCAACACTCCACTTTGGTCCTTAGTTAGGCGGTCGGAAAGGTCCTCTCTGATCAATCGGTTGGTCATGTCAAACCCTAGCACCTATAAGGTTGTCCCAAGCCTATAGCCCTTATGGTAAAACCCCAACCCTTTTTCCGCCCTGTCGGCTGGGGAATCAGAATGCACCGACTGCACCTCTGCAGAGTGGTTAGACTCCCCCAATGGCGCCACCTGTTTACCGTGGGTGGCGACCCGTGATGCTTAAGGATAGAGCCCAGATGGATTAGCAGTTCATGACATCCAATACTCCACTTTGGCCCTATCTTGGGCTAGACGGGCGGTCGGAGAGGCCCCCTCCGATCAATCGACTGGTCACGTCAAGCCCTAGCACCTATATGATTATCCCAGCCCTATTGCCCTTATGGCAAGCCCCAACCCCTTTTTATCATATGGGTGCTAGAAGGCGATGGCTGCGGGTCTACATGTCCTGGGAATGACGTTAAACTCTATCTGATGGTGAGGTTCCAGTTTTGGAGGTTTGGGTAATGTGGAGCACCCCATTCATCACCATTGCTCCCTGGTCCACTCTGACCCGGAGTGGTAGTACCTGTTAGGGTCCCATCTATGGGTTAAATAGAAAAATGTATTTAAAAAAAATGTATTATCCATTAAGAATTGATTTATTTCAAAACTTTATCGGCATTAAATGACACACTGAGGTTGATATGCCGTAAAACAAAACAAACCAAACCAACCCAACCCTTTTTATCATATATATGTTAGAAGGTGGTGGCTGCGGGTCTTGATGTCCGGGGTATGGCGTTAAAATCTATCTGATAGTGACGTTCCAACCCTCCCAGTTCCATTCTGACCCAGGGTGGTAATAGCTGTTAGGGTCCCGTCTATTGGTTAAATAGAAAAATGTATTTATAAATGTGCATAAAAATTGAGTATTCATCGAGAATGAATAAAATAACATAACATAATAACATAAAATCAACCCAACCAATCAAAAACATTTAAAATTCAAACCCACCCTTCCCTTCTATACACATATAAAGGGCAGTTGTGCGTATGTGTATGTCCGGAGGAAACTTTGAAAATAAAATAAATTAACGACACAGTATATATATATATATATATATATATATATATATATATATATACTAGCAAATATATGCACCCTCCGGGTGCAAGTATTTAAGTTTTAATATAATAAAATATCATATTAAATTAGAAAGGCCAATGAAACTGAATAAAAATGCAGATAACATGATTTGGAACAGAGGGGGTATGATTGAAAAATAGAACAACTTTGAAACTAACTCTTCCATCATTTTCAATTACTGCTATTCCTAATTTAACTATTTAGTTAAAATAGGAAGTAAAGAATAATATTACAGTTATTTCTTTTTGTTAAGGGATTTCTTTTAAGATTTATCCCTGAGATTTTTGCTCATATTCATTAAGATAAAACCAATATCAATATGCAAATTAGCCTTCCTGTTCACACTGTAAATTGCTATTTTGTTGTATATATAACTACAATTGCATGTTATTAGTATGTAATTATGGTCAACAGTCTTAATAATGTAAAACAATTTTATTAATAATTGAGGTTTAAATAAAAATAGAATCATGGAGAATATGATGTAAATAACAAAGGGAATTGTGACTTGTATAGTAATATAGTTTCGGTTACAGACAGACTAACCCACAATCTCCATTATAATAAGAAGATATATATATATATACACATTAAATATCACCAGGGCTTGATTTTTGAGCAAAAATAATAGAGATTTGATTTTATATTCGGGAAGATATTTAAAAAATAAAATGTAAATGATAACAGCATGGATTTTTTTCTTCATTTAATATTTTAGATAGTAGACATTAACATTTCTTTTCAGAGTGGCTGGATCAATGCAAGGTCTATTTTTTACATAGGGATTTAAATGGGGTATCCCACGAGGATTCAACTCACGATTCAGTAATAATGGATCTGCGAGACTAACTTATTTTAACTTTTAGATATCTTTGTAAATATAAATCAAATCTTCGTAATTTTTGCATAAAATGCAAGAACTGGTGATATCTAATGTGTATATATATTTACTTCGTTGTTAATTTTTTTTATTTTCGTATTTTCATCCGGAAATACATACATACATACATACATACATATGTACACACCAACTACCATTAATATATGTATAGATAGATTAAGAAAAAACTAGATTCGAACTACACAAGGATGCTGTGTGATTTTTTTAACAATATTTAGAAGCAGCAACCGAGAAAACAGCAGCTGTACGACCACCTACCTCCCATCTCACATACCTTACAAATAAGAAGATCAAGACATGTTGGACACTGCAGGAGAAGTACGGGCGAACTGAAGAATAACTACACTTGGACACACCAGTGTTGGCCGATTAGCAACAAGATAAATGTCTCAGCTCTCGATTTCGTCTAGAGGATTTGCCAATAATAGACAGTCTTGATAATGATAGTTTAGACAAATATAAACAGCATTGATAATGGTTCAGAAAATAACCGAAAATACTTGGTTTATTAATAATAACTCTAAATTGTTAGAAAGCTTGAAAGCATAAAGAAAAATTCAAAACAATGAGTCAATTATTTTAAATCAAATTTATATATATATAACTTTGAAACAATTGAACATGTCCTCAAATGCCTATAATTTCCTGCCTATCCCCCTTCCACGATTCCCCTTTCATTCTCACAAACTTGTGACCCCCTCCTACAAAAATCTCTACTGCTATCATTCGTTTGAACCACTACCAATTCTTAATACCTCCCACTACCAATTCTTACTACCTACCACTACCAATTCCTACGTTACTGCTCGTTGTTTTTAAAAACGAGACACCCGAATGATCCCATCAGTTTCACACCTGAAGATGGCAGATAGACACGCCGAAAGCGGTATCAAAAAACTGGTGGATTGCTACACCACTTCCACCCTGACATTAAAAAGATGACCAGAAGAGAATCGACCAAAAACTCGTCCGACAAGAATCGTCAGTACAGTTTAATGAAGCATATATATATATATATATATATATGAAGAGTGAAGGATTGAATAAATCCGACAAAATGTGGTTGAGAGTAGACGAAAATGTGGATATAACAACACAAACGACTATATTCAATTAATATTTCGCCTCATTATTAGTTGAAGCTTCGCCAGAACTTATTGACTTAAGGGCTTGTACATTCAGCTTTTATACTGAAAAGGTAAATGGGAGGGGGGAAGAGAAAAGGGGAGGGTCATTGGTGTGTAGTCTAGGGAAATGAGAAGAAAATCGGGGTGGGGCTTAGTATATGTAAAAATAGTGTTTTCATTTTTATGGGGTCAGTCAGTTGACTGAAGAGAAATTTGATGTTTAGAGAGTGGGTCAAATGTGTGAGATCAAATGTGTCATCAAGGAACAGTAGATATTTTTGTTTGAAAATATTTTAGAGAAATCCTTAAAGATTTTGTTGAGATAAATGCTTTTACTTTCTTTTTTTGTTTGAAAGTTAATTGGATGAGGGTAGGATAGAGGGAGGGTAAGATAGGAGTGGTGGGGATTTTTGTATGCATGTGGATATGTTGTCTTTGAAGAAATTTGATAGTCAGTTGTGGGATAATGTTGGTCAATGTGCTATGATGGTTTGTCAGCAGCTCTTTTTAACCATTTTGGACTGGCATAACTCTGTTTGAATTTTTTATCCATTTTCGAATTTGGATTTTTTCTTGTGGGCTATGATTTTTGCAATAGCTATGTCAAGGTTGAAAAATCCCTGTCTTTTCCTTATTACTCTGCAGTTTGCAATAAGTGCCGATTCGCATAGTAATATGTTGGTCAATGTGCTATGATGGTTTGTCAGCAGCTCTTTTTTACCATTTTGAAGAGGTATACTTCTGTTTGGATTTTTTAAAATCCATTTTCGAATTTGATTTTGTTCTCTCAGTGGCGTTCTAGCTTGCCTATTCCTAGAAGTTTTAGAACACCATTTCCACACATACTAAACCGCCCCGATTTTCTTCTCATTCCCCCAGACTACACACCAATAACTCCTTACCTTTTCTTTCCCCACCCATTCACATTTTCACTATAAAAGCAGAATGTACAAGCACTTAAATCAATAAAATCTGAGGAAACTTCAACGAATAATGAGGCGAAATATTAACTGAATATAGTCGTTTATGTTGTTATATCTACGTTTTCCTCTATTCTCAACCACATATATATATATGTGTGAGTATATGTATATATACATATGTGTGTGTGTATATATGTATATACATAGAGAGAAACTGAGAAAGAGTGGGCGAGAGAGAATACACACACACACACATATGTATATATATATCTTATTATTATAATGGAGATTGTGTGTTTTTCTGTCTGTAACCGAAACTATATTACTACTCAAGTCACAATTCCCTTAATTATTTACGTCAAATTCTCCATGATTTCATTCTTTTAAACCTTCAGTTATTAATAAAAATTGTATTACATTATTAATACTGTTGACCATATCTACGTACTAATAACATGCAATTGTATGTATATATACAACAAAATAGCGGTTTACAGTTTGAACGAGAAGGCTAATTTGCATATTTTATTTAAAATTTTATTTAATAAATATGTGCTTGGTATTATTGATTTCTAATTGTTTGGTTTTATCTTAAGAAATATAAACAAAAATCTCGTGGATAAATCTTAAAAGAATTTATTTACAAGAAGAAATAACTGTAATATTATCCTTTACTTCCTATTTTAACTAAATAGTTAAAATTAGGAAAAAATTTACCAATGAAAGAGGTGAGTAAATGGAAAATGATGGAATAGTTAGTTTGAAAGTTGTTCTATTTTTCTATTATACCCCCTCTGTTGCAGATCTTTTATCTGCATTCTTAGTCAGTTTCATTAGCCTTTCTAATTTAAATATGAATTTTTTATTATATCAAAACTTAAATACTTGCACCCCGGAGGGTGCATATATTTGCTAGTATATATAGTTTTTCTTCTTGTATACTGGTTGCTTCACTAAGGCTAAAGAGCCCATCCAGCCAGCCCTAATATTTACCCATAGTTGGGGGTGAATACCTGGATGCATACCTTTCCCCAGGGTGTTGACGCCATGTGAGATATTAAAATTTTCGTCCAGGATTTAACTCTTTTCGGTGTGTCACTTCCAACGACAATAACGATTACTCGACATGCCTCCAACAGAGAGAGAGAGAGAGAGGAGAGAGAGAGAGAGAGAGAGAGAGAGAAGAGAGAGAGAGAGAGAAATAAGATATTCCGAAAAATATTTTTATGGTAAAGTTGACGTTTAAACGTTTCGGTTATGGTAATACCTTCGTCTCAGGACAATACAAAAGAATCGAAAGCATTATTGTATGGAAATCATGGATGAATTTTTAAAGTAATGGGAGTTAAAAAATGTATCTAGAGAAAAGGCTCATAACTGTATTTTGGCAAGCGTTCCTTTTGAAAGTCAAGACTGATTGGTACACGTGAAGAATGAAAGTCAAGACATGATTGTATATAGGATTAGCACACACACACACACAACACACACACACACACACACACACACACACACACACACACACATCCAGACCGACTTTACTTATAACTCCAACTGTAAACACTTTTGGTATGACTAGGCTTCCATACTTCTAAGAGTATGACCCCATTGTCTTGCAGAATGGAAGTGCTCTCCTAAAAAGAGTATAATTGATATAGTTAAACTGTAAACCGTCTTGGCATGTATAGGCTTCCATACTTCTAAGGGAGGTAACTTCGTTGTATTGCGCAACGGAAGTGCTCTCCTAAAAGGAGTATGAGTGGATATAAATGATCGTGGTCATATTGTCCAAAGTGATCGGCTTTGTGCTGTTAACAGGCAACATTTCACTTGCTCTTTTACGTCTTGTAACGAGTATGGCAGCAATCATCATTGGGGATGGAAGGAGGAATGTACTCTACGGCTATGGGAAGGGAATAACCTGATAACTTTTAATAATCCCACCGTAACTACAAAAAATCCTGCACGAATCCAGAAACTTTATTCACTTTCATAACCATTAAGAAAGAGCCATTGCATTTTCTCCCGTTAAATTGTCTACAAGGCTGGAGTCTTTCAACAATGGATGCGACGAAATCTCAAATAGCGCCAACACAACTATCGGTAAATATTAGAGCGGGCTGGCTGAGCTCTTTAACCTTAGTGAGGCAAACAGTCTACTAGAAGAAAAACCTTTTTTCAACAAGACAACCAACTACTCCGTGAGTATAATATTTAACAAATTGTAAAGTTTCCATTTCGCTTTAAATATAACTTTTTATTTGTATATTTTTAAAGTCTTTTACTTGAATGTGAATATTGTCGAATTCTTTCTACCGACTGGTTGGGTGGTGGTGCTGTTTTGACTATTGTAACCCAATAACGTTAAACGGATTCGATACGAAAAAATTGTTGGTTGATCTTTCACTTTTGTTTATCTGAATCTTGTGTAACAATGTTGTAGGTTGTAATGAATTGCCTTTTTAGTCCAGTTTCCATTATTTCAAAAGTATAACTTATAAACCTTACATCTTGTAACGAGAATGGCAGCAATCATCATTGGGGAGGGAATAACTTGGTAACTTTTTGTAATCCCACCCTGACTAAAAAAAAATGATAAAATACACGAATCCAAAAACTTTCCTTCATTAAAGATGTGAGGAGAATTTTCTCCTCCCCCTCTCTAAAGAAGAGAGATACTTGAAATAACTCTTTACACTACTGAAGCCATTGCCGAAAAGGAAACGATAACTATCACAAGGGATAGATAATATAATAGACTCATTCTAGGTTCAGGCATTATGTAGGGTGGGTGGTACACCCACGTACTTAATGGGTACAACCGGATAAAAATGAAAGTAGATGGCTGGAATAAATAATAATTCCCTGAAGAATTGCTACGCCAAGAAACTGCAGTCGGAATATTTTATAACATTTGCTTAAACAAAAAAAAAACACAGCATTCAACATCGGTCATAATATATTTACTATCTTTAATAACTAATACAATAATCCCGCAACCCCAAGATANTATAAAACTTGGTAGCCGAGTTGGTTAACGTGCATTCCACATTCTTCCCCCCCCCTCAAACTAATTGATCCAGTAACGAGCTAACAAGGGGTGCATTTTGAAGTGGTTAGCTGCAAAGCCCACTAAATTCCAACCACTTTTTTAACTTGCTCTGGTTGGCTACCCCACTAAAGCTCGCAGACTGGCCCTTTCCCGCTGCGTCGGGATAAGCGCCTCATATTTTTCGCGACAAAGAGTCATGGAAGGTTTCCGCAGATTATATTTTTCTCAAGGTCCGGCATTAAAAAGTGATTAGAGTCTTTTAATTGTTTTGCCTGCGACTTACACACAGCATTATCCGTTGAATATACTAGAGTTTCTCTATCAACTAAGAACCAACCAACTATTGGTGAAGTAAATGTTCAACGAGTTTCATGAAAAATTTCTATTTTTATTACAAACTTCCTCTATTCTCGAACGACATTTTTGTAGGAATTATTACATTATCTCCACAACCAATCAGTAGAAAAAAAATCAGTTTCACATTCAAGCAAACAGGAGATCAAAGAAATGGCAAGCTTAGATTTTTACTGTAATAAAAATGAGAAGGTTTTGAATATTTCTACAAAAATGTCGTTGAGAATAGAGGAAAGTTATGTAATAAAAATAGATTTTTCATGAAACTCGTGAACAGTTTACTCACCGAATAGTTGGTTGGTTTCTTAGTTGATAGAGAACTCTAGTATATTCAACGGAATAATGCTGTGTGTAAGTCGCCGGGAAAACAATTAAAAGACTCTTAATCACCTTTTAAATGCCGACCTTGTAGAAAATATAATCTGCAGGAAACCTCCATGACTCTTTGTCGCGGAAAAAATGAGGCGTTATCCGACGCAGCGGGAAAGGCCAGTAGCGAGCTTTAGTGGGGTAGCCACCAGACCAGTTAAATAAAGTGGTTGCGAAATTTAGTGGGCTTTGCAGCTAACCACTTCAAAAATGCGACCCACTGTTACTCGTACTGTCAATTAGTTGAGGGGAAGAATGTGGAATTTGCACGTTTTAACCAAACTCGCTACCAATTATAAAGAGAGGGGGAGGAGAAAATTCTCCTCACATCTTTAATGAAGGAAAGTTTTTGGATTCGTGTATTTTATCATTTTTTTTTAGTCAGGGTGGGATTACAAAAGTTACCAAGTTATTCCCTCCCCAATGATGATTGCTGCCATTCTCGTTTACAAGATGTAAGGTTTATAAGTTATACTTTTTGAAATAATGGAAACTGGACTAAAAAGCAATTCATTACAACCTACAACATTGTTACACAAGATTCAGATAAACAAAAGTGAAAGATCAACCAACAATTTTTTCGTATCGAATCCGTTTAACGTTTATTGGGTTACAATAGTCAAAACAGCACCACCACCCAACCAGTCGGTAGAAAGAATTCGACAATATTCACATTCAAGTAAAAGACTTTAAAAATATACAAATAAAAAGTATAATTTAAAGCGAATGGAACTTTACAATTTGTTAAATATTATACTCACGAGTAGTTGGTTGTCTTGTTTGAAAAAAGGTTTTTCTTCTAGTAGACTGTTTGCCTCACTAAGGTTAAAGAGCTCAGCCAGCCCGCTCTAATATTACCGATAGTTTGTGTTGGCGCTATTTGAGATTTCGTCGCATCCATTGTTGAAAGACTCCAGCCTTGTAGACAATTTAACGGGAGAAAATGCAATGGCTCTTTCTTAATGGTTATGAAAGTGAATAAAGTTTCTGGATTCGGCAGGATTTTTTGTAGTTACGGGGGATTATAAAAGTTATCAGGTTATCCCTCCCATAGCCGTAGAGTACATTCCTCCTTCCATCCCCAATGATGATTGCTGCCATACTCGTTACAAGACGTAAAGAGCAAGTGAAATGTTGCCTGTTAACAGCACAAAAGCCGATCACTTTGGACAATATGACCACGATCATTTATATCCACTCTACTCCTTTTAGGAGAAGCACTTCCGTTGCGCAATACAACGAAGTTACCTCCCTTAGAAGTATGGAAGCCTATACATGCCAAGACGGGTTTACAGTTTAACTATATCAATTATATTCTCTTTTAGGAGACACTTCCATTCTGCAAGACAATGGGGTCATTACTCTTAGAAGTATGGAAGCCTAGTCATACCAAAAGTGTTTTACAGTTGGAGTTATAAGTAAAGTCGGTCTGGATGTGTGTGTGTGTGTGTGTGGTGTGTGTGTGTGTGTGTGTGGTTGTGTGTGTGTGTGTGCTAATCCTATATACAATCATGTCTTGACTTTCATCTTCACGTGTACCAATCACGTCTTGACTTTCAAAAGGAAACGCTTGCCAAATACAGTTATGAGCCTTTTTCTCTAGATACATTTTTTAACTCCCATTATTTAAAAATTCATCCATGATTGTCCCATACAATAATGCTTTCGATTCTTTTGTATTGTCCTGACGAAGGTATACCATAACCGAAACGTTTAAACGTCAACTTTACCATAAAAATATTTTTCGGAATATCTTATTTCTCTCTCTCTCTCTCTTCTCTCTCTCCCTCTCTCTCTCTCTCTTCTCTCTCTCTCTCTCTCTCTGTTGGAGGCATGTCGAGTAATCGTTATTGTCGTTGGAAGTGGACACACCGAAAGAGTTAAATCCTGGACGAAAATTTTAATATCTCACATGGCGTCAACACCCTGGGGAAAGGTATGCATCCAGGTATTCACCCCCAACTATGGGTAAATATAGGCTGGCTGGATGGGCTCTTTAGCCTTAGTGAAGCAACCAGTAACAAGAAGAAAAACTATATATACTAGCAAATATATTGCACCTCCGGGTGCAAGTATTTAAGTTTTGATATAATAAAATTCATATTAAATTAGAAAGGCTAATGAACTGACTAAGAATGCAGATAAAAGATCGCAACAGAGGGGGTATAATAGAAAAATAGAACAACTTTCAAACTAACTATTTCATCATTTTCCATTACTCACCTCTTTCATTGGTAAATTTTCCTAATTTAACTATTTAGTTAAAATAGGAAGTAAAGGATAATATTACAGTTATTTCTTCTTAAATAAATTCTTTTAAGATTTATTCCACGAGATTTTGTTTATATTTCTTAAGATAAAACCAAACAATTAGAAATCAATATACAAGCACATATTTATTAAAATAAAATTTTTAAATAAAATATGCAAATTAGCCTTCTCGTTCAAACTGTAAACCGCTATTTTGTTGTATATATACATCAATTGCATGTTATTAGTACGTAGATATGGTCAACAGTATTAATAATGTAATACAATTTTTATTAATAACTGAAGGTTTAAAAGAATGAAATCATGGAGAATTTGACGTAAATAATTAAGGGAATTGTGACTTGAGTAGTAATTATAGTTTCGGTTACAGACAGAAAAACACACAATCTCCATTAAATAATAAGATATATATATACATATGTGTGTGTGTGTGTATTCTCTCTCGCCCACTTCTTTTCTCAGTTTCTCTCTATGTTATACATATATACACACACACATATGTATATATACATATACTCACACATATATATATATGTGGTTGAGAATAGAGGAAAACGTAGATATAACAACAATAAACGACTATATTCAGTTAATATTTCGCCTCATTATTCGTTGAAGTTTCCTCAGATTTTATTGATTTAGAGTGCTTGTACATTTTCTGTTTATAGTGAAAATGTGAAATGGGTGGGGAAAGAAAAGGTAAGGAGTTATTGTGTGTGTAGTCTGGGGAATGAGAAGAATCGGGGCGGTTTAGTATGTGTGGAAATGGTGTTCTAAAACTTCTAGGAATAGGCAAGCTAGAACGCCACTGAGAGAACAAAATCAAATTCGAAAATGGATTTTAAAAAATCCAAACAGAAGTATACCTCTTCAAAATGGTAAAAAAGAGCTGCTGACAAACCATCATAGCACATTGACAACATATTACTATGCGAATCGGCACTTATTGCAACTGCAGAGTAATAAGGAAAAGACAGGGATTTTTCAACCTTGACATAGCTATTGCAAAAATCATAGCCCACAAGAAAAATCCAAATTCGAAAATGGATAAAAAATTCAAACAGAGTTATGCCAGTCCAAAATGGTTAAAAAGAGCTGCTGACAACCATCATAGCACATTGACCAACATTATCCCACAACTGACTATCAAATTTCTTCAAAGACAACATATCCACATGCATACAAAAATCCCCACCACTCCTATCTTACCTCCCTCTATCCTACCCTCATCCAATTAACTTTCAAACAAAAAGAAAGTAAAAGCATTATCTCAACAAAATCTTTAAGGATTCTCTCTAAAATATTTTCAAACAAAAATATCTACTGTCCTTGATGACACATTTGATCTCACACATTTGACCCACTCTCTAAACATCAAATTTCTCTCAGTCAACTGACTGACCCCATAAAAATGAAAACACTATTTTTACATATACTAAGCCCCACCCCGATTTTCTTCTCATTTCCCTAGACTACACACCAATGACCCTCCCCTTTTCTCTTCCCCCCTCCCATTTACCTTTTCAGTATAAAAGCTGAATGTACAAGCCTTAAGTCAATAAGTTTCTGGCGAAGCTTCAACTAATAATGAGGCGAAATATTAATTGAATATAGTCGTTTGTGTTGTTATATCCACATTTTCGTCTACTCTCAACCACATTTTGTCGGATTTATTCAATCCTTCACTCTTCATATATATATATATATATATATGCTTCATTAAACTGTACTGACGATTCTTGTCGGACGAGTTTTTGGTCGATTCTCTTCTGGTCATCTTTTTAATGTCAGGGTGGAAGTGGTGTAGCAATCCACCAGTTTTTTTGATACCGCTTCGGCTGTGCTATCTGCCATCTTCAGGTGTGAAACTGATGGGATTCATTCGGGTGTCTCGTTTTTAAAAACAACGAGCAGTAACGTAGGAATTGGTAGTGGTAGGTAGGTAAGAATTGGTAGTGGGAGTATTAAGAATTGTAGTGGTTCAAACGAATGATAGCAGTAGAGATTTTTGTAGGAGGGTCACAAGTTTGTGAGAATGAAAGGGGAATCGTGGAAGGGGGATAAGGCAGGAAATTATAGGCATTTGAGGACATGTTCAATTGTTTCAAAGTTATATATTATATAAATTTGATTTAAAATAATTGACTCATTGTTTGAATTTTTCTTTATGCTTTCAAGCTTTCTAACAATTTAGAGTTATATTAATAACCAAGTATTTTCGGTTATTTCTGAACCATTATCAATGCTGTTTATATTTGTCTAAACTATCATATATCAAGACTGTCTATTATTGGCAAATCCTCTAGACAAATCGAGAGCTGAGACATTTACTTGTTGCTAATCGGCCAACACTGGTGTGTCCAAGTGTAGTTATTCTTCAGTTCGCCCGTACTTCTCCTGCAGTGTCCAACATGTCTTGATCTTCTTATTTGTAAGGTATGTGAGATGGGAGGTAGGTGGTCGTACAGCTGCTGTTTTCTCGGTTGCTGCTTCTAAATATTGTTAAAAAAATCACACAGCATCCTTGTGTAGTTCGAAATCTAGTTTTTTCTTAATTATCTATACATATATTAATGGTAGTTGGTGTGTACATATGTATGTATGTATGTATGTATGTATTTCCGGATGAAAATACGAAAATAAAAAAATTAACAACGAAGTAATATTATATACACATTAGATATCACCAGTTCTTGCATTTTATGCAAAAAATTACGAAGATTTGATTTATATTTACAAAGATATCTAAAAGTTAAAATAAGTTAGTCTCGCAGATCCATTATTACTGAATCGTGAGTTGAATCCTCGTGGGATACCCATTTAAATCCCTATGTAAAAATAGACCTTGCATTCATCCAGCCACTCTGAAAGAAATGTTAATGTCTACTATCTAAATATTTAATGAAGAAAAAAATCCATGCGTTATCATTTACATTATTATTTAAATATCTTCCCGAAATATAAATCAAATCTCTATTATTTTTGCTCAAAATCAAGCCCTGGTGTATTTAATGTGTATATATATATATTATCTTCTTATTATAATGGAGATTGTGGGTTAGTCTGTCTGTAACCGAAACATATTATACAAGTCACAATTCCCTTTGTTATTTACATCATATTCTCCATGATTCTTTTTATATTTAAACCTCAATTATTAATAAAATTGTTTTACATTATTAAGACTGTTGACTAATTACATACTAATAACATGCAATTGTAGTTATATATACAACAAAATAGCAATTTACAGTGTGAACGGAAGGCTAATTTGCATATTGATATTGGTTTATTCTTAATGAATATGAGCAAAAATCTCAGGGATAAATCTAAAAGAAATCCCTTAACAAAAAGAAATAACTGTAATATTATTCTTTACTTCCTATTTTAACTAAATAGTTAAATTAGGAAAGCAGTAATTGAAAATGATGGAAGATTAGTTTCAAAGTTGTTCTATTTCAATCATACCCCTCTGTTCCAAATCATGTTATCTGCATTTTTATTCAGTTTCATTGGCCTTTCTAATTTAATATGATATTTTATTATATTAAAACAAAATACTTGCACCCGGAGGGTGCATATATTTGCTAGTATATATATATATATATATATATATATATATATATATATATACTGTGTCGTTAATTATTTATTTTCAAAGTTTCCTCCGGACATACACATACGCACAAACTGCCCTTTATATGTGTATAGAAGGGAAGGTGGGTTGAATTTTAAAATGTTTTTGATTGGTTGGGTTGATTTTATGTTATTATGTTATGTTATTTTATTCATTCTCGATGAATACTCAATTTTTATGCACATTTATAAATACATTTTTCTATTTAACCAATAGACGGGACCCTAACAGCTATTACCACCCTGGGTCAGAATGGAACTGGGAGGGTTGGAACGTCACTATCAGATAGATTTTAACGCCATACCCCGGACATCAAGACCCGCAGCCACCACCTTCTAACATATATATGATAAAAAGGGTTGGGTTGGTTTGTTTTGGTTTTTTACGGCATATCAACCTCAGTGTCATTTAATGCCGATAAAGTTTAAAATAAATCAATTCTTAATGATAATACATTTTTTTTAAATACAATTCTATTTAACCCATAGATGGACCCTAACAGGTACTACCACTCCGGGTCAGAGTGGACCAGGGAGCAATGGTGATGAAGGGGTGCTCCACATTACCAAACCTCCAAACTGGAACCTCACCATCAGTAGAGTTTAACGTCGATTCCCAGGACATGTAGACCCGAGCCATCGCTCTAGCACCCATATGATAAAAAGGGGTTGGGGCTTGCCATAAGGGCAATAGGGCTGGGATAATCATATAGGTGCTAGGGCTTGACGTGACCAGTCGATTGATCGGAGGGGGCCTCTCCGACCGCCCGTCTAGCCCAAGATAGGGCCAAAGTGGAGTATTGGATGTCATGAACTGCTAATCCATCTGGGCTCTATCCTTAAGCATCACGGGTCGCCACCCACGGTAAACAGGTGGGCCATTGGGGGAGTCTAACCACTCTGCAGAGGTGCAGTCGGTGCATTCTGATTCCCCAGCCGACAGGGCGAAAAAGGGTTGGGGTTTTACCATAAGGGCTATAGGTCGTGGGACAACCTTATAGGTGCTAGGGTTTGACATGACCAACCGATTGATACGAGAGAGACCTTTCCGACCGCCTAACTTAAGGACAAAGTGGAGTGTTGCATGTCATGGACTGCTCGGTCACCAGGCCTCTATCTTAAGCATCACAGGTCCGCCACCCACGGCCAACAGATGGCCCATTGGGGTCATCTTCCCCTCTGCAGAGGTGCAGTTAGTAGAATTTCTGAACTGCTGCGCTCATTTTATTGATATATACACAACATTTCGACCGATGTGATCTCCGACTTTCTTTAGGTGTTTCTTGTTGAACTCTATCGAAAGGTTGCGTATATAGTATAAACTAGCAAATATATGCACCCTCCGGTGCAAGTATTTAAGTTTAATGTAATAAAATATTATAATAAATTAGAAAGGCTAATGAAACTAAATAAGAATACCGATAAAAAGATTTGAAACCGAGGGAGTATAATAAAAATAAGAACAACTGAAACTTACTCTTCCATCACTCTCGTCTTTCATTGTATTTTTTCTAATTTAAGTACTTAGTTAAAAGAGGAAGTAAATAATAAAATGACGGTTCTTTTTCTTGTTTAATTTAAGATTTATTGAAGAGATTTTTGATTATATTCATAAAATAAAACCAAACGGTTAGAAATCAATAGTACTAAACACATATTTTATTAAAACACATTTTAAATATCAATATGCAAATTAGCCTTCCCGTTCACACTGTAAACCGTATTTTGTTGTATATATAATATAATTGCATGCTATTAATATGTGAATATGGTCAACGCATTTATAATGTGAAACAATTTTATTAATAATTGAGGTTTAAATAAAATACAATCATGGAAAATGTGATGTCAATAACTAAGGAATAGTGATATGAGTAGTAATATAGTTTCGGTTACAGACAGAAAAGCACACAATCTCCATTATAATAAGATAAGATAGTGAAAAATCCAAATAATACAAATTATCAAACCTCATCTAAAAAATTCAGACAAAGTTTTTAATTTTATTAACTAAAATCTGTTATCAATGATAAAAATTAAAAATCCAGACATTTACTTTTAAATTTTATTAATTTTATTTTTCTAATTTTTTTCAAATTTTTTTATTCTTTTGATTAAATAATCTTTTTCCTAACGAAATCTAAAAAAACTATTGTTATTTTATAGAATAATTATTTACTGGTCATTCATAACCACCTGTTCTGCCCTGTCTGCTGGGCGTTAGAATGCACAGACTGCTCCTCTGAAGAGGGTAAGACTTTCCTGTGGGGTCACCTGTTGCCGTGGGTGGCAACCCGTGATGCTTAAGGATAGAACCCAGGTGGCTGAGCATTCCAGACTTGCAATACTCCACTTTGGCCCTTTCTTGGGCTAGACGGGCGATTGGAGAGACCCCTCTCCGATCATCGGCTTGTCACGTCAAGCCCTAGCACCTATATGATGCTCCAACCCTTTTTATCATATGGGTGCTAGAAGGCGGTGGATGAGGATCTTTATGTCCTGGGAATGACGTTAAACTCTATCTGATGGTGAGGTTTCAGTTTTGGAGTTTGGGGAATGTGATGAAACACTCCTTCATCCCCATTGGTCCCTGGTCCACTCTGACCCGGAGTGGACTACCTGTTAGGGTCCCATCTATGGGTTAAATAGAAAATGTATTTATATAGAAAATGAGTATCTATTAAGAATGAATATTATTTTAAAAACTTTGCCTGTATTAATTGGCCCACTGAGGTTGATATGCGAAACAAAACAAACAAATCCAACTAACCACCTGTTTATAAAATTTCTAAATTCAAACCAGTAAATTCAATGTGAACCACTATGCTTGAATACTACGTGATATTGCTGCTCCAAGCCCTTGTTAGTTGGTTTGGATTTTACGGCATGTCAAACCTATTGGGTTATTTTATGCCGAAGACATTTTTTCTATTCATTCTTGTTTGGTATTCAAATTTTTAAACTCAAATTTTTTAAACTGACTAGCAAATATATGCACCCTCCGGGTGCAGTATTTAAGTTTTAATATAATAAGATATCATGTTAAATTAGAAAGGCTAATGAAACTGAATAAGTATGCAGATAAAAAGATTTGGAACAGAGGGGGTATGATTGAAAATAGAACAACTTCGAAACTAACTCTTCCATCACTTACCATTACTCCCGTCTATCATTGGTAAATTTTCCTAATTTAACTATTTAGTTTAAATAGGAAGTAAGGAATAAATTTGCAGTTATTTCTTCTTGTTAATGGATTTCTTTTAAGATTTATCCCAAAATTTTTGCTCATATTCAATAAGATAAAACCAAACAATTAGAAATCAATAATACTAAGCATATATTTATTAAAATCAAATTTTAAAGATCAATATGCAAATTAGCCTTCCCATTCACACTGTAAAACCACTATTTTGTTGTATATATAAATACAATTGCAGTTAATAGATTGTAGATATGGCAACAGTCTTAATGATGTAAAATAATTTATTATAATTGAAGTTTTAAATTAAAAATAAAATCATGGAGAATGTGATGTAAATAACAAAAGGAATTGTGACTTGAATAGTGATATAGTTTCGGTTACAGACAGACAAACCCACAATCTCCATTATAATAAGATGTTTTGTTTTCAGTATAAACAATGGGCACATGCGAAAGCCGCTGCTAGTGGGTTAGTGTAGGATCATAGAGGTGGGAGTGTCGCTGTAAGTGGTTTAAAGTAGGCAAAGAGGTAAATGATACGTCACTACTGGTCATCAATTCTTATTGTCATTCTGCTAGGTTCACAATATCTGGCAACTAATTTTCATGATCCAACTATTTCTCTACTGTTATAAAGAGATGTCTAAATTCAAACTAAAAAATCCAACCCCCTGTGAACCACAATGCTAGAATATTTCATAATTATCTTCAATTACTTGCATTCAAGCCCTCGTGTAATTTTTCTCCTATCAGGGTCCGAATAGTCTCTATCTCTTTCTTTTTGTATGTGTGTATGTTGTGTATATTTTATTTATTTCATCTTTTTTTTTTTGGGGGGGGATGGGATTTCCTTAAACGTTCTTTTTTCGGCTGATGTGGCCTGGGAATAAAAAAAAAAATGCTTACATTTTTGAATTTCATATTCAGCAATTTGCACAGTTCATTTTTAATCATAGTGTGTTGCAGAGATAACGGTCGTACAATTAAGAACACGAGTTTTTATATATACATATCATTTTACAACTTTGGATATCGAAGAGAAAATGGATAAAAGAAAAGACAAACACTGTCAATAAATTTCAGACATTTTATTTAAAAGAAAATTTAATATGAATTTAGTTTACAAAAGTATGGCCTCCTTATTACTTAACTCTTTTAATTAAGTACTTAATTAATTAAATTAATCAATAATTCTTATTCCGTAAAACAATTTTCAACAGTATCATCGTTTTTAATGACACCCATGTCGAACAGCTTGGGTAAGTACCTTTAGGGTAAATCCATGTCAAATCATCCAGGCCATGCCACCACCAACTTCAATTTTTCTAAAATTTTGTACAGGGCTACGTTAAAGTTTGACAATCCCCAAAACTTGATCTTCCAATTCCAAGAATGTCGGAGTTATGTCGATTTTTAGCTCTCCAAATTTGAGGGGGGTACGAACAATGGCGATTTGTAATTTATTTTGTCTTATAAAACGAGTCTAGAGCTTCCCGTCTAAATATTGGTTATAAAACATTTCTAGTAGCAGGGAGCTCTAGACTCATTTACAGACAAAATAGATTACAAAAAGTCGCCATTTTTGCCAACCACACCAAATATTGGAGAGCTAAAATTTGACATAACTCCATCAATTTTTGGAATTGGAAGCTCAAATTTTGGGGAATGTCTAACTTTAACACAGTCCAACCTGTACGAAATTTCAGAAAAATTGAAGGTGCGCGGTAACAATTTTACTTTTTTCTGGATGATTTGACATGGAATTGACCTTTAGCGATTTTAGTCTCGCAGATCCATTACTGCTAAATATAGAGTTCGATTGTTGCTTGGTGCCCCATACCTTCTGTTACATCTTCTCCGAGGCGATTGGGTCGAGTAAATACGTAGCTTCCCTAGAAATATTACACTATTATAAAAACATCTCTATACTTTATTGAAAAAAAATTGTTTGAAACTTTATATGTAAAAAAAAATAAAAAAAAATAATTGGCTATATAGTGAATTAGAGTTACGTCCCTTTATTCCTTCTTTCACATGATCCCGTATTGGAAGTATAATATAGAAATGAATCCGACGATATATACAAACTAGAAAATCAAAGTAAAAAAAAAAAAAGCGATGAATTTAGTTTGATATTTAAGTCGAGGTTTAACCGTTTCGGTTTATTCTAAACCTTCTCCTGGACAATATGATAGGAAAGAAAAATAATCCCGGGGCTAGCCCCCCAGGCAATACCTGCCCCATTGGGGGCAGGGCTGGGTTTATTGCCCAGTGCCTGAGGCGCCCCCACCTTGAGGGGGAATGGCGAGGGGATCGACGCAATTTTTGTTCTTCCCCACTCATGAGCTTCGGCTTGTGGGTGGGCCCACGTTAAAACGAGGCCTTGTGCCCAGTATACAAGTGGGTATGAGACAATATCTCCAGTGGCTTCGGCCCTGGATGCTTACAAGTTAATAGCGTCGATCCCAAGGGGCCATCCCCCAGGCAATACCTGCCCATCGATTTAAAGGGGCAGGCCTGGGTTTATTGCCCAGTGCCTGAGGCGCACCCTTGAGGGGGAATGCTGACGGGATCGACACAATTTTTCACCCACCACCCATGAGCTTCGGGTTTGTGTGGTCCCACGTTAATAGGCCTTGTGCTAACCCGTACAAGTGGGGTACGAGGAAATACCATGTAGATATAGCCAACAGTATTAATAATGTAAATCAATTTTTTATTAATAATTGAAGTTTGAATAGAAATAAAAATCACAACAAAACACATCATATGTGCGAGATTACAGTTTGTAATCTATGTTGCCTGTCATATATTATTTAGGCAATACCAAAATCCTGTATGAAAAATAACAGACCTATAACAGATAAATGAAATATCATTTAACGCCGGCAACAAAATACTAAAAATCTTTAATAACTAACAAACTAACCTTAACAACACTCCTAAAAATAGATTCTCCATAATTGAATAAACAAAAAAAAGTCAAAGGATAAACCCGAACACTACAATCAGTAATTCCCTGAGGACGACCAGCGAAACGATTTGAAAGCCTTGGGTTAAAGATATGGGGATATTTTCTTCACTATCTGGATCCCGATCTAAGAAAAACTACTAAAGACCTGAACGTCTAACAACTGAAGATCATAAAGAATAAATATTCTGTGGTCATTAACAATACCTCCCTAATAATAACTTGCTGCTGAAATACACAATAAATATACATATATATATATATATATATATATATATACAATATATATAGTATGATATTATGGATGATTTAAACTCATACCTTTAAGTTTCATGCTTATGCAATCTTCAGATGAATCAAAATCTTGACTCATTTGAAGATTGAAGCATGAAACTAAATTATGAGATTAAATCATCCAATAATATCATTACTATTGATATAAATCTGCTCTGCTTTATTAGCATTGAGCACCTTTTTATGCCAATACTTTCTCATTTATTATATATATATATATATATATATATATATATATTATATATATAAAAATATAGATCCCTCACTAATTGGCTGATACCGAGTTCAGGCCACCCAAACCTTAAATTTATGACAAAATTTTTACTTATTTCCAGTATTTATATCGTAGTATTTATATCGTAGTATTTATTTACCAAAATAAATTACTCTGGAAAAATAAAGAGCTTCAATAAGATAATCGGCGCTAACCAATCTTAATACACTGATTTATTTACATGCTATTCAAAGAAAGCTTACTCGTTGTCAATCGTGAGTACGATGAACGAGCAATGAGTATGAATAATTTGGATTATTCGGACTATTGTCCTCATCTTTGTATATACACCGTCTGTCGGCTGGGGCGTTAGAATGCACCGACTGCACCTCTGCAGCGTGGGTAAGACTCCCCCAATGGGCTACCTGTTGGCCCGTGGGGCGACCCGTGATGCTTAAGGATAGAACCCAGGTGGATGAGCAGTTCATGACTTGCAATTCTCCACTTTGCCCTATCTTGGACTAGACGGGCGGTCGGAGAGGCCCTCCGATCAATCGGCTGATCACGTCAAGCCCTAGAACCTATATGATCTTTCCCAACCTATGCCTTCATGGCAAGCCCAACCTCTTTTTATCATATGGGTGCTAGAAGGCGGTGATTGAAGGTCTACATGTCGGGGATGACGTTAAACTCTATCTGATGATGAGGTTCCAGTTTTGGAGGTTTGGAATGTGAGCACCCCTTCATCACCATTGCTCCCTGGTCCACTCTGACCCGGAGTGGTAGTACCTATTAGGGTCCATCTATGGATTAAATTGAAAAATAATGAGTTATAAACAAAATGTATTATGCATTAGAATGAATTCATTCACAACTTTGTCGGCATTAAATAACCCACTGAGGTTGATATGCCGTAAAACAAAACAAACCAAACTTTTTTATATACACGTTTTTTTCGGCCGATGTGGCCTCCAACCTTCTTCATGATGTTTCTTGTAAAACTCGGGAACCTCCCGTATCATAATTGGGAGCATTCACGAAATATTACAAACCGACCCATTATCAATCCTCGGGAGGTATAGACTTTCTCATTCCGTTAACCATGTCCAGGTACAAGTGTTCAATTTGTGTTACTAACGCCCTTGGCCAGGTTGAACCTGCAACCTAGAGTTGGTTATCTCTAGAACTTTACTTACTCAACCCATATATCCGTTGCGCCATGTGTCCAGAAACAAATCTAAAAAATCTGAAAAATCACTGAATAAGTTTTGAAAATCTGTTTAGATGAATATTCCATTTATTTCAATAGGAGATGACCCGTAAATCTGTGGGTATAAGCGATCCATATTATAGTGATGCTCTATTCAGGAAGGAGTGAAGTATTTATTAGAAGTTCATAGTTCTCTTCAATATATTGATAATTTCAATGGTTTGTTTTACGGCATATCAACTTCGGTGGGGTCATTTAATATTGTAGTAAAATACCCCAGCCTTACTACTGTTAATGTGGATGGTCATTGGCTCCCTTAGAACTCATCCGGTCTTTTTCAGCCCTGTTTTTTTATTTTGGGTGCTGCTGGTGTTACTCACTAAGACTCCGAGACGTACCTGCTGAGAGTGAGTTATATGAAATCTAAACTGTAGCGTAAAATCTGGTGTAAAAGTGATCCATGGTGTGATATTGATGCTTCTATCTAAGGAGTGAAGTATTCTTTGAAGTTAATTGTTATCTTCGTTATATTGATAATTTGAATGAATAAAAAATTATGTTCAGACCCCACAAATTATCATTCGATTGCAAATTAGCGTGGAGATATCCTTATGCTTCATTCACCAATATGAAGGACTTAGGCTAAGCCAACAATGGAGTGATGGTTGTAGCAGTAAAGTCAGTGGCACTGAATAAAAGTGGAACCTACCCGGGCAAATTCCATAGAATACGCCGACTACATGCTCCCCCATCTGCAACGGGTAATAGCCCTCCCCAAATGGTCCCCGTTGTCTTGCGTAGGAATTGAATTACATCAGGTGATAGCACTCCAGTTATGGGGTTCTGAGGAGTGCGGAAAATCCCTTCATTGTAATTACTCCCAGGTCCACTTTGACCAAAAGAGGAGAGGCTCTCGTTAGGTTCAATAGCATCGGTTTCAAATTATTCATATTCAGATTGCGAGGACTTGTTGGGAAAAAAAATAAAAACACAGAAGAAATAATTATACTAGCATAAAAAAGTCCTCCGAGCAAAGATATTCCTTGGGGTGGGGTTTGGGTTAAAAAAATTCAATGTCAGAGGTTTGTATCAGTAATTGTATCATAAGTAAAACCATCAAATTTATCAAAGGAGTAAAAAATAAAACAATTTTAAAATGGTAACTTTAGTTCTGTCCCCCTCAAAATGGGTAGAGTTTTGTTTAACGGCATATGTGGGTCATTTAATACCAGAAAAGGTTATTTGGGATTTCAGTCTTTAAAAGAAATGGTTCTATGAAGGTTTCGGTTAAATTTTGTTATATTCTCATGTTGAAAGGGTTACATTTTTTAAACAAAAATTAAAAATGTCTTCAAAAAAGTTTATTTTTCATTTTTGTTTTGTATATCTTTAAATGAGGTTCCCCAGTTTCTTGTTTGGAAGTAATTTGGTGGGGTGTGTTGAGGCGTTACAATTTTAGGAGGATATGTCTGGTTTGGGTTTGTTTTTTACGCATATCCAACCTCAGTGGGTCTATTTAATGCCGAATAAAGTTTTGATAAAAATAAATTCCTGAATTTGGAATAATACAATTTTATTAAATATGCATTTTTACTATTTAACCTCTAGATGGGGACCCTATATCAGGTTAACTACCGCTCCGGGTCAGAGTGGACTCATGAGCAATGGTGATTGTTAGGGGTGCTCCACATTCCCTAATCCTCCAAAAACTGGAACCTCACCATCAGATAGAGTTCAACGATCATTCCAGGACATGTGGACCTTCACGCACCGCGCTTCTAGCCCCCATGTGATAAATGGATTAATTTTTAAAAAAATAAATAAATAAAAATAAAAATAACACCTGCAAGAAATACATTTTTTTTAGTCTCCTTTAAACCTCCCTTTTGGTGTTTAAATAGTTGATCGTAGTTGAATAAAGTATAATACTGTTTAAGGTTATATATAAAGTTAGTTGTACCAAAAACTTGTTTATAAATTTTAAGGGTAGGTAAAGCCCCTAGTTCATACGTTCCCTCAACAATATAATCCATCTGAGGGGTAAATTAATCTCCCTTGAATACAAAGGAAGTTTCCTGTCTTGCATAAATAATGTTGTCCCTGTTTATATAAGTGGATGTATCGTTAAAATAGAAGGCCACAATATGACCAATGTTGAGCGTGCTTTTCTTAGGGCAGAGATCGTTTTCTTTCCCGATTTAATTAAGTCATTGAAAGTCCAGTTCCATTCGTCTAGGAAGGATGCCTGGGGAGTTCCTTAGTTTCTTCGATGAATTCAGTTTCTCAAATAATTTATCCATTGCTTATGACATAAATTTATTTTTTTAAATATAATAAAAACTTTATATTTTCTTATTAGAAAGAAGTTTTTTTACTATGAAACCCCAAACATATTCAACTTCTCCACATGTCTTTTCAGAGAGCGATAAAATTAGTAATGTCTAGGGGTGGTTTAATTTTGTATTCAACCTCAGAATATTGATAAGGTTAATATTTTTACAGAGTTTGAGTTGCTCTATTCTTAGGTAATTAATTTGACCCAAACTGCATTTACACTGACCATGTGCTTATCTCCTCCTCCCTCTCACATATCAAGCAGCATGGGTTTAGAAATAGAAAACGTGGACTTATACTAAGTCACAACTTAGAAAATTAAAAACCGCTGGTAACTTTGGACATGCAAATTTAGGTTCCTTACCACTCAAAAAAATTAAAAAATTAAAAAATGAAACCGATTAGAAGCGACTCTTTAGATTTGGCCAGCAACTCATCTAGGACAAAGAATAGTCTTATAAAACCACCATTATTCCAAGGAAAGGCTAAGGTAGCAAACCCCGAGAACAAATCAGGAGCTGTAGTTACTAAGGTGGGTGGTGCTGAATCTCAGTACTTCCCAGCAACTCCTGCGGCACAGTCGTTACCAAACCGCATTGGATCCTACCTTTCCTTTGGACCACAACGGCTGTGTGGAGAGGGAGGATCTGCTGCTTGGGGGACAACTCATCCTCCATAACCTGCCCAGGCTACGTAGTTTTCCACTACAAAATAGAGAAGACCGCCTTGCTGATAGGAAAGCAACTGGGGGTGACGGCATAACGGCAGAGGTCTTAAACGCAGGGTGCGGGCAGCGCTGCACCAACCACTAAAACTAATCTGCAGCTGCTGGAAACAAGGACATCCCTCATGACAAGCGGGACGCTATCATCGTCACCTTATACAAGAAGAAAGGAGATTGGAGCGACTGCAACAATTACTGGGGCATTTCCCTCAGCACATTTTGAAAATCTTGCGCTTGTTACACTGGTGCGTCTGCAGACACTTGCATCTCGCACCTATCCAGAATCACAGTGTGGCTTCCGTGCAACTGGACACGATCTCACTACACCAGCTACAGGAAAAGTGCCAAGAGAGCAGATGCCAATCTACACTGCATTCATAGACCTAACGAAGGCATTCAACCTGGCCAGTCGAAGTGTTCGCAGTCACAGCACCAGAGATTGCCATTCAACAATAGGGCTGTTCAGCCACTCGCAGATTAAAAAAAAATAGACACTACGCCATTCGTCTTTAGTAGTCAGTAGGATGCCAACAAATACTTTTACAGAGTTTGAGTTGCTCTATTCTCAGTTAAGCACTCACGGGTTTCCTTATCTAGAAGGAACTATTTAAAAGTCCGTTTGAGTGAACTAGTGGATAAGTTTGCTAACTCTAAAGTTGTGACGAGATATTTTTGTTGCAGAGGAACCATTTCGAGACTGCCAAGGGCCTCAGGCGCAATACTGGCATTTATCTCACTAGGCATGATAAAGGAGTTGGTGATGTTTTAGATCGCTCCGAATATGGTCTAAAAAATGTACCATTTTGGGTGATACTAGTAAATTCCAAAAATTGGGAGATTTATCGTTTGACGATACCCCCCAAAAATGGAAATGAAAGTACAGACGCGGTTTCTCGATTTATACAAGAAACTTTACAAAGGAACTAGACGATAGAATTCGCCCTGTTGGTTCGAACAAAGGAACTACTTAACATAGTGAGTGCCTGCTTGGGTCACATACTAATTCAGTAATAATTGATCTACGAGAGTAGCTTGCTAACTACGATGGGACACCCAAAAGGAATTCTTGGAGACAGAAGTGATCAGATGCTATGGGGGTAATCACTCAGATCCAGGCTCGTTCAATTGATTTTTCTTTTTACAAAACGTACTTATAACAGTTCCAAATAAGTTTCCGAACAGTAATAGGTATTTCAAATATAGTTGTTGCAGATTAACTATTGTTGCAATTCTTTTGGCGCGGAAAGAAATTCAAAAAGACAAGGGAATTGGGAAACAAAGGATGTTCCAGACAGAAGTCTGGATCGAATAAAGAGAAAGAGTGAGTAAGATCGGAGGCTTACTGCTGACCGGGTCAAACGAACTGTCCGGAAAAACAACAATTAGCAAGATGACAAAGGACTTCCTATTGACAAATCTAGGATTGCAGGTCACGCAGTACAGTTCCGGTGTAATTTGAATAGACCAGAGCATGCTGGGTAAAAATTGAAAAAGTGACGGTTAGACCGGGGAGTTCAGCAGTTGATATTTGGCAGCCACTAACTTCAGTCACTCCCGTCGACTCTCCGAAGAAAAGACTTGTTATAACTACTGTTCATTTCACCACTCATTCAAGCCGGCGCTATCACGACTCGCACCCCCTTTCATCCACGCCGACCGAGGAAATAAATAAAGTCCAGCTTTCTTTTGTATACCTGCGTTGGTTTTTAATCCAGTGTACTACACACCAGCGCTGTCAATTGATACACTGACTATGTTATATACTGTAAGAGGAGTTTGGTTTGGTTTACGGCATATCAACCTCAGTGGGTCATTTAATGCCGATAAAGTTTTAAAATAGATTCATGATTAATTGATACTCAAGTTTTTTTATAAATACATTTTCTATCTAACCCATAGATGGTACCCTAACAGGTACTACCACTCCGGGTCAGAGTGGACCAGGGAGCAATGGTGATGAAGGGGTGCTCCACATTCACCAAACCTCAAAAACTGGAACCTCACCATCAGGTAGATTTTAACGCGATTCCCAGGACATGTAGACCCTCAGCTAGCACCCATATGATAAGGGGTTGGGGCTTGCCATAAGGCCAACGTAAAGACCGCCAGGCAAGGCATTTATACTTTGGAGTAGGATCTATATAAATGTCCAAATTTCTCAACACAAAAACCGGAAGCGGAACGCAAACACAAATATTGCTGCCATTAATACTACGACTATGTAAATGTCCGACTTTATTCATTTGTCTTTAACAAGTGATAAGAAATTTGAAGTCAAGAGAGAACGAAGGTAGAAAAAACGAGCATCCAAAAAAAAAAAGAGAAAGAGAAAGAGAAAGAGAAAGATTAACACTTCATTCTTAAAAGATCATTTTTAGTGAGCGACCCTTAGTGTGTGCTCCATATATTCCCGGTCTTGTCCTAAACAAAGTTTAACTTAATATGGCATTTAGAGATAATATTAAAAGATCAAAAAAAGCAAACAGATTACAGATTCTCAAAACCCTATATATAAAAATCAAATTGGTTTTGTTTGTGGCATATCAACCTCAGTGGGTTATCTAATGCCGATAATGTTATGAAATAAAGTCATTCTTAATGGATACTCAAGGTTTTTTTTATAAAAACATTTTTCTATTTAATCCATGTAAATGTCCAAATTTCTTATCACTTGTTAAAGACAAATGAATAAAGACGAAGTCAAGAGAGATCGAAGGTAGAAAAACTAACATCCAAAAGTGAGAGTTAGCTCCAGATTAACACTTAATTCTTAAAGATCATTTAATGAGTGACCCTCAGTGTGTGCTCCATATATTCCCGGCCTTGTCGTAAACCGAGTTAAACTTAATCAATACTGCATTTAGGGTATTTAATAGAGTCCAATGTAACACTTCTCGTTTAAAAAAAAAAAACTGCCATCATATTTTTATCTTATTTTTTTAAAAGTTTCCTTATTGAAAAAGTGATCTCGCTAAGCTCTAAAGATTCAAACAACTTGCGAACACTTTTATGACAAGATATTTACTTTTCTTTCATTGGATCTACAACAATCTTTATATTCCTCTAATAAAAATAATCACCAAAAATCGCCTACCAAATGGAAATCGTATCTTCATTGCAGACGAGTGAAAATTTATCAGAGATAAAGAATTGAACAAGAAATTTTATAAGGTTTCTCTAAATTATATGAATGCTCTCATGGATGCTTTATTAGATGTCTATCTTAGAACAATAGGAAAAATAAGACAAGAATTTAGATGTCATATTTCAAGATTAGTTAAGGACACTAAGATCATCTGATACTTTAGACTAAGATAAACTAAATATCGTCAACTTTGAAATAGAATGCATGTTAAATTTTTAGTCAGCCATAAGGATATGGGGAGCACTTCATAACGAAATCTCTCATGAGCAGAAGAAACATCTATAACAATGCAACCTTAAGGAGAGCACACAACTTCGGAGTAGGATACATGTATATTCCGACCAATAAAAGAACAATGATAAGGTTAAGAATTAGATTAAGAATAACAAAATAACAAAAAAATATTGATAAAATAGGATTAATAAAAATAGGATTAGAAGTAATAAAGCGAAAATACCATTACTATGAATTTTAATATTTCTGAATGAAATGATTGTAATTTTAATATTTCTGAATGGAATCACCACCTTATATATAAATAAGTCAACACACCCCATATTTTGATATAAGGTGATTCTTATTTTTTAATGAAATGTACCTTTAATGGATAAAACGTACCAGTTGGATGAGCAGGTACGGAATCTTGTTTTAAACACTGATACTAAAATGTATATGAAAGCCGTCTTCCTAAATTGTACGATCTTTATCATTTTCCAACACCCTCTCGGTAGAAAGGAGAGGTCTAAATGAAAAGGGCTAATAAAATTCGAAGTGATGAGCAGGAGTAGCCAGACCTTTTAGATGAGATTCCAACATAAGAATGGTAAACAAATGTGTCAGATATTCTTCGAAACAAAACATTTGTTAAAGGACAAAGAAACACCGATTAATTATCATTTTGCGAACCTTTGATTTCATTTGATCTTTCAGACCAAATCCACAACAGAACGAAGAAATAAACGTCTTAAAAAGTGGTTAAAATATATAAACAGAAGGATATATCATCTTATATTTGATATAGAACAAAACCTGTCAGTAAGTGTATTGTAATCCCAAAAATGAATTTCAGTTAATTGAACAAGAATTGAAAATGCTGCAAGGGTCTACAATACTTGAAAGGCTTTAGAAAGAAACAAAAAATTTCCTTCTCCTAGATTGGTTGCCAAAACAAGGTCAAATTTAAGAGCTTTGTCGGCCGTAATAATTACCCTAAGCAAGTGGCAGAATAGTTAGATGCACGCCTTTCCGAAGGGTATTAGTGCTATGTGAAAATTAATAATCTCGATTTAATCTTTACTAATAGAGATGGAAATGAAGATTGGTACTTCATGACCCATGTAGATGTCAATGTACTTGAAGATCATTTTCTTACTTCTCCGATCAGACCGGGAGTAATATTTGATATCGAGCAAAACCTGTCAGACACATATGAAGTAAACGTGTATTGTAATCCCGAAAATGAATTTCAGCTAATTAAACATGAATTGAAACTGCTGCAGGGCTGTACAATATTGGAAAGGCCTTAGAAAGGAACAACAAAATAATGTAATTCTAAACTGGATCAGGCAGAAAATAATACCTAAAACCAAAAACACAAAGGACTACGTATAGAAGTATTCCGAACGTATCCACTAAAACTAAGAGACAACTAAGTATCAAATATCAAGGAATACCCTAGACACACCAATGCAACTCAACATGACTGTAAAAGTAGAGTTATCAAAAAGATCAAAAAAGAAACCAAAATACCCCTTAACAAAATATAGAAAAACTGTCCTTTAAATGGACATCGATGTATTAAACAACCTAACAATCACAAGCCGAAGCAAAGTACCCATATAAAAACACTTATCCAACAATCTATATTGGAAAATAGCACAAGGCTAGAGAACCAACGTATATGCAGATGTTCCAAAGATATGGAAAGAGGAGGCAGTGCTGTGGTACTAACAGAAAATTCCCTCTATAATAATAATTTTAAAAAAGCCTCACAAGAATTGTACACAAATGTGCTAGGTATTCTTCGGAACAAAAGATTTGTTAAAAAGACAAAGAAACACTGATTATCGTTTTGATAATATTTGGTTTTGTTTAATGTTTCAGACCAAATCAGCACAAGAAAAAAGAGGATCGTCTGTTAAAAATATGCAGGTATTTAAATAGACGTGTCTATTTACTCATTTTTAAAAATGACTTAAAAGCGGGTTTTTATCCTGCTGAAACCGTTATAAAAAAGATGAGAGAAATAATCGTCACACGAAGAGTCGACAATTATAATGGATAATCAGACAATCTAACACCAACATAAGTCTAAACTTGGCTGAGGGTCTAACATAAGAATGGTAAACAAATGTTCCAGATATTCTATGAAGAAAACATTTGTTTAATCACAAAGAAACATCGATTAATTGTACTTTTTCTAATCTTTGATTTTATTTTTCAGACCAAATCTGCACAAAGCAGGAGGAAAACGTCTTAAATTTCTGAACAGACTTTTATTCACTGATTTTCAATGAAGACTTGAAATGCATCTTCACACAGCTGAAGCCATTGCCTAAAAGGACACGATATATGACAATATCACAAGGGATAGATAATTATAATAGACTCATTCTTGATGGGTAATCAATAGTTCTATTTTGTTTTTTTTTTTAATTCTAAACTGGATCAGGCAGAAAATACCTAAAACCAAAAACACAAAGGACTACGTATAGAAGTATTCCGAACGTATCCACTAAAACTAAGAGACAACTAAGTATCAAATATCAAGGAATAGCCTAGACACACCAATGCAACTCACCATATGACTGTAAAAGTCGAGTTATCAAAAAGATCAAAAAAGAAACCAAGATACCCCTTAACAAAATATAGAAAAACTGTCCCTTAAATGGACATCGATGTATTAAACAACCTAACAATCACAAGCCGAAGCAAAGTACCCATATAAAAACACTTATCCAACAATCTATATTGGAAAATAGCACAAGGTTAGAGAACCAGCATATGCAGATGTTCCAAAGATGAGGCAGTGCTGCGGTACTAACAGAAGCCTTTGAAATATACTTGGCTCTAAAACTTATTACAGAAAGTTTTTAACTAGAACTTCGGAATATATGCAGACTCAGAAACAAACAGAATAACCTGAACAAAATCACACTGTTGGATCCAAATTCCCATTGACATCAAAAAGGTGACATTGATGATTCAGAAGCAAGAGAAACCCTAAAATTCCCATAGATGAATATGAAAATCCCTCAGACAATTAAAAAGAAACAGCAATTGGAAGCAAGAAGAGTCGACAATTATAATGGATAATCAGACAATCTAACACCAACATAAGTCTAAACTTGGCTGAGGTTCTAACATAAGGGCAAACATATGTGCCAGATATTCTTTGGGAGAAAACATTTGTTTAATCACAAAGAAACATCGATTAATTGTCCTTTTTCTAATCTTTGATTTTATTTTCCTTACCAAATCTGCACAAAGCAGGAGGAAAACGTCTTAAATTTCTGAACAGACTATTATTCACTTATTTTCAATGAAGACTTGAAATGCATCTTCACACAGCTGAAGCCATTGCCTAAAAGGACACGATATATGACAATATCACAAGGGATAGATAATTATAATAGACTCATTCTTTATGTGTACTCAATATTCTTATTTTATTTGTCCGGCCAAATCTGCTCACAGAATACAGAATAACCGGAACAACATCACACTGTTGGATCCAAATTCCTATTGACAGCTACATACTCTATACACTCTTTAGGCTGATTACTCTTCCCTCTAAACATATACAGCCCTACCACCCAATATACATCCCTTTCCCATAATACCTTATTGAAATCATTATCCGTCAATGTCTTTCCTTCATACAAGACGTCTACATTTCTACTTGCCAGAACGTCACCCATTTCGCTCTTTCATAATATTAATGGCCCCGAAAATCAACCACAGCAATAAAGTAAGATTTGTCCTAAGATTGAAACTTCGAGATAGTGTTTTCTATTATTTAAGAGGATTTTATAGCGACATCTCATAACAAAAAGAGCCAACATCTATAATAAAATACAAGCGAGAAAGTCGGCTAAAAATTTGGAGTATGTGAATTCAACTCTTAATTTACGGCGGGATATCAATCAAATTGATGTTATGTGAAGGATTTTATTAATGAACGCTATTAATATGGAAAAGAGTTTATTCATATTATGAAACCGGAAAATAAATCCTTACAATAATCTGTTTGACAAACACCCATTTGCATAAATTAAGAAATCATAGAACTGTTCAGAAAATACCAAAGACCAAAACCAAAGAATGAATTTCAGTTAATTGAACATGAATTGAAACATCTGAAACGGAATCTACAAAATTGGAAAGACCGAAAAGGAGAGAGAAAAAAATGAAGGTAATATCAACAACAGCAAGAAAGTAAGATTTGTCCTAAGATTGAAACTTTGAGATAGTGGTTTCCCACTATTTAAGATAATTTTATACCGACATCAACAAAAAGGACCAACATCTATAAGCGGCTAAAAAATTGGAGTATGTGAATTAAGCCATTAATTTAGGATGGGATAACAACCATTTGGATTATATGCGAAAGAATTCATTAATAAACGCTATTAATATGGAAATGAGTTTATTTCATATTATGAAACCGGAAAATAAGTCTGTACAACGGCACAAATAATCTGTTTGACAACAAACATCAATTTGCAGAAATTGAAGAAATCTTAGAACTGGTCAGAAAATACCAAAAACCAAAACCAAAGATGAATTTCAGTTAATTGAACATGAATTGAAACATCTGAAACGGAATCTAAAAAATTGTAAAGTTACTAATATTTTATGACATTTGAATTTAGGTTTTCCTTCTGCTAGATCGGTTACTAAACAAAGATCAAATTTTAAGCCCAGTCTGCCATAATATTTACCCAGATCAGGAGGCAGAATAGTTGGATGCACCCCTACAAAATTGAAAAAAAAACTTAAATGTAATAGAAAAATCTACGCCTCATTTCCAATGGAACTTCATAATATTCTTAGACTTAAATCTGCCCGCCATTGCTGGACAGCTCGGGAATATATCCAACTCAATTTCCAAAGGTAGGAATTGACAAAGTCGCAAGTATAGGTCATCCAACGAAGTAAGCTCTAAATCCATTGGTCAAAACAAACTGAATCGGATGTATCAAAACGGAACTAAATTGAACCTGGTGGGAGGTCATGTGACCGGATATGTTAATCACGGTAAGTTAATATTAACTTCTTCATATGTATTAAGTTTAACCCAGAATATTGAGAAGGTCATGGAAAGTGGAATCTTGTTTTAAACACTGATACTAAAATCTATATGAAAAGTAGTCTCCCTAAATTGTACGACATTTATCATTTTGCAACACCCTCTCGTTAGAAATGAGACCGTCCAAAATGAAAAGGGCTAATAGAATTCAAAATGTTGTGCAGGAGTAGCCAGACTTTTTAGATGAGATTCCAACATAAGAATGGTAAACAAATGTGTCAGATATTCTTCGAAACAAAACATTGGACAAAGCATAAAGGGCGGCTATGAAATCTTTTTCAACACTAAACCCTTAATTCTCAATTATATCCCAACCGAGCTCAAAAAAAAAAAAAAAAAAAAAAAAAAAAAATGTTCATTCCTTATTTTCTTTAGGACAACTTTTCCAAGGTGGTACAATAGGAAAATTACAGTACCAAGTTGAAGTCAAAGTTATTTTGACGCAGAATATCGAGAAAGTCATGGAAAGGGAGAGAAACTTAACGATTTGATGGACAAAATGAATGAGTTGGAAGAGCAGGTGTGAAATCCATTGTTTTCTATTGGATTTAAGTAATGAATTTATTTAACCTATTCGACACTTGACCCTCTGTTATCCAGATATCCCAAAATCTACAGCTATAAACATCCGACTTCTTTTAGTACAAATTTTCTAATCCTGGCAATGTGGCTAGTGCCATGAGAGAATTACAATCACAAGTCGAAGAAGTCAAAGGCTGGACGAACCTGAATGGATAATCAGACAATCTAACATCAAGAAGTCTAAGCCAGGATGAGGTTCTAACATAACAAAATATGCCAGATATTCTTTGAAACAAAACATTAATTATCCTTTTTCTAGTCTTTGATTTTACTTTTCATACCAAATCAGCACAAGGAAAAAGATTGTTTATTAAAAAATATGCAGATTTTTGAATAGACGTATCTATTCCCTTATTTCAAAGAATGATCTGCTGAAACTTATCGAAAAAGATGAGGAAAATAATCGTCACACGAAGAGTCGACAATTTTAATGGATAATCAGAATCTAACACCAACAGAATTCTAAACTTGGCTGAGGTACTAACATAAGAATGGTAAAAAAAAAAAGTGCCAGATACTTTTGAAGAAAACATTTCTTTAATCACAAAGAAACACTGATTAATTGTACATTTTCTAATCTGATTTTTCAGACCAAATCTGCAAATTCTCTAATCCTGGCAATGTGGCTGGTGCTATGACACAACGAAAGTGGCAAATCGAAGAAGTTAAAGGTTGGACGAACCCGAATGGATAATCAGACAATCTAACACCAACAGAAGTCTAAACTTGGCTAAGGGTCTAACATAAGGGCAAACAAATGTGCCAGATATTCTTTGGAAGAAAACATTTGTTTAATCACAAAGAAACATCGATTGTCCTTTTACTAATATGATTTTATTTTTCAGACCAAATCTGCATAAACAGCGGAGGAAAACATCTTAAATTTTGAACAGCATTTTATTCAATTATTTTCCAATGAAGNACTTGAAATGCATCTTCACACACTACTGTAACCAATTGCCGAAAAAGGAAACGATAACCTCACAAGGGATAGTAAATTATAATAGACTCATTCTAGGTTCAGGCATATATGTAGGGTGGGTGGCACACCCACGTACTTAATGGGTACAACCCGGATAAAAAATGAAAGTAGATGGCTGGAATAAGCAATAATTCCCTGAAGAATTGCTACGCCAAGAAAGTGCAGTCGGAATATTTATAACCATTTGCTTAAAAAAAAAGAACACAGCATTCAACATCCGTCATAATATATACATCTTTAATAACTAATACAATAATCCCGCAACCCTCTAAAGATAATGGATATTTAAAAAAAAAAAAAAAAACAAAAAAAGAAAAGCAAAAAAAAAAGATGTTAACACCAATCACTACTACCCCCATAATTGACGCACTGGAAGAAGCTGTTGAAAGCGCTCGGCATTTAGTATGGGAACATGTTGTTCCATAACACCTGACAAAGAAAATACATTTTTCTTTTTAGTCTCCTTTACAACCTCCCTTTTGGTGTTTAAATAGTTTGATACGTTAGCTTGAATAAAAGTATATAACTGTTTAAGGTTATATACTAAAATTAGTGTAAAAAAAAATTGTTTATAAATTTTAAGGGATGGTAAGCCCTAGTCAGACATTCCCCCCAACACAATATAATCCATCTGCAGGGGTAAATTAAATCTCCCATGAATACAAAGGAAGTTTCCTGTCTTGCTTAAATAATATGTTGTCCCTGTTTATATATAAGTGCGATGTATCGTTAAAATTAGAAGGCCACAATATGACCAATGTGTTGAGCGTGCTTTTCTTAGGGCTTTTCGATTTAATTAAGTCATTGAAAAGTCCAGCTTCCTTCGATCTAGAGGATGCCTGGAGTTCCTTAGTTTCTTCGATTGAATTCAGTTTTTCAAATAAATTTATCATTGCTTATGACAACAATTATTTGCTCTTATTCTTCAGGTAATTATTTGACCCAAACTGCATCTACACGGACCATGTGCTATCTCCCCTCCTCCACTTCATCAAGCAGCCATGGTTTAGAAATAGAACGTGGACTTAGTACTAAGCTCACAACTTAGAAAATTAAAAACCGCTGGTAACTTATGGACATGCAAATCAGGTTCCTTACCACTCAAAAAAAATAAAAAAAAATTAAAAATCATAAAAATCGACAGAAGACGACTCTTTAGATTTGAGCAGCAAACTCCATAACTAGGCAAAAGAATAGTCTATATAAACACACCATATCCAAGGAATAGGCTAAGTAGCAAACCCCGAAAACAAAATCAGGAGCTGGAGTTACTACAGGTGGGTGGTGCTGAATCCAGTACTTCCCCAGCACTCCTTGCGGCACAGTAGTTACCAAACCGCATATGGATCCTACCTTCTTCCTTTGGACCACAACGGCCTGTGTGCGAGAGGGACGGATCTGCTGCTATGCGGACAACCTCATCCTCCCTAACCTGACCCCAGGCCTACCGTAGATTTCCACTAACAAAAATGAGAGGGACCGCCTTGCTGATAGAAAGGCAACTGGGTGTGACGGTCATACCGCAGAGGTTTGAACGCAGGGTGCGTGGCAGCGCTGCCACCAACCACTAAAACTTACTCTGCAGCTGGCTGGAAACCAAAGGCAACCCCCATCACAAGCGGGACACTTTCATCGTTCACTCTATACAAGAAAAGGAGATTGAGCGACTGCAACAATTACTGGGGGCATTTCCTCAGCACATTTTGAAAACCTTGCCGCGTGTTACACTGACGCGTTTGCAGACTCTGCATCTCGCACCCTATCCAGAATCACACGTGTGGCTTCCGTGCAAACCGTGGACCATGATTCTCACTACCGCCAGCACAGGAAAAGTGCCAAAGAGAGCCAGATATGCCACATCTACACCCGCATCGCTCATACGACCTAACGAAGGCCATTTTTCAACCTGGCCAGTCGAAGTGTTCGCCAGTCACTAGCACCAGAGATTGCCACTTCAAGAAATTGAGCGGTCCAGCCACCTCGCAGATTTTTTTAAAAAATGGACACTTACGCCACATTTCGTCTTTAGTAGTCAGTAGGATGCCAACAAAGTATCTTTACAGAGTTTGAGTTAGCTCTATTCTCAGATCTGAGCAATGCACGGGTTCCCTTTCATAGAAGCGTACTATTTAAAAGTCCGTTGAAGAACTAGTCGGATCAAGTTTGCTAACTCTAAAGTTGAGTCGGGATGTTCTTGTGTGCAAAGGAACATTCGAGACTGCTACAGGCCACCAGCGCCAATACTGGCATTTATCTCACTAGGAATGATAAAGGAGGTTGAGTGCATGTTTTAGATCGCCTCCGAATATGTCTTAAAAATGTGTGCCCATTTTGCGTGATACTCAGTAAACTTCCAAAAATTGGGAAGATTTATCCGTTTGACCGATACCAAACAAAAATAGGAATGAAAGTACAGGACGCCGGTTTCCCGATTTATACAAGAAAACTAGACGATATGAATTCGTGCTGTTGGTTCGAACAAAGAAACTACTTAACATATAGAGTGCCTCGCTTGCGGCGGTCACATACTATTCAGTAATAATGATTACGAGAGTAGCTTGCTAACTCACGATGGACACCCAAAAGGAATTCTTGGAGACAGCAACGTGATCAGAGCTAAATTGAGGGTAACACTCAGGATCCAGGCTCGTTCAATGATTTCACTTTTTACCAAAAACGTCTTATAACAGTTCCAAATAAGTTCCGAACAGTAATAGTATTATCAAACTATACGTTGTTGCAGATTAACATGTTTGCAATACTTTTGGCGTGGAAAGAAAATCAAAAAGACAAGGGAATTGGGAAACAAAGGAGTGTTCCAGACAGAAGTCTTGGATCGAAATAAAGAAAGATGAGTAAGAGGAGGCTTACTGCTGACCGGGTCAAACGACAACTGTCGGGAAAACAACACAATTAGCAGGATGAACAAAGACGACTTCTATTGACAAAATCTAGGGATGCAGGTCACGCAGTATAGTTCCGGGGTTGTAATTTGAATAGACCAGAGCATGGCTGGATAATAATAATAGAGAAAAAGTGACGGCTAGGACTGGGAAGTTCAGCATTTGGTATTCTGGCAGCACACTACTTCAGTCACTCCCGTCGACTTTCGAAGGAAAAGACTTGTATAACTAACGTTCATTTCACCACCTACAATTTCAAGCCGGCGCTATTCACGACTCGCACCCCCCTTTCACCCACGCACCACCGAGGAAATAAATAAAGTCCAGCCTTACTTTTGTATATCCTGCGTTGGTTTTTAATCCAGTGTACATACACACCAGCGCGTCAATTGATACAGTGACTATAGTTATATACTGTAAGCAGGAGTTTGTATTCGGTTTACGCAATTCCAACCTCAGTGGGTCATTTATAATGCCAGCATAAGCTTTAAAAAAATTCATGATTAATTGAATACTCAATTTTTCTTATAAATACATTTTCCTATCTAACCCATAGGATGAGACCCTAACAGGTACTACCACCCGCGGTCAGAGTCTGGACCAGAGCACAATGGTGATCAAGGGGTGCTCCACATTGACCAAACCTTCACCAAACGCAACCTTCACCATTCAGGTAGATTTTAACCGCGATTCCCAGCGACATGTAGAACCCCTCAGGTAGCACCCATATGATAAAAGGGTTGGGGCTTGCCATAAGGCCAACGTAGACCGCCAGGCAAGCATTTATACTTGGAGTAGGATCTATATAAATGTCCAAATTTTCTCAACACAAAACCGGAAGCGGAACGCAACCACAAATATTTGCTGCCCATAAACTACGACTATGTAAAGTCCCGACTTTATTCATTTGTACTTTAACAAGTGATAGAAATTTGACATAAGTCAAGAGAGACGAAGGTAGAAAAACGAGCCATCCAAAAAGAGAGAGAGCAGGAAGTTAGCCTACAGAATAAACACTTAATTCTTAAAAGATCATTTTTAGTGAGCGACCCTCAGTGTGCTGCTCCATACTTATTCCGGTCTGTCCATAAACAAAAGTTTAACTATAATAGCATTTAGAGATAATATTAAAAAGGATTCAAAAAAGCAAACAGATACAGATTCCTCAAACCCAATTATAAAATCAATTGGTTATGTTTGTATAGCATATCCTCAGTAGGTTATCTAATGCCGATAATGTTATGAAATAAAGTCACTTCTTAATGGATACTAAGGTTTTTTAAAAACATTTTTCTATTAATTCCATGTAAATGTCCAAATTTCTTATCACTTCGTTAAGACAAATGAAAAAGACGAAGTCAGAGAATCGAGTAGAAAAAACTAACATCCAAAAGAGAGTTAGCTAGAGATTAACAACTTAATTCATTAAAGATCATTTACGTATGACCCTCAGGTGCTGCCTCCATTATATTCCCGGCCTTTGTCGTAAACGAGTTAAACATTAATCAAATACTGCATTAAGGTATTTAACTAAGAGTCCAATTGAAAAAAAAACAACTTCTCGTTTAAAAAAAAACTATGCACATCATATTTTTATCTTATTTTTTTTTTCAAGAGTATTTCTTATTGAAATCTTGTTGATCTCTCTAAGCTCTAACAGATTCAAACAACTTGCGAAACAACTTTAGGAGAAGATATTTACTTTCTTTCATTGGATCATACAACAATCTTTATATTCCTCTAATAAAAATAAATCACCCCAAAATCGCCTACAAAATGGAAATCGTATCTTCATTGCAGACGAGTGAAAATTTATCAGCAGATAAAGAAAATTGAAGAAATTTTATAAGTGTTCCTCTAATTATATGAATGCCCTTATGGATTTTAATTGAGATTCTATCTTCATCTTCTCTCTTATTGATTAATTTTAACATGTATTGTTGCCCAAGATGTTTGTATCTGTTGACCATAAAGTATGAAATGTCCCATATCCTGTAATGGTTGATCTGACGAATAATTAACATGTATCCACTGGGAAATTAATTCTCATCTTATATAACAAGAGAGTAATCTAACTTTTTTATTTTTTACCGGGAACACAATATAATGCCGCAAGGTATTTTCAGAACACAAAGAGACCTAAATATTTACATCAACTTTTCATGTGGGTTATTTTTAGTTCGTATTTGAGTCATCAAGACTTCTATGCAGACGATACTTTAGAGAGCCCAAGTACAAAGTGGCCATAATAGAGAGATTATATCTGATAGCACAGGTGTTTCCAATTTCTTATTGAAAAAATCTAGTTAATAGCTCGATGTTTTTATTATAGTACAACGATAAGTAAATAAAAGAATAATATATTTATATCTTCATCTATTCTGTAAAATTGAAACAATTTTAAAAAATCTGTACCAAAATGAGATAAAAAAGAGTAAAAAGAATGCTTACATTTAGATAATGGGAAATATTATATCAATGTGCTAACTACAAAAGCCCCATTGATTAGCCAAATAATCACAGCAAGCATAAATAAGCATACAACATTTTACTCTTCATCACCATCACCCACACACTTTAATGCACACACATATTTATTACTTGATTAAAAGAGATGTTGTTGATTCCATATCGCAGTAAATATATATTAAAATTCATTTTCACTGGTCAGTGAGAATATATTAAAACCAATTTAATAAACTTAACAAAGTCCATCAGCTAAGTAATTTCTTGTATTATTATCGGTCTCCTAAAGATTTCCACCCGCTATTCCTTTGCAATTAAGAAATCGCCACTTAAATTGGGTTCAATTCAGAGAGGAAAAGTCGATTGTGAGGTTTTTTTTTGTTATTTGCTAAGGCTCACAAGAAATAACCGAAGAGCTAAGTGTCAGATAAATTAATATAATATATTAATGTAGAATCATATTCCTCATCTTATTATTAAAAGAATGTGGTTGACTTATTACCTTTTCAGTTGATGAGGATGAACCCTCCTAAACTGCTCATATCCATAAGACCTTGCCGTAATCGGTAGAAATAAGTGTTTCCTGGCTTACGTATATCGAGCGTTATTCCATTTATAATATAGAAACAATATAATTGGCCAACATAGAAAACAGTTGGCCGTGTTCTTTCATTGGTCGGAATACATGTATCCTACTCCGAAGTTGTGTGCTTTCCTTAAGGTTGCATTGTTATAGATGCTTCTTCTGCTCATGAGATATTTTGTTATGAAGTGCTCCCCATATCCTTATGGCTGATTAATAATTTAACATGTATCCTACTCCAGTGTAAAACTATTGACTGTCTTCACAATTGGTTTGAACCAGAAGTCGTTAATCTTTAATTTATGTTAGTCTAAAGTATCAGATGATCTTAGTGTCCTTAACACTAAGATAATCCAAAGGATATACTTACCAATAATCTTGAAATATGACATCTACGTTCCTGTCTTATTTTTCCTATTGTTCTAAGATAGACATCTAATAAAGCATCCATGAGGGCATTCATATAATTTAGAGAAACCTTATGAAATTTCTTCAATTCTTTATCTCTGATAAATTTTCACTCTTCTGCAATGAAGATACGATTTCCAATTTGTAGGCGATTTTTGGTGATTATTTTTATTAGAGGAATATAAAGATTATTGTAGATCCAACGAAATAAAAAGTAAATATTTCATAATTTTCGCGATTTCTATTTGGAAATCCTTCATGTACTAGCTTTGTTCTCTGTTGTTTGACATCGGCTTTATTCATTTTTCTCTAACCAGTGATAAGATTGTTGTAGATCCAACGAAAGAAAAGTAAATATCTTGTCATAAAAATGTCCGCAAGTTGTTTGAATCTTTAGATCTTAGAGAGATCACATCATATTTCAATAAGGAAACTCTTTAAAAACAAGATAAAAATATGTTGGCATTTTTTTTTTTTTTTTTTTTTTTTTTAAACGAGTGATGTTACATTGGACTCTATTAAATACCCTAAATGCTGTATTAAGTTAAACTTTGTTTAGGACAAGACCGGGAATATATGGAGCACACACCGAGGGTCACTCGCTAAAAATGATCTTTTTAAGAATTAAGTGTTTAAAGTATCAGATGATCTTAGTGTCCCTAACACTAAGATAATCCAACGGATATACTTACCAATAATCTTGAAATATGACATACAAGTTCTTGTCTTATTTTTCCTATTGTTCTAAGATAGGCATCTAATAAAACATCCATAAAGGCATTCATATAATTTAGAGAAACCTTATAAAATTTCTTGTTAAATTCTTTATCTTTGATAAATTTTCACTCGTCTGCAATGAAGATACGATTTCCATTTGGTAGGCGATTTTTGGTGATTATTTTCATTAGAGGAATATAAAGATTGCTGCAGATCCAATGAAAGAAAAGTAAATATCTTGTCATAAAAATGTCCGCAAGTTGTTTGAATCTTTAGATCTTAGAGATCCCATCATATTTCAATAAGGAAACTCTTAAAAAATAAGATAAAAATATGATGGCAGTTTTTTTTTAAACGAGAAGTGTTACATTGGACTCTATTAAATATCCTAAATGCAGTATTGATTAAGTTTAACTCAGTTTACGACAAGGCCGGGAATATATGGAGCACACACTGAGGGTCACTCACTAAATGATCTTTAAGAATTAAGTATTAATCTGTAGCTAACTCTCTCTTTTTGGATGTTAGTTTTTCTACCTTCGATCTCTCTTGACTTCGTCTTTATTCATTTGTCTTTAACAAGTGATAAGAAATTTGGACATTTACATGGATTAAATAGAAAAATGTTTTTATAAAAAAAACCTTGAGTATCCATTAAGAATGACTTTATTTCATAACATTATCGGCATTAGATAACCCACTGAGGTTGATATGCCACAAACAAAACCAATTTGATTTTTATATATATGGTTTTGAGAATCTGTAATCTGTTTGCTTTTTTGATCTTTTAATATTATCTCTAAATGCCATATTAAGTTAAACTTTGTTTAGGACAAGACCGGGAATATATGGAGCACACACTGAGGGTCGCTCACTAAAAATGATCTTTTAAGAATTAAGTGTTATTCTGTAGCTAACTCTCTCTCTCTTTTTGGATGCTCGTTTTTCTACCTTCGTTCTCTCTTGACTTCAAATTTCTTATCACTTGTTAAAGACAAATGAATAAAGTCGGACATTTACATAGTCGTAGTATTAATGGCAGCAATATTTGTGTTTGCGTTCCGCTTCCGGTTTTTGTGTTGAGAAATTTGGACATTTATATAGATCCTACTCCAAAGTATAAATGCCTTGCCTGGCGGTCTTTACGTTGGCCTTATGGCAAGCCCCAACCCCTTTTTATTATATGGGTGCTAGCTGAGGGTCTACATGTCCTGGGAATCGCGTTAAAATCTACCTGATGGTGAGGTTACAGTTTTTGAGGTTTGGTCAATGTGGAGCACCCCTTGATCACCATTGCTCCCTGGTCCACTCTGACCCGGAGTGGTAGTACCTGTTAGGGTCCATCTATGGGTTAGATAGAAAATGTATTTATAAAAAAAATTGAGTATCAATTAATCATGAATTTATTCTAAAACTTTATCGGCATTAAATGACCCACTGAAGTTGATATGCCGTAAACCAAACCAAACACCTCCTTACAGTATATAACAGTCACTGTATCAATTGACAGCGCTGGTGTGTAGTACACTGGATTAAAAACCAACGCAGGTACACAAAAGAAAGCTGGACTTTATTTATTTCCTCGGTCGGCGTGGATGAAAGGGGGGGTGAGTCGTGATAGCGCCGGCTTGAATGAGTGGTGAAATGAACAGTAGTTATAACAAGTCTTTTCTTCGGAAAGTCGACGGGAGTGACTGAAGTTAGTGGCTGCCAAATATCAACTGCTGAACTCCCCGGTCTAACCGTCACTTTTTCAATTTTTACCCAGCATGCTCTGGTCTATTCAAATTACACCGGAACTGTACTGCGTGACCTGCAATCATAGATTTGTCACCAGTCAATAGGAAGTCCTTTGTCATCCTGCTATTGTTGTTTTTCCGGACAGTTCGTTTGACCCGGTCAGCAGTAAGCCTCCGATCTTACTCACTCTTTCTCTTTATTCGATCCAGACTTCTGTCTGGAACATCCTTTGTTTCCCAATTCCCTTGTCTTTTTGAATTTCTTTCCGCGCCAAAAGAATTGCAACAATAGTTAATCTGCAACAACTATATTTGAAATACCTATTACTGTTCGGAAACTTATTTGGAACTGTTATAAGTACGTTTTGTAAAAAGAAAAATCAATTGAACGAGCCTGGATCTGAGTGATTACCCCCATAGCATCTGATCACTTCTGTCTCCAAGAATTCCTTTTGGGTGTCCCATCGTAGTTAGCAAGCTACTCTCGTAGATCAGTTATTACTGAATTAGTATGTGACCCAAGCAGGCACTCACTATGTTAAGTAGTTCCTTTGTTCGAACCAACAGGACGAATTCTATCGTCTAGTTCCTTTGTAAAGTTTCTTGTATAAATCTAGAAACCGCGTCTGTACTTTCATTTCCATTTTTGGGGGTATCGTCAAACGATAAATCTCCCAATTTTTGGAATTTACTAGTATCACCCAAAATGGTACATTTTTAGACCATATTCGGAGCGATCTAAAACATCACCAACTCCTTTATCATTCCTAGTGAGATAAATGCCAGTATTGCGCCTGGGGCCCTTAGCAGTCTCGAAATGGTTCCTCTGCAACAAAGAACATCCTGACTCCTCTTTAGAGTTAGCAAACTTATCCACTAGTTCACTCAAACGGACTTTTAAATAGTTCCTTCTAGATAAGGAAACCCGTGAGTGCTTAACTGAGAATAGAGCAACTCAAACTCGGTAAAACTATTTGTTGGCATCCTACTGACTACTAAAGACGATGGCGTAGTGTCCATTTTTTTAAAAAAATCTGCGAGTGGCTGAACCGCTCAATTCTTGAATGGCAATCTCTGGTGCTGTGACTGCGAACACTTCGACTGGCCAGGTTGAATGCCTTCGTTAGGTCTATGAATGCGGTGTAGAGTGGCATCTGCTCTCTTGGCACTTTTCCTGTAGCTGGCGTAGTGAGATCATGTCCACGGTTGCACGGAAGCCACACTGTGATTCTGGATAGGTGCAAGATGCAAGAGTCTGCAAACGCGTCAGTGTAACACGCGCAAGATTTTCAAAATGTGCTGAGAGAAATGCCCCAGTAATTGTTGCAGTCGCTCCAATCTCCTTTGTTCTTGTATAAGGTGACGATGATAGTGTCCCGCTTGTCATGAGGGATGTCCTTGTTTCCAGCAGCTGCAGATTAGTTTTAGTGGTTGGAGCAGCGCTGCCCGCACCTTGCGTTCAAGACCTCTGCTGGTATGCCGTCACTCCCAGTTGCTTTCCTATCAGCAAGGCGGTCCTCTCCATTTTGTATTGGAAAACTACGTAGCCTGGGCAGGTTATGGAGGATGAGTTGTCCCCCAAGCAGCAGATCCTCCCTCTCCACACAGCCGTTGTGGTCCAAAGGAAAGGTAGGATCCAATGCGGTTTGGTAACGACTATGCCGCAGGAGATTCTGCACCACCCACCTTAATAACTACAGCTCCTGATTTGTTCTCGGGGTTTGCTACCTTTGCCTTTCCTTGGAATAATGGTGGTTTTATAAGCTTATTCTTTGTCCTAGATAAGTTGCTGACCAAATCTAAAGAGTCGCTTCTATTTTTTTTATATATTTTTTTTAGTGGTAAGAAACCTAAATTTGCATGTCCAAAGTTACCAGCGCTTTTTAATTTTCTAAGTTGTGACTAAGTATAAGTCCACATGTTTTCTATTTCTAAACCCATACTGCTTGTAGGAATATTAGCTGGCTTGATATATAATGTCAGGAGGGGTGAGAGGGAGGAGATGAGCACATGGTCAGTGTAAAAGTTTGGGTAAAATTAATTACCTGAAAATAAAGAAACTCAAACTCGGTAAAAATATTAATCGTATCAATATTATGAGGTTGAATACAAAAATTAAACCACCCCCTAGACATTACTAATTTGTCGCTCTCTTACAAGACATATGTTTGGGTGTTATCATATTTAAAAAAAATTATTTCTAATAAGGAAATAAAGTTTTTATTATATTTTTAAAAATAAATTTGTCATAAGCAATGGATAAATTATTTGAGAAACTGAATTCATCGAAGAAACTAAGGAACTCCCCAGGCATCCTTCCTAGACGAATGGAACTGGACTTTCAATGACTTAATTAAATCGGGAAAGAAAACGATCTCGGCCCTAAGAAAAGCACGCTCAACATTGGTCATATTGTGGCCTTCTATTTTAACGATACATTCCCTTATATAAACAGGGACAACATTATTATTTAAGCAAGACAGGAAACTTCCTTTGTATTTAAGGGAGATTAATTTACCCCTCAGATGGATTATATTGTTCAGGGAACGTCTGAACTAGGGGCTTTACCTACCCTTAAAATTTATAAACAATTTTTTGGTACAACTAACTTTATATATAACATTAAACAGTATTATACTTTATTCAACTACGATCAACTATTTAAACACCAAAAGGGAAGTTTAAAGGAGACTAAAAAAAATGTATTTCTTGGCAGGTGTTATGGAACAACACTTTCCATACTATATGCCCGAGTGCTTTCAACAACTTCAGTCGTCATTATGGGTATATGATTTGGTGTTAACTTTTTTTTTTTTTTTTTTTTTTTTTTAAATTAATCCATTTATCTTTAGAGGGTTGCAGGATTATTGTATTAGTTATTAAAGATAGTAAATATATTATGACCGATGTTAAATGCTGTGTTCTTTTTTTTTTTAAGCAAATGTTATAAAATATTCCGACTGCAGTTTCTTGGCGTAGCAATTCTTCAGGGAATTATTGTTTATTCCAGCCATCTACTTTCATTTTTATCCGGGTTGTACCCATTAAGTACGTGGGTGTGCCACCCACCCTACATAATGCCTGAACCTAGAATGAGTCTATTATAATTATCTATCCCTTGTGATAGTTATCGTTTCCTTTTCGGCAATGGCTTCAGTAGTGTAAAGATGTATTTCAAGTATTCAGTGGAAATAAGTGAATAAAAGTCTGTTTAGAAATTTAAGACGTTTTCCTCCTGCTTTGTACAGATTTGGTCTGAAAAAATGAAATCATATTAGTAAAAGGACAATCGATGTTTCTTTGTGATTAAACAAATCTTTTCTTCCAAAGAATATCTGGCACATTTGTTTGCCCTTCTTGTGTTAGACCCTCAGCCAAGTTTAGACTTCTGTTGGTGTTAGATTGTCTGATTATCCATTCGGGTTCGTCCAACCTTTATCTTCTTCGATTTGCCACTTTCGTTGTGTCATAGCACCAGCCACATTGCCAGGATTAGAGAATTTGCAGATTTGGTCTGAAAAATCAAAGATTAGAAAATGTACAATTAATCAGTGTTTCTTTGTGATTAAAGAAATGTTTTCTTCAAAAGAATCTGGCACCTTTGTTTACCATTCTTATGTTAGAACCTCAGCCAAGTTTAGAATTCTGTTGGTGTTAGATTCTGATTATCCATTATAATTGTCGACTCTTCGTGTGACGATTATTTTCCTCATCTTTTTCGATAACAGTTTCAGCAGGATGAAAACGCCTCTTAGATCATTCTTTGAAATAAGTGAATAGATATTCAAAAATCTGCACATCTTTTCACAATTTCTTATTCCTTGTGCTGATTTGGTCTGAAAGATTAGAAAAAGGACAGTTTTGTTCCAAAGAATATCTGGCACATTTGTTTACCATTTTTATGTTAGAACCTCATCCAGGCTTAGACTTCTTGATGTTAGATTGTCTGATTATCCATTCAGGTTCGTCCAGCCTTTGACTTCTTCGACTTGTGATTGTAATTCTCTCATGGCACCAGCCACATTGCCAGGATTAGAAAATTTGTACTAAAAGAAATCCAATGTTTATAGCTGGATAACGGATGGTAAAGTGCCGTATAGGTTAAATAAATTCATTACTTAAATCCAATAGAAAACAATGGATTTCTTACCTGTTCTTCCAACTTATTCATTTTGTCCATCAAATCGTCAAGTTTCTCTCCCTTTCCATGACTTTCTCGATATTCTGCGTCAAAATAACTTTGACTTCAACTTGGTACTGTAATTCTTCCATTGTACCACCTTGGAAAAGTTGTCCTAAAGAAAATAAGGAATGATTTTTTTTTTTTTTTTTTTTTTTTTTTTTTTTTTCGAAGAATATGACACATTTGTTTACCATTCTATGTTGGAATCTCATCTAAAAAGTCTGGCTACTCCTGCACAACATTTTGAATTCTATTAGCCCTTTTCATTTTGGACAGTCTCATTTCTAACGAGAGGGTGTTGCAAAATGATAAATGTCGTACAATTTAGGAAGACTACTGTTCATATATATTTTAGTATCAGTGTTTAAAACAAGATTCCATACCTGCTCTTTCAACTGGAACGTTTTATCCATTAAATCGTCAAGTTTATCTCCACTTTCCATGACCTTCTCAATATTCTGGGTTAAACTTAATACATATGAAGAAGTTAATATTAACTTACCGTGATCAACATATCCGGTCACATGACCTCCCACCAGGTTCAATTTAGTTCCGTTTTGATACATCCGATTCAGTTTCTTTTGACCAATGGATTTAGAGCTTACTTCGTTGGATGACCTATACTTGCGACTTTGTCAATTCCTACCTTTGGAAATTGAGTTGGATATATTCCCGAGCTGTCCAGCAATGGCGGGTAGATTTAAGTCTAAGAATATTATGAAGTTCCATTGGAAATGAGGCGTAGATTTTTCTATTACATTTAAGTTTTTTTTCAATTTTGTAGGGTGCATTCCAACTATTCTGCCTCCCAGATCTGGTAAATATTATGTTCCAATTAACTGAAATTCATCTTTTGGTTTTGGTTTTTGGTATTTTCTGACCAGTTCTAAGATTTCTTCAATTTCTGCAAATTGATGTTTGTTGTCAAACAGATTATTTGTGCCGTTGTAAAGACTTATTTTTCCGGTTTCATAATATGAAATAAACTCATTTCCATATTAATAGCGTTTATTAATGAATTCTTTCGCATATAATCAAAATGGTTGATATCCCATCCTAAATTAATGGCTGAATTCACATACTCCAATTTTTTAGCCGCTTATAGATGTTGTCCTTTTTGTGAGATATCGGTATAAAATTATCTAAATAGCGGGTTCGTTCCCAACCTTTAACTTCCGACTTGTTGACTTTAAATGTAATCACATTCAGCCACATTGCCAGGATTAGATTGTCCAACATTTAACTTCTTCGACTTGGATTGTTTCTTCCATAGCATTTTTTTCTGAATAAACACCCATCAAGAATGAGTCTATTATAATTATCTATCCCACATCTTTCCTTTTCGGCATGGTTCAGAGTGTGAAGATGTATTTAATCTCATTGGAAATAATGAATAAACAAATGTTATATCTGTAACAATTCTATTTTATATTTGCGCAAATGGCTTCAGCAATGTGAAACCCTCTTTCAGGTCATTTGACCGTTTGTTAATATATCTATAGATCTTTTTAATCCGTTTGAATCTTCGTTATTTGGTCTGAAAAACAAAAATAGAACTATTGATTACCCATCAAGAATGAGTCTATTATAATTATCATCCCTTGTGATATTGCATATATCGTGTCCTTTTAGGCAATGGCTTCAGCTGTGTGAAGATGCATTTCAAGTCTTCATTGAAAATCAGTGAATAATAGTCTGTCAGAAATTTAAGACGTTTTCCTCCTGCTTTGTGCAGATTTGGTCTGAAAATAAAATCAAAGATTAGAAAAAGTACAATCGATGTTTCTTTGTGATTAAACTAATGTTTTCTTCCATAGAATATCAGGCACATTTGTTTGCCCTTATGTTAGACCCTCAGCCAAGTTTAGACTTATGTTGGTGTTAGATTGTCTGATTATCCATTATAATTGTCGACTCTTCGTGTGACGATTATTTCTCTCATCTTTTTATAACGGTTTCAGCAGGATAAAAACCCGCTTTTAAGTCATTTTTAAAAAATGAGTAAATAGACACGTCTATTTAAATACCTGCATATTTTTAACAGACGATCCTTTTTTCTTGTGCTGATTTGGTCTGAACATTAAAAAAACCAAATATTATCAAAACGATAATCAGTGTTTCTTTGTCTTTTAAAAATGTTTTGTTCCGAAGAATACCTAGCACATTTGTGTACAATTCTTGTGTAGAACCTCTGCCAAAAGGCTGGCAAGTCCTGCACGATATTTGTAATTTTATTAGCAATTTCATCATGGACAATTTGGTAGGTCTCATTTTGAACCAGATGGTGGTGTAATAATAACGGTCGTACAATTAAGGAACACTAGCATTAATATAGATTATCATCTCTCTTGTTGAAAAAGATTTGTCAACGTCGTTAATTTTCGCTTATTAACAAATTTAATTTGACTACAAACTAATGACACATTTTTTAGAATCTCGATGAGAATAGATATGACAGCTTTGTCGGCTGGGTAGAAGAATACATTGACTGCACCTCTACAGGGGTATGGCCCCTTCCCCAATGGGGACACCTGTTGGCTGTGTTGGTGACCTATCATGCTTAAGGGTGGAGCCTGATGGCTGAGCAGTCCATGACATGCAACACTCCAGTTAGGCTCTTACTTAGGCTAGATACCCCTCCGATCAATCGGATGGTCACGTCAATCTCTGGCTGTTCGAAGATTCCTTTTAAATCATTTTTGAAAACAAATGAATAAAATGTCTATTCAGAAATTTGCAGATCTTAAAAAGTTTATCTTGTGCCGATTTGACCTGAAAAATAAAATGAAATTTGGTATGACATAAAACTCTCTGAAGTTCAAAATCTGGAGCATATGAGTACCCTTTCATCAATATTACTCACAGGTCCACTCTGACCCGGTGAGGTAGTACCTTTTTAGGGTCCAATGTATAGGTTAAATAGGAAAAAGGTTAAAATGTCTCCCAAAAAGGAGTACCCATCAAGAATGGGTTCATTATAATTATCTATATTCTTGAAAAAAATCATTCATGTTTATTTCTTAATTTTATCAATTTTTTTTTGCCAATGGCTTCAGTGTGAAGACTCCTTTTGAAATCGTTTTTGAAAATAGGTAATTCGTCTGTTCAGAAATTTTAACATTTTTAAGCCATTTACGTCTTCCTTTGGTTTTATTTTCGCGCCAAAGATTATCAAAAGGATAATTAATCAGCGTTTCTTTGTCATTTAATAAAGGTTTGTTCCGATGAATATCTGGCACATTTGTTTACCATTCCTATGTTAGAACTTCCGTCAAAACGTCTGGTTTGTAACGCCGATTAACTATACTTTTTCTGATATCAAGTTAAACTGCATCTAGTTCTGAGTACCTCTAAAGAATGAGCCCATTATAATTGTCAATTCTTAGTCCTGACAGTTCGCGATAGAAGAATAAATTGACTACACTTGCTTCCAATTGCTGTTTCTTTTAATTGTCAGAGATTTTCATATTCATCTATGGGAATTTTAGGGTTTCTCTTGCTTCTGAATCATCAATGTCACTTTTGATGTCAATGGGAATTTGGATCCAACAGTGTGATGTTGTTCAGGTTATTCTGTGAGCAGATTTGCCGGACAAATAAAATAAGAATATTGAGTACCCATAAAGAATGAGTCTATTATAAATTATCTATCCCTTGTGATATTGTCATATATCGTGGCAATGGCTTCAGGTGTGAAGATACATTTCAAGTCTTCATTAAAAATAAGTGAATAATAGTCTGTCAGAAATTAAGACGTTTTCCTCCTGCTTTGTGCAGATTTAGTAAGGAAAAAAAATCAAAGATTAGAAAAGGACAATTAACGATGTTTCTTTTATAAACAAATGTTTCTCCCAAAGATATCTGGCACATTTGTTGCCCTTATGTTAGACCCTCAGCCAAGTTTAGACTTCTGTGGTGTTAGATTGTCTGATTATCCATTATAATTGTCGACTCTTCTTGCTTCCAATTGCTGTTTCTTTTAATTGTCTGAGGATTTTCATATCATCTATGGTTTTAGGGTTTCTCTTGTTCTGAATCATCAATGTCACCTTTTTGATGTCAATGGGAATTTTTCCAACAGTGATGTTGTTCAGGTTATTCTTTTTTCTGAGTTTGGTCATAAGTGGAATCTATTTCTATTGAGTTTAGGATAGGTAGTTGCATATATTCCGAAGTTCTAGTAAAAACTTTCTGTAATAAGTTTTAGAGCCAAGTATATTCAAAGGCTTCTGTTAGTTACCGCAGCACTGCCTCATCTTTGGAACATCTACATATGCGGTTCTCTAACCTTGTGCTATTTTCCAATATAGATTGTTGGATAAGTTTTTTATATGGGTACTTTGCTTCGGCTTGTGATTGTTAGGTTGTTTAATACATCGATGTCCATTTAAGGACAATTTTTCTATATTTTGTTAAGGGTATTTTGGTTTCTTTTTTGATCTTTTTGATAACTCGACTTTTACAGTCATATGGTGAGTTGCATTGGTGTGTCTAGGCATTCCTGATATTTGATACTTAGTTGTCTAGTGGAACGTTCGGAATACTTCTATACGTAGTCCTTTGTGTTTTTGGTTTTAGGTATTTCTGCCTGATCCAGTTTAGAATATGTGAACCCTCCTTTCAGGTCATTTTGAAAAATAAGATAATAAATTCGTTGTTAATATATCTATAGACTTTTTTATCCGTTTGAATCTTCGTTGATTGGTCTGAAAAACAAATAGAACTATTGATTACTCATCAAGAATGAGTCTATTATAATTATCTATCCCTTGTGATATTGTCATATATCGTGTCCTTTTAGGCAATGGCTTCAGCTGTGTGAAGATGCATTCAAGTCTTCATTGAAAATCAGTGAATAAAAGTCTGTTCAGAAATTTAAGACGTTTTCCTCCTGCTTTGTGCAGATTTGGTCTGAAAAATAAAATCAAAGATTAGAAAAAAGACAATCAGTGTTTCTTTGTGATTAAACAAATGTTTTTTCCATAGAATATCTGGAACATTTGTTTACCATTCTTATGTTAGACCCTCAGCCAAGTTTAGACTTATGTTGTGTTAGATTGTCTGATTATCCATTATAATTGTCGACTCTTCGTGTGACGATTATTTCTCTCATCTTTTTTATAACGGTTTCAGCAGGATAAAAAAACCCGCTTTTAAGTCATTTTTAAAAATGAGTAAATAGACACGTCTATTTAAATACCTGCATATTTTAACAGACGATCCTCTTTTTCTTGTGCTGATTTGGTCTGAAACATTAAACAAAACCAAATATTATCAAAACGATAATCAGTGTTTCTTTGTCTTTTAACAAATCTTTTGTTCCGAAGAATACCTAGCACATTTGTGTACAATTCTTGTGAGGCTTTTTTAAAAATTATTATTATAGAGGGAATTTTCTGTTAGTACCACAGCACTGCCTCCTCTTTCCATATCTTTGGAACATCTGCATATATGTTGGTTCTCTAGCCTTGTGCTATTTTCCAATATAGATTGTTGGATAAGTGTTTTTATATGGGTACTTTGCTTCGGCTTGTGATTGTTAGGTTGTTTAATACATCGATGTCCATTTAAAGGACAGTTTTTCTATATTTTGTTAAGGATTTTGGTTTCTTTTTGATCTTTTTGATAACTCTACTTTTACAGTCATGTTGAGTTGCATTGGTGTGTCTAGGGTATTCCTTGATATTTGATACTTAGTTGTCTTTTAGTTTTAGTGGATACGTTCGGAATACTTCTATACGTAGTCCTTTGTGTTTTTGGTTTTAGGTATTATTTTCTGCCTGATCCAGTTTAGAATTACATTTTTTGTTCCTTTCTAAGGCCTTTCCAATATTGTAGAGCCCTGCAGCAGTTTCAATTCATGTTTAATTAGCTGAAATTCATTTTCGGATTACAATACACTTCTCCTTCAAACGTCTGACAGGTTTTGTCGATATCAAATATTACTCCCGGTCTGATCGGAGAAGTAAGACAATGATCTTCAAGTACATTGACATCTACATGGGTCATAAAGTACCAATCTTCATTTCCATCTCTATTAGTAAAGATTAAATCGAGATTATTAATTTTTTCACATAGCACTAATACCCTTCGGAAAGGCGTGCATCTAACTATTCCGCCACTTGCTTAGGGTAATTATATCGGCTGACAAAGCTCTCAAATTGACCTTGTTTTGGCAACCAATCTAGAAGGAAAGATTCTTGTTTCTTTCTAAGGCCTTTCCAATATTGTAGACCCCTGCAGCATTTTCAATTCTTGTTCAATTAACTGAAATTCATTTTTGGGATTACAATACACTTACTGACAAATTTTATTCGATATCAAATATTATATGGTGATATATCCTGTTTATATATTTTAACCACTTTTTAAGACGTTTATTTCTTTGTTCTGTTGTGGATTTGGTCTGAAAAATCAAAGGTTAGCAAAATGATAATTAATCGGTGTTTCTTTCGTGATTTAACAAATGTTTTGTTCCGAAGAGTATATGGCACATTTGTTTACCATTCTTATGTTGGAATCTCATCTAAAAAGTCTGGCTACTCCTGCACAACATTTTGAATTCTATTAGCCCTTTTCATTTTAGACGGTCTCATTTCTACCGAGAGGTGTTGCAAGATAAAGGTCGTACAATTTAGGAAGACGATTTTCATATAGATTTTAGTATCAGTGTTTAAAACAAGATTCCATACCTGCTCATCCAACTGGTACGTTTTATCCATTAAATCGTCAAGTTTATCTCCACTTTCCATGACCTTCTCAATATTCTGGTTAAACTTAATACATATGAAGAAGTTAATATTAACTTACCGTGATCAACATATCCGGTCACATGACCTCCCACCAGGTTCAATTTAGTTCCGTTTTGATACATCCGATTCAGTTTCTTTGACCAATGGATTTAGAGCTTACTTCGTTGGATGACCTATACTTGCGACTTTGTCAATTCCTACCTTTGGAAATTGAGTTGGATATATTCCGAGCTGTCCAGCAATGGCGGGTAGATTTAAGTCTAAGAATATTATGAAGTTCCATTGGAAATGAGGCGTAGATTTTTCTATTACATTTAAGTTTTTCAATTTTGTAGGGGTGCATCCAACTATTCTGCCTCCTGATCTGGGTAAATATTATGGCAGACTGGGCTTAAAATTTGATCTTTGTTTAGTAACCGATCGAGCAGAAGGAAAACCTAAATTCAAATGTCATAAAATATTAGTAACCAGTTTATTTTACCTTTTTTCTGTCTTTCCAATTTTGTAGATTCCGTTCAGATGTTTCAATTCATGTTCAATTAACTGAAATTCATCTTTGGTTTTGGTTTTTGGTATTTTCTGACCAGTTCTAAGATTTTTCAATTTCTGCAAATTGATGTTTGTTGTCAAACAGATTATTTGTGCCGTTGTAAAGACTTATTTTCCAGTTTCATAATATGAAATAAACTCATTTCCATATCATAGCGTTTATTAATGAATTCTTTCGCATATAATCAAAATGGTTGATATCCCATCCTAAATTAATGGCTGAATTCACATACTCCAATTTTTTAGCCGCTTATAGATGTTGGTCCTTTTTGTTATGAGATGTCGCTATAAAATTATCTTAAATAGTGGGAAACCACTATCTCAAAGTTTCAATCTTAGGACAAATCTTACTTTCTTGCTGTTGTTTTTACCTTCATTTTTCTCTCTCCTTTTCGGTCTTTCCAATTTTGTAGATTCCGTTTCAGATGTTTCAATTCATGTTCAATTAACTGAAATTCATCTTTGTTTTGGTTTTTGGTATTTTCTGAACAGTTCTAAGATTTCTTCAATTTATGCAAATTGTGTTTTTTTTTTTTTTTTTTTGTTTTTTAAGGGACTTATTTTCCGGTTTCATAATATGAAATAAACTCTTTCCATATTCATAGCGTTCATTAATGAAATCCTTCACATAACATCAATTTGATTGATATCCGCCGTAAATTAAGATTTGAATTCACATACTCCAATTTTTAGCCGACTTTCGCTTGTATAATAGATTGGCTCTTTTTGTTATGAGATGTCGCTATAAAAATCCTCTTAAATAATAGAAAACTTATCTCGAAGTTTCAATCTTAGGACAAATCTTACTTTATTGCTGGGTTGATTTTCGGGGCCATTATATTATGAAAGGGCGAAATGGGTGACGTTCTGGCAAGTAGAAATGTAGACGTCTTGTATGAAGGAAAGACATTAACAGATAATGATTTCAATAAGGTATTATGGGAAAGGGATGTATATTTGGTGGTAGGGCTGTATATGTTTAGAGGAAGAGTAATCAGCCTAAAGAGTGTATAGAGTATGTGAACTGGTTATCTGCTCCAAAAAGCTGATTAATTACAAACTAATTCAGCCAAAATATCATCGAATAAAATGTGGAAGTTATTTGTCAAAATCCGCCATTTTCGTAGATTTATTTTTCAAATAAATCGCAACGAAAAAAACCAAGTTCTAACTTGTTGCAACAAGTGGTAAAATGTGAAACCTATTGGCTAAACCCGGATATCAAATATAAGGGAAGTTACCTGATTATTTCCCTATATTAAGAGTTCTAAATAATGTTTAAATTACAAAGCGGACGAGTGGTATAAGAAACGTGAACATGACTTCTCCCCGGGCGGAACAGGCGGTACAGGACGTTAAGGTATACAATAAATATAGTGTATCTGGTGTCTCTAACTTGGAAAATTATTGAATACTGGTATCTTTTAAAATAAATATAGGAAAAGATGTTGCGGTATTTGGCTAATTCTTTTTAAAGCTTCTTGAGTGAACGCTTTTAAGCGCAAATCAAATATCAAAGCGGAAGTTCCGAGTAATGTAATAAAATTCTAAATTTTTTACCTCATCGATTTAAGACAAAACGATTATTGACTATCTTTTATTACCGATGAAATATGGAGATTTTCTTTTCAAATATCTACAATGGGTTTGATTTTTCTTCCATTTAACTTTAGGTCATTAGTGTTATTTTGATAGTTAATTAGGTGGCGCCCATCTCTTCTCTGATAATATTTTTACCAACACAATGAAACTGAACCATCTGCAGAGGGGTAAACTCCCCCCACACACACACTGGACATGTTGCCGTATTGTGGCGATCCATGATGTCTAAGGATGAATCCTGGTGGATGAGCAGTCCATAATATGCATTACTTAGGCTAAAGGTAATCGTAGAGACCCTTCCAATCAATCGTCACTTCACTAGCATCTATTATCTCAACCCTATTTGCCCTCATGGCAGACTCTAATCCTTTTATCGTATGTTTGCTAGGCGGGACTGAACGTCTTAATTTCTGGTATGACGTAAAACTCTGAATTGTGCAGCTCTGGAGAATATGAGAACCCCTTCATTACCCATTCCTCCCAGGTACACTCTGACCTGGAGTGGTAGTATCTTCTATGTTCAAGTTAAGTAGAAATGTTTGGTCTTTTTTTGTAATGCCTTCAGCAGTTCTGAAGTTCGCCGTTCAAGTAGTTTTATCAAAATAAACGAATACATACGTATTTTGAAGCAGTTTTCTTTTTCCTTCTGTGGATTTGGCCTGTGAAAATAAAAATAAGATTAGTTAAGAAAAAGCATAAATTGAATCGGCTGTTCTTGTCATTTACACAAATATGTCCACATCGCCTCTCAAGAGGACAGTACAACCATCACACAGATCATACGCCACATTTCGACGCTGTCTATCGAGTCACCTACCGAACTTACTAGTCGATATCAGTTAATACCTCATCCAGGAACGATACTACTATACGCGATCCTCTTACTGCTATCTTCACACATCCTGAATACGCACCAATGGATCAGTATCGATATGTGCTCATGTCTCGCACTCCTAAGCTACAGGAATCTTATACCTGAATCTGCACTAACGCATATCTACACCTACTCATACATCTCGAGCTGGTAATACCGCACGAACTTCTATAACCTCAGTGATATAGTTCATCTACATCCGCATTATTGAGCGACACAGATCCAGCACAACCTTGCATGACACACTGCGTATTCACACCCGAATGACATTCTGACCTATCCTCATATCTATCTAATCTATCCTATAAAAATCATCTGAAACAGAATAGGTCTATAATAAACTCCACACACAGCTAGAACAGCTATTCAACTCGTCCCTACAGCACCTACCACACTGTAGCAATCGCGACTTATTACTAGCCGTTCTATAAGAACACCTATACCTTCGCCATCGTACCCTATCATGTTTTTGTATTGATATCTGTAACCACCATCACTGCGCATTCTAGCAAACTAAGCTACAGCTCTGATATAGTATGAGCGATTGTACCACTGCCGATCTCGGGCAATCTAAATCCCGCATCAATACCACATTGCGACAGGGTGTCTATCCTATCTCCTCCAGTCTCAACTCATCTGATATAATCAGTCTCTGTCGAGACCTGCTCGACTTATCGCGTCACGGAGAACATGGACAGAGTAGCCTCTCATGCGTCGAACATCAGCGACCGCAACGCAATCGGGCTGCAAAGCGCGCACAATATACACAACGCAACAGGTACATCAATCTCCAGGCAGGCCTGCCAACCCTCTTGCTCTACGTCTTACTAGCTTGCGCCTAAGCAAAGTCGCATAAATTGAGCTAGCTACGCTATCTAAGCCCGCATTCTCTATATAGTCTCGATCATCATCCCATATATAAGCGACATATCATGAACATGAAACGTCATCTTATTCCATCATACCGTCATACTATTCTAAGCACAGCTCGCCCATCAGGATTTAGTAACACAGATACTCCATACTGTCTTATAGTAGCCACCCCTTCCGAGCCAGCATAACAGCGACACTGTATCGCTAACCAAATATGCGTCTATCGGCATAGCAAGCAAAGATCTATACTTTACGTACTCATCTAGCAATCGCTATCTATGTGACATAATCAGACAGGGAAGACTGCTCTGATATTCACACGTCAATCCTCACGGTACATGCCGATCTTCACGTCGCTGGCTAATCTCACTTCAATCATATATCTCGTCCTCGATCATAGCGCTCCATCAGGCTATCACCAATCTCATGTTTCTATCTGACAACTGACAAATCTCTTCTTCTCAGCGACACGTCAGAAAACAGTCGGCCTCTTGCAGTGAGTCACAACCACTCTCTTACTACACATCGCTTAATTCCTCCTCAAAGTCAGCTCATCACTCAACGCCTCAACATAATACTCAGTAACTATTAGATAAAAATCAGCATACGAACATTACCAATATAATCCACCAATACATTACGACACTTGCTTATATTCATTCTTTATATACGGACTGCACAGCGCCTCGCACCTAGCATCACTACTCGCTACGATTCCCTCCACTACTACGATCCTGTCGCGCGATATCGCTACAAAAGTTGACTATACATACAGAAACCTACTCTACGAACATGACAACGTTATAACTAATTGCAACTTCACCCTACAACCAGATACCTCCAGTAGCTATAACAGCTGATGTCAGAAGACTAGATAGACTCTAAGCTCGCATCTATCTCCACCTGATATCGTCTGATTCAACGTCATAATCATGTATACACTGCATACGAATCCGTCAACTAACTGCAACCTCATCTTCGTATTGCGCTCTGTCATTTCTCCTATAAGTGATCCGGCACTACAGCCTACTCTGCGAGTTCCTACAGGTTAGCTCGCGCTACGACGAGATACTCATCTCGTCTAGCTTCTACCTCCTACAGTCTCTCTATCCATCTAGACACCAGAACTGACAATCTCAAGTACAGGTAACCACTTCGAGATCTTATGTCTATAGCTACGCTTCAGAAAAGCTACACTCGTATATTCATGACAGCAACATGCGATACAGTCTTATGACCATCCCTCTGTTTCGATCTGCCTTGCGATGGAGTACACGAGCAGAATCAAATTATATCACGGTCTGTAGTCGCACGAGCAGCATAACCAATTACGTGAATCAAATGTTCATCAACCATCCTAGAATCACACTAACATAACGAGCTATGCGAACATACCGTATATTCATGATTTATTTTACGAAATCCTGTCTAATGTGCAGTCCATCTCAGGCTCTCTGCGCCTCCCGCCGCTGGTATCTGAAATGTGCTACTGCAGCATACAAGTCACGTATACGAGACGAAGTAATATCATCACTCTCCTAGTGATTACCACTCTCCATCACACACAGTCTGCACAGATGTTCTATCGTCCCCAGCAATACACACTCTAGACATGCACACAAACGCGACTCGTCGCAGTAGGTGTAGTATACAGGCATCTAGACGTCCACTTGAGTGTCACCTAACTCCTCCCATATCAAAATTTTTCTGCAAGATCGAATACTACCAGCAATATCATCAGTTACACCTATCTTTCCTACTATCTCACATACGAGACACTATGACTTAATACTAGTCCTCGCAATTCGCTCTCAGGTCTATCGACACACTACTATGATACATTAATCCCACACACTAGTGACACCTCATCATATATCATATATCATCCATCCATTCCTCTCACTTCTCGTATATTATGACCCACTTGACACTAAATCTGATATCACACCACTTCAAACTAAGCATGACTCACGGGATATACTCGACATCACATTGCTTTCTCCATATTACTAGGACGTACAGCGCTGAGCTCGTCCACTAGTCATCCATATCCCCGCTCTTATCGATACTCTAGGGCGGCATATGTTATCAGTACTGAGCTGCCGACATATCTAGTCGATCACTGGATGTCCGCTCTGACAGTCGTATATAGCCACTACCAACACTAGTACTACCGTTCAGGTCACGAACTATACCTGCTACGTAACGGAGATCATCTACTGATGACAACATACCAACGCGAGCTCATCACAATCTAGTAAAGAAGTAACACTATATCCATCCAGCGCGAGACTGGCACGATCAGTTGTACGCACTCAGACGCTCGACTAACTGCACTATCTGCATTGCCATACACATGAATAATCCTATCATATCATCAATATCTCACTATCTCAATCTCTCTATATCCTCTCTATATCCACTATCATATCCTCTCATCTCATATCTCATAAGATCAGCAACTATAACATATATCTACCTGGAAGAAGGACGAGAGGATCTGCTAACTCCTTCTATATTCAATCCTACTACTGCACATCTCATCACACACTCACAATCTCTATCTTCAACATGCGCGAGTACAGCAACTACATCAGTAGAATTTCATCTTCATCTATAACGACAGAGACCGATAATAAGCTCTGAGCGCTTGTCGTACCACTGATGATGTTATATACTAGCACGCCAGAGTGAGATCAACGCCTGCCTGTATCCAACCACAGATATACTTATCCACAATTATATTTCTTCACCCTGCACACCTATCTGAACAGCTACAGCCTCTCTTATTTACTCCACAACACCAATACCAATGACTCTTCGATATACATATCCTGATACACTAACATACGCTCTCGGACGAACACCTCATCTGCGCTGACATCAGACAACAGAAGCGGACAGAAGAAGGTCCTCTTCTGATCCGATCACTGCGTCGTCATCTACGAATATCTACAACGCTACGCTTGGCTACACCACTTAGCACTATCAAACCCTGACCGCATTATCGTGGTATAGCAAATAACACCTGCCACTTACCCTTCTCTCCCTGAATCTACAAGATGTATTGGGAGATCCGGGACCTCGCCGCTCTAATTGAGATCACTGGACAACACACGGAACGTCAACAAAGTCCATACGACTACTGAACGCCACTTCGCGGAACTCTACACATATGTCACAATGTGAGTACTTGGGTCTAAGATATCCAAAAGAGATACACAGCCATCCTCAAAAGCTCATCTCTTGACACACAATTTGTCATCTAATAGCCACACATTTATTCCTTTCGACACATGCTGTTCGCCTTTCTTCGATAACCTACATACATCACATGACTACTAAGCACTACGTCAACAGGGCATGGTCTCAAGAAATTACCACAACCACAGAATCGTCTATATCGCTGCCATTTACGAACTCTGCGATATCCAACTTCTGCATATCACACTAACGCCAGCGGCACAACCTATCACTATCATAAGACCTAATTATCCAATATCACAATAAGATGACCTATTACACATTCACAATGCTCACGGCATGGCTAACAAGCACCATGTAGCTAACAGTGCGAGCACAACACAAGAGATTACTTCTCTCATTATCCTGAAACTCCATATCAATACAGATAGATCCTATAGATGCTCCACACACTCGTGTTCTCAGACCTCTATATCTTACTCTACTATTGCATTTTACTTTTCAGAATTCAAATCTATACCTACCTATGAGACCAGACACACTGAAATTTATTCATCCTCTAATTCTACCGCTATCAGGTGCTTGCACTATTCCGGTGGCACAACATCTCAACATCAGTGCGCCGGGTGATGGAGATAATTACAATCACCACAGGCGTCCGAAAGCGATGAGCTATCAAAGAACCACAGCGTCCTCTTAAGCTGAGGTACTATCACCGATCGACACAATATGGATAACGATCACACATATAGAGATTTCTAATCTACTCTAAATCTCATATCTCGTGAAGCCACTTCGTCATGAGTGTCCTACCACTACCCACTAAACACATGATGCGATAGGATACTCACACTCACAACCTACTGACTTACGTCCCATTTCATATATATCTCTAATGGCGAAGATCGCAAGCTATTCTCGCGTCAGTCCACATCTTCGGTCTATAAAATACACAATACATGACAATCACTATCTTCACTGATACTCCTGACATCGGCATTAATCTGAGAGTCTTGCCTGAGCGTCTATCATCTACCATGCACCGACTACATCATATCGTCTTCAATCTCTGTTTTTAGATATCTACTCTCTACATAACTCATAGAGCACCAAATAAAATTGCACGCACCGCCACAGAAAGGGCCGAATACAACTTAGCACGTCTGGAACAAACTGCTTCTAGCTGGACTACCTATTCACTCGCTGATTTGTATCATGATCTCCAGATCCACTGTATGCTATCATTCATCTGATGAGCCAAACAACCATCTTGTAACGGCAGACTTCAAACTGCTGAAGCCTACCCGACTGACGCTTCGATCGTCGTATGCTATCCATACCAAAAAAAGACTCAAATCACCTAAGCTTCTACAACCGATGTCTAACCACTGATCAATTTCTTGAACACTAGTACAATAAATCATTATCTACGCATCTGCGTCAGAGCCTGTACCTGAGAATCGGTAATGGAAGGGGTTCTCATATCTTCTCCAGAAACCTGCACAATTCTGTACAGACGAGTTCTTAACCTCCATTAACCCCAGAATCATTAACGACGTTACAGCAGTCAACCGCCCTAGCAAACATCTCTTATCCGAGTAATACACGATGACTGCACTCTAGAGAGCGATCTGCCATAGACGTACGTCGGCATACAATAGCCAGTTGAAGTGCTGTCATAGATGCTTTACGGAATGACGAATTAAGTGATGTAATATACGAGCGCCGGTCTCTCAACGCAGTCTACAATTCTAACCTATCACTCTTACATGATCTCGGAGGATACTATCGCATTGATTCATGGGTAATCGCTATCTCAGCTCACCAACCAGTGGATTCCGGTCTAATCGACCCCGTCACACTGTGAGCATCTCGCAGCCCACATCACGCTCGGGCTCCTCAACAGTGTCCCAATGTCTACGATCTGCTTTGGCATATCATCCCTCGGCAGAATCCTGCTGCGCTGGACACGTACGCTAAATCATTAAGCTTTACTAAAAGACAAGACGATACGGCTTTAACTTTATGCCATAAATCGGTAGCGATCCTATAGTGCGCGCTAAACATAACATCCCGTTTGCTATACCATTTAGTCCCCGGCTACATTTCACGAGTATCTCTCTGCGTCGTCTAACCAGAACCAACTATGTATCACAGCCAGAGATATACCATATGCGGCGCGACCGCCACCTGCACCTGGGACCCATTAATAACCTTATCAACACTATCTCACACCTTAATAGACCACACCTTGTAAACTCAAATTAAATGGCGGAAGGCGGATAACAACCAGACAGAACCCCATCTGATACCGATTATAATATTACTATGACACACATAACAACAGCTAGACACCATCGCCCGCATTACACAGCGTCACTCTCTCTCAGACTTATACACGCCGTCGGGCAGATAAAAAAGCGCTAACGATATAATAAGTTCTCTATCTCGTGTCTCTTTAACTACATCGAGCGCTCGGGGAGGCGCAATTCGACGCCTAGTCGATAACGGTATCGAGATCTTATACGTACACGTAGTACCCACCTCACCATTAGGATTCGACAACCCTCATACGCGTTACACTACTTCTGATTTCGCTAAAGCTTCCACTCAAGAAAGCTTTAAAAAGAATTAGCCAAAATACCGCACATCTTTTCCTATATTATTTTAAAAGATACGTATTCAATAATTTTCCAAGTTAGAGACACCAGATACACTTATATTATTTTGTATACCTTAACGTCCTTGTACCGCCCCTGGTTCGCCCGGGGAGAAGTCATGTTCACGTCCTTATACCACTCGTCCGCCTTTGTAAATTTTAAAACATATTTAGAACTCTTTAATATAAGGGAAATAACTCAGGTAACTTCCCCTTATATTTATATCCGGGTTTAGCCCAATAGGTTCACATTTTACCACTTGTTGCAACAAGTTAAACTTGTTTTTTCGTTGCGATTTATTTGAAAAATAAATCTACGAAAATGGCGGATTTTGACAAATAACTTCCACATTTTATTCGATGATATTTTGGCTGAATTAGTTGTAATAAATCAGCTTTTTGGAGCAGATAACCAGTCCACATACTCTATACACTCTTTAGGCTGATTACTCTTCCCTCTAAACATATACAGCCCTACCACCAAATATACATCCCTTTCCCATAATACCTTATTGAAATCATTATCTGTTAATGTCTTTCCTTCATACAAGACGTCTACATTTCTACTTGCCAGAACGTCACCCATTTCGCCCTTTCATAATATCAATGGCCCCGAATAATCAACCAGAAATAAAGTAAGATTTGTCCTAAGATTGAAACTTCGAGATAGAGTTTTCTATTATTTAAGAGGATTTTTATAGCGACATCTCATAACAAAAAGGCCAACATCTATGCGCGCAAGTCGGCTAAAAATTGGAGTATGTGAATTCAATCCTTGATTTACGGCGGATATCAACAAATTGATGTTATGTGAAGATTTTCATTAATGAACGCTATGAATTGGGAAAAGAGTTATTTCATATATGAAACCGGATAATAAAGTCCCTTAAAAAAAAAAAAAAAAAAAAAAAAAACCACGAATAGTCTGACAACACCAATTGGCAGAACTCTTAAGAACTGTTCAGAAAATACCAAAAACCAAAACCAAAAGATGAATTTCAGATAATTGAACATGAATTGAAACATCTGAAACGGGAATCTACAAAATTGGAAAGAACTGACAGAGAGCGAGAAGAAAAAAAGAGAATAAACTGGTTACTAATATTTTATGACATTTAATTTAGGTTTTCCTACTGTATAGATCGGTTACCAAACAAAAGATCACATTGGAAGCCCCAGTCTGCCATATTACCCCAAATCCGGAATTTAAAAGACCTAAAAGGAGAGAGAAAAATGAAGGTAAATATCAACAACAGCAAGAAAGTAAGATTTGTCCTAAAGATTAAAACTTTGAGATAGTGGTTTCCCACTATTTAAGTAATTTTATACCGACATCTCATAACAAAAAGGACCAACATCTATAAGCGGTTAAAAATTGGAGTATGTGAATTCAGCCATTAATTTAGGATGGGATATCAACCATTTTGATTATATGCGAAAGAATTCATTAATAAACGCTATTAATATGGAAATGAGTTTATTTCATATTATGAAACCGGAAAATAAGTCTTTACAACGGCACAAATAATCTGTTTGACAACAAACATCAATTTGCAGAAATTAAAATCTTAGAACTGGTCAGAAAATACCAAAAACCAAAAGCAAAGATGAATTTCAGATAATTGAACATGAATTGAAACATCTGAAACGGAATCTACAAAATTGGAAAGACAGAAAAAAGGTAAAATAAACTGGTTACTAATATTTTATGACATTTGAATTTAGGTTTTCCTTCTGCTAGATCGGTTACTAAACAAAGATCAAATTTTAAGCCCAGTCTGCCATAATATTTACACAGATCAGGAGGCAGAATAGTTGGATGCACCCCTACAAAATTGAAAAAACCTTAAATGTAATAGAAAAATCTACGCCTCATTTCCAATGGAACTTCATAATATTCTTAGACTTAAATCTACCCGCCATTGCTGGACAGCTCGGGAATATATCCAACTCAATTTCCAAAGGTAGGAATTGGCAAAGTCGCAAGTATAGGTCATCCAACGAAGTAAGCTCTAAATCCATTGGTCAAAAGAAACTGAATCGGATGTATCAAAACGGAACTAAATTGAACCTGGTGGGAGGTCATGTGACCGGATATGTTGATCACGGTAAGTTAATATTAACTTCTTCATATGTATTAAGTTTAACCCAGAATATTGAGAAGGTCATGGAAAGTGGAGATAAACTTGACGATTTAATGGATAAAACGTACCAGTTGGAAGAGCAGGTATGGAATCTTGTTTTAAACACTGATACTAAAATGTATATGAAAACTCGTCTTCCTAAATTGTACGACCTTTATCTTGCAACACTCTCTCGGTAGAAATGAGACCGTCTAAAATGAAAAGGGCTAATAGAATTCAAAATGTTGTGCAGGAGTAGCCAGACTTTTAGATGAGATTCCAACATAAGAATGGTAAACAAATGTGCCATATACTCTTCGGACAAAAACATTTGTTAAATTCACGAAAGAAACACCGATTAATTATCATTTGCTAACCTTTGATTTTTCAGACCAAATCCACAACAGAACAAAGAAATAAACGTCTAAAAGTGGTTAAAATATATAAACAGGATATATCACCATAATATATTTGATATCGAATAAAATGTCAGTAAGTGTATTGTAATCCCAAAAATGAATTTCAGTTAATTGAACAAGAATTGAAAATGCTGCAGGGGTCTACAATATGGGAAAGGCCTTAGAAAGAAACAAGAACTTTCCTTCTAGATTGGTTGCCAAAACAAGGTCAAATTTGAGAGCTTTGTCAGCCGTAATAATTACCCTAAGCAAGTGGCGGAATAGTTAGATGCACGCCTTTCCGAAGGGTATTAGTGCTATGTGAAAAATTAATAATCTCGATTTAATCTTTACTAATAGAGATGGAAATGAAGATTGGTACTTCATGACCCATGTAGATGTCAATGTACTTGAAGGTCATTGTCTTGCTTCTCCGATCAGACCGGGAGTAATATTTGATATCGAACAAAACCTGTCAGACGTTTGAAGGAGAAGTGTATTGTAATCCCGAAAATGAATTTCAGCTAATTAAACATGAATTGAAACTGCTGCAGGGCTCTACAATATTGAAAAGGCCTTAGAAAGGAACAAAAATAATGTAATTCTAAACTGGATCAGGCAGAAAATAATACCTAAAACCAAAACACAAAGGACTACGTATAGAAGTATTCCGAACGTATCCACTAAAACTAAAAGACAATAAGTATCAAATATCAAGGAATACCCTAGACACACCAATGCAACTCAACATGACTGTAAAAGTAGAGTTATCAAAAGATCAAAAAAGAAACCAAAATTACCCCTTAACAAAAATATAGAAAAACTGTCCTTTAAATGGACATCGATGTATTAAACAAACCTAACAATCACAAGCCGAAGCAAAGTACCCATATAAAAACACTTATCCAACAATCTATATTGGAAAATAGCACAAGGCTAGAGAACAACATATATGCAGATGTTCCAAAGATATGGAAAGAGGAGGCAGTGCTGTGGTACTAACAGAAAATTCCCTCTATAATAATAATTTAAAAAAAGCCTCACAAGAATTGTACACCAATGTGCTAGGTATTCTTCGGAACAAAACATTTGTTAAAAAGACAAAGAAACACTGATTATCGTTTTGATAATATTTGGTTTTGTTTAATGTTTCAGACCAAATCAGCACAAGAAAAAAGAGGATCGTCTGTTAAAAATATGCAGGTATTTAAATAGACGTGTCTATTTACTCATTTTTAAAAATGACTTAAAAGCGGGTTTTTATCCTGCTGAAACCGTTATAAAAAAGATGAGAGAAATAATCGTCACACGAAGAGTCGACAATTATAATGGATAATCAGACAATCTAACACCAACATAAGTCTAAACTTGGCTGAGGGTCTAATATAAGAATGGTAAACAAATGTTCCAGATATTCTATGGAAGAAAACATTTTTTAATCACAAAGAAACACTGATTGTCTTTTTCTAATCTTTGATTTATTTTTCAGACCAAATCTGCACAAAGCAGGAGGAAAACGTCTTAAATTTCTGAACAGACTTTTATTCACTGATTTTCAATGAAGACTTGAAATGCATCTTCACACAGCTGAAGCCATTGCCTAAAAGGACACGATATATGACAATATCACAAGGGATAGATAATTATAATAGACTCATTCTTGATGAGTAATCAATAGTTCCATTTTGTTTTTCAGACCAAATCAACGAAGATTCAAACGGATTAAAAAAGATCTATAGATATATTAACAAACGAATTTATTATCTTATTTTTCAAAATGACCTGAAAGGAGGGTTCACATATTCTAAACTGGATCAGGCAGAAAATACCTAAAACCAAAAACACAAAGGACTACGTATAGAAGTATTCCGAACGTATCCACTAAAACTAAGTATCAAATATCAAGGAATAGCCTAGACACACCAATGCAACTCACCATATGACTGTAAAAGTCGAGTTATCAAAAAGATCAAAAAAGAAACCAAAATACCCCTTAACAAAATATAGAAAAATTGTCCCTTAAATGGACATCGATGTATTAAACAACCTAACAATCACAAGCCGAAGCAAAGTACCCATATAAAAACACTTAGACAACAATCTATATTGGAAAATAGCACAAGGTTAGAGAACCAGCATATGCAGATGTTCCAAAGATGAGGCAGTGCTGCGGTACTAACAGAAGCCTTTGAAATATACTTGGCTCTAAAACTTATTACAGAAAGTTTTAACTAGAACTTCGGAATATATGCAGACTACCTATCAATGCTAAACTCAATAGAAATAGATTCCACTTATGACCAAACTCAGAAATAAACAGAATAACCTGAACAACATCACTGTTGGATCCAAATTCCCATTGACATCAAAAAGGTGACATTGATGATTCAGAAGCAAGAGAAACCCTAAAATTCCCATAGATGAATATGAAAATCCCTCAGACAATTAAAAAGAAACAGCAATTGGAAGCAAGAAGAGTCGACAATTATAATGGATAATCAGACAATCTAACACCAACAGAAGTCTAAACTTGGCTGAGGGTCTAACATAAGGGCAAACAAATGTGCCAGATATTCTTTGGGAGAAAACATTTGTTTAATCACAAAGAAACATCGATTAATTGTCCTTTTTCTAATCTTTGATTTTATTTTCCTTACTAAATCTGCACAAAGCAGGAGGAAAACGTCTTAAATTTCTGAACAGACTATTATTCACTTATTTTTAATGAAGACTTGAAATGTATCTTCACACATCTGAAGCCATTGCCGAAAAGGAAACGATATATGACAATATCACAAGGGATAGATAATTATAATAGACTCATTCTTTATGGGTACTCAATATTCTTATTTTATTTGTCCGGCCAAATCTGCTCACAGAATACAGAATAACCTGAACAACATCACACTGTTGGATCCAAATTCCCATTGACATCAAAAAGGTGACATTGATGATTCAGAAGCAAGAGAAACCCTAAAATTCCCATAGATGAATATGAAAATCTCTCAGACAATTAAAAGGAAACAGCAATTGGAAGCAAGGTGTAGTCAATTTATTCTTCTATCCGAACTGACAGGACTAAGAATTGACAATTATAATGGGCTCATTCTTTAGAGGTACCTCAGAACTAGATGCAGTTTAACTTGATATCCAGAAAAAGTATAGTTAATCGGCGTTACAAACCAGACGTTTTGACGGAAGTTCTAACATAGGAATGGTAAACAAATGTGCCAGATATTCATCGGAACAAAACCTTTATTAAATGACAAAGAAACGCTGATTAATTATCTTTTTGATAATCTTTGGCGCGAAAAATAAAACCAAAGGAAGACGTAAATGGCTTAAAAATGTTAAAATTTCTGAACAGACGAATTACCTTATTTTCAAAAACGATTTCAAAAGCAGTCTTCACACTGAAGCCATTGGCAAAAAAAAAATTGATAAAATTAAGAAATAAAACATGAATGATTTTTGTCAAGAATATAGATAATTATAATGAACCCTTTCTTGATGGGTACTCCTTTTTGGGAGACATTTTAACTTTTTCCTATTTAACCTATACATAGGACCCTAAAAAGGTACTACCTCACCGGGTCAGAGTGGACCTGGGAGTAATATTGATGAAAGGGTACTCATATGCTCCAGATTTTGAACTTCAGAGAGTTTTATGTCATACCAATTTCATTTTATTTTTCAGGTCAAATCGGCACAAGGATAAACTTTTTAAGATCTGCAAATTTCTGAATAGACATTTTATTCGTTTGTTTTCAAAAATGATTTAAAAGGAATCTTCGAACAGCCAGAGATTGACGTGACCAGCCGATTGATCGGAGGGGGTATCTAGCCTAAGTAAGAGCCTAACTGGAGTGTTGCATGTCATAGAATGCTCAGCCATCAGGCTCCACCCTTAAGCATGATAGGTCACCAACCACAGCCAAGAGTTGTCCCCATTGGGGAAGGGGCCATACCCGTCTGTAGAGGTGCTGTCAATGTATTCTTCTACCCCAGCCGACAAAGCTGTCATATCTATTCTCATCGAGATTCTAAAAAATGTGTCATTAGTTTGTAGTCAAATTAAATTTGTTAATAAGCGAAAATTAACGACGTTGACAAATCTTTTTCAACAAGAGAGAATGATAATCTATATTAATGCTCGTGTTCCTTAATTGTACGACCGTTATTATCTCACACCACCATCTGGTTCAAAATGAGACCTACCAAATTGTCCATGATGAAATTTCTAATAAAATTACAAATATCGTGCAGGACTTGCCAGCCTTTTTGGCAGAGGTTCTAACAAGAATTGTACACAAATGTGCTAGGTATTCTTCGGAACAAAAGATTTGTTAAAAGACAAAGAAACACTGATTATCGTTTTGATAATATTTGGTTTTATTTAATGTTTCAGACCAAATCAGCACAAGCAAAAAAAGGATCGTCTGTTAAAAATATGCAGGTATTTAAATAGACGTGTCTATTTACTCATTTTTAAAAATGACTTAAAAGCGGGTTTTTATCCTGCTGAAACCGTTATAAAAAAGATGAGAGAAATAATCGTCACACGAAGAGTCGACAATTATAATGGATAATCAGACAATCTAACACCAACATAAGTCTAAACTTGGCTGAGGGTCTAACATAAGGGCAAACAAATGTGCCTGATATTCTTTGGAAGAAAACATTAGTTTAATCACAAAGAAATATCGATTGTACTTTTTCTAATCTTTGATTTTATTTTCCAGACCAAATCTGCACAAAGCAGGAGGAAAACGTCTTAAATTTCTGAACAGACTATTATTCACTGATTTTCAATGAAGACTTGAAATGCATCTTCACACAGCTGAAGCCATTGCCTAAAGGGACACGATATATGACAATATCACAAGGGATAGATAATTATAATAGACTCATTCTTGATGGGTAATCAATAGTTCTATTTTGTTTTTCAGACCAAATCAACGAAGATTCAAACGGATTAAAAAAGATGTATAGATATATTAACAAACGGATTTATTATCTTATTTTTCAAAATGACCTGAAAGGAGGGTTCACATTGCTGAAGCCATTTGCGAAAAATATAAAAAGAATTGTTACATGAATAAACATTTGTTATTCACTTATTTCCAATGCAGATTAAATACATCTTCACACTACTGAAGCCATTGCCGAAAAGGAAAAGATGACTATATCACAAGGGATAGATAATTATAATAGACTCATTCTTGATGGGTGCTTTATTAAGAAAAAAATGCTATGGAAGAATTACAATCCCAAGTCGAAGAAGTTAAATGTTGGACAAATTTTCTAATCCTGGCAATGTGGCTGATGCCATGATACATTTAAAGTCACAAGTCGAAGAAGTTAAAGGTTGGACGAACCCGCTATTTAAGATAATTTTATACCGACATCTCAACAAAAAGGACCAACATCTATAAGCGGTTAAAAATTGGAGTATGTGAATTCAGCCATTAATTTAGGATGGGATATCAACCATTTTGATTATATGCGAAAGAATTCATTAATAAACGCTATTAATATGGAAATGAGTTTATTTCATATTATGAAACCGGAAAATAAGTCTTTACAACGGCACAAATAATCTGTTTGACAACAAACATCAATTTGCAGAAATTGAAGAAATCTTAGAACTGGTCAGAAAATACCAAAAACCAAAACCAAAGATGAATTTCAGTTAATTGAACATAATATTTACCCAGATCTGGAGGCAGAATAGTTGGATGCACCCCTACAAAATTGAAAAAAAACTTAAATGTAATAGAAAAATCTACGCCTCATTTCCAATGGAACTTCATAATATTCTTAGACTTAAATCTACCCGCCATTGCTGGACAGCTCGGGAATATATCCAACTCAATTTCCAAAGGTAGGAATTGACAAAGTCGCAAGTATAGGTCATCCAACGAAGTAAGCTCTAAATCCATTGGTCAAAAGAAACTGAATCGGATGTATCAAAACGGAACTAAATTGAACATGGTGGGAGGTCATGTGACCGGATATGTTGATCACGGTAAGTTAATATTAACTTCTTCATATGTATTAAGTTTAACCCAGAATATTGAGAAGGTCATGGAAAGTGGAGATAAACTTGACGATTTAATGGATAAAACGTACCAGTTGGATGAGCAGGTATGGAATCTTGTTTTAAACACTGATACTAAAATCTATATGAAAAGTAGTCTCCCTAAATTGTACGACATTTATCCTTTTGCAACACCCTCTCGTTAGAAATGAGACTGTCCAAAATGAAAAGGGCTAATAGAATTCAAAATGTTGTGTAGGAGTAGCCAGACTTTTTAGATGAGATTCTAACATAAGAATGGTAAACAAATGTGTCAGATATTCTTCGAAACAAAACATTTGTTAAAGGACAAAGAAACACCGATTAATTATCATTTTGCTAACCTTTGATTTCATTTCAAATCCACAACAGAACGAAGAAATAAACGTCTTAAAAAGTGGTTAAAATATATAAACAGAAGGATATATCATCTTATATTTGATATCGAACAAAACCTGTCAGTAAGTGTATTGTAATCCCAAAAATGAATTTCAGTTAATTTAACAAGAATTGAAAATGCTGCAGGGGTCTACAATAATGGAAAGGCTTTAGAAAGAAACAAAAAATTGTCCTTATCCTTGCCAAAACAAGGTCAAATTTAAGAGCTTTGTCGGCCGTAATAATTACCCTAAGCAAGTGGCAGAATAGTTATATGCACGCCTTTCCGAAGGGTATTAGTGCTATGTGAAAATTAATAATCTCGATTTAATCTTTACTAATATAGATGGAAATGAAGATTGGTACTTCATGATCCATGTAGATGTCAATGTACTTGAAGATCATTTTCTTACTTCTCCGATCAGACCGGGAGTAATATTTGATATCGAGCAAAACCTGTCAGACACATATGAAGTAAAAGTGTATTGTAATCCCGAAAATGAATTTCAGCTAATTAAACATGAATTGAAACTGCTGCAGGGCTCTACAATATTGGAAAGGCCTTAGAAAGGAACAAAAAAAATGTAATTCTAAACTGGATCAGGCAGAAAATAATACCTAAAACCAAAAACACAAAGGACTACGTATAGAAGTATTCCGAACGTATCCACTAAAACTAAAAGACAACTAAGTATCAAATATCAAGGAATACCCTAGACACACCAATGCAACTCAACATGACTGTAAAAGTAGAGTTATCAAAACGATCAAAAAAGAAACCAAAATACCCCTTAACAAAATATAGAAAAACTGTCCTTTAAATGGACATCGATGTATTAAACAACCTAACAATCACAAGCCGAAGCAAAGTACCCATATAAAAACACTTATCCAACAATCTATATTGGAAAATAGCACAAGGCTAGAGAACCAACATATATGCAGATGTTCCAAAGATATGGAAAGAGGAGGCAGTGCTGTGGTACTAACAGAAAATTCCCTCTATAATAATAATTTTTAAAAAAGCCTCACAAGAATTGTACACCAATGTGCTAGGTATTCTTCGGAACAAAACATTTGTTAAAAAGACAAAGAAACACTGATTATCGTTTTGATAATATTTGGTTTTGTTTAATGTTTCAGACCAAATCAGCACAAGAAAAAAGAGGATCGTCTGTTAAAAATATGCAGGTATTTAAATAGACGTGTCTATTTACTCATTTTTAAAAATGACTTAAAAGCGGGTTTTTATCCTGCTGAAACCGTTATAAAAAAGATGAGAGAAATAATCGTCACACGAAGAGTCGACAATTATAATGGATAATCAGACAATCTAACACCAACATAAGTCTAAACTTGGCTGAGGGTCTAACATAAGAATGGTAAACAAATGTTCCAGATATTCTATGGAAGAAAACATTTGTTTAATCACAAAGAAACACTGATTGTCTTTTTTCTAATCTTTGATTTTATTTTTCAGACCAAATCTGCACAAAGCAGGAGGAAAACGTCTTAAATTTCTGAACAGACTTTTATTCACTGATTTTCAATGAAGACTTGAAATGCATCTTCACACAGCTGAAGCCATTGCCTAAAAAGACACGATATATGACAATATCACAAGGGATAGATAATTATAATAGACTCATTCTTGATGAGTAATCAATAGTTCTATTTTGTTTTTCAGACCAAATCAACGAAGATTCAAACGGATTAAAAAAGATCTATAGATATATTAACAAACGAATTTATTATCTTATTTTTCAAAATGACCTGAAAGGAGGGTTCACATATTCTAAACTGGATCAGGCAGAAAATACCTAAAACCAAAAACACAAAGGACTACGTATAGAAGTATTCCGAACGTATCCACTAAAACTAAGAGACAACTAAGTATCAAATATCAAGGAATACCCTAGACACACCAATGCAACTCAACATGACTGTAAAAGTCGAGTTATCAAAAAGATCAAAAAAGAAACCAAGATACCCCTTAACAAAATATAGAAAAATTGTCCCTTAAATGGACATCGATGTATTAAACAACCTAACAATCACAAGCCGAAGCAAAGTACCCATATAAAAACACTTAGACAATCTATATTGGAAAATAGCACAAGGTTAGAGAACCAGCATATGCAGATGTTCCAAAGATGAGGCAGTGCTGCGGTACTAACAGAAGCCTTTGAAATATACTTGGCTCTAAATCTTATTACAGAAAGTTTTTAACTAGAACTTCGGAATATATGCAGACTACCTATCAATGCTAAACTCAATAGAAATAGATTCCACTCATGACCAAACTCAGAAACAAACAGAATAACCTGAACAACATCACTGTTGGATCCAAATTCCCATCGACATCAAAAAGGTGACATTGATGATTCAGAAGCAAGAGAAACCCTAAAATTCCCATAGATGAATATGAAAATCTCTCAGACAATTAAAAAGAAACAGCAATTGGAAGCAAGAAGAGTCGACAATTATAATGGATAATCAGACAATCTAACACCAACATAAGTCTAAACTTGGCTGAGGTTCTAACATAAGGGCAAACAAATGTGCCAGATATTCTTTGGGAGAAAACATTTGTTTAATCACAAAGAAACATCGATTAATTGTCCTTTTTCTAATCTTTGATTTTATTTTCCTTACCAAATCTGCACAAAGCAGGAGGAAAACGTCTTAAATTTCTGAACAGACTATTATTCACTTATTTTCAATGAAGACTTGAAATGCATCTTCACACAGCTGAAGCCATTGCCTAAAAGGACACGATATATGACAATATCACAAGGGATAGATAATTATAATAGACTCATTCTTTATGTGTACTCAATATTCTTATTTTATTTGTCCGGCCAAATCTGCTCACAGAATACAGAATAACCTGAACAACATCACACTGTTGGATCCAAATTCCCATTGACAGCCACATACTCTATACACTCTTTAGGCTGATTACTCTTCCCTCTAAACATATACAGCCCTACCACCCAATATACATCCCTTTCCCATAATACCTTATTGAAATCATTATCCGTCAATGTTTTTCCTTCATACAAGACGTCTACATTTCTACTTGCCAGAACGTCACCCATTTCGCTCTTTCATAATATTAATGGCCCCGAAAATCAACCACAGCAATAAAGTAAGATTTGTCCTATGATTGAAACTTCGAGATAGTGGTTTTCTATTATTTAAGAGGATTTTATAGCGACATCTCATAACAAAAACGGCCAACATCTATGCGCGCAAGTCGGCTAAAAAATTGGAGTATGTGAATTCAATCCTTAATTTACGGCGGGATATCAACCAAATTAATGTTATGTGAAGGATTTCATTAATGAACGCTATGAATTTGGAAAAGAGTTTATTTCATATTATGAAACCAGATAATAAGTCCCTTAAAAAAAAAAAAAATAAATAAAAAAAAGGCACAAATAATCTGACAAGCACCAATTGGCAGAAATTGAAGAAATCTTAGAACTGTTCAGAAAATACCAAAAACCAAAACCAAAGATGAATTTCAGATAATTGAACATGAATTGAAACATCTGAAACGGGAATCTACAAAATTGGAAAGACTGACAGAGAGAAAAAAGGTAGAATAAACTGGTTACTAATATTTTATGACATTTCAATTTAGGTTTTCCTACTGTTAGATCGGTTACCAAACAAAGATCACATTTGAAGCCCAGTCTGCCATATTTACCCCCAATCCGGAGATTAAGAAAGACCTAAAAGGAGAGAGAAAAATGAAGGTAAATATCAACAACAACAAGAAAGTAAGATTTGTCCTAAGACTGAAACTTTGAGATAGTGGTTTCCCACTATTTAAGATAATTTTATACCGACATCAACAAAAAGGACCAACATCTATAAGCGGTTAAAAATTGGAGTATGTGAATTCAGCCATTAATTTTGGATGGGATATCAACCATTTTGATTATATGCGAAAGAATTCATTAATAAACGCTATTAATATGGAAATGAGTTTATTTCATATTATGAAACCGGAAAATAAGTCTTTACAACGGCACAAATAATCTGTTTGACAACAAACATCAATTTGCAGAAATTGAAGAAATCTTAGAACTGGTCAGAAAATACCAAAAACCAAAACCAAAGATGAATTTCAGTTAATTGAACATGAATTGAAACATCTGAAACGGAATCTACAAAATTGGAAAGACAGAAAAAAAAAAAGGGTAAAATAAACTGGTTACTAATATTTTATGACATTTGAATTTAGGTTTTCCTTCTGCTCGATCGGTTACTAAACAAAGATCAAATTTTAAGCCCAGTCTGCTTTAATATTTACCCAGATCAGGAGGCAGAATAGTTGGATGCACCCCTACAAAATTGAAAAAACCTTAAATGTAATAGAAAAATCTACGCCTCATTTCCAATGGAACTTCATAATATTCTTAGACTTAAATCTACCCGCCATTGCTGGACAGCTCGGGAATATATCCAACTCAATTTCCAAAGGTAGGAATTGACAAAGTCGCAAGTATAGGTCATCCAACGAAGTAAGCTCTAAATCCATTGGTCAAAAGAAACTGAATCGGATGTATCAAAACGGAACTAAATTGAACCTGGTGGAAGGTCATGTGACCGGATATGTTGATCACGGTAAGTTAATATTAACTTCTTCATATGTATTAAGTTTAACCCAGAATATTGAGAAGGTCATGGAAAGTGGAGATAAACTTGACGATTTAATGGATAAAACGTACCAGTTGGATGAGCAGGTATGGAATCTTGTTTTAAACACTGATACTAAAATCTATATGAACAGTAGTCTTCCTAAATTGTACGACATTTATCATTTTGCAACACCCTCTCGTTAGAAATGTGACCGTCCAAAATGATAAGGGCTAATAGAATTCAAAATGTTGTGCAGGTGTAGCCAGACTTTAGATGAGATTCTAACATAAGAATGGTAAACAAATGTGCCAGATATTCTTCGAAACAAAATATTTGTTAAATGACAAAGAAACCGATTAATTATCATTTTGCTAACCTTTGATTTCATTTGATCTTTCAGACCAAATCCACAACAGAACGAAGAAATAAACATTAAATAATTAAAATACATAAACCGAAGGATATATCACATAATATTTGATATCGAACAAAACCCGTCAGTAAGTTTATTGTAATCCCAAAAATGAATTTCAGTTAATTGAACAAGAATTGAAAATGCTGCAGGGGTCTACAATAATGGAAAGGCTTTAGAAAGAAACAAAAAATTGTCCTTATCCTTGCCAAAACAAGGTCAAATTTAAGAGCTTTGTCGGCCGTAATAATTACCCTAAGCAAGTGGCAGAATAGTTAGATGCACGCCTTTCCGAAGGGTATTAGTGCTATGTGAAAAATTAATAATCTCGATTTAATCTTTACTAATAGAGATGGAAATGAAGATTGGTACTTTATGACCCATGTAGATGTCAATGTACTTGAAGATCATTTTCTTACTTCTCCGATCAGACCGGGAGTAATATTTGATATCGAGCAAAACCTGTCAGACACACATGAAGTAAACGTGTATTGTAATCCCGAAAATGAATTTCAGCTAATTAAACAAGAATTGAAACTGCTGCAGGGCTGTACAATATTGGAAAGGCCTTAGAAAGGAAAAAAAAATGTAATTCTAAACTGGATCAGGCAGAAAATAATACCTAAAACCAAAAACACAAAGGACTACGTATAGAAGTATTCCGAACGTATCCACTAAAACTAAGAGACAACTAAGTATCAAATATCAAGGAATAGCCTAGACACACCAATGCAACTCAACATGACTGTAAAAGTAGAGTTATCAAAAAGATCAAAAAAGAAACCAAAATACCCCTTAACAAAATATAGAAAAACTGTCCTTTAAATGGACATCGATGTATTAAACAACCTAACAATCACAAGCCGAAGCAAAGTACCCATATAAAAACACTTATCCAACAATCTATATTGGAAAATAGCACAAGGCTAGAGAACCAACATATATGCAGATGTTCCAAAGATATGGAAAGAGGAGGCAGTGCTGTGGTACTAACAGAAAATTCCCTCTATAATAATAATTTTTAAAAAAAGCCTCACAAGAATTGTACACCAATGTGCTAGGTATTCTTCGGAACAAAAGATTTGTTAAAAAGACAAAGAAACACTGATTATCGTTTTGATAATATTTGGTTTTGTTTAATGTTTCAGACCAAATCAGCACAAGAAAAAAGAGGATCGTCTGTTAAAATATGCAGGTATTTAAATAGACGTGTCTATTTACTCATTTTTAAAAATGACTTAAAAGCGGGTTTTTATCCTGCTGAAACCGTTATAAAAAAGATGAGAGAAATAATCGTCACACGAAGAGTCGACAATTATAATGGATAATCAGACAATCTAACACCAACATAAGTCTAAACTTGGCTGAGGGTCTAACATAAGAATGGTAAACAAATGTTCCAGATATTCTATGGAAGAAAACATTTGTTTAATCACAAAGAAACACTGATTGTCTTTTTTCTAATCTTTGATTTTATTTTTCAGACCAAATCTGCACAAAGCAGGAGGAAAACGTCTTAAATTTCTGAACAGACTATTATTCACTGATTTTCAATGAAGACTTGAAATGCATCTTCACACAGCTGAAGCCATTGCCTAAAAGGACACGATATATGACAATATCACAAGGGATAGATAATTATAATAGACTCATTCTTTATGTGTACTCAATATTCTTATTTTATTTGTCAGGCCAAATCTGCTCACAGAATACAGAATAAACTGAACAACATCACACTGTTGGATCCATATTCCCATTGACATCAAAAAGGTGACATTGATGATTCAGAAGCAAGAGAAACCCTAAAATTCCCATAGATGAATATGAAAATCTCTCAATTAAAAAGAAACAGCAATTGGAAGCAAGGTGTAGTCAATTTATTCTTCTATCCGAACTAACAGGACTGTCAGGACTAAGAATTGACAATTATAATGGGCTCATTCTTTAGAGGTACCTCAGAACTAGATGCAGTTTAACTTGATATCCAGAAAAAGTATAGTTAATCGGCGTTACAAACCAGACGTTTTGACGGAAATTCTAACATAGGAATGGTAAACAAATGTGCCAGATATTCATCGGAACAAAACCTTTATTAAATGACAAAGAAACGCTGATTAATTATCCTTCTGATAATCTTTGGCGCGAAAAATAAAACCAAAGGAAGACGCAAATGGCTTAAAAATGTTAAAATTTCTGAACAGACGAATTACCTTATTTTCAAAAACGATTTCAAAAGGAGTCTTCACACTGAAGCCATTAGCAAAAAAAATTGATAAAATTAAGAAATAAAACGTGAATGATTTTGTCAAGAATATAGATAATTATAATGAACCCTTTCTTGATGGGTACTCCTTTTGGGAGACATTTTAACCTTTTTCCTATTTAACCTATACATTGGACCCTAAAAAGGTACTACCTCACCGGGTCAGAGTGGACCTAGAGTAATATTGATGAAAGGGTACTCATATGCTCCAGATTTTGAACTTCAGAGAGTTTTACGTCATACCAATTTCATTTTATTTTTCAGGTCAAATCGGCACAAGCATAAACTTTTTAAGATCTGCAAATTTCTGAATAGACATTTTATTCGTTTGTTTTCAAAAATGATTTAAAAGGAATCTTCGAACTGCTAGGAATTGACGTGACCATCCGATTGATCGGAGGGGGTATCTAGCCTAAGTAAGAGCCTAACTGGAGTGTTGCAGGTCATAGAATGCTCAGCCACCAGGCTCCACCCTTAAGCATGATAGGTCACCAACCACAGCCAACAGTTGTCCCCATTGGGGAAGGGGCCATACCCCTATGTAGAAGCGCAGTCGATGTATTCTTCTACCCCAGCCGACAAAGCTGTCATATCTATTCTCATCGAGATTCTAAAAAATGTGTCATTAGTTTGTAGTCAAATTAAATTTGTTAATAAGCGAAAATTAACGACGTTGACAAATCTTTTTCAACAAGAGAGAATGATAATCTATATTAATGCTCGTGTTCCTTAATTGTACGACCGTTATTATCTTACACCACCATCTGGTTCAAAATGAGACCTACCAAATTGTCCATGATGAAATTGCTAATAAAATTACAAATATCGTGCAGGACTTGCCAGCCTTTTTGGCAGAGGTTCTAACACAAGAATTGTATACAAATGTGCTAGGTATTCTTCGGAACAAAACATTTGTTAAAAGACAAAGAAACACTGATTATCGTTTTGATAATATTTGGTTTTATTTAATTTTCAGACCAAATCAGCACAAGAAAAAAAAGGATCGTCTGTTAAAAATATGCAGGTATTTAAATAGACATGTCTATTTACTCATTTTTAAAAATGACTTAAAAGCGGGTTTTCATCCTGCTGAAACCGTTATAAAAAAGATGAGAGAAATAATCGTCACACGAAGAGTCGACAATTATAATGGATAATCAGACAATCTAACACCAACATAAGTCTAAACTTGGCTGAGGGTCTAACATAAGGGCAAACAAATGTGCCTGATATTCTTTGGAAGAAAACATTAGTTTAATCACAAAGAAACATCGATTGTACTTTTTCTAATATTTTATTTTATTTTCCAGACCAAATCTGCATAAAGCAGGAGGAAAACGTCTTAAATTTCTGAACAGACTATTATTCACTTATTTTCAATGAAGACTTGAAATGCATCTTCACACAGCTGAAGCCATTGCCGAAAAGGACACGACATATGACAATATCACAAGGGATAGATAATTATAATAGACTCATTCTTGATGGGTAATCAATAGTTCTATTTTCTTTTTCTGACCAAATCAACGAAGATTCAAACGGATTAAAAAAGATGTATAGATATATTAACAAACAAATTTATTATCTTATATTCCAAAATGACCTGAAAGGAGGATTCACATTGCTGAAGCCATTTTCGAAAAAATATAAAAAGAATTGTCACACGAATAAACATTTCTTATTCATTTATTTCCAATGAAGACTAAATACATCTTCACACTACTAAAGCCATTGCCGAAAAGGAAAAGATGACTGTATCACAGGGGATAGATAACTATATAGACTCATTCTTGATGGGTGCTTTATTAAGAAAAAAAATGCCATGGAAGAATTACAATCCCAAGTCGAAGAAGCCAAAGGTTGGACAAATTTTCTAATCCTGGCAATGTGGCTGGTGCCATGACATATTTAAAGTTAAAGGTTGGACGAACCTGAATGGATAATCAGACAATCTAACATTAACAGAAGTCTTACATAAGAATGGTAAACAAAATGTACCAGATATTCTTTGGAACAAAACATTAATTGTCCTTTTTCTACTTTGATTTTACTTTTCAGACCAAATCATACTAAATTTTCTAATCCTGGCAATGTGGCTGGTGTCATGAGAGAATTACAATCCCAAGTCGAAGAAGTCAAAAGTTTGGATAAACCTGAATGGATAATCAGAATCTAACATCAACAGAACTCTAAGCCTGATGAGGTTCTAACAAAAATGGTAAACAAATGTGCCAGATATTCTTCGGAACAAAACATTTGTTAAATGACAAAGAAACACCGATTATTTGTGCTTTTTCTTAACTAATCTTATTTTTATTTTCACAGGCCAAATCCACAGAAGGAAAAAGAAAACGGCTTCAAAATACGTATGTATTCGTTTATTTTGATAAAACGACGTCTTCAAACTGCTGAAGCCATTACCAAAAAAAGACCAAACTATTTCTACTTAACCTTGAACTCTAGAAAGATACTACCACTCCGGGTCAGAGTGTACCTGGGAGGAATGGTAATGAAGGGGTTCTCCATATTCTCCAGAGCTGCACAATTCAGAGTTTTACGTCATACACAGAACATTAAATAACCGCCTAGCAAACATACGATAAAATGATTAGAGTCTGCCATGAGGGCAAATAGGGTTGCGACAATAGATGCTAGTGAATGACGATTGATTGGAAGGGTCTCTACGACTACCCATTTAGCCTAAGTAATGCATATTATGGACTGCTCATCCACCAGAATTCCATCCTTAAACATCACGGATCGCCACATCCGGCCATGTTGTCCTAGTGTGCGTGTGGTGGTGGGGGGTCTTATCCCTCTGCAGAGGTTCAGTTTATTGTTGTTGGTATAAACTTATCAGAGAGGAGACGCCACCTATTAATCATCAAAATAACCACTACGACCTAAAAGGTTTAAAGAAATATTGAAATCTGAAGGATAAACGGAGAAGAAAAAGAAAGCCTCCATTGTAGATATACGAAAAGAAAAATCTCCGTATTTCATCGGGTAATAAAAGATAGTAAATGTTTTGGTCTTGAATTAATTTGGAAAAAAACTTGGCATTTATTACATAATCGGAAATTCCGTTTTCCTTGATATGCGCTTAAAAGGTTCACTCAAGAAAGCTTTAAAAAGAATTAGCCAGAATACCACACATTTTTTCCTACATTCTCTTTTAAAAGATACAGTATTCAATAATTTTCCAAGTTAGAGACACCAGATACACTTATATTATTGTATACCTTAACGTCCTGTACTGCCCTGTTCCGCCCGGAGAAGTCATGTTCACGTTCCTTATACCACTCGTCCGCCTTTGTAATTTTAAAACATTTAGAACTCTTTAATATAAGGGAAATAATTCGGGTAACTTCCCTTATATTTGATATCCGGGTTTCGCCAATAGGTTTACATTTTACCATGTGTTGCAACAAGTTAGAACAATTTTTTTCGTTGCGATTTATTTGAAAAAATAAATCTACGAAAATGGCGGATTTGACAAATAACTTCCACATTTTATTCGATGATATTTTGGCTGAATTAGTTGTAATTAATCAGCTTTTTGGAGCAGATAACCAGTCACATACTCTATACACTCTTTAGGCTGATCTACTCTTCCCTCTAAACATATACAGCCCTACCACCCAATATACATCCCTTTCCCATAATACCTTATTGAAATCATTATCCATCAATGTCTTTCCTTTATACAAGACGTCTACATTTCTACTTGTCAGAACGTCACCCATTTCGCTCTTTCATAATATTAATGGCCCCGAAAATCAACCACAGCAATAAAGTAAGATTTGTCCTAAGATAGAAAACTACTATCTCGAAGTTTCAATTATTTAAGAGGATTTTATAGCGACATCTCATAACAAAAAGGGCCAAAATCTATAATAAGATACAAGCGAGAAGGTCTGCTAAAAATTGGAGTATGAATTCAACTCTTAATTTACGGTATCAATCAAATTGATGTTATGTGAAGGATTTCATTAATGAACGCTGTGAATATGGAAAAGAGTTTATTTCATATTATGAAATCGGAAAATAAACCCTTATAATAATCTGTTTGACAAACACCCATTTGCATAAATTGAAGAAATCTTAGAACTGTTCAGAAAATACCAAAAACCAAAACCAAAGATGGATTTCAGTTAATTGAACATGAATTGAAACATCTGAAACGGAATCTACAAAATTGGAAAGACCGAAAAGGAGAGAGAAAAAATGAAGGTAAAAACAACAGCAAGAAAGTAAGATTTGTCCTAAGCTTGAAACTTTTAGATAGTGGTTTCCCACTATTTAAGAATTTTATAGCGATATCTCAACAAAAAGGACCAACATCTATAAGCGGCTAAAAATTGGAGTATGTGAATTCAGCCATTAATTTAGGATGGGATATCAACCATTTGGATTATATGCGAAAGAATTCATTAATAGACGCTATTAATATGGAAATGAGTTTATTTCACATTATGAAACCGGAAAATAAGTCTTTACAACGGCACAAATAATCTGTTTGACAACAAACATCAATTTGCAGAAATTGAAAATCTTAGAACTGGTCAGAAAATACCAAAAACCAAAACCAAAGATGAATTTCAGTTAATTGAACATGAATTGAAACATCTGAAACGGAATCTACAAAATTGGAAAGACAGAAAAAAAGTAAAATAAACTGGTTACTAATATTTTATGACATTTGCATTTAGGTTTCTTCTGCTCGATCGGTTACTAAACAAAGATCACATTTTAAGCCCAGTCTGCCATAATATTTACCCAGATCAGGAGGCAGAATAGTTGGATGCACCCCTACAAAACTGAAAAAACCTTAAATGTAATAGAAAAATCTACGCCTCATTTCCAATGGAACTTCATAATATTCTTAGACGTAAATCTACCCGCCATTGCTGGACAGCTCGGGAATATATCCAACTCAATTTCCAAAGGTAGGAAATGACAAAGTCGCAAGTATAGGTCATCCAACGAAGTAAGCTCTAAATCCATTGGTCAAAAGAAACTGAATCGGATGTATCAAAACGGAACTAAATTGAACCTGGTGGGAGGTCATGTGACCGGATATGTTGATCACGGTAAGTTAATATTAACTTCATATGTATTAAGTTTAACCCAGAATATTGAGAAGGTCATGGAAAGTGGAGATAAACTTGACGATTTAATGGATAAAACGTACCAGTTGGATGAGCAGGTATGGAATCTTGTTTTAAACACTGATACTAAAATCTATATGAAAAGTCGTCTTCCTAAATTGTACGACCTTTATCTTGCAACACCCTCTCGGTAGAAATGAGACCGTCTAAAATGAAAAGGGCTAATAGAATTCAAAATGTTGTGCAGGAGTAGCCAGACTTTTTAGATGAGATTCCAAAATAAGAATGGTAAACAAATGTGCCATATACTCTTCGGAACAAAACATTTGTTAAATCACGAAAGAAACACCGATTAATTATCATTTTGCTAACCTTTGATTTTTCAGACCAAATCCACAACAGAACAAAGAAATAAACGTCTTAAAAAGTGGTTAAAATATATAAACAGGATATATCACCATATAATATTTGATATCGAATAAAATTTGTCAGTAAGTGTATTGTAATCCCAAAAATGAATTTCAGTTAATTGAACAAGAATTGAAAATGCTGCAGGGGTCTACAATATTGGAAAGGCCTTAGAAAGAAACAAGAATCTTTCCTTCTAGATTGGTTGCCAAAACAAGGTCAAATTTGAGAGCTTTGTCAGCCGTAATAATTACCCTAAGCAAGTGGCGGAATAGTTAGATGCACGCCTTTCCGAAGGGTATTAGTGCTATGTGAAAAATTAATAATCTCGATTTAATCTTTACTAATAGAGATGGAAATGAAGATTGGTACTTTATGACCCATGTAGATGTCAATGTACTTGAAGATCATTGTCTTACTTCTACGATCAGACCGGGAGTAATATTTGATATCGAACAAAACCTGTCAGACGTTTGAAGGAGAAGTGTATTGTAATCCCGAAAATGAATTTCAGCTAATTAAACATGAATTGAAACTGCTGCAGGGCTGTACAATATTGGAAAGGCCTTAGAAAGGAACAAAAAAAATGTAATTCTAAACTGGATCAGGCAGAAAATAATACCTAAAACCAAAAACACAAAGGACTACGTATAGAAGTATTCCGAACGTATCCACTAAAACTAAAAGACAACTAAGTATCAAATATCAAGGAATACCCTAGACACACCAATGCAACTCAACATGACTGTAAAAGTAGAGTTATCAAAAAGATCAAAAAAGAAACCAAAATACCCCTTAACAAAATATAGAAAAACTGTCCTTTAAATGGACATCGATGTATTAAACAACCTAACAATCACAAGCCGAAGCAAAGTACCCATATAAAAAAACACTTATCCAACAATCTATATTGGAAAATAGCACAAGGCTAGAGAACCAACATATATGCAGATGTTCCAAAGATATGGAAAGAGGAGGCAGTGCTGTGGTACTAACAGAAAATTCCCTCTATAATAATAATTTTAAAAAAAGCCTCACAAGAATTGTACACAAATGTGCTAGGTATTCTTCGGAACAAAAGATTTGTTAAAAAGACAAAGAAACACTGATTATCGTTTTGATAATATTTGGTTTTGTTTAATGTTTCAGACCAAATCAGCACAAGAAAAAAAGGATCGTCTGTTAAAAATATGCAGGTATTTAAATAGACGTGTCTATTTACTCATTTTTAAAAATGACTTAAAAGCGGGTTTTTATCCTGCTGAAACCGTTATAAAAAAGATGAGAGAAATAATCGTCACACGAAGAGTCGACAATTATAATGGATAATCAGACAATCTAACACCAACAGAAGTCTAAACTTGGCTGAGGGTCTAACATAAGAATGGTAAACAAATGTGCCAGATATTCTATGGAAGAAAACATTTGTTTAATCACAAAGAAACACCGATTGTCTTTTTCTAATCTTTATTTTATCTCTTCCCCCCTTCCCCTTCCCTTTTTTCCCTTTTTTTTCTTCTTCTTTTTATCTCGTNTCTAAGAGTGCTTGTGGATTCTATTCTTACAGGACCAAATCTGCACAAGCAGGAGGAAAACGTCTTAAATTTCTGAACAGACTTTATTCACTGATTTTCAATGAAGACTTGAAATGCATCTCACAACAGCTGCAGCCTATGCTAAAAGACACGAATCTCTCCCTTCCAGGAGAGATAGATCTCTCTCATCTAAAAAGTCTGGCTACTCCTGCAACAACATTTTGAATTCTATTAGCCCTTTTCATTTTAGACGGTCTCATTTCTACCGAGAGGAGTGTTGCAAGATAAAAGGTCGTACAATTTAGGAAGACGAGTTTTCATATACATTTTAGTATCAGTGTTTAAAACAAGATTCCATACCTGCTCTTCCAACTGGTACGTTTTATCCATTAAATCGTCAAGTTTATCTCCACTTTCCATGACCTTCTCAATATTCTGGTTAAACTTAATACATATGAAGAAGTTAATATTAAATTACCGTGATCAACATATCCGGTACATGACCTCCCACCAGGTTCAATTTAGTTCCGTTTTGATACATCCGATTCAGTTTCTTTTGACCAATGGATTTAGAGCTTACTTCGTTGGATGACCTATACTTGCGACTTTGCCATTCCTATCTTTTGGAAATTGAGTTGGATATATTCCCGAGCTGTCCAGCAATGGCGGGTAGATTTAAGTCTAAGAATAATATGAAGTTCCATTGGAAATGAGGCGTAGATTTTCTATTACAGGTTTTTCAATTTTGTAGGGGTGCATCCAACTATTCTGCCTCCTGATCTGGGTAAATATTATGGCAGACTGGGCTTAAAATTGATCTTTGTTTAGTAACCGATCTAGCAGAAGGAAACCTAAATTCAAATGTCATAAAATATTAGTAACCAGTTTATTTTACCTTTTTTCTGTCTTTCCAATTTTGTAGATTCCGTTTCAGATGTTTCAATTCATGTTCAATTATCTGAAATTCATTTTGTTTTGGTTTTGGTATTTTCTGACCAGTTCTAAGATTTTAATTTCTGCAAATTGATGTTTGTTGTCAAACAGATTATTTGTGCCGTTGTAAAGACTTATTTTCCGGTTTCATAATATGAAATAAACTCATTTCATATAATAGCGTTTATTAATGAATTCTTTCGCATATAATCAAAATGGTTGATATCCCATCCTAAATTAATGGCTGAATTCACATACTCCAATTTTTAACCGCTTATAGATGTTGGTCCTTTTGTTATGAGATGTCACGGTATAAAATTATCTTAAATAGTGGGAAACCACTATCTAAAAGTTTCAATCTTAGGACAAATCTTACTTTCTTGCTTTCTCGTAAATATGGCAGACTGGGCTTCTGGTTTTGGTTCTTTAACCTGTCATAAAATATTAGTAACCTTCTATTTTTTTCTCTCTCTTCTGTCAGTCTTTCCAATTTTGTAGATTCCGTTTCAGATGTTTCAATTCATGTTCAATTAATCTGAAATTCATTCTTTGGTTTTGGTTTTTGGTATTTTCTGAACAGTTCTAAGATTTCTGCCAATTTTGCAAATTCGTGGTTTTTTTTTTTTTTTTTTTTTTTTTTAAGGGACTTATTTCCGGTTTCATAATATGAAATAAACTCTTTTCCAAATTCATAGCGTTCATTAATGAAATCCTTCACATAACATCAATTTGATTGATATCCCGCCGTAAATAAGGATTGAATTCACATACTCCAATTTTTTAGCCGACTTGCGCGCATAGATGTTGGCCTTTTTGTTATGAGATGTCGCTATAAAATCCTCTTAAATAATAGAAAACCACTATCTCGAAGTTTCAATCTTAATAATTGATTATTGCTGTGGTTACTTTTTCGGGGCCATTGATATTATGAAAGGGCGAAATGAGTGACTTTGACAAGTAGAAATGTGACGTCTTGTATGAAGGAAAGACATTAACAGATAATGATTTCAATAAGGTATTATGGGAAAGGGATTATATTTGGTGGTAGGGCTGTATATGTTTAGAGGGAAGAGTAATCAGCCTAAAGAGTGTATAGAGTATGTGACTGGTTATCTGCTCCAAAAAGCTGATTAATTACAACTAATTCAACCAAAATATCATCGAATAAAATGTGGAAGTTATTTGTCAAAATCCGCCATTTTCGTAGATTTATTTTTCAAATAAATCGCAACGAAAAAAACAAGTTCTAACTTGTTGCAACAAGTGGTAAAATGTGAACCTATTGGCTAAACCCGGATATAAAATATAAGGGGAAGTTACCTGAGTTATTTCCCTTATATTAAAGAGTTCTAAATATGTTTAAAATTACAAAGGCGGACGAGTGGTATAAGGAACGTGAACATGACTTCTCCCCGGGCGGAACAGGGCGGTACAGGACGTTAAGGTATACAATAATATAAGTGTATCTGGTGTCTCTAACTTGGAAAATTATTGAATACTGTATCTTTTAAAAATAATATAGGAAAAGATGTGCGGTATTTTGGCTAATTCTTTTTAAAGCTTTCTTGAGTGAAGCTTTAAGCGCAAATCAAATATCAAAGCGGAAGTTCCGATTGTAATGTAATAAATTCTAAATTTTTTACCTCATCGATTTAAGACGAAAACATTATTTACTATCTTTTATTACCCGATGAAATATGGAGATTTTCTTTTCAAATATCTACAATGGGGTTTTGTTTTTCTTCCATTTAATCTTTTAGGTCATAGTGGTTATTTTGATAGTTAATAGGTGGCGCCCATCTCTTCTCTGATAATATTTTACCAACTACAATGAACTGAACATCTGCAGAGGGGTAAGACTCCCCCCACACACACACTGGGACATGTCTGGCCGTATGTGGCGATCCATGATGTCTAAGGATGGAATCCTGGTGGATGAGCAGTCCATAATATGCATTACTTAGGCTAAATGGGTAATCGTAGAGACCCTTCCAATCAATCGTCATTCACTAGCATCTATTATCTCAACCCTATTTGCCCTCATGGCAGACTCTAATCCTTTTATCGTATGTTTGCTAGGCGGTGACTGAACGTCTTAATGTTCTGGGTATGACGTAAAACTCTGAATTGTGCAGCTCTGGAGAATATGGAGAACCCCTTCATTACCATTCCTCCCAGGTACACTCTGACCTGGAGTGGTAGTATCTTTCTAGTGTTCAAGGTTAAGTAGAAATTGTTTGGTCTTTTTTTGGTAATGGCTTCAGCAGTTTGAAGTCGCCGTTCAAGTAGTTTTATCAAAATAAACGAATACATACGTATTTTGAAGCAGTTTTCTTTTTCCTTCTGTGGATTTGGCCTGTGAAAATAAAAATAAGATTAGTTAAGAAAAAGCATAAATAATCGGTGTTTCTTTGTCATTTAACAAATGTTTTGTTCCGAAGAATAACTGGCACATTTTTACCATTTTTTGTTAGAACCTCATCAGGCTTAGACTTCTGTTGATGTTAGATTCTGATTATCCATTCAGGTTTATCCAAACTTTTGACTTCTTCGACTTGGGATTGTAATTCTCTCATGGCACCAGCCACATTGCCAGGATTAGAAAATTTAGTATGATTTGGTCTGAAAAGTAAAATCAAAGTAGAAAAAGGACAATTAATGTTTTGTTCCAAAGAATATCTGGTACATTTTGTTTACCATTCTTATGTAAGACTTCTGTTGATGTTAGATTGTCTGATTATCCATTCAGGTTCGTCCAACCTTTAATTTCTTCGACTTGTGACATTAAATGTGTCATGGCACCAGCCACATTGCCAGGATTAGAAAATTTGTCCAACCTTTGGCTTCTTCGACTTGGGATTGTAATTCTTCCATAGCATTTTTTTCTTAATAAAGCACCCATCAAGAATGGGTCTATATAGTTATCTATCCCGTGTGATACAGTCATCTTTTCCTTTTCGGCAATGGCTTCAGTAGTGTGAAGATGTATTTAGTCTTCATTGGAAATAAATGAATAAGAAATGTTTATTCGTGTGACAATTCTTTTTATATTTTTCGAAAATGGCTTCAGCAATGTGAACCCTCCTTTCAGGTCATTTTGAAATATAAGATAATAAATTCGTTTGTTAATATATCTATACATCTTTTTTTAATCCGTTTGAATCTTCGTTGATTTGGTCTAAAGAAAACAAAATAGAACTATTGATTACCCATCAAGAATGAGTCTATTATAATTATCTATCCCTTGTGATATTGTCATATATCGTGTCCTTTTAGGCAATGGCTTCAGCTGTGTGAAGATGCATTTCAAGTCTTCATTGAAAATCAGTGAATAATAGTCTGTTCAGAAATTTAAGACGTTTTCCTCCTGCTTTGTGCAGATTTGGTCTGGAAAATAAAATCAAAGATTAGAAAAAGTACAATCGATGTTTCTTTGTGATTAAACTGTTTTCTTCCAAAGAATATCAGGCACATTTGTTTACTTCTTATGTTAGACCCTCAGCCAAGTTTAGACTTCTGTTGGTGTTAGATTGTCTGATTATCCATTATAATTGTCGACTCTTCGTGTGACGATTATTTCTCTCATCTTTTTTATAACGGTTTCAGCAGGATGAAAACCCGCTTTTAAGTCATTTTTAAAAATGAGTAAATAGACATGTCTATTTAAATACCTGCATATTTTTAACAGACGATCCTTTTTTTTCTTGTCCTGATTTGATCTGAAACATTAAATAAAACCAAATATTATCAAAACGATAATCAGTGTTTCTTTGTCTTTTAAGAAATCTTTTGTTCCGAAGAATATCTGGCACATTTGTGTACAATTCTTGTGTTAGAACCTCTGCCAAAAAGGCTGGCAAGTCCTGCACGATATTTGTAATTTTATTAGCAATTTCATCATGGACAATTTGGTAGGTCTCATTTTGAACCAGATGGTGGTGTAAGATAATAACGGTCGTACAATTAAGGAACACGAGCATTAATATAGATTATCATTCTCTCTTGTTGAAAAAGATTTGTCAAAGCGTTAATTAACGACTTATTAACAAATTTAATTTGACTACAAACTAATGACACATTTTTTAGAATCTCGATGAGAATAGATATGGCAGCTTTGTCGGCTGGGGTAGAAGAATACATCGACTGCGCCTCTACATAGGGGTATGGCCCCTTCCCCAATGGGGACACCTGTTGGCTGTGGTTGGTGACCTATCATGCTTAAGGGTGGAACACTCCAGTTAGGCTCTTACTTAGGCTAGATACCCCCTCCGATCAATCGGCTGGTCACGTCAATCTCTGGCTGTTTTGAAGATTTCTTTTAAATCATTTTTGAAAACAAATGAATAACATTTTCAGAAATGTGCATATCTTAAAGTTTCTTGTGCCAATTTGACCTGAAAAGTAAAATGAAATTGGTATGACATAAAACTCTCTGAAGTTCAAATTCTGGAGCATATGGAGTACCCTTTCATCAATATTACTCCAGGTCCACTCTGACCCGGTGAGGTAGTACCCTTTTTAGGGTCCAATCTATAGGTTAAATAGGGGGGGGGGGAGACAATTCTGCTTCCAGCCCCGGGTAAATATAACAGCAGACTGGGTTTTTAAATTTGGCCTTGGTTTGGCAACCGGTCTAGGAGAAGGAAAACTTGATTTCAAAATTTTTTTTTTTTTTTTTTCCTCTTCCAATTTTGTAAACTCCTTGTTCAATTAATTGAAATTAATCTTCGGGATTACAATACACTTCCACTTCATACATTTCTAAGCGTTCTTCAGTTTTGTCCATTTGTTTTTGGTTCAATTAATTAAAATTCAAGTAAATCTATTGACGCAAACCGGGGAAGTAACATAACTTATTTTCCTTATATTAAAGAGTTCTAAATATTTAAAATTACAAAGGCGGGCTCGGGTGGTATAAGGAACGTGGACATGACTTAGACGCCCTGTTCCGCCTGGGTATATCTGGTGTCTCTAACATGGAAAATTATTGAATACATTTTTTTTTTTTTTTTTTTTTTAAAGAGAATGAAGGATAAGATGTGAAGTATTCTGTTTAATTCTTTTTACGCTTTCTTGAGTGAAACCTTAGGCGCAAACCAAATATCAATAAAGACGGAAATTCCGAATGTTATGTAATAAATCCTAAGTTTTTGACCACATTAATTTGGTAAGACCACATAATTATTTACTATCTTTTATTACCCGATGAAATATGGAGATTTTATTTTCATATATCTACAATGGAGGTTTTTTCTTCTCCCACTTATCTTTAAGATTAAATGTTTCTTTAATCTTTTTAGTCATAGTGGTTATTTTGATTTCCCTTTATTACATATCTCTGAAGGATGGTTAATAGGTGGCGCCCATCTCTTCTGTTAATATTGTACCAACTACAATAAACTGAACTTGTGCAAAGGGTTAAGACCCGTCTTACACACAATGGGACAACCTGTTGACCGGAGGTGATGATTAGTGATGTTTAAGGGTGGAATTCTTGTAGATGAGCAGTCCATGGTATGCCTTACTTTTTTTATTTTTTATTTTTTTATTTTTTATAGGTTTTTTTTTTTTTTTTTTTTTCTTTTCATTTTTTTTTTTTTTTTTTCTTCCGCTTAACTTTAAGATTTAAATGTTTCTTTAATCTTTTTGGTCATAGTGGTTATTTTTATGATTTCCCTTTATTGCATATCTATGAAGGAGGGTTAATAGGTGGCGCCCATCTCCTCTCTCATTATGTATGCGTGTAATTTTGTATTTTTTTTTCTTTTGAAAAATTTCAGTTATTATCCATAACCCTATTTGCTGTGTAATTATAAATTTAAGAATTATTATTCAAATGTGGATGTATTGTTTTTATGAATAAAAATTTTCTAAACAAATTTGATTTTTCTCTTCATATTTATTCGCTTAACAATGTCTAAACTGACTCAACAAGATGATTGTATAAGAGTTACCTTTCCTTGATTTTTATATTGAGAAATTCAAAATTGTAATTGAACTATTTCTCTGAATGATTGAGATGAGGCTTGAAGATTACTATTATTAGCGTTGATCGGACTATTGTCCCCATCTTCATTGTTAGTTGTACAACGTTTCGGCCGATATACCCTCCGGCCTTCTTAAGGTATTTCTTGTCGGACTCTGGAACCTTCTCGGAATAAATAAAGGGTTAGGTTCAAAGTTCCGTGATGGCTCCGGAATACAAGAAAATTCCCGAGTCCGACAAGAAATACCTGAAGGGTATATTGGCCGAAACGTTGTACAAATAACAATGAAGATGGGACAATAGTCCGAACAACGCTGTAATTGAACTATTTTTTTTTATACTTTAATTTCACTACTTTACCGTTGATATTTATAAATAAAGGTGACGATAACTGGTATATATGAGTGTCGGTAAATCAGATGATTTCAACATATCCGGTAAAGTGTTGAAACACAGGCTTATATTAGATTATCGAAATTGAGTATCGAGGAGCCTGTTTCCCTTTTTTTAATTTTTTTCCAGTGCTTGCTTTTATTATGAATACATCTTTTTGTACCATTTCATTTTAAGTTTTTCGATATTCCTTTAAACAAGATCTGAACTGGTCTTTGACATAAAATAACCCAACAAGCCATAAAGTCCAACCAATCAACAATATCTAAACAATATCTAAACTTACTAACCAAATTAGAGTTACCATTTACCTTAACCTTTCATTTTTATTTCCATTATTCAATATGAGGAGCACCCTTCATCACCATTGCTCCTTGGTCCACTCTGAACCGGTGTGGTAATACCTGTTTGGGTCCCATCTATAGGTTAAATAGAAAAATGTATTTATAAAAAAAATTATTATCCATTAAGAATTGATTTATTTCAAAACTTCATCGGCATTAAATGACACTGAGGTTGATATGCCACAAACAAACCAATCAATATGAGGAAAATCATAATAAGACATATTTACAATTACACATTTGTAAATAAACCCCAATGTGAAGAAAATTGGTCTATATGTGTGTCAGTAAATCAAATTATTTCAACATAAAGTAAATGTTACTGCACACTCACTGAAACACTGGCTCACACTTGTTCACCAAAGTTAAGGATCTATGCACCTGTTCACAATTGTCAAGTATTGTAAGACACCTGAGATCTGTTCCATACATAAAAAAGTAATCGTCAGGGCGGCCTAATGTCGGTATCAGCCAATCAGCGAGTGAGTCTATCCTCTTTTCTCTAGCGCTAGACAAGGAGATTATTTTAACGTCTGAGGTAGAGCGCCACACTTACGTATCAGCTCCTTACTTTACCGCACAGATACATGTGCTACTCATACGCAGTTGGCGAGGGCCGGTATCGAACTAGGAACCTTCTGGTTTCTAGCCGAACGCTCTACCGACTGAGTTAATCCGACCCTTTCCATATGTAAGGAGAGCTTAGTAAATAGATAAAACCTTTTGACTTTACTCTTTAATAATTCTATAGAAATTGTCCAAGATTTTTAATGAATATAGTTGATGTAATTGTTACATAATTATTAGATTCCTAATACTTGTGTACAGTAGTTTAAAAACCAAAATGGCTGTTATAAGTTGCAGCCGGTGGCCTTGAAGGATGAGTGACAAGGCTTGGCCTCATCCTGATCTTCCGGTGGATACCGTGAGAATCGGTGGAGAAGACCCTCTTCCGGTTTAGATTGGAAAGAGATTTGTTTAGTCAGATCGGCCAAAAACCACGACGGTGGTAAGTCGTTTATGCACGGTGCCGACTCAATCTGCGCATGTAGTCTGGTGGGGATTTCAGAAGAAAATATGATCTAAGTTAAATCGAAGTCTTGTGTTATCTAAAAACTACGAATGACACAGGGCTTCTGATAATGAGAAATCCCAATGGAAAACCAAACACGAAGTCCCCAAGACGAAGTCCAGACGCTAGAAGGAAGAAAGGAAGGAAAGAGAGTATACAATTATAAATTCAAGGATTATAATTAAACATTTGGATGGATTTCTTTAACTAATAATTTTAATTGATTTCTATAGTAAATCCACTTTTTGCTTCTATAAATGCTAACTGTATTTGCTGTGTTACAATCCAAAATGATTAAAGGGAATCAATTCTATTGTAAATGTCAAAGATGTTCTATAAATGTTGACTTGACTGTATATGATTAAATAAATGAAAGATTTTACATATTTGTTTTGACTCTTTCTTCAATAAAACTATAAATGACTCTTGCTTATTTCAATGTGTATACCTAAAATGAAAAGTTAAATAACTAGTTAATTAATTTATTAGTTAACATTAGATAACTTTAGCAAAAATATATTAAATTAGTTTTAATCTAAAACTGGTTCTCATTTCTATAAAACATTTACTAATTTCTGTAAAATGTTATAGTGAGGAAATAAGTACTAAAAATATGACTAATACGAGATGGTCCAATCTCGTATTAGTTTAAAAAAAAAAAAAAATTTCCGTTCAATTTTTTTCTTGCTGTAATTTTCATACCACCAATTTCTTTTGGAAACATACATTTTCCTATCTATTGTGTTTATTAGAAACTGCAATTAAAATGAACGAAATGTTTGACCTATTTGTTTTAAATCCCCTTCAATAAAACTATAAATGTGTATGCCTAAAATTAAAAGTTTAATAACCACTTAATTACTGTTCGTTTTTTTTTTAATATTTTTTTTTTTTTTTATATTAGATATCCATACTAAATGGTAACACTGCGGAAATTTTAACATTTCCTATTTCAATGTAATTTAGTTGAATAAAAATTCATTTTTAAAGGAAAATGTTTTCCTTTTTTAAACTCCTATAAATAATATTTATTCTATTTTAATCGTATTTTTTAAAAAAATGATAGAATAATTTGAATAACTAAAAATATTTAATCGTTTGATTTAAATGTTTAGAATTTTTTTATAACTATTTATTAAATTCTACATGATACCAAAAAAAAATTTGAATTCATCTCAAAATAAAATGACTATTTAAATTCAATTAAGATTTTTGGATGTTTGTTGAAACAGTCTGTACGATATTCTACACACCGAGTAATTCTTTGCGAAATTCACTTGTCATTATTATCGTCTATAATTATCGAATTTATGCGATATGCGCATTGTAATTGCCTTCAAGAAAAAATTAATATATACTTAATTCAATTACTTTATATTTTCATTTTTTTTTTGTTTTGGTATATTTTTTTTCCGCTTTGAAATATTAATTGGACTAATACTTGTTTATATCCTATTTTTGAATAATTGTAAATAATTTAATTTATTTCTTAATATAGTGTTATGTGATGTTATTCCCTCTACCGAGATGTCACTGGATGTGCCCTTTATGTATGTATATGAAATAAGTTAAAATCTAATGCCTGCCAATACAAGATTGGACACTTGAAAAAAAAAAATAGCCATTCCACTTTTCCTTATAATAGTAATAAATTGCCACACCACCAATGATTTTATTTCTTACGGAAACAGCACATTGTTTAATAAACACAAATAGATAAATGTATAACTTCCTCTAGTAAATCCCATTGAAAATCTATAATCATTTTAGTATTCTAATAATTAATTTAAACAAATTCTGCTTGCAGTAATGAATAGGTATAAAATCAAACTATTTTTTGGAGAAAAGCATATTGATTAATAAACATCATAGAGAAGTAAACGTTTATTACCTCATAGTGCCAATTCTATAGTAAAGCCCATAGAATATCTAAAATACTAAAAGCATTAGTGACATTATAGAAGTATATTCACCAGATAAGATGAACAAGTCCTCTCAAACGGCATATTGTCTAAACACAATTGATAGGGAAATTAGTATGATCTGCATTATTCGAACTATTGCCCTCATCTTCATTATTATCTATACAATGTTTCGGCCGATAAGCCCTCCGGCCTTCATCTAAACACGTGGCCTAGTGGATAAAGGAGTTAGGTTAAGACAGTTCTAAGTGACAGTTATCTCTAGATTGCAGGTTAAATCCTGATCAAGGACAGCAGTAACAAAGAATAATGATTAACACAGCTTAGTGCCTCTACCCCATCTATGGTTAGCGGAATGAGAACAGGATAACCCCGTGGACAGAATAAAGGGTTAGGTTCAAAGTTCCATGATGGCTCCCGATTACGACTAGAAGGTTCGCAAGTCCGACAAGAAATACATAAAGAAAGCCGGAGGGCATACCGGCCGAAATGTTGTACAGTTAACAATGAAGATGGGGACAATAGTCCGAATAACGCAGATAATATTAATCATCAAGCCTCATCTCAAACATTCAGAGTGATAGGGAAATTTTTATGAATTTCTGGTGACCAACGTTGTTATAAATTCCATTGAAAATCTATAGTAATTTTAGTATTTTAATATTTAGTTCATCACTAAAAATGTACTGATTACTGTGAATAGAACATTTGATACTTTTAATTGGTTAATAAACATGCTACATTGGTAAACATATATGACCTCTTTTAAAATCTATAATACTTTTAGTATTTGGAGTTATTTGTATACAGTTAACTAAAGAAATATTAAAATCTAATACAAATAACTGTCTCACATTTTTAAGGGCTCAAGTATTCCTATTTAATGATAATTATATGGTCGCGTGGGCTAGTGGTTAGATTCGTGGAAAATGGACTCGTCGATTCGAGTTCATTTCCTAGACGAAGCTGTTGGTATTTCACATAGCGCTAATACCCTTGGGAAAGGTATGCATCCATATTCCCCCTCCAGCCATGGGTTAAATAGTAGGGCAGACTGGGCTCTTCAGACTTGGGTAGGTAACGAGTCTAGGAGAGGGATAACTCTGAATTCAAAATTCCTGAGGTCGGTCGTTGATTGGGTTTGTGACAACCCTTGATGCACCAATTCTTTCCTATCGACTGTGCCAAAAAGTGTGGATGGTCCAACACAATAAACACCACTATAAACAAATCACTGTGTGGACGTTCATTGTATGAACAATCATACGTCGAAATCGACGGGAGAGTCCACCATCATCATCATATATGGTTGCAAGAAATTATTTCTATTTAACAATATTCATTTGTTTGCACAGTTATAGTTTCAAGTACTTCATATCAATTCTTAGTAAATAATTTTGTTTCAAGTAATTATTCTTAATACAATGTAGTTGTTCGGCATCAAATATTCCAGTTAAATAAAGATAATTTTAGACCTATTTGACCCATACAAAGAACGTTAAAAAGGTACTACTGATCCGGGTCCAAGTAGACCTGGAAGTAATGGTAACGAAGGTGGGCTTTACACGCCCCCAAATATCCAGAAGTGGAGCTTCAGCATCACATGAATTAAAATATTTAATGTTTACTGTGAATAGAACACCTGACATTTCTTTAATTGATTAATAAACATCGTAGATTAGTAAACGTTAATCAATTAAATAAATTTTTCAAATATTCTATTTAAAATAAACCTGCAACATAGGTAAACGTATATATGAACTCCTCGTTGTTTTGGGTATGATATTAAAATGTCTCTCCTGGTGAAGTTCCAATTTTGGAGCTCTGGGGAATGTGGAGAACCCCTTCATTGTCATTACACCCAGATCCACTCTGAAAAGGAGTAGTAATACCTTTTAGGGTCCCATCTGGGGTTAAATAGAAAAAAAATGAGTCTTAAAAAATGTGGGTAATTTTCACCATTAATTGGCTAAATTCCTAGCATAAAATTGTGCGTGCGCATTATCTGAAATGAACTTAATATCATAAAATGTGTTCTTATAACAATTGAGTTAAAGCATGCAGTTGTATTGTTTTCAAAAAAGTTTCTAAGATTTGTTCATTTCTCACGAAGACTTTCAAAATAGCTACCGGCATAGTTCAAAGTGAAAGTCAAGGGAGGTTACTCTAATTGCCTTATTTGCTAGGAATTTAGCCAACTAAAGTGAAAATTACCGAAATGTGTTAGAAGCTTTGTTTTATTCCTTCTTGATGGGTACTTAATTTTCTTAACATGAGTTTGAAAAAAATGTGTTTTCTTATTAACCCATAGATGGGACCATATTACATACTACCAATCCGATTCAGAGTGGACCTGGGAGTAATAGTTATGAAGGGGCACTCCACATTCTCCAGAGGTCCAGATTTGGGATTTTACCATCCGATAGATTTTAATGTCATACCCAGGACACCAAGATCCTCAGCCAACACTTTCTAGCACATATATGATGAAAAATGGTTAGAGCTTGCCATGAATGCAATAGGGTTGGAACAATCATATAGGTGCTAGGGCTTGATGTGATCAGCTGATAGATCGGAGGGGGCCTTTCCGACTGCCCATCTAGTAAATGGAAGGAGAAAATAGAATAAAGAAAAAGGCTTTTCAATAAAGTTAGTGGTCTGAAGAGACTCATAGGTATACACAGACACCTGTGGGCAGAAATAGATATATAACCACAAAATGGCCAATTTTTAAGTCTTTATCTTTACCAAATATATATATAACTGATTTTTTCTTGCTAAATTGATTAGAAATGCGACGCATGCTCTTTGTGATTTTTTTTTCTATTTTTTGGTGGTTTAAAATTTTAAATATTCTCTTTTCTTAAAAAAAAAAAAAAAAGTCTGGTTTAGATTAATCCAATCACAAAACGGTCACAATTTTCATAAATTGTCTTCTTAACACTACATAATATCCTCTGAAGAAGATATTTATTCAGCTGATATTGCAATATTTCAATTTGTTAAATAACTTTATTTGAACAACATCTGTGTGATTTTCATATTACCTTACCCTTATTACACCTTGTATCACATCCTGTTCGTGTGGAGGGAGAAAAATAGAATAAAAGAAAAGTCAATCATAAAGATCATCGATTTTTATTTGAGTATTTTCATGTTGGGGTTTTTCGATTTTTTTATGCGAACTGATTCCTCCAAATTTCCATAATATATAGTTATTTACTAAGCTTAGCTCAGATGCAGCACAAGGCCAGAAGTGTGGGGCACCCAGTGAGAATCGAACTCACTAACACTGGTCTGCTAATCTAGCTACGTGATAATATATAGGCCGTTGTTGTGTGTCCATTTCGAACTGCACCTTCCATGGGTGTCCTCATTACGATCTTGTCTCTGTAACCCGCATTCACATTGACTCCACATTCTGTTAACAAATACCACACGATCTCATTAAAGCCAAGACAACTGGCTGTATAGAGTCCATTATAATTGTCAATTCTTCTTTTGACAATTCTTTTTCGAATTCTTTTCGATAATGGACTTTTCAATAATCTCCACAAGATCATGGCAGTCGATGTGTGTCCATTTCGAACAGCACCTTGTAGGGGTGTCCTCATTACGATATTGTCTCTGTAACCCGCATTCACATCGACTCCACACTCTGATAACAAATACCACACGATATCATTAAAACCAAGACAACTGGCTGTATAGAGTCCATTGTAACTCTCGATTCGTCGAGTGACGATCATTTTCCTCATCGTTTTCGATAATGGCTTCAGCACTGTAAAAACCCCTTTTAAGTCATTTTTGAAAATGTGTAAATAGACACGTCTATTTAAAAACCGGCACATTTTTAATAGGCGACCCCTTTTTTCTGATGCTGATTTGGTCTGAAAAATAAAATAAAAATAAAAGATTAGTAAAATGATAATTAATCAGTGTTTCGTTATCATTTAACAAATGTTTTCTTCCGAAGAATATCTGACAGATTTGTTTACCATTCTTATGTTAGAACCTCATCCAAAAAGTCTTATAAGAAAACTGATAGTTAAATTATCCCCCTCCTGTCACCAGAGAGCGAATCCCCAATATACGATGTTGGCAGTAAAATTAAACCCCTTCATTTATCGTATGAGCATAGACCCGGCGAGACGCGATTACCAAGCGCCCCCTATCAACAAGTGAGTAGAAAAGTCTCCTAGCGCAACTTCACCAGCAAACAGCGAGAGGTTCACTCAACGCAACCCTTTAACTTCACTGTAACTCACCAAGATAAGTCCTGTCGCAAATGCCACAAATTTGCAATCTTTTTTGTACCTTTTCTCAATATATTTTGTTTAATTTCCAACTATGTTTTGTCTTCTTTCATCCGAAGTTATTTACCTGCGATCGGGAGTTTTAAGAGATCCCAACTACCCTGTAATTCCTTTTAGTCTGGCTAATCCCGCACATTTTTAATCGTGTTATACATTCAACTGTGTAGAAGGAAAATATCACTGGATTGTAGAAAAATATTATAAATAGAATGCAATGAATTATGTTTTGTAATATGATAATGTTTATTTGTTTATAAATAATATTTTCTTTAGAGTAATAAATGTTTTAGCGTACCTGAAGCTCGATCGTACGTCAAATATTATATTCTAACACAAACGTTCTCCGTAGAGGGTTAAAAAGGTCCCCAACGATAAATAGACTACAGTGTTACCTTGACTTACGAGTTTAATTCGTTCCACTCGGTTTACTTATATATCAAATCAATTTTCCTCAGTGAAATATATTCAAATACTAATAATCCGTTCCAAGCCCACCCCTAAAACCGACTTAATTCTTTAAAAAAAACTTAAATAAATTTCTTATGATGTCAACGCTAGTAATAATTCAAAAAGAGAATAAGAACAGAATTTATTTTAATAAACGAAAATATTTTTTTTTTAAATATTCAAATATTGCATTTATCTGAAATTATTCTTTTGTAAGATTTAAATATTTTCAGTCATAGTTACTCCCGCCGTTTCCCCGCGCTTGGTTGATCAATAGCTCTTTCTCGATTCAGAGCACCGAGCAGAAATCACATAGTGTCTGTAAGGATCGACCGTACTAGTTCCGAGTCGACCGTTTGCTGCGGGAGTCCTAACCCTAACCCTGCCGCCGTGCCTACCGCGCACTGCCGAGTGCTAACCCTAACCCCAGCCGTGAGTACCCTGCCTGTCTGCCTGCCGCGCACTGCCTAGCGCTAGCCCTAGCCCCGCCGTGCCTGCCACGCACTGCTGAGTGTTAACCCTAACCCTGCCGTGAGTGTCGTGCGTGCCAGCCTGCCTGCATTTTGAAAAGAATTAACTATCCATAGAGACATATGGAAAATGAATAAACATGTCTTTCATTTTAAGTTTTTTTAAATAACAATATTATTTTATCTTTAGTGCAAATTAGTTTTTCACATATGCTAACAACAACAACAAAACAACATTAAATAATTTTTAATTCTTATTCTGATGAAATAGCTTTTTTATCAAAATCAAAAACTAATATCTTTTCCTAATTTGAAAATAATATTATGGTTAGTGTTGAAAAATATTCACCAACTTTTGATTAATAAGTAAAACTTCTGATTTATTAAAAGTAATGCTCTGGTGCCAGAGTGGTGATTGAGCATGATTTAGGATTGTCCCATAAAACTGTTAACTATTCCCGTGTAAACTTGTTTTTTGTTTAAAGTTTTAGGAAATAAAAAAAAAAACTTTATTTCAATAGTTTTTTGGGGTTTTTTTTTTTTTAATAAACATATCTGCATGCATTTCTCTTCTGATTAAATAAAAACTATTTTAATATAAAACATGTCTTTCGTTTATAGTTTTATAATTTTTTTAAAGTAACAATTCAATAGCAATTCTTTTTATAGTGTTATTAACAACAACATGAAATAAGTAAAAAGAAAAAGTGTCTTTGCTACTAAAAGAAAATAGTTACATAAAAAATGCAAATATACATATCATACAAGTTTATTTGTTCTACTTTTAATGGGATTAGTGAAAATATCTCCGATATCATAATCATTATGATGTTAGATTTAAGACTAATTCAACAAGCTAATAATAACTGTCTTTACTTTAATATGCAAATAAATATTCCAAGATTGCCTCAATATGAAATTATTTTAAGATTAAAATACATATATAAATAAAATTTAAAAAAATAAAAGTTGCCTTGATTGGAAACAATAACGTATACTAAACTCCATCAAATTGCTTTTTGTTTTTTAGATTTACTCGTAAAAAATAAATAAATAAAAATAAACGGTATACGTGGTAACCGGGTTCGATCTCCCCACCCTCTTTTAAGTAAATTATGTTAGTAAAAAAATATTCTAAATAAAAGGGAGATTAAATATTTGAATACATTTTTTTTAAGCAAATGAAAATGATTAATTATTAACTAGCAAAATAGAAAAAACGTCTCTGGGCGACCTAAAATAGATATTGCCTGGGGGGATGGGAGTTGAAAATTTAATATCAGAGAGTTTGTATCATAAGTAAAGTAAAATCATCAAATTTATTAAAGGAGTAAAAAATTAAAACATTGAAATGGAAACTCAGCTCTGATAACTTTATTTATAGTTTGTTTTATTTTAATATATATTTAGATAGATAATACCAGGAATGTATTATATAAAAACCAATGAGGACTGTCTAACATTGCATGTTCAAATTTTTAGTGTATTTATTCTGTTACGACGTTTTACGTAGTGTGACGTAAGCAGTGGCGCAGTTTTTTTGAATCGCCATTATTAATAGATTACAATTATTTTTAAAACTCCGAAATAAATCGCTATTTTTTCAGATTATTCACCCACAACATGGTAGCCGCTAGTTGGCAGGAGCGGAGTCGATAACGTATACTACTTTGCTAGATAAAATTGCTATTTTTAAATTTACTTGTAAAAATAGATAAATAAATAAAAATAAACGGTGCACGTGGTCCGATCTTCCCATTCTCTTTGTAGAATATTAAGACGGTACACGTGGTAACGAGGATCGATCTTCACAACATCTTTGGAAAGTACTAAGAAGTGACATTAGATATCTTTAAAACTTTTAGAATATAAAGGTCGTTCTTTATTAAATCAAATTTAATAGAAACTGAAGATCGGACCACATGCACAGTTTATTTTTATTTATTCATTTTTTTTTAAATTCTGTCTCTTAGTAAAATATTAAAAATGTACAACAATAATACAGCATTAATTACTACATCAAATTATTTTTTAGATTCACTTGTAAAAATAAATTAAAAAATACATTAAAAATAAACGGTGCACGTGGTAACGGGTCTTCACATCCTCTTCGGAAAGTACTGAAAAGTGACATTTATATTCTAAAGGTTTAAGATATTTAAAGTTTTTTTTTTTATTAAATCAAATTTAATAGAAACAGAATTTTGTAAAATATAAATAAAAATAAACGGTGCACGTGGTAACGGGGATTCGATCTTCACGCCCTCTTTTGAAATTACTAAGAAATTTACTACATTAATTACATCAAAATAGCCATCTCTTAGTGAAACAAAAATAACCCTTACAAAAGTATATTTAATACGTGGGTATTGTTCAGATGAGCTTGCTTAATTAAATATTTTAACCAAATTGTAATTAAATAAACACCGCATTAATTCTAATTACGAAACATCTTAAAAACGTTTAGAATATAGAAGACATTTTACATTAGATTAAATTTAATACATACAAAATTTTCTTTAATAAAAACGACTCCATTTTTTACGGAGTTAAATCTCTATGTGATCTCTAAGAGACCAACGATGTCTCAATTCTTTCAAAATTCCCGAAATAAATTGTCGAACAAAAAAAATGTTACTTACTTTTTTGTTGTGGTTCTTATTCAGGGACATTTTGGGGTAGGTTCGTTTTTTGTGTTGAAAGTGTGTCATTTTCCTCGTGGTAAATAGATGATGTGCTGAGAGGCAGAGACGAAAGCGTCTGGTCTGGAGGGCAGATTTTGACAGAGTAAGATTTCGGTTAAGTATCATGGGGAAGTGATGCATCATCTTTCTGTAGCGTCATCATCCAATCAGATTTCACGTCGATGATTCCACGTGTTGTCATTGTTTTCAACTTTGGGGTATAACTAGTTATCTACCCTTGATACCCAATGGTAGGAAAGAAGAAAGAGAAGAAAGAGAAGAAAGAGAAAGAGGGGACAGGGAAACATGTTGATGAGAGTGAGGGAAGAAAAGACACCCTAAAGAGAATGTCTAGAGCAGTGGTCCCCAAACCTTTTTTAAGGTCCGAGCCCCAAAAAACTTTTAATATATTCTGGAACACCTTAAAGTAGTAGTAGTAGTAATAATAATAATAATAATAATAATAATAATAATATATATATATATATATGTGTGTGTGTGTGTGTGTGTGTGTGTTAGAGATAGGGCTGTTGTTCCTCGTAGTTGTCACTGTTGTCACCCAAGCGATTTCGAGTTTTTTTTCAAAAACTTTTGTTCTTAGCATGTATTACAATAATAATGATAGAATTTCATATAATTCATCAGCTAATTTCAACCGTTTATGAGATTAAGGACTAATATATATATATATATATATATATATATATATATATATATAAACTAGCAGCGTCGCCTGGGTAGAGGGGATTTTTTAAAGTTACTCCCGCAGATCCATTATTACTGAATCGTGAGTTGAATCCTCCTGGGATGCCTCATTTAAATCCCTATGCAAAAAAAAAAAAAAAAAAATAACAGACCTTGCATTGATCCAGCTACTCTGAAAAGAAATGTTAATGTCTACTATCTAAAATATTAAATGAAAAAAAAATCCATGCTGTTATCATTTAAATGGAGCCACCTGGGATGCTTAAAGATTGAACTCATGTGGCTGAGCAGTCCATGATATGCAACTCTACTGCAGTCCTTACTTAAGCTATACGGGCGATCGGAGAAGGTCCCCTTCCACCAATCGGCTGATCACGTCAAGCCCTAGCACCAATATGATTGTCTCAGCCCTATTATGGCAAGCCCCGCATTTTTATCATGTACTAGGATGCTGTGGCTGAGGTCTTTATATCCTAAGTATAACGTTAAATTATCTGATAAAGTTCCATTTCTGTAGCTTTGGGGATTGTGAAATACGCCTTCATCACTATTACTCCCAGGTCCACTCTGACCCAGAATAACCGTACCTGTTAGGGTCCTATAGATCGGTTAAATAGGAAAAAATGAGTTAAAAATTGAATTAAAAAAGTGAGTACGTCTTTGGTGTAAAATAACACAAGGATTGACATGCCGCAAAATCCAGCCATCCAGATTGTATGTTCATTTTAAATTGCTCGTATGTCTTGAACACGTATTGTTTTACTATATTTTATTAGTTGCCATTCCACCCAATCAGTTATTCTGCTAGTTATACGATATCTATAAACTAGTCTACACATCTAGCAATTTTTGTTCTCCTCTTATAAAAGTGCTTATAGATGCAAACTAGTAATTTCACTATTTGGAATTTCTATATGGAACCATTTTCGAGATGGCTTCGGCTTCAGGTTTTTTTTTATTCTTTGAAAAATTTCAGTTTTTTTAATTCTTTGAAATATTTCAGTTTTTTTTTTTTAATTCTTTGAAATATTTCAGGTTCTTTTTTAAAATTCTTTGAAATATTTCAGGTTTTTTTTTTTTTTTTTTAATTCTTTGAAATATTTCAGGGTTTTTTTTTTTTTAAATTCTTTGAAATATTTCAGGTTTTTTTTTTTTTTTAAATTCTTTGAAATATTTCAGGGTTTTTTTTAAATTCTTTGAAATATTTCAGGGTTTTTTTTTTTTAATTCTTTGAAATATTTCAGGGTTTTTTTTAATTCTTTGAAATATTTCAGGGTTTTTTTTTTTTTTTAATTCTTTGAAATATTTCAGGGTTTTTTTTTTTTTAAATTCTTTGAAATATTTCAGGGTTTTTTTTTTTTAATTCTTTGAAATATTTCAGGGTTTTTTTTTTTTTAAATTCTTTGAAATATTTCAGGTTTTTTTTAAATTCTTTGAAATATTTCAGGGTTTTTTTTTTTTTTAATTCTTTGAAATATTTCAGGGTTTTGTTTTTTTTTAATTCTTTGAAATATTTCAGGGTTTTTTTTTTTTAATCTTTGAAATATTTCAGGTTTTTTTTTTAATTCTTGGAAATATTTCAGTTTTTTTTTTAATTCTTGGAAATATTTCAGGTTTTTTTTTTTAAAATTCTTGAAATATTTCAGGGTTTTTTTTTTTTTTAAATTCTTTGAAATATTTCAGGGTTTTTTTTTTTAAATTCTTTGTGATATTTCAGGGTTTTTTTTTTTTTATTCTTTGAAATATTCAGGGTTTTTTGTTTTTTTTTAATTCTTTGAAATATTTCAGGTTTTTTTTTTTTTTTAATTCTTTGAAATATTTCAGGTTTTTTTTTTTTTTAAATTCTTTGAAATATTTCAGGGTTTTTTTTTTTAAATTCTTTGAAATATTCAGGGTTTTTTTTTTTTAAATTTGAAATATTTCAGGGTTTTTTTTTAAATTCTTTGAAATATTTCAGGGTTTTTTTTTTTTTAATTCTTTGAAATATTCAGGGTTTTTTTTTTTTTTAATTCTTTGAAATATTTCAGGGTTTTTTTTTTTTTTTTTAATTCTTTGAAATATTTCAGGTTTTTTTTTAAATTCTTGGAAATATTTCAGGGTTTTTTTTTTTAATTCTGGAAATATTTCAGGTTTTTTTTTAATTCTTGGAAATATTTCAGGTTTTTTTTTAATTCTTTGAAATATTTCAGGGTTTTTTTTTAATTCTTGGAAATATTTCAGGGTTTTTTTTTTAATTCTTGGAAATATTTCAGGGTTTTTTTTTTTAATTCTTGGAAATATTTCAGGTTTTTTTTTAATTCTTGGAAATATTTCAGGGTTTTGGTTTTTATTCTTTGAAATATTTCAGTTATTTTCCATAACTATATTTCTGTATAATTATGATTTTAAGGATTACTATTAAAATGTGGATATATTGTTTTTATGAATAAAAATGTTCTAAACAATTTCAATTCTCTTTTATTATTCACTTAACAATGTCTAAACTGACTCAACAAGATGATTGTATAAGAGTTACCTTTTCCTTGATTTTATATTTATTCCTCACGAGAAAAAAATTCAAAATTGTAGTTGAACTATTTTTGACTCAAATTTCATCACTTTACTTTTGACATTTGTAAATAAAGCTGAAGATAACTGGTATAAATGTGTGTCAGTAATTCAGATCATTTTAACATATCTGGTGAAGTTTTGTTGAAACACAGGCTTCTGTTAGATTATCAAAATTGAGTATCAATGAGTATCTTTCCAATTAATTTTTTTTTCAATGCTTCCTTTTTTTTTTTAATTTGAATAAATTTTTTTAACATTTAATTTTATGCCTTTCGATATTTTATCAAACAATATTGAACTGGTCTTTTGCATAAAATAACCCAACAAGTGTTGACATGCCATAAAGTCCAGCCAACCAACAATGTCTAAACTTAATCACCTGCATGATAGTATACCATTTACCTTAACCTTCATTTTTATTATTCACTGAGGAAAATCCATAATAATAGACCTATTTTGATTAAAGTATTACCATAAACACATGGGAGGCTTGTGCAGAAGACCGTGCGACCTGGCGCCTCCTCGTCAAACAAGGAACAAAAAGTAGTGAAAAAGAGAGGAAAAAAGCTGCCACAGAAAAGAGAGCTAAAAGAAAGGAGAAACAACAGCATCCCCAACACCTACAGAAAGCATCACCTTTTGTTTGCACCCACTGCACCAGAGATTGCCATTCAAGGATCGGTCTGTTCAGCCACTCACGTAGCTGTAGATGAAAAAAAGACACTACGCCATCGTCTAAAATAGACAGAAGTTTGCCAACCAACCATTACCATTTTACATATTTGTGAATAAACCTAACATGAAGAAAACTGGTCTACATATGTGTTGGTATTTCAGAGATCATTTCAACATAAATGTTACAGCACACTCTCGCTAAAATGCTGGTTTGCACTTTACCACCAAAGTTAAGGAGTGATGCATCTTTTCACTTCTTAGATGGGTGACTACTTAAACAATTGATAAGTATTGTAAGCAACCTGAGATCTGTGTTCCATATATAAGGAGAGCTTAGTAAATAGATCAAAACTTTTATTGACTTTACTCTTTAATAATTCTATGAAATTACAATGAATATAATTGATGTAATTATAAATTCAAGGATTATAGTTAAAAAATCTGGATGGATTTCTTTAGGGTAAATTTCTAGGATTTCTATAGTTATTGATTTCTATAGTAAATTTTTTTAGTTATAATTGATTTCTATAGTAAATTCTTTTTAGTTATAATTGATTTCTATAGTAAATTCTTTTTAGTTATAATTGATTTCTATAGTAAATTCTTTTTAGTCATAATTGATTTCTATAGTAAATCTTTTTAGTTATAATTGATTTCTATAGTAAATTCTATATAGTTATTGATTTCTATAGTAAATTCTTTTTAGTTATAATTGATTTCTATAGTAAATTCTTTTTTCCTCTATAAATTCTGAGTTTTTTTTTTTTTTTTTTTTTTTTTTTTGCTGTTAGATTGTAACATCTAAAATATCAAGATGAACTGATTTGTTTAACTCTTCTTCAATAAAACTATAAATATGACCTATGCTCATTTCAATGTATATGCCTGTAATTATTCCATCTTAATTTGCATCTTGTTTAGTTATTAACACTGTATCTATCAAGATTTGCCTCAATTCTGCAATGTGTTTCATATCATTAAATAGACTAGCAAATATATGCACCCTCCGGGTGCAAGTATTTAAGTTTTAATGTAATAAAATATTATATCAAATTAGAAAGGGTAATGAAACTGAATAAGAATGCAGATAAAAAGATTTGAAACATAGAACAACTGAAACTTACTCGTCCATCACTTCAGTCTTTCATTGCTAATTTTTTCTAATTCAACTATTTAGTTAAAATAGGAAGTAAAGAATAAAATTACAGTTATTTCTTCTTGTTAATGGATTTCTTTTAAGATTTATTGAAGAGATTTTTGCTCATATTCATTAAGATAAAACCAAACAATTAGAAATCAATAATACTAAACAGATATTTATTAAAATCAAATTTGAATATCAATATGCAAATTAGCCTTCCCGTTCACATTGTAAACCGCCAATTGAATGCTATTATGTTGGTTCCACCTGGATCTTTACAATGCCATAATATTATTGTGCCTTATATCGCTGCAAACATGCTATACAAGTGGGGTAGTAAATATCATGTAGATATGGTCAACAGTATAAATAATGTAAAACAATTTTATTAATAATTGAGGTTTAAGACAAAATAATGATCATGAAGAATGTGTTCGTAAATAACTAAGGGAATTGTCACTTGAGTAGTAATATAGTTTCGGCTACAGACAGAAAAACTCACAATCTCCATTATTATAAGATGTTTTCATAATATATGGCCTGTGAAATCTGCGTACCGGTTTTATCAAAAGTAAATTCTTTTTCCTCTGTAACACGGCAAATAAACTCAGCATTTATAGTCTAAAATATCAAGATGAAAGGTTTCATTTGTTTAACTCTCCTTCAATAAAACTATAGAAATGACCCATGCTCATTTCAGTGTGTATACCTATAATTATTCCATCTTGATTTGCATCTTGTTTATTTATTAACAATGTATCTATCAAGATTTGCCTCAATTCTGCAATTAAAATCATTATGCAAATTATTCCCACCATATACTATATAAATCTTCATTTCTTAGAGATATATAACACATATTTCAGTATTTTAAATGCATTAATAATATTGGCAGTTATCATTAAATAGATGTTTTCATAATATATGGCCTGTGAAATCTGCATACCGGTTTTATCAAAACCGTGTTTAATAAATAATTTCTAGGTGTTATTGATTTATTTTATTATTCATAAACATTTAAAGCAATCCTATATATCTTATTATAATGGATATTGTGGGTTTGTCTGTCTGTAACCGAAACTATATTACTATACAAGTCACAATTCCTTTCGTTATTTACATCATATTCTCCATGATTTTATTTTTATCTAAACCTCAATTATTAATAAAATTGTTTTACATTACTTACACTGTTGACCATATCTACATACTAACAACATTCAATTGTATTTATATATACAACAAAATAGAGGTTTACAGTGTGAATGGGAAGGCTAATTTGCATATTGATCTTAAATTGATTTTGATAAATATATGCTTAGTATTATTGATTTCTAATTGTTTGGTTTTATCTTATTGAATATGAGCAAAAATCTCTTCAATAAATATTAAAAGAAATCCCTTAACAAAAAGAAATAACTGTAATACTATTCTTTACTTCCGATTTTAGCTAAACATTTTAATTAGGAAAATTTACCAATGAAAGACGAGAGTAATGGAAAATGATGGAAGAGTTAGTTTCAAAGTTGTCTATTTTTCAATCATACCCCCTCTGTTCAAATCTTTTTATCTACATTCTTATTCAGTTTCATTAGCCTTTCTAATTTAATATGATATTTTATTATAAAATTTAACTAAAATACTTGCACCCGGATGGTGCATATATTTGCTAGTAATTTTATATTGAAATCAGAATAAAGTAAAAATAAGTCTTGGACCATATGACTTTTAGGCACCCCTTTTTGATCTCGATTCAGAAGGACATGTTTTTTTTTATTTATACCGTCAATATCTGGTTGTTTGTTAACGGATGATTTTTAGATTGTTAGGGGTTAGTTTTATAATAATAAAAAAAACAACCAGATATTGACGGTGTAAATGAAAAACATGTCCTTCTAAATCAAGATCAAAAAGGGGGTGCCTAAAGGTCATATGGTCCGAAGTCTTTGTGTTCTTATTTAAGTTATTAGTTTTTATAAATTAATATATCTAATCATATTAAAACTTAAATATTTTTCCCCAGAGAGTGCATTTCTTTGCTAGTGATATGAAAGATCTATTTTAAAATGTTAATTGATAGCATTTTATCCTTCCTGAAAGAAAGATATTTAATGATTTAGTGAATAAAGCCAGTCCATATTTAAACCGATTCCATATGTCTATATGTTAAATGTCTAGATATATTTTTCTGTTAACTCTCCTTTAATATATTATATATATATATATATATATATATATATATATATATATATATGACCATGGCCATTTCAATGTGTATGCCGAAAATTCAAAGTTTAATAACTAGTTCATTACTGTTTATTTTTATCGTTATTTTATTTTTAGTTGAATTAGTTTTAAAAAAGTTATGTTATATTTTTTTAGGCGAGATGGTATGCCTCGGAAATTAGTTGACAGTTTTTTTTAATATTTCCTATTTCAATGTAATTCAGTTGAATCAAAAACTAGAATTTATTCTTATAGGAAAACATTTACTAATTCAGTAAACTCTCATAGATAAAAATATTTATCCTACTTAGCCAGATTTTTAAAAAAATAATTTGAATTTGAATAAATAAGAATATTCAATCAGTCATAAAAAAAACATTATTCAAATTGAATAATTTGTTTAAATTTATATATAAAAAAAACTTTAAGGATCATTTTGAATTTAAATCGTCATTTTATCTTAATACGAGAAATGAAAATTTAAACTGATTGAATTGTGTTTTTTTTTTTCACTTTGAAATAATGTACTTATATCTTATTTTTGAAAAATTGTAAATGACTGAATTATAATTTTCTAATATAGTTTAATATATGTCATTCCCTCTACCCAGGCAACATTGGATATGCCCTTTATATATATATATATATATATATATATATATATATATATATATATTAGGGAGATTATGTGTTTAATTAAAGCCATACCTAATTTGTTAATTAATTAATTATAATTAAATGAATTAGGCGTGCATATCGGTTTAAATGTAAAGCGTAAACAAATCGAGAAAAAGTCGATCTCTGTATGTACATTTAAGCCCATTATGACTCATCAGCAGAGCTATAGACAGAATCTCTCGTTTATTTTAAACTGATATGTATATAGCACATTTTGGGTGACTTATCGTTCGACCACTTCATACTGTTGTGCCATGTGTTTGAAATTGTCGGCCTTCGCCATTTCAAACACATCGTTTGACCACTTCATATGTATATATAAAATTAAATAATTACTAAAAATTTAATGATGACAACCAATACAAGATTAGAGACTTTAAAAAATTAATATCCGTTCCACTTTTCCTTGCTGCAATAAATAGACATACCACCAATCTTTTTTTGAAATGGCATATTGTCTAATAAACACAATAGGTAAATGTTTATGACTTTCTGGTGACCAATGTTATTATAAATTCTATTAAAAATCTATAATATTTTCATACTTAGTTAGTCACTAAAAATGTAAGGATTATTGGAATAGAACATTTGACACTTTTGTTTTGGTTTGTTTTGTTTTACGGCATATCAACCTCAGTGGGTTATTTAATGCCGATAAAGTTTTGAAATAAATCAATTCTTAATGGATAATACAATTTTTTTTATAAATACATTTTTCTATTTTACCCATAGATGGGACCCTAACAGGTACTACCACTCGGGTCAGAGTGGACCAGGGAGCAATGGTGATGAAGGGGTGCTCCACATTCCCCAAACCTCCAAAACTGGAACCTCACCATCAGATAGAGTTTAACGTCATTCCCAGGACATGTAGACCCGCAGCCACCGCTTCTAGCACCCATATGATAAAAAGGGGCTGGGGCTTGCCATAAGGGCAATAGGGTTGGGAAAATCATATAGGTGCTAGGGCTTGACGTGACCAGCCGATTGATCGGAGGGGGCCTCTCCGACCGCCCGTCTAGCCCAAGATAGGGCCAAAGTGGAGTATTGCATGTCATGAACTGCTCATACACCTGGGCTCTATCCTTAAGCATCACGGGTCGCCACCCACGACCAACAGTTGGACCCATTGGGGGAGTCTTACCCCTATGCAGAGGTGCAGTCGGTGCATTCTAACGCCCCAGCCGACAGAGCGGTTGACACTTTTCTTTAATTGATTAATAAACATCGTCGATAAGTTAACGTTTATAAATTCTAGGTTTTCTTGAGTATGACATTAAACTGAATCTAAAGGTGAAATTCCAATTTTGGTGCTCAAGGGAATGTGGAGTACCCCTTCATTTCCACTACTCCCAGGAGTTATAATACTTGTTAGGGTCCCATCTATGGGTTATATAGGGAAAAAATGAGTTTTAGAAAATTTTGAATACCAATGTATGCTGAAGACGGTTTGTTTTATTCATTCTTGATAGGTACTTATTTTTAACTCAGGAGTTTAAAAAATGTGTTTAAAAAATTGTTTTTTCTATTTAACCTATAGATGTGATGCCAACATGTACTACCACTCCGATTCAGAGGGGACCTGGGAGTAGTAGTGATGAAGGGGTACTTCACATTCCCCAGAGGTCCAGATTTGGAACATTAGCATATATATATGTATATATATATATACATTAGCATTAGTTTAATGTCATACCCAGGACACCAAGATCATCAGCCAATAATTTTAGCACATACATGATGAAACATTTTTAGGGCTTGTCATAAAGGCAATAGGGTTGGGACAATCATATAGGTGCTAGGGCTTGATGTGATCACCTGATGCCCATCTAGTAAATGGAAATAGGACTGTCTCTGACTTTTCTTTTAAGTCCTAATTTTCATAAATTTATTTGAGTATTTTCTTTACTATGTTAGGGTTGTTCGACTTTTTTATGCGAATTGATTCCTCCAAATTTCCATAAGATATAGGCCGTTGTTGTGTGTCCATTTCGAACTGCACCTTCCATGGGCGTCCTCATTACGATATTGTCTCTGTAACCCGCGTTCACATCGACTCCACATTCTGATAACAAATACCACACGATATCATTAAAACCAAGACAACTGACTGTATAGAGTCCATTGTAATTGTCAATTCTTTGTGAGACAATTTTTTTCCTCATATGTTTTGAAAATGGCTTCAGCAATGTGAAGACGCCTTTTAGGTCATTTTGAAAAATACGATGATATATTTTTTTATTAAGATATTTACACATGTCTTTAATCCGTTTCAGTTTTTTTTCAGTAGATTCGGCCTGAAAAAATAAAATAAAGATCAAAGATTAGAAAAAGTATAATTAATCAGTGTTTCTTTGTCATTAAACAAATGTTTTCTTCCAAAGAATATCTGGCACATTTGTTTTACCATTCTTATGTTATAACCTCAGCCAGTCTTAGACTTCTCTTGATGTTAGATTGTCTGATAATCCATTTTAATTATCAACTCTTCGTGTGACGATCATCTTATTTTTAAACGGCTTCAGCAGATGAAAACACCTTTTAGATCATTTTTAAAAATAAGTGAATAGATTGGAAAATTTTACACACACACAAAAAAAAGTTCTATGTATGAAAAAAATTATTCGTATTTAATACCAGATAACTTAATTTATCAATGGTCCCCAACCACGGACGATCCGGTTCGGGCCGCACAGAATGTTTTATTAGAAAGAATTTTCCTTCTAAAATAAATATTTTCGTTTACAGAGATGTTGTTGATTATTAATTTATGAACAAAAGATTGTTTATTGTCTGTTGATGTTTGCATTTGATATAAGACCACTGCGGATGATTTATTATTAGATTACGTCATTAACGATTATCGAGCAAATGTAGTGTGAAGGCCGGTCGTGAAAATATTGTCTTAGATGAAACCGGTCCGTGGCGCAAAAAAGGTTGGGGACCATTGACTTAAATTATTTGTATTAAGAATAGTTACTTGAAAATATAATTGTTCAACATTAGTTACTTGAAACCGTATAATGATTCGAAATCATAGGAATTCCAATTCATTTGACCGTGTGATAAAATAACATCTGATAAAAACAACCCAAAATTATAAATAATGGACCACGTGACAAAAAAAAAAAACAAAAAAAACTCCATAAAAGATATAAATATGAACGTACAATGAACGTGATTCCTTAACCTCAAGGCTTAAAATAACCCTAGACCGGTTGATGATTAGAATACAATTTAAAATCTATGCACTAAGTTATTCGCAGCTACTTTGTAAAGTATAAAAGAATGTGTAACATTAATAAGTTTAGTGTCACTAAGTTCACGTATCTTGAATTTTAATTTGATTAGTTAAATTTTGTCTGATATAAATTTCTCATGTCAACGCGAGAAATAATTCAAAATGATAAGAAAATAATTTATTTTAATAAACGAAAATAGATTTAAAAAAGAATGAAAATATCAAAATAATGCATTTATCTAGAATTATTCAAATTTTTTAAATCCTGAAAAATATTTAAATTTTAGAATAGGAGATTTTTTTTTAAATAAAGGGACAAGGGAAAAAACTGACGAGATAGCTACACAAAAGTGTGTGCGTATATATATATATATATATATATATATATATAAGTTTAATGGCTGTACTTTTAATGGGATTAGTGAAAAGTATCTCCGTTATCATAATCATTATGATGTTAGTTTTAAGACTAATTCAACATGCTAATAATAACGGTCTTTACTTTAATATACAAATAAATATTCCAATATTTCCTAAATACGAAATTATTTTAATCTTAAAATACATATATAGATGAAATTTGAATAAATAAAAGTTGCCTCGATTGGAATCAATAACGTATACTAAACTCAATGAACTTGCTTTTCTTCTTTTTTTTAGACTTACTTGTAGTTTATCTTTATTTATTACTACGTGCTAACGGAGTTCGATCTCCCCACCCTCTTTGAACTAAATCAACATGTTAATAATAACCGTCTTTACTTTTATTTATAAAAAATAAATAAAAAATAAATAAATTATTATTAAAATATTAAATAAAAGGGAAATGGAAATATTTGAATAAAAAATATTTTTAAGCAAATGAAAATGAATTATTATTGATTACATTTTTTTTTCAAAGCCCGAAATAAATCGCTATTTTTAAAAAAAGATTATTCGCCCACAACATGGTAGCCGCTAGTTTGTTGATAACACTAGATCAAATTGCTATTTTAAGATTTACCTGTAAAATAGATAAATAAATAAAAATAAACGATGCACGTTGTCCGATCTTCCTATTCTCTTTGTGAAATGTTAAGAAATGTACTACAATAATTACTGCATCAAACTGTGTGTTTCTGTTTTAGATTCACTTGTAAAAATAAAATAAAAATACATTAAAAATAAACGGTCCACGTGCTAATGATGTTCACATCGTCTTCGGAAAGTACTCAGAAATCACATCAAATATCTTTAAAAATAAAAATAAAAAAATAAAAAAAATCTTTTAAAATATAAAGGTCTTTTCTTTTTTTATTAAATCAAATTTAATATATACAGAATTTTTTTGTAAAATATAAATGAATAAATAAAAATAAACGGTACACCTGGACCGATCTTCCCATTCTCTTTGTAAAAATATTGAGAAAAGTACTACAATAATTGCAGCATTAATTACTACATCAAATTGTTATTTCTAGATTCACTTGTAATAATAAATAAAAAATACATTAAAAATAAACGGTCCACGTGGTAACGGGGTTCTATCTAAACATCCTCTTCGGAAAGTACAAAAAAGTGACATTAAATATCTTAAAAAAAAAAGACTTTTATATTCTAAAAGTTTTTATTAAATCAAATTTAATATTTACAGATTTTTTGTAAAACAAATGAATAAATAAAGATAAAGCGTGTACGTGGTAATGGGGTTTGACGTTACCAATTTCTCTTTCAAGTGTTAAGAAATTTACAACATTAATTACATCAAATTACCATATCTTAGTGAAACAAAAATAATCATTACAAAAGTATATTTAATACGTGGGTATTGTTCAGATGAGCTTGCTTAATTAAATATTTTAACCAAATTGTAACTAAATAAACACCGCATTAATTTCAATTACGAAACATCTTAAAAACTTTTAGAATATAGAAGACATTTTACATTAAATAAAATTAATATATACAGAATTTTCTTTAATAAAAAATGGACTTAAATCTCTATTTGATCTCTAAGAAACCAACGATGTCTTAATTCTTTCAAATTTCTCGAACTAAATTGTTGAACAAAAAAAATGTTACTTACTTTTTTGTTGTGGTTCTTATTCAGGGTCATTTTGGGGTAGATTAGATTTTTGTGTTGAACGCGTGTCATTTTCCACGTGGTAAATAGATGATATAGATGATGGGATGAGAGGCGGAGATGAAAGCGTCTGGTCTGGAGGGCAGATTTTTGACAGAGAAAGATTTCAGTTAAGTATTATGGGGAAGTGATGCACTCATCTTTCTGTTGTGACATCATCCAATCAGATTTCACCTTGATGATTCCACGGGTTGTCATTGTTTTCAACTTTGGGGTATAACTAGTTATCTGCCCTTGATACCCAATCGTAGGAAAGAACAAAAGAGGAGAGAAAGAGAGGGAGCAGGGAAACTTGTTGATGAGAGTGAGGGAGTAAAAATCTCCCTTAAAGCGTGAGAAAAGAGAAAAAACAGCCTAAAAAGGGTTTAGAGCAGTGGTTCCCAAACCTTTTCTTAAGGCCCGAGTCCCTAAAACATTTAATACATTCTCGAAACCCTTAAGATAATAATGGATATAGAAATAAAGGTGAAGGTGACAGAAATAAATTTGTATAATCAATTTTTAGTAATTAATAAACAAATATGAAACAAGGTGGAAAAGAAATGATAACCCTCAATATATATATATATATATATATATATATATATATATACCAACCACTCCGCACGAGCTGATGCGACACAAGGTAAATTTCTTAAGCGGAGTTTACCAGGTTTGAATTCAGGGTTTTCCTTCTCTTAGACGGTTGCCTAACCAAGGTTAAAGAGCCCAGTCTATATATATATATATATATATATATATATATATATATATATATATATATATATAGTGAATATGACAGAAACTACTTTTTATAGATTATAAAAAACTCATTATAAAAAATTAAGTCGTCTGGGTGGCCTAAAGTCGGTATCAGCCAATCAGCGAAAGAGCCTATCCCCTTTTCACTAGCGCTAGACCAAGGAGATGGTTTTTGCGTCTGAGGTGGAGCGCTACACTTATCATCAGCTCCTTACTTTACCGCACATATCCCTGTGCTACTCATAAGCTGAGTTGGCGAGGGCCGGTTTCGAACTAGGTATCTTGTGGTTTCAAACTGAACGCTCTACCGACTGAGCTCATCCGATTAAAAACTAAATGTTTTATAACCCTACAAAAAAGTAATTTTCAACCCTGCATGAAATAAAAGAAATGAATCGACACAGGAAATAAATGTCTCCAACAAAAATTAAACATTTAATATTGAAATGTTGGTAAGCCAATTGAAATTTAATGACTATTTTGTTCCCGTTTTTTGCTAAAGAGTTTTTCAAAATGTGTCACTTTCTGGTTCATTGCAATCCACATTGCTCTCAGGTGGTCCTCGGTGCAGTATACAGAATCCGCACAGAGCTAGTCAATATAGGATTAAAGACCTTTTGTTTCTGTTTATTGCTTGAGAGTTTTTTTTTTTTTAAATGTGGCATTTTCTTGATGATAGCAATCCACATGTCTACTTTGGCATCTAAGTGATTTCTAAATTTTTAAAAATTATTGGTAATTTATGAGGAAGTGCGTCCCGGTCTCCTGCCTCAAAGATTGCTACCCGGTGACTATTGAAATAACGACCCAGCTCAGTCTATTCAAAACTATCCATCTTCATATCTATCTATCTATCTATCTCAATTTGTTCATATTTATCTATATTACTTTAAACAAACATGAATAAAAAAAATCTTAGTATTTAATGTCTTGTTTATTTAAACTAAAAACAAGAATTACGACAAAAAAAGAAGCGAACCCCCCCCCCCCAAATACATTTACTTTTCGAAAATATCTATCTATCTCCATTTGTTCATATCTATCTATATTATTTTGTTTGTTTGTTTGTTTATCTATCTATCTATCTATCTCAGTCTATTCAAAACTATATATCCATCTTCATATCTAAACAAGAATTACGACAAATTACGATAAAAACAAGAATTACGACGAGCTGGGGTTGTTATTTTGATAGTCACCAGGTAGCAATTTTTGAGGCAGGAGACCGTGACGCTCTTCCTCATAAATTACCAAAATATTCTTACATGAAAGTATATGTACTAGGATGAATATGACAGAAACACATTTGTATAATCAATTTTTAATAATCTATAAACAAATTAATTATATATATATATAATATATATAATATATATATATATATATAATATATATACGATGAGGAAATTAATCTGACAATATGTGAAGAAAATGTTTTCAAAAATATAACAGACACATGATGTTATGATCAAAGGAAACATTTTATGTGTCTATACTTAAGTATTTCGGTTTATGATAAACCATCCTCAGGACAATGCAAAAGAAATTTTGTGAGGGAGAAAAATGAAAAATGTTAAGTGTATGGTGAATGTGTGAATATAATTTTATTTACCGTTATTTTTATATGTGCGTTTATATACGAAAGCTGATGACGTGAATGTTAACATTTCCTCTCGGCCTATTCACATTCTACATGCGTCATCTTATGATCCTCATTTTCCGTTTTTTCACATGTAATGATCACGTCATCAGCTTTCGTATATAAACGCACATATAAAAAATAGCGGTAAATAACATTATATTCACACATTCACCATACACTTAACATTTTTCTCCCTTACAAAATTTCTTTGCATTGTCTTGATCATGGTTTATCATAAACCGAAATACTTAAGTATAGACATATGAAATTTTTCCTTTGATCGTAACATCCTGTGTCTGTTATATTTTTGAAAATATTTTCTTCACATATATATATATATATATATATATATATATATATATAATTCTATCCACACCACCATAAAACTGATGGCCTAATTTGGCCACCATGCCCTACAACTTTATCACAAAATTCCCCCCTCTTCATACAATGAATCAAAATTTCCTTATAACCAACCAAGAATTTTACCCAACTTCTATCTACCCCACCCCACTACCACCAAGCACTCAGCCACCTCCTCATCTTATTACCACGAACAAATCCCAATCTTTTGATCTTTCCCCCTCTACAGTTTATGATAGATGTCCTCTGACCAACCAAATCCACACAAACCATACCCTTCCACCCTGAATTACTCACCAAACCCTCCCCCACCCACTCACGCCCCCTTCTAAAAGTACAAGTGTACGTACGGTACTTTTATAAATTGACTGAAGAGGTACCGCTTAAAGCGGAACGAAATATATCTCGCTCACAATCACACACCCATATATATATATATATATATATATATGATAGGAGGCTTGGGTAAATCCGACAGAATGTGGAAGGATAAAGGAAAAGTTGACAAAAGGGAGAGAGAGAGAGAGAGAGAGAGAGAGAGAGAGAGAGAGAGAGAGAGAGAGAGAGAGAGAGAATGTATTGGAGGTAGGGCGGGTTTTTCTTGTGGTTGTCACTGTTGTCATTCAAGTGGTTTCTAGCCATTTTTAAATTTTAATTTTGTTCTTACTTGAAATTCTACCATTGTAGTAAATGAATGCTATTGTATCCTCCATTCGGTGCCATGAAGATAGATAAAAATGGGATATTGTAAAAAAAGGTACCTAGTATATCTAAAGAGCTGGCAGGTCATTCCTAAAACGAGTTAGCCACTATCTGGTACTATTAGTATTTTTTGTAATTTAACAAGAGCAAAATAGATAAAATTATTCTAATTATTATTCTGATAACTCCATTGCAATCTATTTGATTTCTATTGGTCACAGTTGAATGAGTTGTATATCTTTATTAAATTATGAAATTACTTGATTAGTTAAAAAGTTAACAGAAAAAAAAATGTAATGATTACGTGCATTTAAAAAATTGAAATAATTTATTTAAAAAATAGTTACTTTAAAAGTTAATAACATTTCTTCAAATAAAATCAAAAGAAATAAAATATTGCTAAAATAATGAATTAAGACAATTAGAAAATCAAAACATCTTTAATTTGCTTTAGCCATAACCGTCCTGTCGGTGGGGGCGTTAGAATACACCGACTGCACCTCTGCAGAGGGGTAAGACTCCCCCAATGGGGCTACCCGTTGGCCGTGGGTGACGAGCCGTGATGCTTAAGAATGGAATCTTGATATCTGAGCAGTCCATGGTATGAAACACTCCACTTAAGCCCTTACTTATACTTGACGGGCGGTCGGAGAGACCCCTCTGATCAATCGGCTGGCCATGTCAAGCCCTAGCTGCTATATGATTGCTCCAACTCCATTGTCTTTATGGCAACCCCAAGGCTTTTTGTCATATGGGTACTAGAAGACGGTGGCTGAGGGTCTTCATGTCCTGGGTATGACGTTAAACTATCTGATGGCGAGGTTCCAGTTCTGGAGGCCTGGGGAATGTGGAGCGCCCCTTCATCACCACTGTTCCCTGGTCCACTCTGACCCGGAGTGGTAGTACCTGTTATGGTCCCATCTATGGGTTGAATAGAAAAACATGAGTTTAAAAAAAAAAGAAATGATTATCCATTAAGAATGAATTTTATTTCAACATTTTGTCAGCATTAAATGTCCCACTGAGGTTGATATGCCGTAAAAAAAACCCAAACTAAACCAAACCTTTAGCCATAAAATTGAAGGTTAATTTCTTAATTGGATTGTTTCATATTAGCGACATCAGATAAAAATTTTGACCACTGTCCACTCACTCATGAACTCAGAGATGACCTCTGAAAGGGGAGATAACTGGCTTCATTTCGTTACATTCATTCTAAGGAGAGGTTTGGTATGTTTTCAACACCTCTCTACTCGGCGGGGTCAAGTTTACTATGCCGAAAGTGGATGGGGGGGGGGATAAAGAAAAATTAGGATATTGTACAAAGTAGCAGGGTCCTCTAAAAGGGGGTGGAGGTTATTCCCAAAATGAGGTAACCAAGCGAGTACCAAGTACCATTAGTATTTTTTGTAATTTAACCATTGTAGTTCTTTTAGACATTGACAAAATAAAATTATTCTAATTAATTATTATTCTGATACTGGTTTAACTGTGGCATATGCAAATCTGTCGAATTAAATTTACTTATCGGTAAAATATTTAAATTAGATTATCTATCTTTTATACATATATAAAAGGGCAGCTGTGTGTATGCATGTCCGGCGGAAACTACGAAAATAAAACAATTCATGATAAAGTAAATATGTATACACATTCACGATCACCAGAGTTTGCTTTTTGCGCAATAATAATGAAGATTTTATTTATATCTGGAAAGATATTTAAAAATTAGAATTCAAATAGAAAGAGAAGGGAAAGTCATTGATTTGTTCTAATTACGAACACAACTAATATGAAAGATCAAAACAATAAATAGAACTGCGAGGCTAGTTTTTATCATTCCCCTTCTACCCAGGCAACTCCGGGTAGCCGCTTCTAGTGTTAAAAAGACACTGAATTTTTTAAGATGTTTCATAGTAGAATTCTATAACATTTACTATAAAAATCCATTAGAATTACTTGCAAATATATGCACCCTCCGAGTGCAAATATTTAAGTTTTAATGTAATAAAATATTGTATTAAATTAGGCAGAATAATGAAACTAAATAAGAATGCATATAAAAAAAATAATATTTAAAAAAAATGGAACAACTGAAACTTAATTTTCCATCATTCCTGTATTTCATTGCTAAATTTTCCTAATTTATCTTATCAGTTAAAATAAGAAGTAAAGAATAAAATTATTTTCATTTCTTCTTGTTAATGGATTTCTTTTAAGATTTATCCCCTACATTTTGGCTCATATTCATTAAGATAAAACCAAACAATTAGAAATCTCTAGTACTAAGCAGATATTTATTAAAATCAATTTTTAATATCAATATGCAAATTAGCCTTCTCCTTCACACTATAAATCAACAAATTTTGTTGATATAAATACAATTGCATGTTATTAGTATCTAGATATAACCAACAGTATTAATAAAGTAAAACAATTTTATTAATAATTGAGGTATAAATAAGAATAAAATCTGAGAATGTGACTTAAATAACTAAGGCAAATGTGCCTTGAGTAGTAACAGTTTCGATTAAAGACAGAAAAAAACACACAATCTCCATTATAATAAGATTTATAATTTTATCATGGATATTCCTCCAGAAATTCATAATAATGAAAATAAAAACAAAAAGGAAAGGTAACTGATTGACAATCGTGTTGGTAAGTGATGGAATATCAAGAGACTTAAAAAACGCTTTTAGTCACCAGGACGTCATAAACGTTTACCTTTTTATTAATTTAATATAGTATTTATTATATTAAAATGTAAGTACTTGGCCTAGTGGGCACATATATTTGCTAGTAAAGATAACGATTCAAATTTTCTAGAATATTTTGATTTTTAAAAATTTATTGTAAGTTGTTACCTTGAGGAACAAAACTCAAATTGCGTTTTAGAATAGAATACGTTCTGCGAAATGCCAACTTATTTTTATGTTTAATTTAATCAATGGTTGCATTAGAGTAGAGCGGGTGTTTAATGAGTGCATAGTTATGTGCAGTCGGGTGTAACCTTTTATTAGATGAACACTATAAAGCAGCGAATGTTTGAGTGTGAATACGTGATGGTTATGGGGTTTTGAATGAATAGACTTATTCAGGCTGTATCTTATTTTCAATTGTAAATTAATTGTTTTTATTTCATTTGTCTAGTTTTTCGCTTCTCGTTCAGATTACTCAAAAAAATTTGTTTAATCAATTTCTCTCTATTTTAGCATAGCTCACCTCACATTTCACCTCATCATCATCATCATCATCATGTCGTGCAGGCAGCACGGATATCCATGACAATCTCTCGCCAACCTTCGCTATCATTCATCGCCCCAGGGAGTTCTTCCTAGCTGCAGCCAGCATCTTTACATAGCTGGTCAATGTAGGTCCTTGCTGGGCGGCCCACACTGGCATGTCCATATGTTGGCTTCCACAGGAGAACATCACTTATGAGTTCGTCCCTGCTTCTCCAGCATTGCCCTGCATGCCTAGTCCGTCTCACTCGGATGGTCTGTGAGATAGGGGGCAGGTGACCATACAGCTGCTCCCCTGTGGGATGCTGTTTCCACGACTTGTTTAAAACTGCTCGCAGCATTCTTGTGCAGCTCCCATCTAACTTATTCTCGAGGCGCCTCGTTAGGGTCCAGGTAGTGCAGCCATACAGCAGTACTGATATGACTACAGCCTGGAAGAGATGTCGCTTTAGCTTGTCAGTGAGTTATTTGTACAGTATATTATCAATATTAATGAATTTTCCCTTTCCTAAAACATGTTGAGATGCCCATTTATCACAGCAAGAAAAAGTGAGACGGATAATTATTTTAAAGAGTGTCCAAACTTGATTTTGATTTTATTACTTATTTCATCATTAACAGTGTACAGAAATTAGTTAATGTTTTACAATAGAGATTATATTTTATGTTAAGATTCTACAATAGCATTGATCAACAGAAGTTCTAATAAGTCAATTTAGTTATATTGAACTAGGAATTATTTAAACGTACAGAAAGGAACCCGTAGAAATTATCGCAAATATTAAAATAAAATAAAAATCTTTATATAGAATTGGTTACCGGAAGGTCATAAACGTTTACCTATCTACGATATTTGTTAATCAAAGAAGTTTCTTAAATCTTGTATTCGTAGTAATCACTTGCAGATTTAGTGACGAAGTAAGTATCAAAATCCTATGAAGTTTATAGATTTTCCATGGAATTTACGATAGCATTGATCAGCGGAAGGTTTTAAACGTTTACCTCTCTACGATGTTTATTAATGAATATGCCCTTTCGCAAACAATTCGGTGTGATGCCTATTTATTAAAACATGAAAAAATTGACGGATAATTATTTGAAAAAAAAAAAAAAAAAAAAAGTCTCTACTCTTATATTGCCAAGATATCAGTACATTTATAGTGTGGAAATAAAACACTAAAACAGATTAAAATTGAATTATTTGCTCGCTATAAAGTTTACGGAAATTAATGTTTTACTATTGAAATGGAATCTAGTTTTAGATACATCTATGTAACTATTTAGAAAAATGTTAAAATTTTAATGTTAAAAAATAATGTTAAATCTGGACTGTTTTTAACATCATCACCGGAGGATAAATTTCGAATATGATAAGGACCACAACACTATGGATTTGTCAACATTACAAATTCCTGAAACTTTCCATCTTCCTCAATTGTGCTGTGGGCTTACTTTTTAAAACTTGCTTTTGTAGCTGGAATACATCTTGAACATTTTGGTACCTTTTTACTTCAAACTCTTTTGAGTTTTTCTAATGATAAAAATGCTTCTGATTTTTAAAAATAAAAATTTATTTTATTTTTAACACAAAATAAGCACTTTCAAAAATTTTCAAAATTCCAGCCCTGAACGAGAGCGTTTCTTTCTACCTCGTGATTAACGGTTTGTTTATTCCGTCTTTCCTCATAAATATAGTTGCTTTGAAAAAGACCGCTTTATTAAAAGGTCGAAACATGTCAGCAAACTAATAGCATCTTTTGTTTTTTCTAAATATTTCTATTCATACTGTCGGATTCACTTCCATTTACTTCATACATCTATGTATATTTAAAATTATAGAGAAATAATAAATATTAAAAGAATTCATATAAAGATATCAGTAAAGATTAATATATTGAATGATTATTTATTAAACAAACTAGCAAATATATGAACCCACCGGTGCAAGTTTTATAGTATTAATGTAATAAAATATATTGAATTAGAAAGGCTAATGAAACTAAATAAGAATGCAGAGAAATTTGAAACAGGAATAATCGAAAAATAGAACTGAAACTTACTTCCATCTCGCCTTTCATTGCCAAGTTTTTCTAATTTAACTATATCTTAGAATAGGAAATAAAGAATAAATTTCTTTCTTCTTGTTAACGGATTTCTTTTAAAGATTTATCCTCGAGATTTTTATTCATATTCATTAAGATAAAGCTAAACAATTTGAAATCAATAATACTAAGCAGATTTATTAAAACTTAATATCAATATGCAAATTAGCCTTCCCGTTTAAACTGTAAACTGTTATTTTGTATATATAAATACAATTGCATGTTATTAGTATGTATATATGACCAACAGTATTAATAATGCAAAATAATTGTTATTGAGGTTTAAATAAGGGATTTGTGAATTGAGTAGTAATATAGTTTCGGTTACAGACAAACAATCTCCATAAGATATGTCAAACCTTTTAATTTTAATCACATTTCGGATTGTAACACAGCAAATACAGTCAGCATTTATTAAAAGGAAAAAACAAAAAAAAAAAAAAAAAAAAAAAAATCAAGATTTACTATAGAAATCCAATAGAATCATTTATAGTTCTTTCGTGGATTTTCTTTAACAGATTAATAAAAATGAAAATAAAAAGGAAAGGAAATTGGTTGACACTCGTGTTGGTTAGTCAGTTTAGACATTGTTAAGTGAGGGAATATCGAGACTTAAAAACATGTTGCTAAAATTTTATTCATTGTTAACCTACATTTTAAAGCCCTTTGAAAAAAAGAAAAAGGTTTTGCCGCTTTAGTTCATTCGGTAGAGCGTTTGCCTAGGGACCTCACCAACTCAGTGCATGAGTAGTAGTGATTTGTGCGGTAAAGTGAGAAATTGATGGTAGGTTTGGCGCTCCACTTCAGACGCCAAAACAATCTCTGGTCTACCGCTAGTGAAAATGGGATAGACTCCTTCGCTGTCTGGCTGATACCGACAATGGGCCATACCGACGACTTTTATGTCACCAGGAGATCATAAACGTTTACTTCTATGTTTCTTGATATGCCTTTACCCAAACAATTCGGTGTGATGTCTATTACAGCAATAAAGGATGAATAATTTGAAAAAAAAAAATGTTCATTATGTTCTATTAAATAGATGAGCGTTATAGCTTCCGCGCAACCACCCACTCTTTCCGTTACTCATGTTTTTCTGTGTAGCAGGTCTTTACCTTTATAAAAACTGAATGTTCATTATGTAATTGAAGTAAGGACACTCATACGAAATAATTCGCAACACCATATAATCAAGATTTATATATATATATTTTTTTACATTTCATCTTGGATGATCTCATTTTTAACTAAAGGGAATTGCAAGATAACGGTCGTATATTAAGGAACATAAGTACTAATATAAATATGAAAACAAGGATAAGGTAACTTGTATAAACGTCTTGGTAAGTCAGTTTAGACATTGAGTGAAGGAATATAAAGAGAATAATTAAAATTGTTTATAACATTTTTATTCATAAAAACAATACATCCACAATTCATAAATTACTAATTACACAGCAAATATAGATATGAAAAAATGAAGGGGGGGGGGATTCAAAAATAAAAAATATAAAGAAATATTTAAAAAAAAAAAAATTTTAAATTTAAAATATATATATATATATATATATATATATATATATATATATATATATATATATATATAGAATAGCGAAAATAACTGAGAAGAAAAAGAAAAAAAAAAAAATTTGAAAAACAAAAAAATTAAAAAGTTCAATGATCAAAGAGAAGATAACTCTTCCAAAGTTTAAATGGATAAATAGTGCAATGAACTGCGAGGCATATTCCTCCTCTGAAGGAGTATCCTCCGACCACAGAATAGTCACTGCGAAATTACGAATAAGCTTACGTAGAAATAAAAAGCAAACTAGTAAATCTGTATGATACGAATAGCCGACACTTGCCAACAGCGATATATGCTGTCGCAGTAAAAAATTTGATATCCTCCAGGAGACATCTGAAAGTCTCTCACCAAACGGGGAATAGGAAAACTGTGTGCTCACCTAGTAGCAGCAGTAGAGTGCATACCAAACTAATAGCTAAACACACTGTTCAAAAATAAAAATATAAAATATTTCAAATAAAATTAAAAAAAAAAAAAATATATATATATATAGAATAGAGAAAATAACTTTGGTAAAAAAAAAAAAAAAAAAAATGAAATATTTGAAAAAAAAAAAAAAAAAAAATTTTTTTTTAAAGTTCAATGATCCAAGAGAAGATAACTCTTCCAAAGTTTTAATTTCTGATTCAATATTTTTTCTCCAGTTTTAAAAATATACTTTAGATGGTAAGTGTAATAAAAATACAACAATTGATCTTTTATTTTAACATGTTTTCTGTCTTGACAAAGATTGGAAAAGAAAAATTGCATGAAGATGTAAAATGGAGTGTTGCATGTCATAGGCAGTGGAGACACCTGGCTGCATCCTTGGGCATCACGGATCGCCACCCATGGCCAACATATCTATTGGGGCGGTCTTACCCCTCTGCAGAGGTGCAGTCCGTGTTTTCTAAAGCCCCAGAAGATAGGGCATGATTGGGTAGAATGGCAACTAATAATGTAGACGTATTCAGAATCATACAATTTAAAATAAATGTACAATATGGTTCTGACAGAATAGATACGGATATTTACGGTGTCATTAAATAATAATTTCACGAAAGAAAAAAAAAAAAAAAAAACATTTATGAATTTTATAAAATTCACTGAAGCATACTATATACCTCTTTTAGAATCGGTTATGTGATGGATACAGAAAAATAATTTAAAAAATACTTTTTATTACAGAGACGGAAAATATATTGGGGCTTGCTATAAGGGCAATAGGACTGGGACAATCTTATTGGTACTGGGCCATGACGTGACCAGTTGATTGATCAGAGGTGATCTTTCTGGCCGCTGTTCTAGTCTAAGTAAGGACCAAAGTGAAATGTAGCAGGTCATGGACTGTCGGTGCATTCTAAATCCCCAGTCGACAGGGTTGTACCATATTTTTCTGACCAAAGAGATCCGGATATTTTCAATGTCATTAAAAACGCATAGAAGTTCACAAAAGAAAAAAAAATGAATTTTATGAAATTACCGAATTATGATATATCCCTTTTTAGAGACAATAAAAAAATTGAAAATATGAAGCCGGAAATTTTTATTCTAATCCGTGGCAACAGATTTTAATGCATCAAAATTATAATTTAAAAATCCATAATTTCATTTCTCAAGTCGATTTCTGAATTGTCTGATATTTGAATGTGTACATTATTTATTTTTACGAAAACTTCTGGAATACTGAATCCTAGAATAATCTTGAAACACAGAAGAAAAACATTTAAATTGATATAAAATTATTGAATTGATTATATCCCTTTACGAATAGTTGCAATCATACAGATTGATAAAGAAAAAATAAATTAAAAATATAGTGTTAAAATAGTAAAGGGAAAATAATGAATATAAAAAAAAAACAAATCCCGAAATTTTAATTCTAATCGATGCTAACACATTTTTAATGAATAAAATTAGATTTTTTAAAATTCCGTTTTTTAAATGAAAAATATTAAATCCAAGCCGTTAATGAATTAAACCAAATAAAACCTAGGAGACCCTAACAGATACTACCCCTACGGTTATTTTCTAAAGGATTCAATTTAGTCTACATCATTCATTATTTTCATATGTTCATATAAGTTTGAATATGTTAACGACTATTAACCCGCTCAAAAAATATGATGGATACATCAGAAATTAAAGACTTTAAAGTAATTCATATTTTACCATCAGATTAATTCTAAGTATTAAAATAAACAATTGATTAATTTGTAAAGGACTCAACTTAATATAGTCTTACAATATTGAGAAAATGAATGAGGTAGACTGAGGAACAGTTTGACTATCAGTTACCAAATAAACAACTGTAATGATACGATTAAAAATAATGGATAAAAGTTTAAAAACGAAATAAAATGATGAAAGTAAACTCGGGTGGGGGGGGGGTCACACCAAGTCGGACGTATATGTTCTCCCAACTGATAAAGTCCTCAGTCTGCAACAATCTCTCATAACAGTACGACTTTTCTTAACAGAGAAACTCCTACTATCTCGGTCTGAGAGAACAGGCTCTTAAATACACAAGTAATACTTACTGACTTCTTACTCTGATCTGGCATTGCCCGTTTAGAACTTCAATATTCACCAGCATTTTGAGTACGCATCAATTCTGTTTACATCCGGGTCACTGCTAACAGCATTTCAGCGACGAAGAAGTAACGAGTTCAAATGTCCGTGGTCACTTGCCACCCCCCCCCTTCGCACAGTCCAAACATACCCGGACGCGCTTTGTTTGAGGGGGCTGGGAATCTGCTCGTCCACAGTTCTGCCCATTTAATTTTGCTACAAAAAGGCCAAAATTTATTGAGAATGAATGTACTCTACACAGAGTTATTTCAAATACAACGTAGTAAGGAGCCTTATCAAGGGAGGACCGCACCAATACACCCTTGTTAAGTCCACGCGGGTATGCATCAACGGGGATGCTGTTAGACATATTTGGAGGAAAACATACATATAAATTAATTATATTCATAAGGTTATTTCTTGATATTTTGTTTTTATTATGTTAATTATTTTAACACTGAATATTTTGCCTCGAATTCAACTTTGCATAACTCGTCTTTTCAGTACTGTAAAGCAGATATGAATTACAATTTAATGAGGAATTATCTGAATGGAGACTGCGAATAGAAACAAGTTTATTTCCTTATGAAGCTAGAAAATATATCCTTACAAGGCACAAAAAGTCTGTTTGACAAACATACCTATTGGCAGAAACAAAGCTTATAAAGAACTATCCAGAACTCCCCCCCCCAAAAAAAACCCTAACAATTTCGATTTAATCTTTAGTAATTGTCTGATATTTGAATGTGTGCATCATTCTAGGATTCAGTATTCCAGAAGTTTTCGTAAAAATAAATAATCTTGAAATACAGAAAAACATTTAAAAACATTTAAATAATATTATAAAATTATTGAATTGAATACATCCCCTTTATCAATCTGTATGATAGCAACTATTCTTAAAGAAAAAAAAAAAATTTAAAAATATAGTTTAAAATAGTAAAGGGAAAATAATGAATATAAAAACAAATCCCGAAATTTTAATTCTAATCGATGCTAACACATTTTTAATGAATAAAATTAGATTTTTTAAAAGTCCGTTTTTTAAATGAAAAATATTAAATCCAAGCCGTTAATGAATTAAACCAAATAAAACCTAGGAGACCCTAACAGATACTACCCCTACGGTTATTTCTAAAGGATTCAATTTAGTCTACATCATTCATTATTTCATATGTTCATATAAGTTTGAATATGTTAACGACTATTAACCCGCTCAAAAAATAAGATAGGATACATCAGAAATTAAAAACTTTAAAGTAATTGATATTTTACCATCAGATTAATCTAAGTATTAAAATGAACAATTGATTAATTTGTAAAGGACTGAACTTAATACCGCCTTACAATATTGAGAAAATGAATGAGGTAGACTGAGGAACAGTTTGACTATCAGTTACCAAATAAACAACTGTAATGATACGATTAAGAATAATGGATAAAAGTTTAACAAACGAAATATAAGGATGAAAGTAAACTCGGGGGGGGGGGGTCACAGCCAAGTCGGACGTATATATTCTCCCAATTGATAAAGTCCTCAGTCTGCAACAATCTCACAAAAGTACTACTCAACAGCAAAACTCCTATCGTTGTCCCCCGGTCTGGCAGGACAGGCTCTTAAATACAGTTAATATGTACATCCGGGCTTCTTACTCTGGTCTGGCATTGCCTGTTTAGAACTTCAATATTCACCAGCATTTTGAGTACGCGTTAAGCAATGACGTGACCAGTCGATTGATCAGAGGTGATCTTTCTGGCCACTGTTCTAGTCTAAGTAAGGACCAAAATGAAATGTTGCAGGTCATGGACTGTCGATGCATTCTAAATCCCCAGTCGACAGGGTTGTACCATATCTTTCTTAAAATATCCGGATCTCTTTGGTCAATGTCATTAACAATGTACAGAAGTTTACAAAAGAAAAAAAAAAAAATGAATATTATGAAATTACCGAATTATGATATATCCCTTTTTAGAGACAATAAAAAATTGAAAATATGAAGCCGGAAATTTTTATTCTAATCCGTGGCAACAGATTTTAATGCATCAAAATTATATTCTAAAAATCCATAATTTCATTTCTCAAATCGATTTCTGAATTGTCTGATATTTGAATGTGTACATTATTCTAGGATTCAGTATTCCAGAAGTTTTCGTAAAAATAAATAATCTTGAAACACAGAAGAAAAACATTTAAAAAACATTTAAATTGATATAAAATTATTGAATTGATTATATCCCTTTACGAATAGTTGCAATCATACAGATTGATAAAGAAAAAATAAGTTAAAAATATTGTGTTAAAATAGTAAAGGGAAAATAATGAATATAAAAAACAAATCCCGAAATTTTAATTCTAATCGATGCTAACACATTTTTAATGAATAAAATTAGATTTTTTAAAAGTCCGTTTTTTAAATGAAAAATATTAAATCCAAGCCGTTAATGAATTAAACCAAATAAAACCTAGGAGACCCTAACTACCCCTACGGTTATTTTCTAAAGGATTCAATTTAGTCTACATCATTCATTATTTCATATAAGTTTGAATATGTTAACGATTATTAACCCGCTCAAAATTTTACCATCAGATTAATTTAAGTATTAAAATGAACAATTTTGATTAATTTGTAAAGGACTGAACTTATTACTATTTTACAATATTGAGAAAATGAATGAGGTAGACTGAGGAACAGTTTGACTATTAGTTACCAAATAAACTGTAATGATACGATTAAAAATGGATAAAAGTTTAAAAATTAAATATAATGATGAAAGTAAACTAGCTGAGGGTGGGGGTCACAGCCAAGTCGGACGTATATGTTCTCCCAACTGATAAAGTCCTCAGTCTGCAACAATCTATCACAAAAGTACTACACAACAGCAAAACTCCTAATATCGTAGGATTCTAAAGCCCCAGTCGACAGGGTTGTACCATCTTTTTCTGACCAAAGAGATCCGGATATTTTCAATGTCATTAACAACGCATAGAAGTTCACAAAAGAAAAAAAAATAATGAATTTTATGAAATTACCGAATTATGACATCCCTTTTTAGAGACAATAAAAAATTTAATTAAAAGTATGAAGCCAGAAACTTATTCTAATCCGTGGCAACAGATTTTAATGCATCAAAATTATAATTTAAAGATCCATAATTTCATTTCTCAAGTCGATTTCTGAATTGTCTGATATTTGAATGTATACATTATTCTAGGATTCAGTATTCCAGAAGTTTTCGTAAAAATAAATAATCTTGAAACACGGAAGAAAAACATTTAAAAAACATTTAAATTGATATAAAATTATTGAATTGATTATATCTCTTTACGAATAGTTGCAATCATACAGATTGATAAAGAAAAAAATAGATTAAAAATATAGTGTTAAAATAGTAATGGGAAAATAATGAATATTAAAAAAACAAATCACGAAATTTAAATTCTAATCGATGCTAACATTTTTAATGAATAAAATTAGATTTTTTAAAAGTCCGTTTTTTAAATGAAAAGTATTAAATCCAAGCCGTTAATGAATTAAACCAAATAAAACCTAGGAGACCCTAACAGATACTACCCCTACGGTTATTTTCTAAAGGATTCAATTTAGTCTACATCATTCATTATTTCATATGTTCATATAAGTTTGAATATGTTAACGATTATTAACCCGCTCAAAAAATAAGATAGATACATCAGAAATTAAAGATTTTAAAGAAATTAATCTGATGATAAAATATAAAAATTAAAGTATTAAAATGAACACTTGATTAATTTGTAATTTTATCATCAGATTAATTTCTTTAAAGTCTTTAATTCTTTTACAATATTGAGAAAATTTATTGAGTCTTTGATATCTTTTACAATATTGAGAAAATGAATGAGGTAGACCGAGGAACAGTTTGACTATCAGTTACCAAATAAACAACTGTAATGATACAATTAAAAATAATGGATAAAAGTTCTGATCTGGCATTGCCCGTTTAGAACTTCAATATTCATCAGAATTTTGAGTACGCGTTAAGCAATGACGTGACCAGTCGATTGATCAGAGGTGATCTTTCTGGCCGCTGTTCTAGTCTAAGTAAGGAGCAAAATGAAATGTTGCAGGTCATGGACTGTCGGTGCATTCTAAATCCCCAGTCGACAGGGTTGTACCATTTTTTTCTGACCAAAGAGATCCGGATATTTTCAATGTCATTAAAAACGCATAGAAGTTCACAAAAGAAAAAATGAATTTTATAAAATTACCGAATTATGATATATCCCTTTTTAGAGACAATAAAAAATTAAATTAAAAATATGAAGCCAGAAATTCTTATACAAATCCGTGGCAACAGATTTTAATGCATCAAAATTATATTCTAAAAATCCAGAATTTCATTTCTCAAGTCGGTTTCAGAATTGTCGGATATTTGAATGTGTGCATTATTCTAGGATTCAGTATTCCAGAAGTTTTCGTAAAAATAAATAATCTTGAAATACAGATTAAAAACATTTAAATAATTATAAAATTATTGAATTGAATATATCCCCTTTAAGAATAATTGCAATCATACAGATTGATAAAGAAAAAAAAAAAATTAAAAATATAGGGTTAAAATAGTAAAGGGAAAATAATGAATATAAAAAAAAACAAATCCCGAAATTTTAATTCTAATCGATGCCAACACATTTTTAATGAATAAAATTAGATTTTTTAAAAGTCCGTTTTTTTAAATGAAAATATTAAATCCAAGCCGTTAATGAATTAAACTAAATAAAACCCAGGAGACCCTAACAGATACTACCCCTACGGTTATTTCTAAAGGATTCAATTTAGTCTACATCATTCATTATTTCATATGTTCATATAAGTTTGAATATGTTAACGATTATTAACCCGCTCAAAAAATATGATGGATACATCAGAAATTAAAGACTTTAAAGTAATTTTGATATTTTACCATCAGATTAATTTAAGTATTAAAATGAACAATTTTGATTAATTTGTAAAGGACTCAACTTATTCCTTTACAATATTGAGAAAATGAATGAAGTAGACTGAGGAACAGTTTGCAGTTGTTTATTTTGTAACTGATAGTCAATGATTCGATTAAAAATAATGGATAAAAGATTAAAAACGAAATATAATGATGAAAGTAAAACTCGGTGGGGGGGGGGGTCACAGCCAAGTCGGACGTATATGTTCTCCCAACTGATAAAGTCCTCAGTCTGCAACAATCTCTCACACAAGTAAGACTCTTAACAGCAAAACTCCTACTATCGTTATCTCTCGGTCTGGGAGGACAGGCTCTTAAATACAGTTAATACTGACTTCTTACTCTGATCTGGCATTGCCCGTTTAGAACTTCAATATTCACCAGCATTTTGAGTACGCATCAATACTGTTTACATCCGGGTCACTGCCAACAGCATTTCAGCGACGAAGAGGTAACGAGTTCAAATGTCCATGGTCACTTGCCACCCCACCGCCCTTTGCACAGTTCAAACATACCCGGACGCGCTTTGTTTGAGGGGGCTGGAATCTGCTTGTCCACAGTTCTGCCCATTAAATTTTGCTACAAAAAGGCCAAAATTTATTGAGAAAAAATGTACCCTACACAGAGTTATTTCAAATACAATGTAGTAAGGAGTCTTATCGATGGAGGACCGCACCAATACACCCTTGGTAAGTCCACGCGGGTATGCATCAACGGGGACGCTGTTAGACATATTGGGAGGAAAACATTCTCAAGTCGGTTTCTGAATTGTCCGATATTTGAATGTGTACATTATTCTAGGATTCAGTATTCCAAAAGTTTTCGTAAAAATAAATAATCTTGAAACACAGAAGAAAAACATTTCAAAAACATTTAAATTGATATAGAATTATTGAATTGATTATATCCCTTTACGAATAGTTGCAATCATACAGATTGATAAAGAAAAAATAAATTAAAAATATAGGGTTAAAATAGTAATGGGGAAATAATGAATATTAAAAAAAAAAAATAAAAAATAAAAAAAATAAAAAATAAAAAAATCTCGAAATTTTAATTCTAATCGATGCTAACACATTTTTAATAAATAAAATTAGATTTTTTAAAAGTCCGTTTTTTAAATGAAAAATATTAAATCCAAGCCGTTAATGAATTAAACCAAATAAAACCTAGGAGACCCTAACAGATACTACCCAACGATTATTTTCTAAATGATTCAATTTAGTCTACATCATTCATTATTTCATATAAGTTTGAATATGTTAACGACTATTAACCCGCTCAAAAAATAAGATGGATACATCAGAAATTAAAGACTTTAATTTTATATTTTATCATCAGATTAATTTCTTTAAAGTCTTTAATATCTTTTACAATATTGAGAAAATGAATGAGGTAGACCGAGGAACAGTTTGACTATCAGTTACCAAATAAACAACTGTAATGATACAATTAAAAATAATGGATAAAAGTTCTGATCTGGCATTGCCCGTTTAGAACTTCAATATTCATCAGAATTTTGAGTACGCGTTAAGCAATGACGTGACCAGTCGATTGATCAGAGGTGATCTTTCTGGCCGCTGTTCTAGTCTAAGTAAGGAGCAAAATGAAATGTTGCAGGTCATGGACTGTCGGTGCATTCTAAATCCCCAGTCGACAGGGTTGTACCATATTTTTCTGACCAAAGAGATCCGGATATTTTCAATGTCATTAAAAACGCATAGAAGTTCACAAAAGAAAAAAATTAATGAATTTTATAAAATTACCGAATTATGATATATCCCTTTTTAGAGACAATAAAAAATTAAATTAAAAATATGAAGCCAGAAATTCTTATACAAATCCGTGGCAACAGATTATAATGCATCAAAATTATATTCTAAAAATCCAGAATTTCATTTCTCAAGTCGGTTTCAGAATTGTCTGATATTTGAATGTGTGCATTATTCTAGGATTCAGTATTCAGTATTTAAGTTTTCGTAAAAATAAATAATCTTGAAATACAGAATAAAAACATTTAAAAACATTTAAATAATTATAAAATTATTGAATTGAATATATCCCCTTCATCAATCTGTATGATTGCAACTATTCTTAAAGAAAAAAAAAAAAAAAAAAAAAAAAAAAAAAAAATTTAAAAATATAGGGTTAAAATAGTAAAGGGAAAATAATAATATAAAAAAAAAACAAAAACAAAAAACCCAAAAAAACAAATCCCGAAATTTTAATTCTAATCAATGCTAACACATTTTTAATGAATAAAATTAGGTTTTTTAAAAGTCCACTTTTTAAATGAAAAGTATTAAATCCAAGCCGTTAATGAATTAAACTAAATAAAACCCAGGAGACCCTAACAGATACTACCCCTACGGTTATTTTCTAAAGGATTCAATTTAGTCTACATCATTCATTATTTCATATAAGTTTGAATATGTTAACGACTATTAACCCGCTCAAAAAATAAAATAGATACATCAGAAATTAAAGACTTTAAAGTAATTTACATTTTACCATCAGATTAATCTAAGTATTAAAATGAACAATTGATTAATTTGTAAAGGACTCAACTTAATATCGTCTTACAATATTGAGAAAAGGAATGAGGTAGACCGAGGAACAGTTTGACTATCTGTTACCAAATAAACAACTGTAATGATACGATTAAAAATAATGGATAAAAGTTTAAAAACGAAATAAAATGATGGAAGTAAACTCAGTGGGGTGGGGGGGGCAGCCAAGTCGGACGTATATGTTCTCCCAACTGATAAAGTCCTCAGTCTGCAACAATCTCTCACAAGAGTACGACTCTTCTTAACAAAGAAACTCCTACTATCGTTCACTCTCGGTCTGAGAGAACAGGCTCTTAAATACACAGTTAATACTTACTGACTTACTTATCTGGCATTGCCCGTTTAGAACTTCAATATTCACCAGCATTTTGAGTACGCATCAATACAGTTTACATCCGGGTCACTGCCAACAGCATTTCAGCGACGAAGAGGTAACGAGTTCAAATGTCCGTGGTCACTTGCCACACCTCCCTCTCGCACAGTTTAAACATACCCGGACGCGCTTTGTTTGAGGGGGCTGGGAATCTGCTCATTAAATTTTGCTACAAAAAGGCCAAAATTTATTGACAATGAATGTACTCTACACAGAGTTGTTTCAAATACAACGTAGTAAGGAGCCTTATCGAGGGAGGACCGCACCAATACACCCTTGTTAAGTCCACGCGGGTATGCATCAACGGGGATGCTGTTAGACATATTTGGAGGAAAACATTCATATAAATTAATTATTTTTATAAGGTTATTTCTTGTTTTTTTATTATGTTAATTATTTTAACACTGAATATTTGTCTTGGATTCAACTTTGCATAATTCATCTTTTCAATACTGTAAAGCAGATATGAATTACAATTTAATGAGGAATTATCTAAATGGAGACTGCGAATAGAAACAAGTTTATTTCCTTATGAAACTAGAAAATATCCTTACAAGGCACAAACTGAAAGCTTAGAAAGAACTATCCAGAACACCCCCCCCAAAAAAAAAAAGAAAAGAAAAAGATAATTTCTAACAATTTCGATTTAATCTTTAGTAAGAGAGATGGAAATGATAAGTTACTCTATGGCCCATATAGATATCACTGTACTTGGAAGCTCTCGCAGCCGTAATAATTACCCTAAGCAAGGTGCAGAATAGTTAGATATACGATTTTCCGAAGGGCATTAGCGATATGTGAAAATTAACAGTCTCGATTTAATCTTTACTAATAGAGATTAAAATGAAGATTGACATCTACATGGGTCATAAAGTACCAATGTACTTGAAAAATCCTTTTCACACTTCAGACCTTGAGTAATAGCTGATATCTAGCAAAACCTGTCAGACATGTATTGTAATCCCGAAAATGAATTTCAGTTAATTAAACAAGAAACTGCTGCAGGGGTCTACAATATTGGAGAGGCTTTAGAAAGAAACAAAAATAATGTAATCCTAAACTGGGTCAGGCAGAAATAATACTTAAATCCAAAACAAAGGATTACGAATAGAAGTATTCCGAACGTATCCAGTAAAACTAAGAGACAACTAAGTATCCAATACTAAGGAATACCCTAGACACACCAATGTAACTCAATATATCATGGTACAAGTCGAGTTATCAAAAAGATCAAAAAAGAAACCAAAATACCCCTTAACAAAATATACAAAAACTGTCTCTTAAACGGATATCGATAGATTAAAACAATCTGACAATCACAAGCCGAAGCAAAGTACCCAAATAAAAAACTTATACAATCTATATTGGAAAATACAAGTTAAAAAAACAATACATACGATAAAAAGGGATTAGGTTTGACATGAGGACAAATAGGGTTGGGACAATCATAGATGCTGGTTGGTCGTAGGGGACTCTCCGACCACCCTTGTGATGCATGCCATTGACTGCTCCTCCACCAGAATTCTATCCTTAAACATCACGGATCGCTACTCACGGCCAACAGGTTGCCCCATTGTGTGTGGGGGCGGTCTTACTAATAGGTTCAGTTTATGGCAGTTGGTACAAACTTAGAGAGGAGATGGGCGCCACCTACGAACCATCCTTCAGAGATATGCAATAAAGGGAAATCATCAAAATAACCACGATGACCGAAAGAATTAAGGAAACATTGAAACCCGAAAGATTAATGGAAAAATGCCTTTTTTTAATTCGAAAGTCCATTTCATCATGAACCTGCTAAATTTTCTCATTAGCATGCTGTTTTGGGACATGCCACATTTTATAAACTATTTTATTAATGAAGGGTACATACGGCATACTAATGAGAGAATTTAGTGTGCTCCTGAAAAAAAAAAAAAAAAAAAAAAAAAAAATGAATAAAAACATAGGCCATACCATTATTTTATTCATTTTTTTTTTTTTAGTTTAAAAGGCCATTTTTCAGGAGCACACTAAATTCTCATTAGTATGCTGTTTTAACTTTATTTGGGATATACCACATAATAAATTATCCAACGGTCAAAATGAATTTTCATTGGCTGTTTATTGAAAATTTCATTTTTATTGTTAAAAAAAAAAAAACAACAAAAAAACCAAAAAAAAACCTCAAGTAGATATATGAAAAGAACATCTCAGCATATGATCAGTTACTAAAAGATAAATAACTTTATCTTTATCAAAAGATTAACATTTGTGACATTACATGTATACAATGTTTATTTTGCGATTGAAAGAATTAAGTATCAGTGCTAAGAAAAAGAAAAAAAAAAATCACAAACATCAAAAACAGATGAAATAATTTGCGCAGCAAAAAAAAAAAAAAAAAAAAAAAAAAAAAAAAAAAAAAAAAAAAAAATCACTATGCTGGATCGAAAGTCGCATTGACATCAAAAAGTGGCCGATTCAGCTGTCAAAACATCCCGAAAATTGACCATATAAGATAAATGATACAGTGAATAGTTATTTGGTCTTGTTAAATTCATGGTCAGAAACTCACCATTTATTTCATAATGGTAAAATAAAGAAAAAAAAACTAATAAAAACATTGTATTCCGTAATTTTCCATGCTAGAGACACCAGATACACTTGTGTTATTGTCTTCCTTAATGTCCTGTACCGCCCTGTTCCGCCCAGGTAGAAGTCATGTCCGTGTTCCTAATACTGCGCGATTCTGCCTTTGTTATTTTAAACATATTTAGAACTCTTTAATGTAAGAGTCAAGAAACTCCCCCTTATATTGCTATCCGGTTTGCGTCAATCGGTTTACTTGAATTTCAATTAATTGAATCAAAAACAAATGGGCAAAACTGAAGAACGCTTAGAAACCTATGAAGTGGAAGTGTATAATAGTAATCTTTAAGATTACTTTCAATTAATTGAACAAGGGTCAACGAATTTGGAAAGACCTAAAAAATAATGAAATAAAATAAAGAATAAATAAACTGGCCGTAATTAATGTTTTATGAATTTAGGTTTTGCTTCTCCTAGACCGGTTGTCAAGCGAAGGCCAAATTAAAAAATCCCCAGTCAGCCATAATATTTACCCTGAGCTGGAGGCAGAATACTTTGATGCATACACTTCCTAAGGCTATTAGCGTAATGAGAAATACAAACTGTAACGGCCATGGTTTGAACTATGGTCGCCGTATCCATTTCCTACGACGATAGCCATTACACGACAAACACCACCACTTATTCCAACAAGAATATTGAACCTCACCATCGCATGGAGGATGGCAAGTGGATCGAATAATGATCCCCAATTATATATACAGAAGAAAAATAAATCTGATCTTTTTAAAATATTGATGCTGCATATTAGCATAAAGTATTTAAAAAGCAACCCTATTGAAATCTAAATTTGACCAAGACTGCGCGATGTTTTGACCAGAGGACTAGAACTAGCATTCCGAACCTATCCAACGAAATACCCACTAAAACTAAGGGGAAAAAAAAAACTAAGTATCCAGTACAACCTAAGACACCAGACACCCACCCAACCTAACAATACTGTACAATTTATCAATCAAATGAATCAAGAAATACCCCTTAACAAAAAGAAAAGAGCCTACCAAATAAAGCTTCTATCTATACAACAGAAACCTATTAAATATACTTAGATCTAAACCTTCTTACAGAAAGAGCTCACCAGAAATACTTAATATACCCAAACTCTATTAGTACTAAAATCTATAAAAACAGAACTCGCAAATAACTATACTCATAAACAGACTGAATAACCTGCTCAAAATTTAAAAAGTATTACACGTCAATCGCATATATGTAATTATATATACAGCAGAAAAATGAATTTTCAATCTTTTTAAAATATTGATACTGCAGATGAGCATTAATTATTTAAAAGCAACCCTAGTCAAATCTAAATTTGACTACGATTGCGCGATTGTTTGACCATACATCGCGAAGGACGAGAACAAAGAAATTTACCCCTTGAGAATTTTTAGGGATAAAGATAGTGTGAATTGCTTCCCTTGGAGCGCTTGGACCCTATGGTACTACTGATTGAGAGAAACGGTATTTAAGGCCCGGTTAACCCTTCAAATGCCTCTTTGTACCAGGACCGGCGGCAGTATAGTTCGCACCCTTTCGATTTGCCGCTGCTACGTTCCAAATTGACCCCGCAAAATGGCCTGCCTTCGAAAAAAAAAAAAAAGGGGGGGTGGAAGATTCCTTTCAAAGAAAATGTCTTCTACCGAAGCGCAGAGAGTTTGAGTCCCAGTGAGACTTTTTTTTTCAAAAAGAATTAAGAGAAAGAATTTATCAACCGAGAAATTTCGTCGGACTTTGCAGATTCCTTTCCAAAATGTCTCTTTCAGTAAATAGCAGAGTTTTGAGTCTGTGAGACTCGGTTTATTGAAGAAAAAAGAAAAAAATTGGTCTACTAAGAATTTTCCAGAGAACGGGGTTGTTGTATAAAGACTGTCCCTCAGAATTATTAATCTCTTTCAAGAACTTTATTTGGTAGTCTAGAGGCTACAAATTCAATCTAGTGTCTGAACAAAATTGTAAAAGAAAGTGTTTTTATATTTTTACTTTTATTTTTTGTGTTTCCTTTTAATTATTTTGTTTTTAAGTTTTTCATTCAATTGTAATTTTGTTACTTAGAAGTCTTTGGACTTCAGCAAGAGGAATAATATTGCAAGGCTCCCTTAGCTAATAAATTGATTCATTCTTTTAGGCTTACAGCAGTTTTGTTATTTTTTGAGTGACCATTTGGGTATATCTATCTTTTTGTTTTAAAGTCGGGCCCCTTTTACGACATAGGGTCTTGTAATTTTACCCCGAAAACTACCCCTTAACAAAATTTAAAAAAAAAAAACAAAAAAAAAAAAAAAAAAAAAACAAAACTTTCCTACATAATTTCCATATTTTTATTTTTAGAGTGATTAGATCAACGCGAGGTCTTTATATATATAAGGATTTTAATGGGGCATCCAGTGGGGATCCAACCCACAATTCAGTAATAATGGTTCTGCGAGACTAACTTTAAAAAATCCCCCTTCTATCCAGGTGACACCGGGTAGCCACTTCTAGTATTTGATACAGAGCAAAAACCGGTCAGACACGCATGATCTGGAAGTTCCCGATGATGAATTTCAGATAATTGAACATGAATTGAAACATCTGAAACGAGTCTACAAAATTGGAAAGTCCTAAGAGGAGAGTAAAAACAGGTAAGATAAACTAGTCACTAAGAATAGGAGTTCGGGCAAAGAAACTTGAGGCAACCCTACTATTTGTAAACTTCTCCAAGGCATTTGATTCAGAGGGGAAAAGGGAGCAAATACTAATATACGGCCTCCCCAAAGAAACGGTTACCACCATAATGATACTATCAAAACACCAAAGCCATGGTACGCTCACCTGATGCGAACAGATTTCTTTGACATCGTCACTGGAGTCCTACAAAGAGCTACGCTAGCGCCATATATCTTATTATAATGGAGATTGTGGTTTTTCTGTCTGTAACCGAAACTATATTACTATTCAAGTCACAATTCCCTTAGTTATTTACGTCACATTCTCCATTATTCTATTTCTATTTAAACCTCAATTAATAATAAAACTGTTTGACATTAATACTGTTGGCCTCACCTAAATACTAATAACATGCAATTGTATTTATATATACAACAAAATACCAGTTTTCAGTGTAAACGTAAAGCTAATTTGCATATTGATATTAAAAAAACTGATTTTAATAAAAATGTGCTTGGTATTATTGATTTCTAATTGTTTGGTTTTATCTTAATGAATACGAGTAAAAATCTCTTCAATGAATCTTAAATAAAATTCATTAACAAGAAGAAATAACTAATTTTATTCTTTACTTGCTATTTTAACTAAATAGTTTAATAAGGAAAATTTAGCATTGAAAAACGGAAGTGATGAAAGTAAGTTTCAGTTCTATTTTCCGATTATACCCGCTCCGTTTCAAATCTTTTTATTTGAATTCTTTATTAGTTTCATTAGCCTTTCTGATTTAATCTAATATTTTACTACATTTAAACTTAAATACTTGCACCCGGAGGGTGCATATATTTGCTAGTATTTATAATATGCCTAGATTACGTACTTCGAATCTTATTAGATCCCATAAAAGAAAATGGCCTCACACTAAAAAAAAAAAAAAAAAAAAAAAAAAAAAAAAAAAAAAAGGCAAGAAGCAGGCGATATCCCACACAGATTATTATGGATGCTGACAACGCAGATGATCTGGCCATTCTCGCAGATACACCTGCACACGCCGAATCTTTGCTGCACAGACTAGAAAAGGCAGCACGAAACATCGGCCTATACGAGTTCATGTGTTTTAGAAAAGGTGATATCTCCACAATCAATGGTAAAGGGAAAGGCTTAGGCTGCTTTAAACAGATTGTTAGTGATATGGAAATCCGATCTGACAAGTTAAAGCGAAAATTCTTCCAAACAGTAGTTGCATCAGTGCTACTGTATGGCTGTATTACTTAGACCCTATTGAAGCGCCTGGAAAATAAGCTTGATTAAAGCTGCACAAGAATTCTGCGTGCAATCTTAAAGACGTGGAAACAACACCCTACGAGAAAACAGCTGTACGGCAACCTACCCCATATCACACAAACCATCCGTTTGCGGCGAAAAAGACACGCTGGGCTCTGCTGCAGAAGCAAGGATGAACTAATAAGTGACATTCTTCTGTAAAAGCTATGGGCACGCAGGTGTAGGCCGTCCAGCAAATACGTACATAGACCAACTACGCAGATACCGAATGCTACGCAGAGGACCTCCCAGGGGCAATGAATGACAGACGGTTGGCGAGAGATTGTCATGGATATCCTTGCTGCTAGCGTGACATGAATGATTTATGAGTTTTGAATTCAGGTTTTCTTTCTCCTAGATTGGTTGCTAAAACAAGATCAAATTTCAAAGCTTTGTCAGCCGAAATAATTACCCTAAGCAAGAGGCAGAATAGGTAGATACGCGCCTTTCCGAAGGGTATTAGCGCTATGTGAAAATTAATCATCTCGATTTAATCTTTACTATAGAGATTGAAATGAAGATTGGTACTTTATGACCCATATAGATGTCAATGTACTTAAAGATCATTTTCTTACTTCTCCGATCAGACCGGGAGTAATATTTGATATCGAACAAAACCTGTCAGACGTTTGAAGGAGAAGTGTATTGTAATCCCGAAAATGAATTTCAGCTAATTAAACATGAATTGAAACTTCTGCAGGGCTCTACAATATTGGAAAGGCCTTAGAAAGGAACAAAAATAATGTAATTCTAAATTGGATCAGGCAGAAAATAATACCTAAAACCAAAAACACAGGATTACGAATAGAAGTATTCCGAACGTATCCACTAAAACTAAGAGACAACTAAGTTTCCAATATTAAGGAATACCGTAGACACCAATGCAACTAAAAAAAAAAATTTAAAAAAAAAAAAAAAAAACTTGTGGCAAAAAGTTTAAAAAACCTAAATACCCCTTAACAAAATATACAAAAACTGTCCCCTAAACGGAACTCCATGGATAAAACAAATTGTTAATTTAGTCTTTACTAATAGAAATGGAAATGAAGATTGGTACTTAATGACCCATATAGATGTCAATGTATTTGAAAATCATTTTCTCACTTTTCCGATCAGACCTGGAAGAATATTTGATATCGAGCAAAACCGATCAGACACCTATGAAGTGGAAGTATATTGAAACCCCGAAGAAGAATGTCAGTTCATTGAACAAAAATTCAAACATCTGAAACAGGAGGCTACAAAATTGAATTGATCGTAAATGTAAAATAAACAGGTCACTATTAATATTTTAAAGTTTTTAATTCACAAGGGACAATCATACCTTAAACCACTTTACACCAGACATCACGAAGGATTAGTACAAGGAGCATTCCGAACCAATCCAACAAAAATCACTAAAAGTAAGGAAAGAAAATTTAGGTATCCAATACCTAAACCTGAAGATACCAACATGTTTGTATAAATCTTATAAACACTTGGGCCATGAAACTAAAAACTCAGAATAACCCCTTAACAAAATATACTAATAGTGTTCTCTAGACTAACCCCAAGGATCAAACAGATTAACAAACCTTAGAGAACTATAAAAAAATATCAGCAATAAGAAAAGCTACTTATCAAATACTACCTAAAACTCAACATATGCCTATCAAATCCAACATGACTGTACAAGAAACCAGTGTTTCCAACCTCACAAAAAAAAGCGTTTGGTAATGAAATGAATAAACTATGAAGAAGTCAGAAATACAGCTTAACCAAATATGTAAGAAGTGTCCCTCTATACGAACCTCGATGGATCATCAAACAACCGAACATAAATATAAGCCTTAGCGGAATACAAAAAAAAAATCATCTAACCATACACATAGAAATGCTACAAGGAAAAGATTATATAGACGGTTCCAAAATTGGATCAAAAACTCAATGGATCAAACTACAAACAAAAAACTCATCGAATCCCACACATTAAAACCGCTACAAGGAAAAGATATATATGGTTCCAAAGATGGGAAAAGTAGAAAGGGCTAAGGTACTAAATAGAATCATACCTATAACCACTTTACACTATACATTACAAAGGACTGATACTAGGAGCATTCCGAACCAATCCAACAAAACTCACAAAAAGGAAGAAAATGTAGGTATCCAATGCTACATAAACCTCAAGATACCCAACATGTTTGTATAAATCTTATAAACACTTGGGCAATGAAACTAAACTCAGAATAACACCTTAACAAAATATACAAATATTGTTCTCTAGACTAACCTCCAAGGATCAAACAAACAAATTAACAAACCTTAGAGAACGACAATAAAATATAATTTAAACATACACATTGAAAAATGCCAAAAGGAAAACGTATATATAATTCCAAAGTAGAAAGGAATAAGGTACTAAGCAGAAGAATTATACCTATAACTACTTTATACAATACATCCCGAAGGATGAATATTAGGAGAATTCCGAACCAATCCAACAAAACTCACTAAAAGTAAGGAAAGAACATTTTAGGTATACAATACTACCTAAACATCAAGATACCCAACATATTTGTATAAATCTTATAAACACTTGGTCAATGAAACTAATCTCAGAATAACCCCTTAACAAAATATTCAAATACTGTCCAAGATGATCCTCCGTGGTATTAAAAAAAAAAAAAAAAAAAAAAAAAAAAAATATATATAATTAGTTTAAGCCAACAAACGAATCAAAACCACCACAAGGGACAATCATACCTAAAACCACTTAACACAAGACATCACGAAGGATTAGTACTAAGAGCATTCTGAATAAATCCAACCAAACACCCACTAAAACTAAGGAAAAAAATCTACTTATCCATTACTACCTAATCAATTACAATTCAAGATGCCCATCAAACTCAAAGGGTCTGTACAAGTTGTTTAAAAAATCGATCGGTCAATGAAACAAAGAAATCCGAAAAATCCCTTAAAATATAAACACGCACTCCACTAGACGAACCTCCAGGCAAACAACCTAACAATTAAAATAAGCAAACTACCCAAACAAAACCACTAGACACCGCCAGAGATTTGTACTAGTAAATTCCAAATATCTCCAAGGAAAATCCTCTATGTAAAATCCACCAAAAAAACCATTTATATATTTTATGTTTAGCTAAATATTTACAGCTGAACATAATCATATAAAGATGGTTCCAAAGATGGAAAAGTAGAAAGTGTTGAGGTTATAACAGATCAGTCATACACTTAACGGCATAAATCACGAAGGATTAAGTAAGTCCCTTAAACTCAACTTTATACACAGGAAGGACTTTACAGTGTTATTCATTGTTTCATGTGCTGGTTGATAAATTGTTAGAATTAAACGAAGTATTAATTTATTTATTTGTTGCTGTTAGCCTTAGAATTAAATGCTATACTACACAATAATAGTAAATGGTCACTTTCTGTCTCCTCATACCTGCTCTGGAATTCTTCTGGAGTTATCAGGCTTTCTGCTTTCCGATTACTGTTAGTGCGGTGGGTGTTTAGTTTCGTATGTGTAGCTTCAAGTTCAATGATCCCATCAAATTATTTCGGCCACTCCTTATAACCCGTGTGTCCTTAGAATCTGACAAGAGCACCTAAATACAAGTTGCCTGTTTCCGCCATTTAATAATATTAGTGATTTGGGTTATCTGCCCCTTAATCGGAGCCGGGAGTAAGGAACCAGAAGGGTGAAGGCGAGACCCTAAAAATCCTCAGAACAGTCTAAGCAAAGTAGAAAGTGTTGAAGTTATAACAGATTAATCATACACTTAACGGCATACATCACGAAGAAGTAGTACCAAGAGTATTCCTAACCAATCTAACATAACACCCACTAAAACTAAGGAATGGAAATTTAAGTAGCCTTTACAAAAAAAAAAAAAAAAAAAAAAAAAAAAAAAAAAAAACACAAGAAAGTCAAGACGACCATCCCAAGTAAAAATGTACAAATCTTTTCAACCTAACACAAAAAAAACATGACCTTTAGGCACCCCTTTTAAGATCTCGTTTATGAGGACATTTTTTCATTTACACCGTCAAAATGAAGTTGCTAGGATTTATTTTTATAATTTAATTAAAAATAAAAATCGTCTGTTAAACAACCGGATTTTGACGGTGTAAATGAAAAAAAATGTCCTTATGAAACGAGATCGCAAAAAAGGTGCCCTAAAATCACATGGAAAAAATGTAAATAAAAACAACCACCGCTTCAGAGAAACGATGAAATGAAAAAAAAAAAAACAAAAACAAACAAACAAAAAACAAAAAGAAACCTTTACTAAATATATCTCCGTAGATTCAAACAAGTTAACAATCACAAGCCTAACGCAAACTACAAAAAACCTCATATAAGCACCAATATTGAAAAATACCACAAGATAAAAGAACAAACATATAGACAGATGGAAAGGTGGGAAGTGTTGAGGTACTAAAGAGAATAATATAAAAAATGAAGAGGTTAAACCCTATCATATTTAACTTGCAAAACACGCGTGAGCTTTAAAAGAAACACAAAGGAGAGATCCATTGGAGTGGAGTGGAGAATTATTAAAAAAAGCACCATTCCATAAAGGAAATGATAACCCGTTCATGTTATGCATACAAGAAAAACTAAAAATAGCTGCCTGACGCTGACTTCCTCCCCCTCATCTCTATATAAATAGAATAATTAAAAACCTTCCACGCTCCACTCCTGTAAACGCTAATCTAGAAAGGGACATGTGGACTTATACTAAGTTAAAACTTCCTTTTTAAATACACCTGCCCTTTTTCACCTCATCGTCTGTCTATTTGATGTCTACATCTCTCTCCCTCTGTATCTTTCTCACTGCAAAATTTACATGCCACATAGGCCTGTAAAACCAAACCATGGGTAGTAGCATGGTGGATATGCGACACGACGGAAGAATCTAAATATGTCTACGGCGTATATCACAAGATGCTGGGCAGAGGAACCCAGAATGGGTCAATGGCCAGGATCAACCAGTTCAGTCAGGTAACTACTGCTCTTCTCCAAGACCAGCGCCTATTGATGAGTTAACCAAACAGCTACCGATAGATATCTATGACCTTGACCCAACCAAAACCATTCATGACATTCGAATCATGCTGCAACGTGCTCCCTCAAAATGTACGCGTTTTGCTGATGCTCTAGCTCCGGCCCAGAGTTCGATAAATAACCTACAGAGCTCCAAATGCATCCCGCATCTAAATCACATCACTATCAGCACATACAAACAAGACACACCACACTAAAAACACAGCCCTGGCGACAATAACTAATAAGACAGCCCAAACCCAATACAAACTTACTCAGATCTAAAAAAATTAAAAAATATAAAAATCACTCAAGCTATCAACATTTAACGTTAGAACGCTAAGAACAATAGGCCAACTCCCCGAACTTACGGCATCCACAGCCGAAAAAGATATAGACATCAAATGTGTGCAAGAACAGATTTGACCATAGGGATGTAGAATTAAAATGCCATGAATCTGGAAATGGGTGGACACTCGTGCATGGAAAAATTCCGTCAATGCCACTATAGGTGGTGTAGCAATTCTTCTCAGTTCTCGAGCATTAAATTCACTTAATAGCATAGAAAAAAAATACAACTGAGAATCATGAGTACTACGTTTAATGGCAATCCTTGCATGACTGTAGTATCGTGTTACAGCCCCACAAATGCCAGCGACGAAACAGATGTAGAAACATTTTACAATGGGTTATCCTCGCTATGCAGACACCCCCCAAACAATGTACTGATCATTGGGGGAGACATGAATGCACAGATAGGAAAAATCGAGAATAGATTCAGCTTACACAACACCTCAAACAGAAACGGCGATCTCCTAGCCGAGTTCTCCCTTGACTTGTTTGCTTAAACACCAAATTCCAAAAACGGAAGGGCAAACTATGGACATAAACACCCAAATAACACAAAAGCGCAAATTGACATCATCCTAATAAACAAGAAATGGATATATAGTGCAATGAACTGCAAGGCATATTCCTCCTCTGAAGGAGTATCCTCCGACCACAGAATAGTCACTGCGAAATTACGAATAAGCTTATGTAGAAATAAAAAGCAAACTAGTAAATCTGTACGATACGAATAGCCGACACTTGCCTACAGCGATATATGCAATTGCTACGCTGTCGCAGTAAAAAATTGATATCCTCCAGGAGACATCTGAAAGTCTCACCAAATGGGGAATAAGAAAACTGTCTGTGCTCACCTAGAAGCAGCAACAGAGTGCATACCAACCAAACTAATAGCTAAACACACTGTTCCCTGGGAGACAAGTCAAAAAAAAAAAAAAAAAAAAAAAAAAAGAAAGAAATATATAAAAGAAGCAGCCCAACGTAATAAAACAAATCCAACTAACGCCAATTTACATAACCTTAGGAAAGCCTAGCTAGAACTAACCAAAACATACAAAAAAAAGAACAAACAGAATATATACAAGCACAAATAAATAACATCAGACAATCAGTGAAGATTGACAGTCGCGATTAGCATGGCAGATAGTAAATGAAATTAGTGGTAGGAAAAGTACCTCTAGATCAAAACTAAAGGCAACCATCCAAAAAGATAGACTACAGAAATGGAAAGACCATTTCCAGAAACTTCTGGGGGTACCCACCTAAAATCATAGAAAACACCCAAAAGATCATAGATAGACAGCTAGACATCAAACTGGGAGATTTTACAACAGAAGAACTCAACAAAGTCTTAAAGAAACTAAAGGGTAGAAAAGCAGGTCTCGACGAAATACCCCCAGAGGTATGGAAGACCAGAAAATTCAATGACATACTGCTTAGGCTATGCAATGCTGTATATAGACAAAATAGAATAGATAAATGGACAAAAGGATGCATCCTCCCATTTCCAAAATAAGGGAGACCTTGGAATCGCTAAAAACTACAGAGCCGTAACTATTACTGCTATTGCAGCTATGATAGCTAATGACCTTAATCGCATCTGACCCGAAATAGAGAAAATCCTTAGGAAAAAAAACCCGGATCCACAACCTCTCAAATCCTGACTATACGACAAATTATAGAAGGGGTTCGAGCAAAGAATCGATAGGAAACGCTACTATTCGTAGATTTTTCTAAGGCATTTGATTCCATACACAGAGGGAAAAATGGAAGAAATACTAGCATATGGTCTCCCCAAAAAAACTTGCCGCCATAATGATGCTCTACAAAGACACTAAAGCAATGGTACGCTCACCTGATGGAGACAGATTTCTTTGACATTGCCGCTGGGGTCCTGCAGGGAGATACTTTAGCAGCATATATATTTATAATATGCCTAGACTATGTACTCCGAACTTCATTAGATACCATAAAAGAAAAGGGTTTCACACTAAGAAAGGCAAGATGCAGGCGATACCCCGCACAAACTGTCACAGATGTAGACTATGCTGACGACTACGCACTTCTTGCAGATACACCGACACAGTCTGAGGCACTTCTACACAACCTGGACGAGGGAGCAAAGAATGTCGGCCTCTGTGAACTCATGAGTTTCAAAAAAGCAAGGAGACGTCTCCACACTTGACGGTAGGCCAGTGGAAAAATTCACATACCTAGGTAGTAATATCTCACCCACATAATACACGAATAGGAAAGGCGTGGTTGGCCACCAACAAATTATCAGTCGTATGGAAATTCGACCTCCCTGACAAGCTAAAGAGACGATTCTTCCAGGCTGTGGTTATATCGGTACTGCTGTACCACCTGGACCCTAACGAAGCGCCTTGAAATAAGCTAGATGGGATCTGCACAAGCATGCTGCGAGCGGTCCTGAATAAGTCGTGGAAACAGCACACCACAAGGAAGCAACTGCATGGCCACCTGCCTCCCATCTCACAAATCATAAGAGTAAGAAGGACTAGGCATGCAGGACACCGCTGGAGAAGCACGGATGAGCTCGTAAGCGACGTACTACTGTGGAGGCCAACACATGGACATGCTAATGTGGGCCGCCCAAACCAGAACCTACATTGATCAACTATGTAAGGATGCTGGCTGCTGCACGGAGAGGCTCCCAGAGTCGATGAATGATAGGGAAGTTTGGCGAAGATCGTCAGGGATATCCGCGAAAATCGGTTTTAATAAAATCCATAAGTAAATATATTTGTTTGCTTCGTGGATTTGCAAGTAACTGAGAACAAGCCACTTTTGACCCAATTACAAATCTAAAAGTCATGCGCACAGTACCGAGATACACACACATTTATATGTATACATATACATATAGACAACTCCAAGAACTCTCCCTCACATATATAAGAGCATTCAAAAAAATAACCACCTCAAAGAGGTTTTTCACGGAACAGATGGACTTGCTACTACTAACACTCCTACCCGGATTTTGATAGCATGTCAAACCCTCAAAAATACTCCAGTTTTTATAGTTCTTCCATAATGCTCCCTTTCAAAAAATCTAAAACTTACTTCAAATAAATTTTCTGACGATGACCTAAGGTCGAAACTAGTTGAGAATAAATAAAATAAAAAATATTCCTGTTTGTCTTATTACTTTTTGTTCATACTATGTATATATATATATATTTGATTGTCATGGTTATTACAATTATATAAATAAAATCTCTACAAAATAAAATTTCCTATATTTCTGTGCTCAGCATGGGTGTGAGCTGTTATGCCGGGAAGACGTGACTTCGAGATGTAACGAAACTATGCTGCTAAAGCGACACATCAGGTTATAGTAGAGGCGCACTTATTGACAATTTGATTTGGCGAGTTTCGTGTGTGGCGTGTCCGGTTGGCCTAGGGGTAGAGTCTGACTCCATTTTAGGTTCTCCGGTTCGATCACTGTCGGGGGGGGGGTCATAGGTATACACTGCTGATGAGACCAAATTAGGTCGAAACAGCTGTACAGTGTTCCTCACGTCGCACACGATATTCGCTTGTCATGATTATTCCAAGGAAGATTCAAACGGCTTAAAAAGAATGTGTAGATATATTAAACGAATTTATTATTTATTTTTCAAAATGACCTGAAAGGAGGGTTCACATTGCTGAAGCCATTTTCGAAAAATATAAAAAGAATTCACTCGAAGATCTCCAAACATTTAATTCATTATTTTCTTCAGGACAATTTTTCCGAGCCTAGCATTATAGGTTTACCAAGCATTTCAGGTGGTACAATGGAGAATTACAGTACCAAGTTGAAGTCAAAGTTATTTTGACGCAGAATATCGAGAAAGTCATGGAAAGGGAGAGAAACTTGACGATTTGATGGACAAAATGAATGAGTTGGAAGAGCAGGTATCAAATCCATTGTTTTCTATTGGATTTAAGTAATGAATTTATTTAACCTATTCGACACTTAACCATCCGTTTTACAGATATCCCAAAATCTACAGATATAAACAACCGTTTTCTTTTAGTACAAAGAAACACTGATTAATTGTTCTTTTTCTAATCTTTGATTTTATTTTTCAGACCAAATCTGCACAAAGCAAATTTTCTAATCCTGGTAATGTGGCTGGTGCCATAAAAGAATTACAATCCCAAAGTCGAAGAAGTCAAAGGTTAGACGAACCTAAATGTATAATCAGACAATCTAACATCAAAAGTCTGAGACTGGGGTTCTAACAAGAATGGTAGACAAGTATACCAGATATTCTTCGGAACAAAATTGCAAGAGAAACACTGATTAATCGTAGTTTTCTAATCTTTATTATTTTTTCAGACCAAATCTGCACAAGGAGGAAACATCTTTCAAATTTCTGAACAGACTATTATTCACTTATTTTCAATGAAGATTTGAAATGCATCTCCACACAGCTGAAGCCATTGCCTAAAAGGACAAGATATATGACAATATCACAAGGGATAGATAATTATAATAGACTCATTCTTGATGGGTAATCAATATTTCTATTTTATTTGTCAAACCAAATCTGCTCAACGAAGATTCAAACGGATTAAAAAAGATGTATAGATATATTAACAAACGAATTTATTATTTTTCAAAATCACCTGAAAGGATGGTTCACATTGCTGAAGCCATTTTCGAAAAATATAAAAAGAATTGTCACACGAATAAACATTTTTTATTCACTTATTTCCAATGAAGACTAAATCATCTTCACACTACTGAAGCCGAAAAGGAAAAGATGACTGTATCACACGGGATAGACAACTATATAGACCATTCTTGATGGGTGCTTTAAAAAAAAAAAATGCCATGGAAGAATTACAATCCCAAGTCGAAGAAGTCAAAGGTTGGACAAATTTTCTAATCCTGGCAATGTGGCTGATGCCATGACACATTTAAAGTCACAATTCGAAGAAGTTAACGGTTGGACGAGCCCGAATGGATAATCAGACAATCTAACAGAAGTCTAAGATTGACTGAGGTTCTAACATAAGAATGGTAAACAAAAGTGCCGGATATTCTTTGGAACAAAACATTTGTTAAAGACAAAGAAACCCTTTTGCTAATATTTGGTGTTATTTTATTTTTCAGACCAAATCAGCACAAGAAAAAAGGGGTCGTCTGTAAAAAATATGCAGGTATTTAAATTGACGTGACTATTTACTCATTTTTAAAATGACTTAAAACGGGTTTTCATCCTACTGAAACCGTTATCGAAAAAAGAGGAAAATAATTCGTCACACGAAGTGTCGACAATTATAATGGATAATCACACAATCTAACACCAACAGAAGTCTAAACTTGGCTGAGGGTCTAACATAAGGGCAAACAAATGTGCCAGATATTCTTTGGAAGAAAACATTTGTTTAATCACAAAGAAACACTGATTAATTGTACTTTTTCTAATCTTTGATTTTATTTTTCAGACCAAATCTGCACAAAGCAAATTTTCTAATCCTGGCAATGTGGCTGGTGCTATGACACAACGAAAGAGGCAAATCGAAGAAGTTAAAGGTTGGACAAACCTGAATGGATAATCAGATAATCTAACACCAACAGAAGTCTAAACTTGGCTGAGGGTCTAACATAAGGGCAAAACAAATGTGCCAGATATTCTTTGGAAGAAAACATTTGTTTAATCACAAAGAAACATCGATTAATTGTCCTTTTTTAATCTTTGATTTCATTTTTCAGACCAAATCTGCACAAAGCAGGGGAAAACGTCTTAACTTTCTGAACAGACTTTTATTCACTTATTTTCAATGAAGACTTGAAATGCATCTTCACACAGCTGAAGCCATTGCCTAAAAGGACACGATATATGACAATATCACAAGGGATAGATAATTATAATAACTCATTCTTGATGGGTAATCAATATTCTTATTTTGTTTGTCAGGCCAAATCTGCTCAGGGAAGATTCAAACGGATTAAAAAAAGATGTATAGATATATATTAACAAACGAATTTATTATCTTATTTTTCAAAATGACCTGAAAGGAGGGTTCACATTGCTGAAGCCATTTTCGAAAAAAATATAAAAAGAATTGTCACACGAATAAACATTTTTTATTCACTTATTTCCAATGAAGACTTTAAATACATCTTCACACTGCTGAAGGTATTAGGTATCCAATACTACCTAACAATACTACGCGACACCAATCAAACCCAACGTGTCTGTAAAAATCTTAAATTCTTAGGCAATGACACAAACTCAGTAAAACCCCTTAAAATATACAGATATTTTTCCCTAGACGAATGGATCAAACAAACTAATAGAATCATGAGTAAGCAAACAAACAAAACCACTAAACACCAATTAATTCAATATATTTGATAAGGCTTCTCTAGATTATATGAATGCCCCCATGGTTGCGGGGTTGAATTCCAATCTTACAAAATCCATTATTTATGGCTCAGCGAGAAAACCACTGTACACCACCCATAATAAAGGACGAGTACCCCGAGCATTCAAAACTTCAGTGAAATGCCTCAAATATAGAATCCAACAAAACAGCACCAAGAAAAACTAAATACACAACACTACCTGAATCCCAACACATGCCTATCCAACCCCACATCTAACATTTATTATTGTGCCTTTTTATTTTCTCTATTTTCTTTTGTCTGTTGTTATTGAGAAATAAGATTTTTTTTTCTTAAAAATATTTCATTTTTCTGTTAATTCTTATACAGACCTTTTTTCTTCATCTAATTGTGTATTTACATTGTTACACAAAAAGGAGGGAAATCGTAACATGAAAATGTACGAGCTAAAGAAAGATAAACACATGCATTCCCTAAAAAATAAAAATAAAATACAGGAATTCAACTATTTAATGGAATTCAACTTACGGAAATAATGAAAATTATGAACGAAAAACAATGTTTACATTTTTGCAACGTTAAATCAATTGAAATTTAACGTAGCCAAAAACAAGTTATGACTACCAGCTTTTTAAAAATTATATGAAAAATCAATTAATGGTCCAATTTTCACGAAAATTCCCATAATTATTTAGCTTTTGATGTGAATATGTCAAAAATAGTTTTCCTCTAAAATATATTAGGGGAAATATTTTTTTTTTATGAGATCTACCCCCTATTTTATTTTATGAAAAAATGAACCGACAAAAAACTATTTTCACTTTTTTTCTATAAAGATAAAAGTCTGATGATAATCTGATCTTTGAATTAACAGTTTTTCTTTGTAACAACTCTTTATGTTCATTATTTTTTTTTGCGAGATTTAAAAAAAAAATGTAAAAAATATTTACGTTTTTTCAATATGGTCTAAACTGATCACGTGAGGTATTTTCGTGGTACCTGCATAAATAAATAAAAGTGTGTTTATATTTTAAAAAGATAAATACCTGAAAAATTTGCTATTTCCGTTTTTATTCCCCCTCCAACTCAGATTAGTCCAATGAGGGTTATTAATCTACAATAACAAAGCTTTCCAATCTAGAAAAAAATGTTTGGTCATCAAATGTATATAGCTGTGATAAGTGTGTTAGAAATACCCCTTCACAAAATATACAGAAATTATCCACTTGAAGAACCACCATGGAGCATCAACATAATGAAAATACAAGACCAAAGAACAAATAAATAATTTGATATATAATTTAATTTACTATTGTGACTTAATCGTTCTTCGGTTGTAAAACTTGACAAAGCACCGAACTGAAGGGCCCAAGTTTTATATCAAATCAAATTTCCCCACTATCCCTCCTTTCTGGCTCCCATTCATTATCAGTGTAGATTACTATACATGATACCCTTAATATTATATATCTATAATGATATTTCATACACCCCATATTTGTTTTCGTAATAAAACAGTTTTATTTCTCCATCCCTTGGCAATACATATGCCACTACTCGTAGTATTATACATATAAGTTCCAAATGAAATAAACGTTTGGTCATCAAATGTATGTATCTGTGAAGTAGTGTGTAAGAAATACCCCATCACAAAATATATAGAAGTTATCCACTTGAAGAACCTCCATGGAGCATCAATATTGAATAAATACAAGACCAAAGAACACATACACACTGTTCCAAAGATGGGAAAAAGTTGGGAGTAATGAAGTACTAAACAGAAACCACTAAACACCATCCATTACGGACTAGGACAAGTACTCTGAGCATTCCAAACTTCTCCAGTTGAAAGCTTCAAATTTAGAATCCAACAAACCAGCACTACAACTAAGTATCCAATACTTAGTAAGACTTATCATACTAATAGAATCCATTATATGACTGTACAACAGATTAATAATGGAAAGAAACTCGCGAGTATAGGAAATACCCCTTAAAATATACAAAAACCGTCCCTTGGACGACAAGGTCGCAAATATAGGTCTTCTAATGAAGTAGGCTCTAAATCCAAAGGTCAAAAACTGAATCGGATGTGTCAAAACGGAAGTCAACTGAACCTGTGAGGTAATGGGACCCGATATGTAAAGGTTTAAAAATAAAAGTTTACACAAGTTATGCAATTCTATAAATAACGATAGAATGGACAGAGTGAATTTGGGATCAACCTGTAAACGCTTCCAACATATTAAACTGGATTACTATGGAAGAATCGTATATTCCATCAACAGAGCAGAAGTAATTCCACCAGAACTTCATACTATTCTCAAACACACTATCAGCTGTAAAATCACTGTTGGAATATAATCTTTCGGTGGTTATAATGCAAAAGCCATCCTTTTAGAACAGTACTGGTACTATTTAATACATACCTGAGGGTTATACCTTTCCTGAGGTTTTATGCCGAACATGAACATAATAGCATAGCTCTTAGTCTTATTCCCAACAAAACTTCATACTATTCTTAAAAGGAGTATGAATCGTAAAATCCTAAAAACAGAAACCCAATTAATCACCAACCTCAAAAAATAAATCACTTTCACGATCCAGGAACGAGGTAGTAACTTAAGACATCCTTGGATAGGGCACAAATAAACGAACATTCCATAAGGAATTTTGGCAGAATAGTTTAAAAGAAATAAATTCCGCTGTCAACACGTGGTCATCATCGATCAAATCTTGTCGTGGCAGGAAGACTTGGGTATATATCCACCCTTATTTCCAAGGAATGGTAGGATTGGACAAGGTCTCGAGGAAAGGTCATACAATGAAGAAAAGGTAGGATGTGTTCCGGTACTAAAGGCATGAAACCATGAAGAAGGCTGCAAGAAAATCGCCTTTACAACATATACAGAAACTACCCACTCCATGGAGCAGCAACATTGAAAAATACAAGAACACACACACCTTCATATTACCCCACCATTTCATATGAATCTTTTACCCATTTAATTTACATTGTGACTTTTAAACGATCTACCGGTTGTTACTTTTGACAAAGCACCGGTCGAAAGGGCCCTTAATTTTTCATTTTCCCTTTTGAAATTTGCTGATCAATAAAAGTAAGTCATTTTTATTTTTTTTTTATAAATTCAGCTGTACCAAAAAATTGTTTATATACTTTAGGGGTGGGTTCAGCCCCCAATTCATACGTTCTCTCAATAACATCATACATCTGAGGGGAAAATTGATCTCCCTAAAATGTCGGTAGAGTTTCCTTAAATATTGCCTTAACAATATAGTTCCTGGATACATCAGTAGACGCACACAAAAGATTAAATGCCACAACCTTACAAACTTCGAGCGCGATTTTATCAGGGATGAGAACTTTCTTTCCGGATTCGATTGAATCATTAAAAACTCACATAAAATCTTCCTGGAAGTACCTTAGTTTCTTTGATAAACACCGTTTCGCGAAGTATCTATCCATCAATACAGACAGTATTTAATAAATACACTGCCAATTATAAAAAAAAAATTCTTATAAAAATGAAATTTTGTAATATAAATACAGACAAACATTTTCAACTTCTCTTCACATGTTTTGTCTGAAAGCAAAAAGTTTGTTTTGTCTAAGGTTTGGGTTTTGCATCCCCCTTATAAAATTGATAAAGTCAATACTTTTACTGAGTTCGAGTTGCTGTTCTCACAGCTGATCAAACATTCGCCGGTATCCCTAACCAACTTATTGTACCTAAAAGCACGTTTAAGGGACCTAGGATATAAATTTGTTGACTCTAAGATCGAATCAAATGGCTTCTTGTGGCAGAAGAACCATTTTGAGACGGCCAAGGGCCTTAAACGTAATACAAATATCTACCTTACCAGACCCGATAAAAGTTCTGGTGTTGTTATCCTAAATCGCTTAGATTATGTGTCAAAAATGAATACTACATTGGATGATACAAGCAAATTCGCAAAACTGGAGGGGGATTTATCAAAAGATGATACATACAAAATGGAAATAAAACTACAAAAACGTTTTCTTAGTTTACATAAGAAAAAAGTTATTATCAAAAGAAGTATATGACAGGATCCGCCCAGTCAGTTCAAATAGACAAGGATGCATGGGTTACCAAAAAAAATCCAAATCCGGCGTCCCACTACGACCAATATTGTTTATGTGCCGTTTTGGCCCAGCATGAACTGGCCAAATGGTTGGTCGAACTATTAAATCCTGTTCTG
>CM042166.1:37080258-37180258 GCA_023376005.1 Doryteuthis pealeii | reverse complement strand
AGAAGATGTTTCTGCTTTAGCCGAGACACTGCACACGCGCGCTGTGATTAGTTAGAGAAATATGTTTAGTTAAGTAAATAAAAGTTTAAATAAATAATATGGTTTTGTGGTTGATGAATGTCTTGGCAACAAGACTGACCTAGAAGAAATGAATCAAGGACGACCAACCAGCAAGACGAAGTCCAGACGCTAGAAGAACGTAAGATACTAAAGATAAGCAGAAGAGTAATAGAAGTAAAGAAAGGGTATACAACAGTAATAAATTATACTGTGGTATATCCACAGGTCTTATTTAACTATACCCATAAGCTAAAATGCGAGTGGTGAATAGGAAAGACCAGAGAGGAAAGTGAAAATTCACTTTTGATTGCGAAATGCCAAATAAATCAAATTAAAAACCTCGCTCTAAACTTGATTACAGAATGATTCTCATCAGAATTTCATAATATTCTCAGACTTCCTCTTTGTATCACTAAAAAACCAGAAAACCCAAAGAACACACTTGTCCCCAATCTCATTAACATAACGTAAAAAATATAAAATCACAATATGCTGGATCCAAGTCACATTAACAAAAAAAGTTAATAGGGCTAATTCTGCAGCCAAAATTGAACAGATGAATATCAAAAAATTATATGAAATCGAATAAACTTTAGCGAGATTGAACGGCAAAACCCACAAACCTTTGATGAGCCAACAACAGTCCGCCAGTCGAATAGATAGCGAGTGGCGTGTTTGTGTGTGGGCGGGAGCAGAGAAGATGAAATGTGACGAGTTCGAGGAGATTTGTGAAGGGGTTGAAAGCGTGAGTGTCCTTGAGGCCGCGAGTCTCGTGGCTGGCAAGATAGAGTTGTAACGTGTGAAAATTTCGGCCAGACTTAGTATAAAAGGAAACGTTTGGACAGAGTGAGGGACGGTGGCTAGTTTGTCGGAATTCGTCTTCAAGGTTGCGAAAAGTAAATTTGGCTGTGATACGTGTTTCTTGTAAGAATACAGAGGTGAAGCTTGGGCGTTGGCATCAGAGCAAAAGGCCAAGTGTTACGTTGTCTTTGGCAGAATCACTTGTACAAAAACAAATGCCCGTAAACAGAGCAGCATATGAACTAAAAAAATTTTTTACAGGAAAATGTTTTCGTCGATTGGGGTAATCGACGAAAAGTGTGCATGCAATTAAAAAAATAAAAATAAATAAAAAGTCGGAGCGGTCTAATATCGGTATCAACCAAGCAGCGAGGGAGACTATCCCATTTTCACTAGCGCTAGACCAAGGAGATTGTCGTTTGCGTATGAGGTGGAGCGCCACACCTACCATCAGGTCCTTTACCGCACAGATCCCTATGCTACTCATACGCCGAGTTGGCGAGGGCCGGTATAGAACGCTCTACTGACTGAACAAACCCGGCCCTTAAGCTTACCAAACTCTAGATGAGTGGCGTGCGTTACCACCGACAATGACTGTCCATTCCACAAATGCAAAGACATGCAAAAAAATGTAGACAAAATCAGAAGTCTTGAATGCCCGTGAGTAGAGACGTATATAAACTAAGGGATTATTTTACAGGAGTGACAAACGACGATAATTATGCATGTAATAAGCTGACCAAAATAACTAGAGATAAGTGCGTACGCGACTAACGACAATGATGGTGTCCATTATACTACCAGTAGACATTGTACTCATACACCACACAGCAATGGCTTATTGATATAATAGGTCTCTCAGTGACTTAATGAGAAGGATTAAAGATTTTCAAATGAATGAGCGGGGGAAGTGTAGCTGTTAAATCTATCAAATTACATGAAAGTGAAATCTCTAAATAATGCCTGAATGTGCACAAAAAACAAAAAAACGTTGCAAAAGGCAAATCTAAAGCCTTATTCCCAACGGAACTTAAAAATTTTCAGACTATCACAAAAAAAACAAAAAAAAAAAACAAAAAAAAAACAACAAAAAAAAAAAAACAAAAAAACAAACACGATCAAAAACAAGATTAAATCACCTGCACAATGAAGCAGACTATTCTGGATACAAAGTCACATTGGTATCAAAAAGATGTTGATACAGCAGATTCAGTAGCCAAAAAGTTTCATTAAAATTGACCATAGATGAAGAATATCAAAGTCCCTCAGAAAAGAAATCAAATAAACTTGTACATAAAAATAAAAGCAAATCCATATATTAATACCCGTGTCCCTTAATACTATCGTCATCTTGCATCACCCTCTGGTTAAAAATGAGACCGTCCAAATCGTTCAAGAGGAAATGTAAAAAGTAAATCTGATTATTTGATGTTTAATCGTCGAGTTCTTATTTCTTAGGGTCGTTACCTCAACTAAATGGCGTATTCCTTTTATCATAAAATATAAGGAAAAGAAGGACATGCTAACCAGAAAAATAAGGGGAATATTGAGGGGGTTAGCGCACAGAAGTGATAACGCTAATCCGTTTATATCGAACGAAAAAAAAAAAAAAAAAAAAAAAAAAGCGAGAGTTAATCAAGATTTTACTTTTACATATTGAGCTATTTTGAAACTAATTCCATAACTGAAGGATGGTAATTTCAATTTACTAAAACTGCGAGGTGATTAAAGAATTGCATAGAATTTTCTAAAAAAAAAAAAAAAAAAAAAAAAAAAAAAAAAATAAAAAATAAATAAATAAATAAAATAAAATAAATTAAATAAAAAAGTCTAGAAAAAAAGGTCCAGAATAAAAAATAAAAAGTCTATAAAATATTCAAAGTAGAAGTGTTCAGCATTATATGTAAAAAATAAGAAAAAAACAAATGTGAGGGGGTGGGGCTTATTACTAAAGGGTAAAATCGGATAAGATCGAAAAAAAAAAAAATGCATATTCTAAAATGTTTTTAAATTGTGACCAAGAAGCTCGGTTTTTGTTTTAATAGCACCGAGATTAATGGCAATAAAAGGGTACTTGACACTACAGAAGTGGAACCTCACCACTATATGTAGTTTGGAGTCATACCCAGGCACTAAATTTACTATCATGTGTATCAATAAATTAAAAGAAAAAACTATGTGTATTAATAAAATGGTGTTTCATTGTTACCACCTTATAGCACCCTTTATGCTAAAAATAGATACACGGATCATATTCAAATTGAATTCACCCTTTTTAATTATTACAACAGGAAGCAGTGTATTAATCCCAATGAATAAAGCGATACTAATACTTCAATTTTTATAGGAAAGATCTTTTTACCAAAGAGAAAAAAAAGAATCAACCCCTCTATTCGTAAGGCATATGCTTATGTATATGGCCTTCTGTAGTGAAAATGCTTGAGGTACCTTCAACAAAAAGTCCCCTTTTTAGTGTGTTAATCACAATGATTAAAATGATATATCAGTACTTTCTATATTTTTAAGTTATGCTTGTGTGTATAATTTTCTGAAATGAAGATTACAGAAGTACCATAAAAAATAAAAATTTAAAATCACCTGGAATTTTTTTTTTAACAGTGTGACCCGCATCTTGAAAAGGTTGCCCATACCAGTTTTAAATGTTTCAAGAAGGGAGACTGAAATCTTATGTTATTAAAAAAAAAGTTCAAAGAAAAGCTCCTTGGTCTTTAACCAAACAGGACATACACATAATAGCGAGAGGTAAAATGAATTACCTCACGAGGATACCGATTGAACTCACAACCTCCAGGTTACAAGTAATATCTCTAAACATGTCACCCCCTGTTGGTTGGAATGGTACAGCCAATGAAGAGAGAAAAGCAGAGACATTTTCTCTCAAGAGCTTGCTTTTTGATCCGGAACATTAAAAATCCGTTGGGTCTTCGAGTATGGTGTTACTTATTACAAGTGTCGTCGTACAGACAGACACGGACAACACGACTCCGCATAAAAGTAGTAGTAAAATGGCAAAGGTTCTCCAACCTGAACAGTCATTTCGAATTTGTTCCTATCCATTGTAGGAGATTAGCTATCATTTTTTAGGATCTGATGTCCGAATTTTCAGGAAGCCGGAAGTAACGGATGCGCCATTATAATGAAAGCGGAAGTATAAGTTATGACATTTTTAATGGCCAATAAAAAGGTGGTCGGTAGCTTTATCGATAGCTGATATTTAACTTTAGGCTTGTTCATTTCATTAAAGTTACTTTTTCGAATGACTGATATCAATAAAATTTATTTATATTTTATGTCCACTCTTAAAAGTGCTTAAAATTTGACAGTTTATCGGTCAGATTTTACCATTGAATAAATCAGCCTTAAACATGGCCAGTGATTTGTCTTTGGAGATTTTGTAAGAGGAGTCTCACAAAGTCAAACTAATGCAAATCCTTAGAGAACACTAATGCAATACTAAGGTCTTCTATTCTCACGTATTTTTCTTTGTGAATTTCTGGAGTTTTGAAGCAGCTTTCAATTTATTTCGTGATTCCAAATTTGTGGACTGGTTATATGAAGACTTTCTTAAGGAATTCTCTCATTTGTCCATTCGTGTCAGTATTGCGATGGGACACCATCAGCAGACCTAGATCTGAAATAAATAAAACTTTGTTAATGTAGTGGAAACAAAATTATTGGATAACGTACGTATAAAAAGGTGAATGGAGATAATTAGTCAACCTCCACTAACAACGTATCTGAAAAACATGAAATGTCAATGATGAAAAGAAATAAAGAAATTTAATATTAACGTAATTATTTGGTTTAGGTTATTTAACAGTATAGCAACGTATTATGGTTTATTTAATGCAGAAATAAATTATTTAATGCCAATATGGATATGCACAAAATGAAATCTTTATGCAAATAAATTTAGTTCAAAATTCCATCTATCTTAACATATATAAAAAAAGAGTTGGTATGTATGCCTATCCAGATGAAACTATGAAAGTAATGACCATAAATATAATATAATCATCGGTTCTTAAAAAAAACAGAAAAGGGGGGTAGGTAGCTATTTCTGTAGCTGATATCCAACTTTAGTCTTGTTCAATTCATTAGAGTTACTTTTCAGAATAATTGTATATTTTCATATTTTATAGACAAGAAAAATGGTGTATGTGTTAGTCTCTTAAAAGTGCTTAAAATTTTACAGTTTATCGATCAGATTTTGCCATCCAATAAACCTGCCTTTAATATGACCATTTGTTCGTCTTTGCTTAACTCACCTTACATAATCTCCAGAGTCACAATGTAAGGCAAATCGTTAGAGAAAACAAATGCCGTCTTCTATTCCCAAGTATTTTCTTTGAGATTTTCTGGAGTGTTGAAGCTTTTTTTCATTTATTTCGTGGATTCTAGATTGTGTATGGTTTTAGAGATTCACTTTTAGACGAGAAAATTCCCTTCTCGTTTGTCCAATCATGTCGGTATTGTGATGAGACTACCATAAGCAGACATAGATCTGAAATAGAATGGAGGTTTGTTAGAGTATTGGAAAAATGGATAGAATAGCATACATGCAAACAGATATTTAATCAATTCCCAGTTACAAATTATCTGCCTAAAAGGTTAACAGGAAACGTCAACAAGGACAAGAAAAAGAATTTATCAACGTAATTTAGTTTTGATGATATATCAATTTGACACAAAGTTTTAGATGTCCGAGAAAGGGTGACGGGTGAACAAAAAATATCGAAATACGTATATGATTAAATTGAATGTAGTAAATTAGATGGTTACTATAATCAAATATTTAATATTTTCTATTTTTAACGGTTTTATTCTTATTTAGTTGCATAAGGGTATAAAAGTTATCAAGTACTATGGATTTGTAAAACAATAGAATTGGGGTATTAAAAAGGAATACTTGATATTCTACCCGGATGTAAATAGTGAAATTAAAAGAAAATGTAAAATCTAAAATATTTTTATTACAATCAAACATTTTCGAATGAATCAAATGTTGGTATTCAAACACTCCGTAAGGAGTTGACACGCCATTGAATAGACCTAAAGTAAAATCGTCAGAGTGGCCTAAAGTCGGTACCAGTCATTCTGCGAGGGGGTCTATGCCCTTTTAACTAGCGCTAGACCTCGATTGTTTCTGCGTCTGAGAAACAGCGCCACGTCTACCATCAGCTCCTCCGCCGTGTATCCCTGTGCTACTCATACGCCGAATTGGCGAGGGTCGTTATCGAACCCGGAACTTGTGGTTCCTAAGCTGATGCTCTACGGACTGAGAATACAGTGTTAATTCAATTGAAACCACATTTGTGTGCAAAATAAATATTCTCTATATATGAATAATTATAAACAATGTAGAATTAAGAGGAATTGAAATATAACATTTAAAGTATAGTTATTACTACAAACACAAATTAGTCAAATTATATTTTTACGTGCCTAGTTGGTTTCGGTTATTCAACACCATGTAAATTATTCAATGCCGAAGTTTGATTATAATTATGTTAACGTTCAACGTCATATGAAAAGAGTTAATACAGTGCTAAGATTGAAACCACACAATTGTGTGCAAAAGGAATATTTGATATAACTAAAATAAAACTAGTAAAAATCAAAAAGAAAATGCAATCTAACATTTAGAGTATGATTATTATTAAAAACTGAAAAAATTAAAAATCACATTTTATCTTCACATTTAATTTCCAGCGAAATGCGGTGATAAGAGATGGCTACTATAAACCTTTAGTATTTTTTAAAGTTTTATTACTCTAATCATTTAATTGCATAAAGTTATAAGATTAACTACAAAGGATTAGTAAAACAATACAATTGGAATACTTTATATTATACCCGGATGTAAACAGTGAAATAAAAAAATGCAACATCTAAATATTTTTATTACAATTAAACATTTTCGAATGAATCAAATTTTAGTATTCAAAAACTCCGTTAGGAGTTAACACGCCGTTAAAGAGACACCAATAAAAGATTGAAACCAAAAGAATTGTGTGCAAAAGGAATATTTGATATAACTAAAAAATTATAAACAATATAAAATTAAGATTAAAATCTCACATTTAAAGTATGATTAGGACTAAAATACGAACTAAACAAATTTACGTAACTAATTAGTTTCGGTTGTTTAACAGTACATCAATTATTCAATGCCAACATTTGAATTGTAAGAGTTCAATAATTTTAAAGTTCCACGACAACAAAAAAATATTTTTTATCAATCTCTAATCATATGATTGCATACAGGGGAATTGTATCGAGTAATCTTAAGGATTAAAACAATTCAATTGGGTGCAAGAAAGAAATATGATATCTGGATGAAAAGATTTAACAACTAAATTGAAGATTCAATGGAATGGCTAAAATAACGAGCATTTATGAATTAAATGAAAGACCAAACATTTGACCCGAACAGTTACTAGCACTCCGGGTAAAATTTGACCGAGAGGTAAAGGCAATGAAGGGGTAATCCTCAATCCCGACTTTTAAGACTGGAACATAACCACTGGATTTAGTTTAATGTCATACCCAAAACAATTAAAAGGGGGGTGCAGTAGTCTTAAGCTTTTACAGTTGATGCAGTGCGTATTCTAAGACCCGACGACAGGACAAGATAGCATTGAAATATTAAGTGTTGTATGTGATGGTTATAGAATTATTGTAATTATACACTTACCTCAATGGAAGCTTGATATGAGAGGGGGGAGTAATGGAATCTATGCTTTAGTGTGGTGGTCGTTGAACCAAGAAACGGGGAATTTATTTTTTCCTCAACACCACTTTTGTTGTAGATCATTTTATAGAACGAGACTCTCCATTTGAGATAATGCAAAAGTAGTATTTCACCTCTTCATATTTGTTAAGTGACAGTCACAAGTTAAGTTAATTTTACAAAGACGGATGTACGCTGCTTTTAAGCAACGACAAAGAGAATTCGTTGCAACCCACTATTGTTAGTTACCCAGGAATTTGATAAGAAACAAGTGAGAGATCAATTAATAATTATCCTTTTCATATCCAGTCTATTGTTCCAACGTTACTAAGAGTCGGGACGTCACCCTCCCGCAACCAGTCGGTAGAAAAACTTCGACAGTATTCACGTTCCTAACAAATAAGATTAAAGAAATGTCAATCTTTGATTTTTACTGAAATATATGGCGAAAAAGCAACCCTGCAAATCAGAGGCGGGTTAGATTATATCAACCATAGGAAGAATGAAAAACGACTTACCATATTCGCAACTATGTCTTGTTGCGTCGTTAGGAAAAAGTTTGATATGACCCAAACCTATGTAGGTCTCATAATAGTAAACTGAAGTGATCCACTCCCTTTGCTGTCGGTCGGATTGTCAATTACGAATACTCGCTTAAGAAAAATTAGCAGATAATCAAAATGATTAAAAAAAAATGTTAAATATAAAATTATCAATAAGGCACTCTTCGAGTTTTTCCTCCCTTCGAAGATTGCAGGTAATTGTTTTCAGAACTTTTTCCCCCAAACAAAAAGTTAAATAAAAATGGTTATAAAAAATAATTCGTTGTAACTTCGTTACTCAGACCTTCGATAAGAAGCAGTGGCAGATCAAAATTTCTCCTTTTCATATGGAGTCAAATAGTTCCAACGTTACAATCCCCTCCCAACCAATCGGTTGAAAAAAAATCCGACTATTCAGATTCTGGCAAATGAATAAGATTTAAAAATGTCGAACTGAGTTTTTACTGTAATAAAAAGTTATTTTAAGCAAAAGAAACTTAACAATTCGTTAAAAATTATACTCACGGTGTAGTTGTTTGGTTGTTTACAGAGATTCTAATATATTCACCAGATGTATATAAGTCGCTAAGTAAACAGAATTAATTGGCTCACTTTTTAGACTTCACCTTTTTAGAAAATTTAAGCGGGAGAAAATGCAATGGCTCTTCCTTAATGGTGGATGAGAGTGAATAAAGTTTCTGGATTCGTGCAGGATATTTTTTTAGTCAAGGTGGGATAACAGAGTTATCAGGGTATTCCATCCCCATAATTACAGAACATATTTTTCTCCTTTCATCCCCAATGATGATTAGCGGCCATCCTCGTTGCAAAATGTAAGTCACACGTTGATAACGTCACAAGAGCCGGTCTTCCAGTTCCTTTAGCAGCTGAAATAAACACTTTGGACAATCTGACCATAATTATTTATATCCTCTCGTACTCCTTTTAGGAGAGCACTTCCGTTGTTCAGTACAACAGAGTTACCAGACCCTTTAGAAGTATGAAAGCCTATACATGCTAAAAACGTTTACAGTTGGAATTATATCCACCCATACGCCTTTTAGGAGGGCACTTCCGTTGTGTGCAAGAAAACGGAGTTACTACCCTTTGAAGTATGGAAGCCTATACATGCCAAAAATGGAGGCGCGTGGTGTAATGGTTAGAATCGTAAAAAAATGGACGTGTCGATCCGAGTTCAAATCCTGGACAAGGCTGTTACTACCCTTTGAAGTATGGAAGTTTATACATGCCAAAACTGTTTACTGTTGGAGGTTAAATCCTACTTAACGGATTCTACTATTGCCGAAAGAAAAAATACTAAAAATCAAGGAATTAACCGAATATAATGAAATTTTAAGTGTTGATATAGTAATGAAAAATCAATATAAAAAAATCAATAATGAAAAATCAATATAATGCACTAGTTATTTTATTTAAAAACTTACATTTTTCAGTTCAGTTTACTTTGAACCACGTGTGTTTATGAATCTGTGTTACGCCTCAAAGATACGTGGTTCAAAGTTAACTGACCTGAAAAAATGTAAGAGTTTTCAAATAAAATAACTGGTGCATTGTATTGATTATTTAATATATATAAACACTGAAAATTTTATCAAATTCGGTTAATTCCTTGATTTTTGGTATTTTTTTCTTTCAGCGGGGTGACATACGATGGATGGAATTTATGTCCGTTAAGTAGTATTTAACCCAGGAATTATAATAGTAAATATGTTGCTTAATGATTTTGAATTGCTTCCATTCAAACCCTCGTTGGTTGGCTGGCTGGCTGGTTGGTTGGCTGGATTTTTCTATAATTCTTGATGGGTATTCAAATTTTTTAAACTCAGTTTTTTTAACATTTTAACCCATTTCCATAGATGGTATCCTAATAGATACTACCACTCCGAGCAGAATGAACCTGGGAGTAATGGTGATGAAGGGGTACTCCCCAGGCTTCCAGAATTGGAACTACGGTCATTAGATGCAGTTTAACGTGATACCCAGGACACTAAGACCTCAGCCACCACCATCTAGTACATATATTTTATAAAACAATGGTCAAAATATATCAATACTCTTGTTCCTTAATTTGCCGATCGATATCATCTTACAATGCCCTCTGGTTAAAAAATGAGACAGTCCATGTCGTCCAAGGTGAAATGCAAAAATGTAAATCTTGATTATCTGGTGTTTCTTATCAAACGAATTCTTATTTCAAATGAGTTCCGTCACCTTGGACCATTCGGTTTTTATCATAAGGAAAGAAGGTGAAGAAAGGGACATGCTGCTCAGAAAGAAAGAAAGAGAGTATGAGAAAGATAAAGGGAAGGGGTGAGCGCGCGGAAGCGATAACGCTAATCCGTTTCAATTGAACATAAGGAAAATAAGAAAAGTAGGAAAGAAAGACAAGAGTGAGATTGGTATAGAGTCTAATGAAGGTTATTATACTTTTTACGTGTGTAAGGACCGGTTTAGCTCAGGCGGTAGAGTATGCACCTAGGAACCATAAGGTTCCTGGTTCGATACCGTCTTTCGCCAACTCAGCGTATTAGTAGCACAGGATAAAGTAAGGAGCTGATTGTAAGTGTGGCGCTCCACCTCAGTCGCCAAAACAATATCCTCGGTCTAGTGCTAGACTCCCTCACTCTCTGGTAGATATTGACTTTACGTCTCACCGACGACTTTTACATACTGAACTATTTACCAATAGCTCTTAAGTAAGCATATCAAACGGTGTAATAACTAAATCATACTGTGGTATATCCACTGGTCTTGCTAGTATATTAATAAAATTAAAAGATTCACTTAAAATTTTGAGCATGTCCGTGATTTTACAAGTACAAACATTATTTAAAATCAAATTCCATTTAAAATAAGACAATAGCTTCTCTGATATTTTTTACGAATTTATTATTTCTAATTAGAAATTTAACATGAAATATCTTAAAAGCCAATATCTATTTCACATAATCTAATTTTGAATTTGGTATCGATTGGCAATTTTTAGTTTTAATTTGACAGTCCATTAAACTGTAGAATATGCAAATCTAATCGATTGCAAAATAGTTATCTGAATAAGGAATTAGAATAATTTTATTTATTGTGTTATTGTCTAAAAGAACTACAAAGGATACAAATGGTTAAATTACAAAAATACTAATAGCACCGTGTAGTCGTTTGGTTACATCATTTTAAGAATGACCTCTCCTCCCTTAGAGGTATCAGGTACTTTGTACAATACCCCAATATTTTCCTGATAGAGTTACTCACTTTCGGCATATCAGATTTGAACCCGCTTTATAGAGAAGTGTTGAAAAGATATCCAACCTTTACTTAGAATGAATGTAACGAAATGAACTCAGTTACTACCCCTTGCACAGGTCATCCCAGAGTTCATTAGTGGACCGTGGTCAAAGTTTTTATCTGATGTCGCTAATATGAAACAATCCAATTCATAAATTAACATTCAATTTTGAAACTAAAAAAAGTAAATATTTTATGTTTATTTATTATATTTTAGTAACGATCAACTTCTTTTGATTTTATTTGAAGAAATATTATAAATTATTATTATGAGTTTTTCACATAAGTATTAGCTGATGGTATTTCACAGGAGGTTGAGTGACAGCAAGTCAGTGCAATGATAACCACTACACCACGGAACCTGTCATGTTAGCAATGATGAGACAATTTTGTAATATATTATCAGAATAAGAGACAACAGTATAGAATTGCATCAGAAATGCAAAAATGTAGAACATCTCAGAGTGCAACTACAATATGATTCGGTCAAGAAAATATATTTGTAGGTTTCGGTTAGGATAGTGTAAAGTAAATGTGATAACCACTACACCACGGAACCTGTCATGCTAGCAATGATGAGCCAGTTTTGTAAGATATTGTCGGAATAAGAGACAACAGATATACAAAAATGTGTAAGATTTTACAGTGCAACTGCAATTACATTCGGTAAAAAAAATATAGTAGGTATCGGCAAAGTTCTAATTCGCGACCTTCTGCGTGTAAAGCAGACGTGATAACCACTACAGCACGGAACCTGTCAGGTTAGCAATGAAGAGACAATTTTCTAATATATTATCAGAATAAGAGAAATCAGTAAAGAATTGAATCACAATTGCAAAAATTTGGAATTTCCATTGTTCAACTGCAATAGATTTCGTCAACAAAAGATATTTCTAGGTTTCGGCGAGGATCGAACTCGGACCGCTGCGTGTAAAGCAGACGTGATAACCACTACACCACGGAACCTGTCACGATAGCAATGATCAGCCAATTTCTAATATACTATCGGATTAAGAGAAATCAGTAAAGAATTGAATCACAATTACAAATTTGGAATTTCACTGTCCAACTCAATAGGTTTCGCTCAACAAAAGATATTCTAGGTTTCGGCGAGGATCGAACTCGCGACTTCTGCGTGTAAAGCAGACGTGATAACCACTACACCACGGAACCTGTCACGATAGCCATGATCAGCCAATTTTCTAATATACTATCGGATTAAGAGAAATCAGTAATGAATTGAATCACAATTGCACAAATTTGGAATTTCTTTACTGTCCAAACTGCAATAGGTTTCGCTCAACAAAAGATATTTCTAGGTTTCGGCGAGGATCGAACTCGCGACCTTCTGCGTGTAAAACAGACGTGATAACCACTACACCACGGAACCTGTCACGATAGCCATGATCAGCCAATTTTGTAATATACTATCGGATTAAGAGAAATCAGTAATGAATTGAATCACAATTGCACAAATTTGGAATTTCTTTACTGTCCAACTGCAATAGGTTTCGCTCAACAAAATATTTCTAGGTTTCGGCGAGGATCGAACTCGCGACCTTCTGCGTGTAAAGCAGACGTGATAACCACTACACCACGGAACCTGTCACGATAGCCATGATCAGCCAATTTTGTAATATACTATCGGATTAAGAGAAATCAGTAATGAATTGAATCACAATTGCACAAATTTGGAATTTTTTACTGTCCAACTGCAATAGGTTTCGCTCAACAAAGATATTTCTAGGTTTCGGCGAGGATCGAACTCGCGACCTTCTGCGTGTAAAGCAGACGTGATAACCACTACACCACGGAACCTGTCACGATAGCCATGATCAGCCAATTTTGTAATATACTATCGGATTAAGAGAAATCAGTAATGAATTGAATCACAATTGCACAAATTTGGAATTTCTTTACTGTCCAACTGCAATAGGTTTCGCTCAACAAAACATATTTCTAGGTTTCGGCGAGGATCGAACTCGCGACCTTCTGCGTGTAAAGCAGACGTGATAACCACTACACCACGGAACCTGTCACGATAGCCATGATCAGCCAATTTTGTAATATACTATCGGATTAAGAGAAATCAGTAATGAATTGAATCACAATTGCACAAATTTGGAATTTCTTTACTGTCCAACTGCAATAGGTTTCGCTCAACAAAAATATTTCTAGGTTTCGGCGAGGATCGAACTCGCGACCTTCTGCGTGTAAAGCAGACGTGATAACCACTACACCACGGAACCTGTCACGATAGCCATGATCAGCCAATTTTGTAATATACTATCGGATTAAGAGAAATCAGTAATGAATTGAATCACAATTGCACAAATTTGGAATTTCTTTACTGTCCAACTGCAATAGGTTTCGCTCAACAAAACATATTTCTAGGTTTCGGCGAGGATCGAACTCGCGACCTTCTGCGTGTAAAGCAGACGTGATAACCACTACACCACGGAACCTGTCACGATAGCCATGATCAGCCAATTTTGTAATATACTATCGGATTAAAGAGAAATCAGTAATGAATTGAATCACAATTGCACAAATTTGGAATTTCTTTACTGTCCAACTGCAATAGGTTTCGCTCAACAAAACATATTTCTAGGTTTCGGCGAGGATCGAACTCGCGACCTTCTGCGTGTAAAGCAGACGTGATAACCACTACACCACGGAACCTGTCACGATAGCCATGATCAGCCAATTTGTGTAATATACTATCGGATTAAGAGAAATCAGTAATGAATTGAATCACAATTGCACAAATTTGGAATTTCTTTACTGTCCAACTGCAATAGGTTTCGCTCAAAAAAATATTTCTAGTTTCGGCGAGGATCGAACTCGCGACCTTCTGCGTGTAAAGCAGACGTGATAACCACTACACCACGGAACCTGTCACGATAGCCATGATCAGCCAATTTTGTAATATACTATCGGATTAAGAGAAATCAGTAATGAATTGAATCACAATTGCACAAATTTGGAATTTCTTTACTGTCCAACTGCAATAGGTTTCGCTCAACAAAAGATATTTCTAGGTTTCGGCGAGGATCGAACTCGCGACCTTCTGCGTGTAAAGCAGACGTGATAACCACTACACCACGGAACCTGTCACGATAGCCATGATCAGCCAATTTTGTAATATACTATCGGATTAAGAGAAATCAGTAATGAATTGAATCACAATTGCACAAATTTGGAATTTCTTTACTGTCCAACTGCAATAGGTTTCGCTCAACAAAAGATATTTCTAGGTTTCGGCGAGGATCGAACTCGCGACCTTCTGCGTGTAAAGCAGACGTGATAACCACTACACCACGGAACCTGTCACGATAGCCATGATCAGCCAATTTTGTAATATACTATCGGATTAAGAGAAATCAGTAATGAATTGAATCACAATTTTGGAATTTCTTTACTGTCCAACTGCAATAGGTTTCGCTCAACAAAAATATTTCTAGTTTCGGCGAGGATCGAACTCGCGACCTTCTGCGTGTAAAGCAGACGTGATAACCACTACACCACGGAACCTGTCACGATAGCCATGATCAGCCAATTTTGTAATATACTATCGGATTAAAGAAATCAGTAATGAATTGAATCACAATTGCACAAATTTGGAATTTCTTTACTGTCCCAACTGCAATAGGTTTCGCTCAACAAAACATATTTCTAGGTTTCGGCGGTGGAAAAAGGGAATCGAACCTCGGCGACCTTCTGGCGTGTAAAGCAGGACGGTGATAACGCACTACAACACGATTGTACGCGAAACCTATTGCAGTTGGACAGTAAAGAAATTCCAAATTTGTCAATTGTGATTCAATTCATTACTGATTTCTCTTAATCCGATAGTATATTAAAAATTGGCTGATCATGGCTATCGTGACAGGTTCCGTGGTGTAGTGGTTATCACGTCTGCTTTACACGAGAAGGTCGCGAATTCGATCCTCGCCGAAACCTAGAAATATTTTTGTTGAGCGAAACCTATTGCAGGGGACAGTAAAGAAATTCCAAATTTGTGCAATTGTGATTCAATTCATTACTGATTTCTCTTAATCCGATAGTATATTAAAAATTGGCTGATCATGGCTATCGTGACAGGTTCCGTGGTGTAGTGGTATCACTCTGCTTTACAGCAGAAGGTCGCGAGTTCGATCCTCGCGAAACCTAGAAATATTTTTGTTGAGCGAAACCTATTGCAGTGTGACAGTAAAGAAATTCCAAATTGTGCAATTGTGATTCAATTCATTACTGATTTCTCTTAATCCGATAGTATATTAAAAATTGGCTGATCATGGCTATCGTGACAGGTTCCGTGGTGTAGTGGTTATCACGTCTTTTACACGCAGAAGGTCGCGAGTTCGATCTCGCCGAAACCTAGAAATATTTTGTTGAGCGAACCTATTGCAGTTGGACAGTAAAGAAATTCCAAATTTGTGCAATTGTTATTCAATTCATTACTGATTTCTCTTAATCCGATAGTATATTAGAAAATTGGCTGATCATGGCTATCGTGACAGGTTCCGTGGTGTAGTGGTTATCACGTCTGCTTTACACGCAGAAGGTCGCGAGTTCGATCCTCGCCGAACCTAGAAATATTTTTGTTGAGCGAAACCTATTGCAGTGGACAGTAAAGAAATTCCAAATTTGTGCAATTGTGATTCAATCATTACTGATTTCTCTTAATCCGATAGTATATTAAAAATTGGCTGATCATGGCTATCGTGACAGGTTCCGTGGTGTAGTGGTTATCACGTCTGCTTTACACGCAGAAGGTCGCGAGTTCGATCCTCGCCGAAACCTAGAAATATTTTTGTTGAGCGAAACCTATTGCAGTGGACAGTAAAGAAATTCCAAATTTGCAATTGTGATTCAATTCATTACTGATTTCTTTAATCCGATAGTATATTAAAAATTGGCTGATCATGGCTATCGTGACAGGTTCCGTGGTGTAGTGGTTATCACGTCTGCTTTACACGCAGAAGGTCGAGTTCGATCCTCGCCGAAACCTAGAAATATTTTGTTGGGCGAAACCTATTGCATGGGACAGTAAAGAAATTCAAATTTGTGCAATTGTGATTCAATTCATTACTGATTTCTCTTAATCCGATAGTATATTAAAAATTGCTGATCATGGCTATCGTGACAGGTTCCGTGGTGTAGTGGTTATCACGTCTGCTTTACACGCAGAAGGTCGCGAGTTCGATCCTCGCCGAAACCTAGAAATATTTTGTTGAGCGAAACCTATTGTCAGTGGACAGTAAAGAAATTCCAAATTGTTGCAATTGTGATTCAATTCATTACTGATTTCTCTTAATCCGATAGTATATTAAAAATTGGCTGATCATGGCTATCGTGACAGGTTCCGTGGTGTAGTGGTTATCACGTCTGCTTTACACGCAAAGGTCGCGAGTTTCGATCCTCGCCGAAACCTAGAAATATTTTTTTGTGACGAAACCTATTGCAGTTGACAGTAAAGAAATTCCAAATTTGTGCAATTGTGATTCATTCATACTGATTTCTCTTAATCCGATAGTATATTAGAAAATTGGCTGATCATGGCTATCGTGACAGTTCCGTGGTGTAGTGGTTATCACGTCTGCTTTACACGCAGAAGGTCGCGAGTTCGATCCTCGCCGAAACCTAAAATATTTTTGTTGAGCGAAACCTATTGCAGTTGGACAGTAAAGAAATTCCAAATTTGTGCAATTGTGATTCAATTCATTACTGATTTCTCTTAATCCGATAGTATATTAAAAATTGGCTGATCATGGCTATCGTGACAGGTTCCGTGGTGTAGTGGTTATCACGTCTGCTTTACACGGCAGGTCGCGAGTTCGATCCTCGCCGAAACCTAGAAATATTTTTGTTGAGCGAAACCTATTGCAGTTGGACAGTAAAGAAATTCCAAATTTGTGCAATTGTGATTCAATTCATTACTGATTTCTCTTAATCCGATAGTATATTAAAATTGGCTGATCATGGCTATCGTGACAGTTCCGTGGTGTAGTGGTTATCACGTCTGCTTTACACGCAGAAGGTCGCGAGTTCGATCCTCGCCGAAACCTAGAAAATATTTTTGTTGAGCGAAACCTATTGCAGTGGACAGTAAAGAAATTCCAAATTTGTGCAATTGTGATTCAATTCATTACTGATTTCTTAATCCGATAGTATATTAAAAATTGGCTGATCATGGCTATCGTGACAGGTTCCGTGGTGTAGTGGTTATCACGTCTGCTTTACACGCAGAAGGTCGCGAGTTCGATCTCGCCGAAACCTAGAAATATTTTTGTTGAGCGAAACCTATTGCAGTGGACAGTAAAGAAATTCCAATTTGTGCAATTGTGATTCAATTCATTACTGATTTCTCTTAATCCGATAGTATATTAAAAATTGGCTGATCATGGCTATCGTGACAGGTTCCGTGTGGTGAGTGGTTATCACGTCTGCTTTACACGCAGAAGGTCGCGAGTTCGATCCTCGCCGAAACCTAGAAATATTTTTTGTTGAGCGAAACCTATTGCAGTTGGACAGTAAAGAAATTCCAAATTTGTGCAATTGTGATTCAATTCATTACTGATTTCTCTTAATCCGATAGTATATTAAAAATTGGCTGATCATGGCTATCGTGACAGGTTCCGTGGTGTAGTGGTTATCACGTCTGCTTTACACGCAGAAGGTCGCGAGTTCGATCCTCGCCGAAACCTAGAAATATCTTTTGTTGAGCGAAACCTATTGCAGTTGGACAGTAAAGAAATTCCAAATTTGTGCAATTGTGATTCAATTCATTACTGATTTCTCTTAATCCGATAGTATATTAAAAATTGGCTGATCATGGCTATCGTGACAGGTTCCGTGTGTAGTGGTTATCACGTCTGCTTTACACGCAGAAGGTCGCGAGTTCGATCTCGCCGAAACCTAGAAATATTTTTTGTTGAGCGAACATATTGCAGTGGACAGTAAAGAAATTCCAAATTTGTGCAATTGTGATTCAATTCATTACTGATTCTCTTTAATCCGATAGTATATTAAAAATTGGCTGATCATGGCTATCGTGACAGGTTCCGTGGTGTAGTGTTATCACGTCTGCTTTACACGCAGAAGGTCGCGATTCGATCCTCGCCGAAACCTAGAAATATTTTTGTTGAGCGAAACCTATTGCAGTGGACAGTAAAAAAATTCCAATTTGTGCAATTGTGATTCAATTCATTACTGATTTCTCTTAATCCGATAGTATATTAAAAATTGGCTGATCATGGCTATCGTGAAGTTCCGTGGTGTAGTGGTTATCACTCTGCTTTACACGCAGAAGGTCGCGAGTTCGATCCTCGCCGAAACCTAGAAATATTTTGTTGAGCGAAACCTATTGCAGTTGGACAGTAAAGAAATTCCAAATTTGTGCAATTGTGATTCAATTCATTACTGATTTCTCTTAATCATAGTATATTAAAAATTGGCTGATCATGGCTATCGTGAAGGTTCCGTGTGGTAGTGGTTATCACGTCTGCTTTACACGCAGAAGTCGCGAGTTCGATCCTCGCCGAAACCTAGAAATATTTTTGTTGAGCGAAACCTATTGCAGTTGGACAGTAAAGAAATTCCAAATTTGTGCAATTGTGATTCAATTCATTACTGATTTCTCTTTATCGAAGTATATTAAAAATTGGCTGTCATGGCTATCGTGACAGGTTCCGTGGTGTAGTGGTTATCACGTCTGCTTTACACGCAGAAGGTCCGAGTTCGATCCTCGCCGAAACCTAGAAATATTTTTGTTGAGCGAAACCTATTGCAGTTGGACAGTAAAGAAATTCCAATTTGTGCAATTGTGATTCAATTCATTACTGATTTCTCTTAATCCGATAGTATATTAAAAATTGGCTGATCATGGCTATCGTGACAGGTTCCGTGGTGTAGTGGTTATCACGTCTGCTTTACACGCAGAAGGTCGCGAGTTCGATCCTCGCCGAAACCTAGAAATATTTTTTTTTGAGCGAAAACTATTGCAGTGGACAGTAAAGAAATTCCAAATTTGTGCAATTGTGATTCAATTCATTACTGATTTCTCTTAATCCGATAGTATATTAAAAATTGGCTGATTGGCTATCGTGACAGGTTCCGTGGTGTAGTGGTTATCACGTCTGCTTTACACGCAGAAGGTCGCGAGTTCGATCCTCGCCGAAACCTAGAAATATTTTGTTGAGCGAAACCTATTGCAGTTGGACAGTAAAGAAATTCCAAATTTGTGCAATTGTGATTCATTCATTACTGATTTCTCTTAATCCGATAGTATATTAGAAAATTGGCTATCATGGCTATCGTGACAGTTCCGGGTTNTTCAATTAGGGTTTTCGGCTCAAGCAAAACATAAATTTCCTACGGTTTTTTTTTTTTCCCCCCCCGCGGGGGAAATTCGCCCGGAAAAAAGTCCCCCGGCCGACCTTCCCTTGCGTGGGTTTTAAAAGCAAAGACCGTGATTAACCACTTAAACAAACCACGGGAACTGTCAAACGATACGCCATGATCAGCCAATTTTTTGTAATATACTAATCGGATTAAGAGAAATCAGTAATGAATTGAATCACAATTGCACAAATTTGGAATTTCTTTACTGTCCAACTGCAATAGGTTTCGCTCAACAAAAGATATTTCTAGGTTTCGGCGAGGATCGAACTCGCGACCTTCTGCGTGTAAAGCAGACGTGATAACCACTACACCACGGAACCTGTCACGATAGCCATGATCAGCCAATTTTCTAATATACTATCGGATTAAGAGAAATCAGTAATGAATTGAATCACAATTGCACAAATTTGGAATTTCTTTACTGTCCAACTGCAATAGGTTTCGCTCAACAAAAGATATTTCTAGGTTTCGGCGAGGATCGAACTCGCGACCTTCTGCGTGTAAAGCAGACGTGATAACCACTACACCACGGAACCTGTCACGATAGCCATGATCAGCCAATTTTCTAATATACTATCGGATTAAGAGAAATCAGTAATGAATTGAATCACAATTGCACAAATTTGGAATTTCTTTACTGTCCAACTGCAATAGGTTTCGCTCAACAAAAGATATTTCTAGGTTTCGGCGAGGATCGAACTCGCGACCTTCTGCGTGTAAAGCAGACGTGATAACCACTACACCACGGAACCTGTCACGATAGCCATGATCAGCCAATTTTCTAATATACTATCGGATTAAGAGAAATCAGTAATGAATTGAATCACAATTGCACAAATTTGGAATTTCTTTACTGTCCAACTGCAATAGGTTTCGCTCAACAAAAGATATTTCTAGGTTTCGGCGAGGATCGAACTCGCGACCTTCTGCGTGTAAAGCAGACGTGATAACCACTACACCACGGAACCTGTCACGATAGCCATGATCAGCCAATTTTCTAATATACTATCGGATTAAGAGAAATCAGTAATGAATTGAATCACAATTGCACAAATTTGGAATTTCTTTACTGTCCAACTGCAATAGGTTTCGCTCAACAAAAGATATTTCTAGGTTTCGGCGAGGATCGAACTCGCGACCTTCTGCGTGTAAAGCAGACGTGATAACCACTACACCACGGAACCTGTCACGATAGCCATGATCAGCCAATTTTCTAATATACTATCGGATTAAGAGAAATCAGTAATGAATTGAATCACAATTGCAAATTTGGAATTTCTTTACTGTCCAACTGCAATAGGTTTCGCTCAACAAAAGATATTTCTAGGTTTCGGCGAGGATCGAACTCGCGACCTTCTGCGTGTAAAGCAGACGTGATAACCACTACACCACGGAACCTGTCACGATAGCCATGATCAGCCAATTTTCTAATATACTATCGGATTAAGAGAAATCAGTAATGAATTGAATCACAATTGCACAAATTTGGAATTTCTTTACTGTCCAACTGCAATAGGTTTCGCTCAACAAAAGATATTTCTAGGTTTCGGCGAGGATCGAACTCGCGACCTTCTGCGTGTAAAGCAGACGTGATAACCACTACACCACGGAACCTGTCACGATAGCCATGATCAGCCAATTTTCTAATATACTATCGGATTAAGAGAAATCAGTAATGAATTGAATCACAATTGCACAAATTTGGAATTTCTTTACTGTCCAACTGCAATAGGTTTCGCTCAACAAAAGATATTTCTAGGTTTCGGCGAGGATCGAACTCGCGACCTTCTGCGTGTAAAGCAGACGTGATAACCACTACACCACGGAACCTGTCACGATAGCCATGATCAGCCAATTTTCTAATATACTATCGGATTAAGAGAAATCAGTAATGAATTGAATCACAATTGCACAAATTTGGAATTTCTTTACTGTCCAACTGCAATAGGTTTCGCTCAACAAAAGATATTTCTAGGTTTCGGCGAGGATCGAACTCGCGACCTTCTGCGTGTAAAGCAGACGTGATAACCACTACACCACGGAACCTGTCACGATAGCCATGATCAGCCAATTTTCTAATATACTATCGGATTAAGAGAAATCAGTAATGAATTGAATCACAATTGCACAAATTTGGAATTTCTTTACTGTCCAACTGCAATAGGTTTCGCTCAACAAAAGATATTTCTAGGTTTCGGCGAGGATCGAACTCGCGACCTTCTGCGTGTAAAGCAGACGTGATAACCACTACACCACGGAACCTGTCACGATAGCCATGATCAGCCAATTTTTATAATAAACTATCGGATTAAGAGAAATCAGTAATGAATTGAATCACAATTATACAATTTTGGAATTTCTTTACTGTCCAACTGCAATAGGTTTCGCTCAACAAAAGATATTTCTAGGTTTCGGCGAGGATCGAACTCGCGACCTTCTGCGTGTAAAGCAGACGTGATAACCACTACACCACGGAACCTGTCACGATAGCCATGATCAGCCAATTTTCTAATATACTATCGGATTAAGAGAAATCAGTAATGAATTGAATCACAATTGCACAAATTTGGAATTTCTTTACTGTCCAACTGCAATAGGTTTCGCTCAACAAAAGATATTTCTAGGTTTCGGCGAGGATCGAACTCGCGACCTTCTGCGTGTAAAGCAGACGTGATAACCACTACACCACGGAACCTGTCACGATAGCCATGATCAGCCAATTTTCTAATATACTATCGGATTAAGAGAAATCAGTAATGAATTGAATCACAATTGCACAAATTTGGAATTTCTTTACTGTCCAACTGCAATAGGTTTCGCTCAACAAAAGATATTTCTAGGTTTCGGCGAGGATCGAACTCGCGACCTTCTGCGTGTAAAGCAGACGTGATAACCACTACACCACGGAACCTGTCACGATAGCCATGATCAGCCAATTTTCTAATATACTATCGGATTAAGAGAAATCAGTAATGAATTGAATCACAATTGCACAAATTTGGAATTTCTTTACTGTCCAACTGCAATAGGTTTCGCTCAACAAAAGATATTTCTAGGTTTCGGCGAGGATCGAACTCGCGACCTTCTGCGTGTAAAGCAGACGTGATAACCACTACACCACGGAACCTGTCACGATAGCCATGATCAGCCAATTTTCTAATATACTATCGGATTAAGAGAAATCAGTAATGAATTGAATCACAATTGCACAAATTTGGAATTTCTTTACTGTCCAACTGCAATAGGTTTCGCTCAACAAAAGATATTTCTAGGTTTCGGCGAGGATCGAACTCGCGACCTTCTGCGTGTAAAGCAGACGTGATAACCACTACACCACGGAACCTGTCACGATAGCCATGATCAGCCAATTTTCTAATATACTATCGGATTAAGAGAAATCAGTAATGAATTGAATCACAATTGCACAAATTTGGAATTTCTTTACTGTCCAACTGCAATAGGTTTCGCTCAACAAAAGATATTTCTAGGTTTCGGCGAGGATCGAACTCGCGACCTTCTGCGTGTAAAGCAGACGTGATAACCACTACACCACGGAACCTGTCACGATAGCCATGATCAGCCAATTTTCTAATATACTATCGGATTAAGAGAAATCAGTAATGAATTGAATCACAATTGCACAAATTTGGAATTTCTTTACTGTCCAACTGCAATAGGTTTCGCTCAACAAAAGATATTTCTAGGTTTCGGCGAGGATCGAACTCGCGACCTTCTGCGTGTAAAGCAGACGTGATAACCACTACACCACGGAACCTGTCACGATAGCCATGATCAGCCAATTTTCTAATATACTATCGGATTAAGAGAAATCAGTAATGAATTGAATCACAATTGCAAATTTGGAATTTCTTTACTGTCCAACTGCAATAGGTTTCGCTCAACAAAAGATATTTCTGGGTTTCGGCGAGCATCGAACTCGTGACCTACCACACGTTTCCCTAGGAGGATGTCCTTCATGTGTACGTCTCTGTTTCTTCAGTATTGTCCTGCTTGTTTTTCTTTATCTAACTTGGATGATTTTGTGGTAGGGTCTAAGTCGCCGTACATCTGTTTCCACGATTTTTTCAGGATTTCACACATCATTCTCTTCCAGATCTCATCTATATTATTTTATTGGCGCTTCGTTAGGTTCCAACTCGTCCAGCTATACAGTAGCACTGATATAATTCATAATAGTTTACTATCAGTTATGTATATTTTTAATTAAACTTTTGAACATACCAGGACATATACCTGCGCTGTAGGTTGGGGCGTTAGAATGCACTAACTGCATTTCTGTAGTGGGGTAAGTCTACCCTAATGTGGCCACCGTTTTTCCGTGGGTAGTGACTCGTGATGCTTTAGGATAGAACCCAGGTGGATGAGCAGTCCATTACTTTGGCCCTATCTTGGGCTAGATGGGTTGCTCAATCGGTTGTTCACGTCAAGCACCTATATGATTGCCCCAACCCTTTTCATCTCATGGGTGCTAGAAGGCCGTGGCTGTGAGTCTACATGTCCTGGGAATGACGTTAAACTCTATCTGATGGTGAGGTTCCAGTTTTTGAGGTTTGGGGAATGTAGAGCACCCCTTCATCACCATTGCTCCCTGGTCCACTCTGACCCGGAGTGGTCGTACCTGTTAGGGTCCCATGTATGGGTTAAATAGAAAACATGAGTTTATAACAAAATTGTACTATACATTAAAAATGACATTATTTCAAAACTTTGTTAGCATTAACATTATTTTTTACCAATAGAAGTATTCGGCATAAAATAACCCAAGGAGTTGACATGCCGTAAAACATAACCCCCCCCCCCAAAAAAAAAAACCGACATATAGAGTGTTTCAGAAGTCAATTATGTATTTCAAATAAAAGAATATGCATTTTTATTGGAGATTTTATTTTTATTAAAATAGAAAAAAAATATCAAAAGGAAATAATTTAATTTCAATTATAAAAAAAATGTTGTTTGTTTCTTTCTCTTCTAAAAAGAAAAATTATACATATGATTACATATGAAAAATTATACATATGATTACCTTAGTAAAAAAAAAAAAAAAAAAAAAAAAATGGTATTCCATATTTCTGCTGAAGTGACGACAGGCTTTCTGTAGAGGACTGTTTAGGTCTGAAATCTCTCTGGTGAAACACTATGAAGCTAGGAGGCCCAGAAGAAAGCAGAGGCAACAAAGCACCGGCACACCAACATCTTCAGGGACAGCCTTCACATGCGACATCTGTGGCCGAGAATGTTTTTTCTAACATTGGACTTTAGTCACATGAGGCCCTGTAACTTCCGGAGCACAAAAACTACATCATAGTCTTCTGAGACTGAAATACCAATAACAACATATGGGACCTGTCAAATAATACGTCACTTGAGCAGAAATATCGAATCTTTTTTAAGCGTAATCACCCAAGTCTTCCAAATTATGTTGTGGCTGGTTGGATTTTACGGCATGTCAACCGTCGAGTTACTTTATGCCAACGAAATTTTTAATTTATTCATTTTTGTGGGTATTCAATTTTTATTTCAAACTCAACTGTTAAAAACATTTTTTTAAACTAATTTCTGATCAACTTAACACATAGATAGCACCCTAACAGGTAATACCACTCTGGGTCGAAAAAAAAATGGGTATTTTTGAAAGGGGTGGAATGGATTAATGGAATTTGAGTTTATTTTAATGGGGAAATTTGATTTGATATAAGAGGAAATTGTTACGAGCGGAACGAATCAGACTTTAGAAAAAAAAAAAAAAAAAAAAAAAAGATACTAGCAAATATATGCACCTCCGGGTGCAAATATTTAAGTTTTAATATAATAAAATATGTTAAATTAGAAAGGCTAATAAACTGGATAAGAATACAGATAAAAAGATTTGGAACAGAGGGGGTATAATCGAAAAATAGAACAACTTTGAAACTAACTCTTCCAACAATTTCCATTACTCCCGTCTTTCATTGGTAAATTTTCCTAATTTAACTATTTAGTTAAAATATGAAGTAAAGAATAGAATGACAGTTATTTCTTCTTGTTAATGGACTTCTAAGATTTATATCCGAGATTTTTGCTCATATTCATTAAGATAAAACCAAACAATTAGAAATCAATAATACTAAGCATATATTTAATAAAATAAAATTTTTATGATCAATATACAAATTACCCTTCCCATTCACACTGTAAACCGCTATTTTGTTGTATATATAAATACAATTGCATGTTTTTAGTATATAGATATGGTCAACAGTATTAATAATGTAAAAAAATTTTATTAATAATTGAGGTTTAAATAAAAATAAAATCATGGAGAATGTGACGTAAATAACAAAGGGAATTGTGACTTGAGTAGTGATATAGTTTCGGTTACAAACAGACAAACCCACAATCTCCATTATAATAAGATTAGATTTTTTTTTTTGAAGAAAAGAAAAAAGAAACCTAATTCAGATTAAATTGAATGGTGTACCTTTGCCCATGCAAGTTGATACGTGTAGTTAAATAAGTTTAATTCCAAAGAATTTTTGAGAACTGATTGGCCAGCCGAAATTATATATACTAGCAACAGAAAACACTCTCCGGGCGTCGTAAAAATTAATTTTTGAAAGACATTGCCTGAGAGGGTGGGTGTTAAAGATTCAATGTCAGAGGGTTTGTATCATAAGTAAGACAAATCCTCATATTTATTAAAAGGAGTAAAAAAATAAAAAATAAAAAAAATAATAAATAAAAATTGAAATGAAAACTGAGCCGCGTCCTTCAAGTAAAATGTTGCATGCATGTAATGATCAAACAATTATTTTGAATATTTTCGACATCAATTATTACACAAAATCGTATGTATTTATTCATTTGTAAAACTTTTTTAGTTTACTTCTTGTTGCTGTAAAAGAAGAAAAAAAAAAAAAAAAAAAAAAAAGGACTAGAGTAAAAAATAAAAAAAAAATTAAAAAAAACAAAAAAAACAATTTTTAAAATTGCTTACTCAAATTTTCTATATATATAGCATAAGAATATTGTGACGTAGAGCTATGGCGTAGTTTTTGTTACAGACAATCTCCATTATTAATAGATCTTATAATGGAGATTGTGTATGTCTGTAAATTAAACTATATCAATACTCAAATCACAATTCCTTTAGTTATTTACCTCACATTCTCCATGATTTTATTTTTTTAATTTTTTTAACATTGTTAATAATTGTAGCCTTAAATAAATACTTATAACATGCAATTTCATTTAAATATACGACAAAATAGCGGTTTAGTGTGTTAACATGAAGGCTAATTTGTCTATTGATCATAAAAATTTGATTCTAATAAATATGTGTTTAGTATTATTGATTTCTAATTGTTTGGTTTTGTTTTAATAAATGAGCTAAAATCTCGGGTATAAATCTTAAAAGAAATCCATTAACAAGAAGTAGTAACTAATTTCATTCTTTAATTCCTAATTTAACTAAACATTTAAATTAGAAAAATTTAGTAATGAAAAACGGGACTCATGGAAAATGATGTTAGAGTTAGTTTCAGAGTTGTTCTATTTTTCGATTATACCGCCCCCTGTTTCAAATAATTTTATCTGTATTCGTATTTAGTTTCAATAGTCTAATTTAATGTATTTCATTGCATTAAAACTGAAATGTTTAGAGGCGAGTCCACGTTTTGTGCCATGACTTTGGTATTATTTTGACTCATGGAAAGTCTGAACTCCTTACAAGCATGTGTGAGGTGACTGACATCAATATTCATGGGTGCAACCTTGAATCCGTGGGGAGTTTCAAGTACCTCGGAGAGTCACTTACGCAGATGCAAATATTTTTTTTCTTTTTTGGACACTACGCCATCGTCCTTAGGGGTAGGAAAGGATCTAATAACAATAAAACTTAAAGACTTGCGACCGGACGTTGCATATTCTTGCTAGTAATAGTAATCCCCAAAACCACCCAAAATAAGACAGGCTGGACACGCTACAGAAGTAAAGACGAACTCATAGGTGCCGTTTACGATGGAAACCTACCCATGGGCACACCAGAGTAAACCGACTAGTAAAAATTGATTATCTCTATATGGATACTGGATGTCGGGCTAAGGACTTTCCAGGAGTGATGAAAGAGATGGACGGTTAGCTGGTTGGTTGGATATTAGGATAATCTAATTATTACAACGTTTGATATATGATCATCTTTCACTCTTCTTTTGTGTTCAATTGAAATAGATTAGCGGTATCGCTTTCAGGCGCTCACCCTCATATTTCTTATTTTTCTGTGTAGAATGTCCTTTTTCTTCCCTTTATTTAGTTGAAGTAACGACACTTATAAGAATTCGGCGTATAAGCAATAGAGGATAATCAGGATTTACTTTTTTGCATTTTATCTTGGACGATTTCATTTTTAACTAGAGGGTGTTGCCAGATGTTAACGGTCGGAAGATTAAGAAACAAGATTATTTTTCCCGTTTATTCAGTTTTAATTGGCAATTTTTCAAAGTCTTCCAAATGTTATCTTAAAAATTAGGGGAAAAAAAAAAGAAACAAATATTTTAAACAGATAATGAATTTTATATGAAAAATAAAAATATACATTAAAGTAAAAAACTATATATATATATATGAATTTTTCAGATGAGACTTGATAATTAGTATTATTCGGACTATTGTCCTCATCTTTATAGTTATCTGTACAACATTTCGGCCGATGTTCCCTCCAGCTAACAGGCATTTCTTGAACTCGGGAACCTTCTCGAAAACGGGAATCTTCCTTTCGAATTCGGGAACCTTCTTGTCGTAATCGGGGGTTCAATCCTGGTCAGGGGCAGGAGTAACAATAATAATTAACACAGCTTAACACCTGTACCTCAGTTATGGTTAGCGGTTCGAAGTTAGAAGATGGCTTCCGATTACGACAAGAAGGTTCCCGAGTCCGACACGAAATACCTGAAGAAGTCCAGAGGGCACATCGGCCGAAAAGTTGTACAGATGATAAAGATGAGGACAATAGTCCGAATAATCCAAATAATACTATTAAAAAAAAAAAAAAAAAAAAAATGTATGTAAATAAAATCAGCAGAGTGACCTATTGTCGGTAGCAGAAAGAGTCTATCCCATGTTTGCAAGCGCTAGACAAGGGAGATTATTTTTGCCAAATTGGAGCCCCACGGATAGCGTCAGCTCCCAGATTCATTACTAGATGTTCTACCGACTGAGCTAAAAATTTAAAACCAAATTAAATTTTAGTTTTCCGATAACTTTCTCAACTTAATCCCTTACAGAGAGAATTTAGTTTAATCAGATTCGTAGAATCCTCTTTTCCTTTGTATCGAATTAATGATTTGTCCTTTGTCAGCGTTTATAAAAAAAAAGGTCAAATGTAGCATACAATTATTTTGTACTCACTTTGCGCCATCATTCATCAACTAATGATGAATTACTGAAAGGATTATTAAAAATCTGGAAATTATCTTAAAAGTGGGGGGGTCGAGCCCACCCCAAGAGGATTAAGATACAAGAATTGTTAAAGTAGAAAAACGGCAGTGAACTACAGATAAATTAAAAGATAAGTTAAATATTAAAAATGATAGTTTTTTTTGGGGGGGGGGGGGGTCAAGCTGGATGTTTTTTTGGGGGGCGAGGTTTTCAAATAGATTTTTGGGGAGTTAAACTTGATTTTTTTTTTGGGGGGGGGGTCAGCTAGATTTTTTGGTCGCGGTGGGGTAGACATTGAACTACTATGCCCCTTCGAATCGAATTCCAAGATGTGTCTCACTTCATAACATCTAATATACTGCAAAGATTCTTCTCGAAAACAATTTTTTTAAAACTTTTTAATTTAATAAAAGGATTTTTTGCAGCTAAGGTGGTTGGTTGGATTTTACGGCATGTCAACCCTTGTTGGGTTATTCTACGCCGAAGCCATTTGTTTTTATTCCTTTTTGATGGGCATTGAAAATTTCTTTTTTAAACTCATTTTTTAAACATTTTTAAAACTCACTTTCATTATTTTTAAATATAGTCTTGAGATAAGGCTTGATATGAAGAATTATATGTCAGACTAATGTCCTCGTCTTTATTGCGTATACATACAGCTTCAGGCCACTGCAACCCAGAGCTCTGTTATGAAGACATGTCACATCGACACAAACACATGGGGGACTATGTGCAGAAGACCGTGCGACCTGGTGCCTCCTCGTCAAGCAAGGAACGAAGAGGAGTGAAAAGAAGCTGCAGCAGAAAAGAGAGCCAAAAGGAAGGAGAGACAACAGCAACTCCAGCAAGCATTACTGTTTGTTTGCAGTCACTGCACCAGAGATTGCCATTCAAAAATTAGTATGTTCAGCCACTCACGCAGTTGCAGATAAAAAAAGGGGGGGCCTACGCCATCGTCTGAAGATAACGTATTTTAAGGTAATTAAATAATAAATAAAATTAGTACAATCCAAGGTTGCGGTGGGATGAAAATTGTGTTTATATACAATAAAGATGAGGACAACAGTCCGAAATATTATTCATTTTTTTATTATTTAACCCACAGATGGGACCCTAACAGGCACTACAACTCCTGTTTAGAGTGGACCTGGGAGTAATGGAGATGAAATGCTCTAGAATTGGAACTTCATTAGATACAGTTTAGCGTCATACCAGAAAAATGTACCGCTAAGCTCCCATATTAAAAAAAAAAAAAAAAAAAAAAAAAATATTTTTGAATATAAGAGCTTTACAGTAGAGTGTCCCGGATATAACGTTGAACTGTATCTAACGGTGAAATTCCAGTTCTCGAGCCCTTCATCATTACTCCCAGGACCATCCTGACCCAGAATCGTAGTACCTGTTAGGGTCCCATCTATTTAGTTTAGAGCGATGTCTATGTCTTAAAATAAACAATAGGAGCATTCCCGATTATATTTTCTGCTCTTACATCGCAACCCGCCGATATCAAAAGCATCGAGATCTTATCCCTGTCTGGCAAATCGGATGGTCTTTGTCCTACTAAATGGAGCGCGGTGTTTAGGTTTTCGTCCACAGCGTGAACATCAGATTTGCATTCCAGTAACAACATGATAACCTTTAACCCGAAACCTCTGGAAATTGCTAGAAGCAGTAAAGACGTCGGATATGTTTTAATGTAAATCGGGACGTGGAGTTCTATTAGTAAACGCACGAGTTCATAATCCTCGTCATCGAATCGAACACCCGTAAAATAGTCTATATATTTAAGCGTTACAAACAGCAGGTATTTATAAAGACTGAAATAATGAGGAATTTGTTCTGTGTGTTCATTTAGGAACGGATGCATAAAACTTTTTGTAAAGTCTATAAGCTCTTCAAAGACGTTGACACAACTTTCCGGTAGGTTTCGCATTGGGTTTGATAAAGCATGTTCAGCGTATTTAATAGCGGTTCGTACCGAATAAGAAACAGCACTTTCCTGGGGTGATTCCTCAGAAATATTAAAACGAAATAGTTGTTTGATGAACGTAAAGGCATTTTTATCGCTATAGTATCCGGACAACGCAATATTACAAAATACTTGTTTTGTGACGGCATTTTGTGGCGAGAGTAGGTGTAAATAAATGTAAATGGCTTTGCGAAATTTCTCAGTCATTACGGCAGCATTCTCGTCGTATTCCAACTCAGATTTAATAGCTCACAGCAAGGAACGGTTTTGTAAATACCAGAGTCACAATTTTCACTGCGTATTTTTTTAGACGTCAACCAGAATCGATCCCCTTCTACAAAGTCATTTTCAAATATTTTCTTGGCACCGCAAAACTCGTAACTGAATATGACGTCAGAGATTGTGTAGAGATTTTCACTCATTAAGAAAAAAATCATCTTAGATTTTTTATTTAAAACCAGCAAATCTAAAGCGTTCGCGCCGTCGTTGTTTCTACAGTAAACATCTACGTTTTTAGATTTTAACAATTTTACCAAACTATAGTTACCGTGTAGAACTGCCTCCATGAAGGGGCTATTGCCAGATGTTGTACGATGGTTGACATCAGTACCAAGCTCCAGGGCCCTTTGACAATAATTTATATTACTAATACACAATTTAATATTCTTATCGCTGTTTATATCAGAGCCGTACATGTACAATATGTGGGCCAGAGTCCAGTTCCTGGATTGACAAGCATAGACAATGGCATTGCGGTTCTCATCATCAAACCAAAGATCTTTGGCGCCAAGTTTTAGAAGCAACAGAGCCATCGGCACGCAACCGGTTTTCACAGTTAGATAAAGAGGGGGCAGCCATTTTCCATCGAGCAAGCAGGGTTCGTTCACATCGGCCCCACATTCAGTGATAAAATATTCGACTATCTGTATGGTCTTTTGGACGTAAGCGTGGGCTAAGAGAGACGTATTCGACCTGTTATATGAGATGATGGTTTTACGTTCGGGTAGGGCGAGATCGGATATCATTTGTCTAATAGGGTCCAGTTTCTTTTGGCCGATACATTCGAAAAGCCATTCAGTCAATCTGTCTTCCTCCTCTCCGTCATTCAGTGAAAGATTTTCCAGCTGAAATAAAGAAATATCAAAGTGAAAATTAAACCCATGCCGTTGATTAAAGAGGAATATCTGTAACTGGTGAAATAAAAAGATGCAAATGAAACATTTCAAAAAGGATAGTTGGTTGGTTAGATTTTAGAGCATGTCAATACTTGTTGGGTTATTTTATGCCGAAGATATTTATTCATTCTTAATATGAATTCATTTTTTTTTAACTAATTTTTTTTTAAACTAAGTATTAAAGTGTAAATTAAACTCGTGCCTATGATGAAAGTGATGTATCTGTAAAATGCAAACATACAAATAAAAGATTACGGTTGGATTTTACTATTACATAATTCGTGGGTAGCCTACGAATTATGTCTGGAAGTGTAGTTACAATTCAAATAACAGGACGGTAAATGAAAAGTTACCATTAGCCGTTATAGGTAATGACTTTTACTTGACCCCTGACTTCCATCAACGGGAAGGCGTGAAAACGGAAATTAGGTCTACTTAGTAGATTTCGGCCGTTAGTCAGAAAGAGCAGACGTAGTGGCCCTTTGCTCTTAAGATGCGGACTTGTCAACGCCCGTTTAGAAAACCCTTCTGGTTATTTAATAAAGAATAAGAAAAACAAATAAGTCTTGCTTAATTATTAACGAAGAGGTAAGCACAGCCGATCAGCCCAGAAAGTTTTTGTTTTGTTTTACGGCATATTAACCTGGGTAGGTCATTTAATGCAGACAAAATTTTGAAATAAAATTAATTCTGATTGGATAATCAAATTTTTATAAATTCTTCTATTTAACCCAAAGATACCAACCCTTTTATACCAAAAACGTTTGTTTTATTTATCTCGTTGGGTAATGAAAAATATTTAGTTTCCTTCTTCTATACTGGTTGTCTAACCAAGGTTAAAGAGCCCAATCTGTCCCTATTTGTCCATAGTTGGATTCATACCTTTCCCAATAGTATTAGCGCCATGTGAAATGCAAACTCTCCAGCTGGATTTGAACTCGCGTTGACGAGTTCATTTACTACAACATTACACCATGGACCTCCATTTTTTATCTATTAACCCTAGACCAAGGAATAATGTCAATGAAGTGGTACACCACACTACACAGAGCTCCAGAATTGGAACCTCACCATGCATTTTTTTTGCAGACTGTCCTATCGAATACGATTCATTTTTAAACAGATATTTTTACTAATAGATAAGACTAACAGGTAATACCATCCAGGGTCTGTGTATACCGGGGAGTAATGGCAATGCAGAGGACTCTACACTATTCTAGAACTGGAACTTCGACAGTTCTTCGGATACTGAACTTCAATACAATTCAATGTCCTACCCATAGTAATTTATATAGCGGGGGAGGTGTAAAAAATATTTTCTACCTTTAAAGTTCACGTCCAACGCATAACTTTTTGGTAAGTATACGTGTTTATAGAGAAGAAAAAAATGAAAAATAAAAAAACTTTTGTAGAAACACTTAAAACTAGAAAAATAACATTAAAACTTCTGTTAGCAATAGGGTTGAACTATATATAATCAAGGAGCTGATGGTAGGTGTGGCGCTCTGACTCGGACGCTAAAACAGTCCTTGGTCTAGCGCAAGTGAAAGTGGGATAGACTCCCTCGTTGTCTAGCTGATTTAGGCCATCCGACGAATTTTATATATAATCAGTGCCAACGTTGAAAATTTAGGTTAAATTTGAAAAAAAATTCGTGGACATCAAAAACAGATCAAAATCGACCGTTTCCGCTTATTAAAAAAGAGACCAAACAACTTGTGCAAAAAATTTTAAAACCTAATTTAAAGTTCCAACTGTTGTTTATATCAAGTATATATTGTGTTATACAATCTGATAAGTGTTAAATCCTACTTAATGGACATAAATTCCACCATCGTTTGTCACCCCACCGACAGAAAGAAAAATACTAAAAATCAGGGAATTGACCAAATGTAATGAAATTTTCAATGTTGATATATTAATGAATAAAATGATATATTGTACCAGTTATTTTATTTAAAAATCTTAACCTTTTTTTTTTTTTTAGGTCAATTAACTTTGAACCACGTATGTTTGTGAATCTGTGTTACGCTTCAAAAGATACGTGGTTCAAAGTTAACCGACCTGAAAAAAAATGTAAGGGTTTTCACATAAAACAACTCGTGCATTATATTATTTATTCATTAATATATCAACACTGAAAATTTCATTAAATTCGGTTTATTCTTTATTTTTAGTATCTTTTTTTCTTTCGTTCGGCGGGGTGACATACGATGGTGGAATTCATGTCCATTAAATAAGATTTAACCTTTGGGAAAATATTTTTAAAAATGCGTAATTTCAAATTTTGAAGTGCACGCCCAAGACCAAACTTTTTGCTATATATATATATATATATATATATATTATATATATATAAAAACCTTGTGCAGAAACTTAAACCAATTAAATTAAAATTGCAATGGATTCAGTCAGTGAATTCTAAGCCGTGACGACAAGACTGTTGTGAGGTTAAAGACTATTTCAAATTTACTGCAAAAGAAAAACCAATAATACTTACATTTGCGAGATTCTCCATTTTGTATTCTTAAGATGTAGAGACAGGGAACTATCAATTACTGATGCTTTGACACTTTATAAAAAGAAAAGAAAGTTTATAGATTAGCAAAGAGAAAACATCCTTTCAAGTGGAAATCTGAAATTTAATTTAACCCATCAAGGTTCAAAGTTTTAGTTTGATTATGGCATATCAACCTTTGTTAGGTTATTTTATACCGAAGACATTTTGTTTTATTTATTTTTTAATGGGTATTGAATTTTTTTAACTCTATTTTTTAAACATTTTTAAAACTTATTTTAAAACTGATCACAAACATCTAATTCAAATTCGTCCTTACTTCTCCAGTATGTATTGTTCGTCTCACTTGGATGCCTTATGTGATAGAGGGTAAGTGACCGTACAGCTGTTTTATTTGTAGGGAGGGGGGTTGTTTTCAGGAATATGTTCAAGAAAGCTGCCAGTGCTGAAAATATCCACATAGATGTCGCAATATATTTTGAGATTTGAAACCTTAGATATAAATGCCCGATTAAGATTGTCCATATTTGAACGGAATGGATGGAAGGGTAGGATTAGTTAGGGAGAAAATAACCATTTTTACCATGGGGATTTAGCTCCCTCTAACTCGGCCCCTTACTTTGGCTGGATGGCTTCGATTTTTTTTTCTTTTCGGATCTCCATTTCTTATTGCTCTGTTTCTTGGGATCTTTCCCAGCATACCATCAACGACGGAAAGTAAATAAATTTGACATCTGCTGCCCTACCCATCAAACTAGCAAGGGAACTGGGACTGTTTTAAAGAAAGTTATTAAGACAAGGCGCATCTGCTCAGAAAGGAAATAGAGTTTTTGTTTAACAAAATGTGCTTAGTATATTATTTTTTTATTCAGGACAATGCAGTGTATGTGTGTATATGCAAAAAGGAAGCGAGTTTGGTTTACGGCATATCAACCTCAATACACTTAATGTCGACAAAGTTTTGAAATAAATTCATTCTTAATGGATACAATAAACATTTTTCTATTTAACACATAGTTGGGACCCTAACAGGTACTACTACTCCGGGTCAGAGTGGACCTGGGAACAATGGTGATGAAGTGGTGCTCTACATTCCCCAGACCTCCAAAACTGGAACCTCACCATCAGTTTAACGTCATTCCCAGGACACGAAGACCCTCAGCCACCGCCGTCTAGCAACCATATGATAAAAATGGTGTGGGGATACCATAAGGCCAAGAGGGTCGGGGCAATCATATAGGCACTAGGGCTTGACATGACCAGTTGATTTATGGGCGGGCTCTCGACCGCCCGTCTAGACTAAATAAGGGTCTAAGTGAAGTGTTGCAGGTCAGGGACTGCTCATCAACCAGGATTCTGTCCTTGAGCGTTACGGGTCATCACCCATGGTTAACAGGTGGCCACATTGGGGGAGGTCTTACCCCTCTGCAGAGGTGCATTCTAACGTCCCAGTCGACAGGGCGGGAAAAGGAAGAAAGAGAAAGAGAAAGAGGCTATGGTTCACTTGAATTTTGTAATATTAAAAATAGAATGCAAAGAATTATGCTGTAATACGTTTTTATGTTTTTTTTTATAAATGATATTTCTTTGACGTAATAAATTTGGAAACATGAATGTTTTAGTGAACATAAAAGTATCTGAAGCTCGCGCCTACCTCATATTTTAACTCGCAGCATTAAGTAAAAAAAATATTTTTTTAAAATTAAAAAAATCGACATAGTTGGGACAATCGGAAGTCAAGGTGCCACTATCTCGTTTTGCATTTGATTCTATTCTCTTAATTTTTAAGAGATTCTTAACTCAATTTCCTCGTATATCAAATCAATTTTTCCCATTGAAATAAACTGGAACGATATTAGTCCGTTCCATTTCAATGGCGTAATAAATTTGGAAACTTTATTTTATGTGAACATATTAACAAAATCTTATCTGAAGACCACTCGAACCTCTAATTTTAGCCCTCAGCCACCGCCGTCTAGCAACAATATGATAAGGGTGTGGGAATGCCATAAAGGCAATAGGGTTGGGGCAATCATATAGGTGCTAGAGCTTGACATGACTAGCCGACTGATTGGCGGGGGGGGGGAGGCTCTCCCACCGCCCGTCTAACCTAAATAAGGGTCTACGTGGAGTGTTGCATGTCACGGACTGCTCATCAACCAGGATTCTGTCCTTGAGATTTAAATTTAGCTCTTAACACACAGAAAAAAAAACGACAGAGATCATAAGTTGGAAAATTCGTAAGCCAAGGTATAGCTGTAACTAAACCAGTCGTAACTCGTTCAATGTGGAGTCACACTGAGTAAAACTAAACCAGTCGTAACTCGTTCAATGTGGAGTCACCATAGAAGAAGAAAAAAACATCTAGGATAAATCGACTATTTCTTCGTTTAAAAATCTCAATAACACGAAAGATTTAAAATTTAAAAAAATCAAAATACGTTTTTACCTGGACGTCTCTTTGGTAACGAACTAAACACCTCCTAATTCTTTAAACTAAAACATATATGAAACCAAGTCAAATCCATTAACATAGGACGGTGGGGGGTGATAAATTTTCGGACGATACCATTTATCTAGATCATTGCTCTTCAATCGAGGAGTCGCGGCACCTTTATGAGCTGCAGAGAATGGTTTGAGGTAGGTTGTTGGTTGTTTTGTTTGTCGGATTTTACGGCATGTCAACCCTTGCTGAATTATTTTATACCGAAGACGTTGTGTTTGATTCATTTTTTATGTGTACTCGATTAAAAAACAACTCAATGGGACGCCCTTAAATGGTTACAAGTCTTCCTATTTAACTTTTTTAATGCAGGGGGTGGGGATAAATACATCTTTTAATACACAGTGCTACTTCTGTCGAATTATTAGCGTATTGGTCGCGTATTTCCCAACTGTTCGAAACTTAAGCAGAATATCTCTGGTTATTTTAACACAGAATTCGAAAAAATATGTACGCCTTATTATAATAAAAAAGGGCCGGGTTATCTCAGTCGGTAGAGCGTTCGGCTAGAAACCACAAAGATTCCTAGTTTGATACCAGCCCTCACCAACTCAGCGAATGAGTAGCACAGGCATCTGTGCTGTAAAGTAAGGAGCTGATGGTAGGTGTGGCGCTCCACCTCAGACGCAAAAACAATCTCCTTGGTCTAGCGCTAGTGAAAATGGGATAGATTCCATCGCTGATTGGCTGATACCGACTTTAGTCTACCCCGGCAAATTTACTCTAAGGAGCTAATGGTAGGTGTGGCGCTCCACCCCAGATGCCAAAAAACAATCTCCTTGGTCTAGCGCTAGTGAAAAGGGGATATACACCCTCGCTGTTTCGCTGATACCGACTTTAGGTCACGACGATTGTGATTAATGGAGAATATGTGTCTGAAACTACATCACTACCAACGTCATAATCCCCTTAGTTATTTACGTTATATTCTCAATGGTCATTAATTAAATAATCATTATTTAATCTTAATTGTCTTATATTTGCCTCAAAACAGCCCATATTATTAATGCAATGTGCGTTATCATTAAGAAATAAATGTTTACATGGTATTTGGTGTGAATAATTTGCATACCGATTGTAACAAAACCGTGTTTGATAAATAATTACATGTAGTTACTGATTTCTAATATTCTTGTTTTATGCTCAATTAAAAGCAATCTTATGTATAATCTTATATTGAAATCAATTTGAACAGAGTAAAAATAAGTTATTTTTTTGTTTTCTTATCTAATTTCATTTCATAAGTCTTTTTAATTCAATATCTAATTATATTAAAACTTAAATACTTGTGCCCAGAGGGCACATATGTTTGCTAGTTTTTATTATTCAGATTGTGGACCTGTAAACTCACAGAGGGTAAAGGGTGTCAGTCTCTTTTGGACTGAAACATTTTCAGAAGAATTCATGATTTCTGTTCGGAGGAGGAGCAGAGGAATGAGCTCTCAAAGTAGTCTTACGTAACGAGAAGAGAGTTTTTTTTGGTTTTAATTCAGAGTTTTTCTTCTCTTAGAACGGTTGCCTAACCAAGGTTAAAGTGTCCAGGCTGCCCGACTATTTATCCATAGCTAAATGATTAGTTGGTTGGATTTTACGGTATGTCAACCCTTGTTGGGTTATTTTATGCCAAAGACATTTTTGTTTTATTCATTCCTTGAGTATTCATTGTTTTAAACTCCATTTTATTACATTTTAAAGTCATTTTTTATCTATATAAACCATAGATGGGCCTTAACATGTATTACCATTCCCCATAGCTATAGTTGGATTCGTTCCTCAAGTGTAATAGTGCTATGTGAAATGCAAACAGTCGCGTCAAGAATTTACAATTGCCGTTTCTTTTTCCTACAACGGTAACCGTTAACTACATGACTCCAATTATTCAGAGAATTGAACATAGGGTACCCAAAAGGGATTTTGAACATAGTGTTCAAAATCACTCACAAATAAAAAAAAATTTAAAAAAAAAACAACGAAGATGGTGGGGATGGGGGTAATAATTCACATTAATTATGAAAAATAAATAAACACAACAATAAATTATGATTATAAAAAAATGTTTTATTGAATTAACACCAGTTCAATAGACACTAGAAGCGTCTACCCAGTGTCACCTGGGTAGTGGTCAGGAGATGAACATGATGTATTGATTTGTTTACTTTTGAGATTTACAAATTCTGGAATTTTTAAAAGAATTTCAATGCTATTTCTATGTATAGTTTGGTTTCTAAATATCTTCGAATATAAATCAAGCCTTCACAATTTTTGCACAGAAAGCAGAACCGAAGAATACATAATAGAATACATATATACACATTTACTTTGTCGTTAATTTTATTTTCTTAGTTTCATCCGGACATACATACAAGGTGAGTCAAAAAGTATCGAGATTAAAGCGGTTGAAACCAAAGCTTAGAAGGACACATTGAAGAAATAATAAATGTAAATGTTTTTTTTTCAGAATACAAGGTGTGCTAAAAAGTACAATTTTAAAGCTGTATTTACCAAGATAGAAATGAAGAATTAATGGAACGTTAATTTTTTAGAATACCAGATATGTCATAAAGTACCGAAAATATCGATACCTTTTTGACACATCTTGTACATGCACACCAACTGCCCTTTATATATGTGTAGATTAATGTTTATTTTTTTCCGAATTTGGTGTAAAAATATGACAGCAAAAAAGTTTATGTCGATTCATTTGAATTTTAATGAATGAGTAAAAAAAAACAACATAATTTGCACAGCTGTTCTTTAATGATTCAATTTATAAATATCAACAGTCGCGACACCATCGAGGCCTATTTTGATCTTGGTTTGATTTGTTGGATCGACGTCATGTCAAACGTTGTTGAGTTATTCTATGCCTAAAACGTTTTGTTCTAGTCATGCTTGATTGGTGTTCAAATTTTTTAAACCCATTTCTTTAACCTATAGATAGGACCCTAACAGGTACTACCACTCCGGGTCAGAGTGGATCTGGGAGTAATGTCGAAGAAGTATTCCACAGAGCTCCATAATTGGAACTACACCATTAGATGCATTTAAACATCATACCCAGGAACTAAGACCCTCAGCCACCGCCTTCTAGCACATATATGATAAAAAAGTTGGGGGTTTGCCATAACGGCAATAGGTTTAGGAGAATCATATATACACAGATCCTGCTAGTTTATAATCATACATAAGAGAAATGAAGAATGCTTTTCATCAAAGAATTAAAAAATAGATTAAATACACGACACCACTAAAACTGAACCTTTTAATGATTCCATAAAAAATCAGTCGTATAAGATACATTGATATACATCGGGCACCTCGGATAGAATAATGATTAGCATGCTAGACTGGAGTCTCACTGGGAGCCCCAAAATTCTGGCCTTGTACCATAACTAATCAAACCTTAGAAAATATTTACATTAACAAGCAAGAATATGAGCCCTCCGGGCGCAAATATTAAGTTTTAATATAATGAAATACAGAACGTCCACAAAGTCTATGTGCACTTTAAAGTACACACGGACATATGACCAGCCAGTGTATTAAATTAAAAGACTAATAAAAATAAATAAGAATACACATGAAAAAATTACGCTTATTTTAATTATAATTTTAATTGCTTTCTATATAAAAATGATCCATAGGATTGATTTTAATCCATTTGAGAACAAAACAATAATATTAGATCAATAGCACCAAATAATTATCTATTAAACCGGGTTTTGTTAAAACCAGTATGCAAATTAACCACACCATACATTATGTAAACCTTTATTTCTTAGTGACACAGTAGTATCATTGGCTGTATTGAGGCAAATCTAACTTAGAGATATGGTTAATAAAATATTTATTCTATGTATTAATTATTTTGACTATAAACTCATTGATGAACTTACGCAATTGCTAAGGGTATTGTAACATAAGCAGTGACGAGTTTCGGTTACAGACACCGAATCTCCATTATAATTAGAAGATACAGGATAGCCAAGAGGAGCGTTTAGCGTAACGTTTATAGTCATAGGAAATGGAATCAGGGATCAGGGATCATAGTTCAATCCCTGGACGAAGTCCTCATCTTTGTTATACACACCACGTTTCAGCCAATGGAGCGTTCAGGTTTCCTTGTCGAACTCGGGAGCCTTTATAGTACTTCGAATAAAACGCCCTGTTTAATCCATTGGGTAGATTATTCTCATTCTGTTAACCAGAAACGGGTTCAATACTGATTGACGCCAGAGAAATTTGTGAACTTAGTAAAAGATATTTTATTTTAGAATGAACTAGCAAAAAAATAAAAATAAAAGAATAAAATAAAATAATATAAACAAAAGTCCTCTGGGCGGTGTAAAAATGTGTTTTAGAAAGATATTGTCCGAGTTGGGTAGAGTTAAAAATTCAATGATAGGGGTTTATCATAAGTAAATATCAAAAGGAGCAAAAAAATAAATAAATAAATAAATAAAATAAATAAAAATATAACAATTTGAAATGGAAACACAGTTCTGTCCAACACAAAAATGTTGTGCACATCTATTAATCAAATAATCATTTTGAATATTTTACACAAATTTTACACAAAATCGTAAGTATTTATTTGTAAATTTTTAGTTAACTTCTTGTAACTAAAAAAAAAAAAGGGCGAGAGTAATAAATAATTTTAAAAATTGATTACAAATTTCGCAAATAATTTTTTCCATTTAAAGCATATCTTGGGCTAGACGGTCGGTCGGAGAGGCCCCCTCTGATCAATCGGCTGGTCACGTCAAGCCCTAGTACCTATATGATTTTCCCAACCCTATTGCCCTTATGGCAAAACCCAACCTGTTTTTATCATATGGGTGCTAGAAGGCGGTTACTGAGGGTCCACATGTCCTGGGAATGACGTTAAACTCTGGTGAGGTTCCAGTTTGGGGGAATGTGGAGCACACCTTCATCACCATTGCTCCCTGGTCCACTCTGACCCGGAGTGGTAGCACCTGTTAGTGTCCCATATATGGGTTAAATAAAAAATGTATTTAAAAAATAAAAAAAATTGTATAATCCATTAAGAATTGATTTATTTCAAACTTTATCTGCATTAAATGACCCATTGAAATTGATAACCGTATAAGATGCAATTTTCAAACTGTGCATTCCTCAAGCAGAAACATAGCTGTATAAAGCAATAAGCATACACAAGACAATTAATAAAATTAATACTCTCAAACTTCATCTCTGATGTAAAGATACAGGCCCAAAATAAAAAAGTGCGTCAAATACCACAATTATGGCAGCATCCTACCTGTCGTAACAAACAAATTCGGAAATGGGTCCATCGTCAAAAATGTTGCACGTCATGGACTGCAACCACTAGGATTCCGTCCTTAAGCATCACCACCTACGATCAACAGGTGGCTCCATTGGAGGTCCTTACTCCTCTGCAGAGGTACATACTGCGTATTATACAGCTTCAGTCAAGAGCCTCATTTCATTAGAATTATACAGTTTCAAACGTAATTTTTACCCATGTGTCGATTTTCTATCTGGAAGAGCAACATTCCGATATAATTTGAAATGAGCTCTAAAATCTTTGAAGCAAGTACAGATTCACCCGTCTTTAAAGAACTGAATTCAAACCAGCTGTACTCTGCTTAATCAACCTGGTATGACATCTTGACACTAGCTGAGTGGTTGGTAGATACAGTGTGAAGAGCGTGCGAAGATTATATTCATTTAGTAAACTTTGCTTAGTTTAACAAACAAGGCTCAGGCGCCATAGTTAAAAAAAAAAAAAAAAAAAAAAAAAAGTCGACCGGTGGCCTAAAGACTGTATCAGCCAGACAGCGAGGGAATCTATCCCCTTTCCACTAGTGCTAGACCTAAGAGATTGTCTTGACGTTTAATAATAATAATAATAATAATAATAATAATAATAATAATAATAATAATCTCCATTATAATATGTGCGGGGGGATAAAATAAAAATAATTTTAAGAAATGAAAGTCTAAAGACTAGCTTGATGGAGCTACCATTTCATCTTGCCTACTTTCACTTGCACCACACAGGGGGCAGTTTAAAGGTGTGTGTGGGGGGTTGCTGCGCTGTATTATGGTCATCTAGTAGACATGAATCCAATAATTTTTTTAAAGATGCTAGTGAATACTTAGTTATTTACTAAGCGTAGCTTAGATGCGACACATCCAGGAATATTGGGCACCCAGTGAGAATCGAACTCACTAACAATGGTTTACTAATCTAGCTTGCTAACCATTACACCACATGAGGTGCCCCTAGTGATTACCTATATGTAATTGTATAGAAACAATCTTAATATATCGTCGTCGGGGTGGCCTAATGTCAGTATCAACCAGACAGTGAGGAAGTCTATCCCCTTTTCACTAGCGCTAGACCAAGGAGATTGATTCAGCGTCTGGGGTGGAGCGCCACACCTACCATCAGCTCCTTACTTTACCGCACAAGTCATTGTGCTATTCACACGCTGAGTTGGCCGGCTTAGTTCAGTCGGTAGAGCTAAAGCCTAGGAACTACAAAGTTCCGGGTTCGATACCAGCCCTCGCCAACTCTTAATATATATCAGGTACTAAATTATTCTAACTGATGCTCTAAACACGTTGATTGTTGCAGTTATGTTATAGAGATAAATGGTTCATTAAAAGAGCTGCATTTGCAACAATAACACAATTGAAATGACTGGGATTCGGAACTTGGCACAAATTTTAAAAACTTCAAAATTCGAGCATATCACGTGTACATTCGTGGTTTGACTTATGAAGCAAAAAGAACACCAAGAAAAAAGTTGCGTTTAGCCAACTAGCTATTAGAGAGATTCTGGGCGTGACGAAATTATCATTTCGTACAAAAAGCTTCCGTTGTGGGAGGTTTCCTGTCGCACTGTATCTTAGGCATACAATAGAGACTGAATCAATTTCTATAATTTCCATTTGTTGCTAGTGAAAAATTATATGTAATTGTGTAGAAACCATCATAATAAATTTACTAAGTCATTGATTTTGTAATAAGGTTTCGATCCTAGTTCTTTGATAATATTGGATTGGTGTTTTTTTGTGGTTATTTTATTATTTTAATCTATTTTATCATATTTCATATCCAGACACTGTCAACGTGAACCGATGGAATTTCAAACATAACTGATGTATTGAAGCTGTTCGATCTGATGACAATTCTGTTTAACCCTTTATCTAACAGAGCACCCCAAACCAATCACCACCCCCTCAAAGAAAGAAAAAAATAACGTCCAAGACCACCAGCTCTTAGAAAATAGTTTATAATTAAATAGAAATGAATTAATACATTTCTATTCAGTTGTAAAGGATCAGCGATTCAATACAAGCTTGTCAACCATTTCACCTCGCTATTGCGGATAGCAGTGGTAGATAAAGGGTTAATACACTACGGATAAAGCAAATAGATTGAATAGTAAATTTCACGAATTATTTCAATATAAATTTGGGTGCATAATGTTTCAAGTGATATTCTCAACTCCTTGACTGCAGTTTTTATGATATGGAATTAAATGGTTTCCTAAAAAAAAAAAAAAAATATTTTTTTTTAAATGCCACAAGTGCAACTCCAACACAAAATTAAAATGGCTGGAATCCTAACCTTGGCACAGTTCTAGAAGAAAAAAAAAAATCAAAATTCGAGTAAGATACGATTGCATTCGTGGTTTGGCTATGAATTAAAAGGTTAGCAAGAAAAGAAAGGGTTATGATTAGCTAAATAGCTGTAAGAGACATTCAATGTGTGACAAAGTAATCATTGTGTACAAATATTGCTTCCGTTTTGGGAGATTTATGTCGCACTGTATGCTGACCATCTGACAGACTATAATTAATAAAAATTTCAGTATTTTTTTTTTTTTTTTAGTGCTAGTGAATAGTATTATCTGCGTTATTCGGACTATTTTCCTCATCTTTATTGTTATCTGTACAACGTTTTGGCCAATATGCCCTCCGACTTCCTTCAAGTATTTCTTGGACACGGGAACCTTATAATAATTAAGACAGGTTAATGTCTCTACCCTAGCTATCGTTAGCGGAATGAGAACAGGATACCCCCGTGGACTGAACAAAGGGTTAGGTTCAAAGTTCCGTGATGGCTCCCGATTACGACAAGAAATACCTGAAGAAGGTGGAGGACATATTGGCTGAAACGTTGTACAGATAACAAGGAAGATGAGGATAAGTCAGAATAACGCAGATAATACTAATTAAGCCTCATCTCAAACATGAGAAATTGCTAGTGAATACTCATGTAATTTTATAGAAACTATAATCCGACAAGGTTTCGATCCTAGTTTTTTTTTAATATTGGGTTAATGTATTATTATTGCAGCTTTTCTTCAACATTTGTTGAAGTCGCCATAATTATGCACCAACCCAATAGAATAAAGATGTCTAAGATCTAGAACTTGGCACAGACAAATATCTTCAAATTTCGAGCAAGACACGAGTACATTTGTTGTTTTAGCTTGAAAGCAACAACAACACACAAAAAAAATTAAAAATTATTAAAAAAAAATCACAAAAAGAATACAACACAAAAAAAAACACACAAAACACAAAAAAGTCATTAAAATTGTGTTTAAGTAGGAGGTGCTGAAGACATTCTAGGTGCGACAAAATAATCATTGCGTATGAACATATTGCATCCATTATTTACGAGATAACGTTGTATCCTAATCCTGTCTGGTAAATGAACGGGCTGTTCTGCGAGAAAGTGAAGAGGTGTATTTCCATGATAATCGGATACATTAATATTAGACCCGGCCGCAATCAAGCAGACTATGGTCTTAAATGAGAAACCCCTTTCGAGGGCTATTAGAAGCAAGCTGGTGGGGTAATTCTTCGCATACATTCGGGCAGCTTTGGAAATTATTTCAGTGAGCCTATTTTTCCCAGGACATTCGGCTAGCAACGTGTGCTCTATCAAATGGAGCAACATAAGAGCATCTGCTTGTAAACGTGATAGAAGTAAATGCTCGATTGTGTTGTCTTTATAATTGGGTAGAGATCGTCGGCTATATTGTCGACGATTTTCTCAATGAACGGAACGATTGTCTCCGGGAGGCGTTTGCATATCTGGAACTGAAACTCGCACATGTAAACCACCGCAACCATACCGATATAGGCACCATTAGTGGGAAGACTTCTTGAAAAAGAGTTAATCTGACTGACCTCTTTCACTAGTTCAAAGGTCAAAAAATCCTCAGAGTTAAGGTCAGGACAATAGACGACCAAAGTAAACGCTCTTTCAGTAAAAGGGTTTTTCAAACCGATAATTCTACAGACTACTTTTAATGCAATGAGCGACCATTTAGCCAATCTAGCGGTTCCGGTGTGAAATTCCTCAGATCCAATATCTGAAGAATTATCCAAAGTTGGATTTTCCTTAACAGAATCCTCGATAGTACTAAGGTGTTTCTTGCGTATTTTATTAGACACGTCCCAATATTTCGCGGCGCTCTCCATTTTTCTTCCCACTAAGACGTCAAGAGCTCCGCAAAGCTCATAGCTTAAAACTTTGTCCGCTAAAGTGTAGACAGAATTATTCATCAAATAGTTCACCACGTCCTTCTTATCCGTGTGGAGAGCTATGTCGAGAGCGTTACAACCGGACGTAGAGTTCCGCTGGTAGAGGTCCACTTTCGATTTGAGGAGAAGGGCTATGATATCGAGGTTACCCTCACGAACAGCTTTCATGAAGTAGGAATTCCCCTGGGGGTCGAGGAATTTCATGTCAAGCCTCAGCTTGAGCGCTCTTCGTAAATACTGAAGATCTTTAGCACACAGGTCTTGATTTTTAGCAGTGTTGATCGTGGATCCGCGTCTCCACAGAAGCTGACCCGCTTCCATTTTGTGGAAATGACAAGCATACATTATGGCATTTCTCCCTTGTGGATCTTTCCAGTAAAGGTCGGCGCCGTATTCTACGAGTAGCTTTACTAGATCCATACAGTACCACCTTATAGCAATGAAGAGAGGAATTAACAATTCTTTTTCCTCGAGGCCGACCTCGCCGATCTCATTAACGTTTGCCATACAATCGGTTATGAAGTATTTGACAATGCCCGTAGCTTTTGCCAAGCAGGCTTGAAAGAGTAGACTTTGGCCGACGCCGACTTCTTTGTTGTGGATCAAATCCTGGCGGGTTTCCTGGGAGATGAAATGCAGAACGGATTTAATTTCTTCCAAGTTTTTGGCAGCAACAAGTGCCTGAAGACGCTTTATCAATTTCGGCAATTCTTTCTCCGAGACTTCTGGAGTCTGAAACAAGAAAAAAGATTTTAAAGATAGTAAATAGAGCGTCCTAGTAATCTTCTGTAGTCGTTCACATTCTATTTTCTTTAAGAAAAAACAAATGACTAAAAGCAAAGATGCGCCATTTGACAACTACTGATTTTAAATTCTAAAATTCGTTTTAAAAGACAAAAAAAAAAAAAAAAAAAAAAAAATAAAAAAAAAAAAAATAAATAAAATAAAAAATCACAATTTGAGACGAGACTTGATCATTTATATTCAGACTATTGTCTGAATCTTTATTGTTGTCTTCACAACGTTTTGGCCAATGTGCCCCCGGCCTTCAGGTATTTAATGTCAACTCTGAAACTTCGAACCTAACTCTTTATTTGATACAAAGTGGTAGACTGTTCTCATTCAGTTAACCATGACTGGGTACAACTGTTAAGCTGTATTAACTATTGTTCTATGTTACTGTCGCCCTTGACCAGTATTGAACCTGCAGCGTAGAGATAACCGTTACTTAGAACTGTATTAACTCAACGCCTATATCCATTCCACCAGGAAGCGCGTGGTGTAATGGTTAAAGACATGGGAAATGGACTCGTCGCCCCGAGTTCAAATCCTGGACGTGGTAATTGCATTTCACTTTGGAAAGGTATGAATCCTACTCTCCCTCCAGCTATGGATAAATAGTAGGGCAGACTAGGATCTTTAACCTTGGTTAGGCAACCGGTCTAGGAGAAGGAAAACTCTGAATTCAAACCTGTTGAACTCCGCTTAAGAAATTGACCTTGTGTCGCATCCTGCTCGTGCGGAGGGGTTGGTAAATATATATATATCCATTCCACCAGGTGTCAAAAACAATTTCACATTTGACTTGGTTCTAGTCTTAATGGGACAAAAATTACGTAGTCTTTATTTTATAGGAGTTTTGTTAAATTTCGATTCCGGAAGAGGGCGTAGGGGGGTTGAAGAACTCGAGCTAAATTGTGTCCACACCCGATTAAATCCATTTTACTTGCTATCGAACTACATACCGTATTTGACGGCATGTAGGACGCACTTTTTCCAAAATTTTTTCTAAAAAATTATCCTGCGTCTTATACATCGTAGGTGAAGTTTGAGACCTCCCGTAGGCCAAGGCTAATCTTCTCTATGATGCTCACTAACCCAGATTACGCTCAGTACTTTTACTGGGTGTAAACTATGCATCCTTATTTTATTGCTGGTATTGTTATAGTCAAGCTTTGCTAGACGGTTTTCAACAATATAATGCTTAAATACACCAATACTTTTCCTGCATCTGACCTGCTGAAATGGGGTGAGTCTTATATGCAGTCAAATACGGTAAATAAAGATTAATATGTAGTTAAAAGGTTTTTGGCTTGTCTAGCGCTGATTGGATACTTGCAATACCTAAAAGGGCCACTCATTTCAAAACTGACCATGCTCATCACTGCTTAACTTCGGGATAAATCCGGCTTAAACCGATGTATTGTAAAAGTATCCATACAGGAATTTAATGTTTACGTCTTTCCTCATAATATATATATAATAATATATCTTATTATAATGGAGATTGTGTGTTTTTCTGTCTGTAACCGAAACTATATTCCTACTCAAGTCACAATTATCTTAGTTATTGACATCATATTCTCCATGATTTTATTTATATCTAAACCTCAATTATTAATAAAATTGTCTTACATTATTAATACTGTTAACTATGTCTACATACTGACAACATGCAATTATATTTATATATACAACAAAATAGCGGTTTACAGTGGGAACGGGAAGCTAATTTGCATATTGATATTAAAAAATCGAATTTAATAAATATGTGCTTAGTATTATTGATTTCTAACTGTTTGGTTTTATTTTAATGAATATAAGCAAAAATCTCTTCAATGAATCTTGAATGAAATCCATAACAATAAAAATAACTGTCATTTTATTCCTTACTTCCTCTTTTAACTAAATACTTAAATTAGAAAAAATAACAATGAAAGACGAGAGTGATGGAAGAGTAAGTTTCAGTTGTTAGATTTTTTTATTATACTCCCTCTGTTACAAATCTTTTTATCTGCATTCTTATTTAGTTTCATTAGCCTTTCTAATTTAATACAATATTTTATTACATTAAAACTTAAATATTTGCACCCGGAGGGTGCATACATTTGCTAGTATATATAATATATTTATATAATAAAAAAAAGAAAGAAAGGTAAACCACTTTTTACACGCTTCGTGTTTGGAGCGAAAAATTACATTACGTTTTCATAAATAACAAGAATTCATTGTTAGGGTTACAATTTTATCTTTTAACAATTGATAGTGGAAAGATTCCGGATATTTAAATTTACCTTTATCATTTCCTTTAATTTGTTTTTTTTAGGATTAAAAAAAAAAAAAAAAAATATATTTGATCAAAGTCATTAACTATATTTTTCATTTAGAAAAATATTGTATCTTCACAAAATATAAACGAATATGAATAAATTTGTGTTAAATCGGTTATTTTTAACATTACTTGCATTCATAAAGATATTTACAGCGACAGTAAAATAAACATAAAAGTAGGTTTGTCTATTTTACCAGGACCGGTAAAATAAGCCTAATAGAAATCTTAGACTCCAAACTACATTAGCAAATTCCAAATGAGGTCTTACCAATGCAATGATTAATTTTTTCAGCATTTCTTTATCCATGCATTCATATGACCCCCGTATTAATCCTAATATGTTGTTTGCTTTATTTACTTGTATTTCTGTGTGTTTGGAAAAGTTTAATTCAGGGTCCACATTCACACCAAGGTCTTTTTCTAACTGAATCTTTTAGTATTTCTTTCATTAGAGAAAGAGTGTAGGAGAAAGATAGAGAGAGGGCGCGTGGAAGTGATCAGGCTAATTTGTTTCAGTCTAATATAATGAAAAAGAAGGAAAGACAGAAAAAGGAATATAAATAAACTTTTGCGTTAATTCCGAGTTATTTTTAACATTACTTGAATTCATAAAGATATTTACAGCGACAGTAAAATAAGCATAAAAGTAGGTTTGTCTATTTGACTGGAACCGGCTATATAGCCTTTTACAAGAGAACAAAAACTAGTCGACTTTGATGGTATTAAAATAATTTAACAAATCTAAAATTAAATGGAATAAGATTAAGGGGAGGCAGATTTTTCCGGATTTCTCTTTAGACAAATTCTAACGGATAAAATATTTTTTTGAAATTCCGCCCTTTACAATTGACGTTAGAAACATCTTAAACGTCTAAATATAAATTTCACCAAATAAGCGAGTTTCATTTGGAACGTACGTCTATCCAAAAAAATGGCATCAGACTGTCTGGACCTAAACTATAGCATTCACAAAAAGAAAAAAAAAAAAAAAAAAAAAAAGTTTGTCAACCATTTTGCACAGTTTCCTGTCCCGCCCTGTCGGTGGGGCATTAGAATCTCCAATCAGGCCACCTGTTGGCCATGGGTGGTGACCCGTGATAGGATAGAAGTCAGGTGGTTGAGCAGTCCATGACATGCAATATTCCACTATGGTCCTTACTTAGACGGGTGGTCGGAGAGGTCCCCTCCGATCAATCGGCTGTTCACGTCAAGCCCTAGCACCTATATAATTGTCCCAGCCCCAACCATGACGTTAAACTCTGATGGTGAGGTTCCAGTTTTGGGGAATGTGGAGCACCTCTTCAACATTGCCCCCTGGTCCACTATAACCGGGAGTGGTATTACCTGTTAGGGTCCCATCTATGGGTTAAGTAGAAAACAGGAGTTTATAAACAAAATGGTATTATCCATTAAGAATAAATATGTTTCAAAACTATAGCGGCATTAAAGGGTCCACTGAAGATGATATGACGTAAGGAAAAAGTTTCCGGGGGGGGGGCTAAACTCTGGCAACCAATTTGTAAGACTTAAATGGTTCTTTGCTTATAGGTATCAACTTGACTAAAACAAACCCACCCCACAGAAAATATCGAAAATAATGCAGCGCAAGTGAAGGTGTTGTTCCGGAACAATTTTTTCCGTAAAAGCGACGCTCTGGAAGCAAAGCATTACATTTTATTTACACAAAATCTAGAGATAAAAGGAGTCAAATAATAATAATCTCGAGTACAAGCAGCGGACATGAACAGTTAGAATTAGAGGCGGAATATTAGCCTCACTATAGCGTCGTGTACAATACAAGAATACATTGGACCTAAATAAAATATTTAGATATTAGGAAAATAATTTAGAAGTTAAATTGACTAATAATAATTGCGGAGACTAACAAGTACTGTCACTAGTATATATTTAACTAATTTTATTATTACATTAGTTATAATCTTTTAACGCAAAAAAGATGGATTTAAATATACATATAGAGGCTTGTTAATCGTTAATATCAGACGTAATTATACGACCTAAAAAAAAAAAATTTTTTAAGTAAGCGAAGGGCCGAAGTTTAGTTTTAACATACGTAAGTAAAGTCGTCGGGAGTGGCCTAAAGTCGGCAATAGCCAATCAGTCAGTGCGTCTATACCCTTTTCACAAGCGCTAGGGTGGAGCGCCAACACTTCCTTCAGCTCCTTTATCACACTAAATCCCTAAGAACCTTGTCGTTTCTAGCCAAACTCTCTACCGACTGGAACGTAGTGCGAGTTTTTGTTATACTGGTTGTAGTAGTAATAACTAGAATAAGAGGGTAGCGGTGGGAGTAGCATAAGTTAAAAATAAAGACGTAAAAAATTAATAAGAAATTTTAAAAAAATATCAGAACATACCTTTATCGAACTGGTATCTTTTTCGTCCATTATTTAATAAAAATATATTTCTTCGTGGATGGGATAAAAAAAGATTATCGAATGTTAAAAGAACATTTAAAAAAAAATATGGTTTAAAATTAACCGGCCGTCGAGGAAGGAAACGTGTCTGTTTTTGCTTAACTATCCCATCTAATATACCTATCAAATTACTTATCTTTCACATTTAGTAAATACCAATTTGGTTTCAAAATAGGGGTGAGGTTTGTATGGATCTGTTTTGTCTCACCTATGAAATGGAACGTTCCAAGTTTAGAATTCCAAAAACATAAAGTCATTTGAACCCAGCGTACCTAGCGTATTGGTGCTGCAGCTGCTGCTGTAGTAGTAGTAGTAGTAGTAGCAGTACTAGTAGTCGTAAGTAAAGTCGTCGGGGAGGCATACAGTCGGTTTCAGCCATACAGCGAGGGAGTCTATCCCCTTTTCCCTAGCGCTAGACCAAGGAGATTGTTTTTTAGCGTCTGAGGCGGTGCGCCACACCTACCATCAGCTCCTCACTTTACCACACAGATTCCTGTGCTACTCATACGCTGAGTTGTCGAGAGCCAGTATCGAACCAGGAACCCTGAAGTCCCCTGCTGAACGACTGAGTAGTGGTAGTAGCAGCTATTTCTCTGAATTTTTTAGATGAGGCTTGATAATTTGTATTGTTTGGATTATATGGATTATTCGGACAATTGTCCTCATCTTTATTGTTATCTGTACAACGTTTCGGCCGATGTGCCCTCCGGCCTTCTTCAGGTATTTCTTTTCGGGCTCGGGAACCTTCTTGTCATAATTGGGAACCTTCTGTATGAACCCAGGAATCTTCCTGTCGTAATCGGGAGTCTTAGCGGAACTTTGAACCCAACCCTTTATTTAATGCACGGGGATTTAATACAGTTCAAATTGACAGTTATCTCTAGGCTACAGGTTCAATCCTTGTCAAGAGCGCCATTAACATAAAATAATAATTAACACAACTTAACACTTGTATCCAGTAATGGTTAGCGGGATGAGAACAGTGGTACTTTGTTGCCGCTGCTTTCTTCTGGATCTCTTAGCTTCATGGTGCTGCGTCAGGGTGGCTTCTGACATGAACAGTCCTCTACGGAGAGCCTGCCGCCACCAAGGGTAGCCCTGAGCCAAATTTTCCCAGCTGGAAGGGACAATGCCAAAGCACATGAGATCATTCTTGTAGACATCCTTGAAACGCAGCTTTTGACAAACCTGTCTCTTACCAGACAAAAGCTCTGCATCATTCATCCGACGGATATGGCCCAGCCATTGGAGACGACGTTGTCTCAGTAGAGAACAAAGCTGGGGAGTTGAGTTCTCTCTAGAACTGCTGTGTTAGTGATCCTGTCCCTACAGGTGATGCCCAGTATACGTCTAAGACAGCGAAGGTAGAAGCTATTTAGTTGCCGCTCTGGTGGGAGTACAAGGACCTTGTACTCGCATTACTACATAAAATATTAAAATTCTATGAAAAATCAATTAATTGTCAAATTTTCACGAAAATTTCGATACTTATTCACCATTAGATGAATGTATGTTTAAAATAGTTTTTTTCCTAAAATATATTAGGGGAAATTTTGTTTTTACTAGGTTGACCCCCTTATTTAATTATATTAAGGGCCGGTTTAGCTCAGTCGGTAGAGTGTTCGGCTATGGATCAAAAGGTTCTTGGTTCGATGCCGGTCTTTACCAACTCGGCGTATGATTAGCACAGGGATCTATGCAGTAAATTGAGGAGCTGATGGTAGGTGTGACACTCCTTGGTCTAGCGCTAGTTAGTGAAAAGGGGATACACTCTCTCGCTGTCTGGCTGATACAGACATTAGGCTACCCCGACAACTTACTACTTTTTACTCCTTTCTAATTTATATATCTATTGATAATAGAGATTCGGTCTCTATTTGTCTGTAACTGAAACTACGTCACTGCTTACGTCACTGCTTACGTCACAGTCATTTCAGGAATTAAGTAAGTTTATCAATGAGTATTTAATTTATAGTCAGTATCATTACTACATAAAAATATTAAAATTCTATGAAAAATTAATTGTCAAATTTTCACGAAAAATTCGATACTTATTCACCATTAGATGAATGTATGTTTAAAATAGTTTTTTTTCCTAAAATATATTAGGGAAATTTTGTGTTTACTTAATTGAACCCCCCCCCCAATCCTTATTGAATTTTATGAAATCCGAACAAACTATATTTTACTCGTACGATTTTTGAATTTTTCTCTTAAGACAAGAGTAAATGATTAAATCAGAAATTTTTTAAAGGTTCATACAATCGTAAAACAAGACAAATATCTCAGTGGAGTGGCGTGAATATGATGCTTTTTAAGCACTGTATTTGACGACATATATTTTTTTCCAAAATTTTGGCTCAAAAATTGCCCTGCGTCTTATACATCATAGGTAAAGTTTGAAACCTCCCGTAGGCCTAGGCTAATCTTCTCTATGATGCTCACTAACCCAGCTGACACTCAGTACTTTTACCTACCCTAAACTCCATGCACCCTTAGTTTATTGCTGGTATTATTGTAATATTACCGGTGCTTTAAAAATGAATTCGTAAAAATGAAAGCAATCCAATCTGAAATGCCGTGACTTGCATTTATAAACATCAGCTAATCGGCGCTCTGACTTACCGGTAATTTTATTATTATTATTATTATTATTACTAGCAAATATATGCACCCTCCGGGTGCAAGTATTTCAGTTGTAATGTAATAAAATAGTATATGGAATTAGAAAGGCTAATGAAACTAAATAAGAATCCGATAAAAAGGTTTGAAAGATGGGGTATAATCGAAAAATAGAACAACTAAAACTACTCTTCCATCACTCTCATCTTTCATTGCTAATTTCCTAATTTAACTATTTAGTTGAAATAAGAAGTAAAGAATAAATTGCAGTTATTTCGTCTTGTTAATGGATTTCTTTAAGATTTATTCCCAAGATTTTTACTATATTCATTAAGATAAAAAAACAGTTAGAAATCAATAATCCTAAGCAATATTTATTAAAATCAAATTTTTTATATCAATATGCAAATCAGCCTTCCCATTCACACTGCAAACCACTATTTTGTTATATATATAAATGTAATTTCATGTTAATAGTATGGCCAACAGTATTAATAATGAAAAACAATTTTATAATTTGAGGTTTAAATATAAAAAAATCATGGAGAACTTGACGTAAATAACAAAGGGAATTGTTACTTGAGTAGTGATATAGTTTCGGTTACAGACAGAAAAACCACAATCTCCATTATAATAAGATTATTATTATTATTATTATTTCCTGCTATTGAGATTTCTTGTGTATGCTTTTGCTTGTCTGTACTGCCAAATTGATTTTATACAGCTATGTTTCTGCTTGTGCACAGCTAGACTGTTTTCAACAATATATGCTTATATTATACACTAACAGCATTTTTTCCTGATCTTGACCTACTGAAATGGGGGTGCGTCTTATATGCCCGTGCGTCTTATATGCCGTCAAATACGGAAAGTAATCAATTTTAAAAAAATATTAAAGGCAGTATTTTTCATAAATTTAATTTTACACCGCAGGGTGTTTATATATATATATATATATATATATATATATATATATAGAGAGAGAGAGAGAGAGAGAGAGAGAGAGACGTGACTCCGAGAGGTAACGAAACGATCCTGCTAAAAAGTCACATCATGTTATAGTAGTTGCGCACTTATGATTGACAAGTTGATTTGGCGAGTTCCCTGTAAGGCGTGTCCGGTTGCCCTAGGGGTAGAGTCTCTGACTTTGCGTCCTGGGTTCGCCGGCTCGATCTCTGTCGGGGGGAGATCGTAGGTATACACTGATGATGAGACCAAATTAGGTCAAAACAAATGTACAGTTTTCCTCACGTCGTACATAGTATTCGCCGAATTTGCTTGTCATGATAAATTGAATTATATAACTCTTATTATAATGGAGATTGTGGGTTTGTATGTCTGTAACCGAAACTATATTACTATACAAGTCACAATTCCCTTTGTTATTTACATCACATTCTCCATGATTTTATTTTTTATTCAAACCTCAATTATTAATAAAATTGTTTTACATCATTAAGACTGTTGACCATATCTACATCCTAATAGCATGCAATTGTATTTATATATACAACAAAATAGCGGATTACAGTGTGAATGGGAAGGCTAATTTGCATATTGATCTTAAAAATTGATTTTATAATATATGCTTAGTATTATTGATTTCTATTTGTTTGGTGAATATAGCAAAAATCTCAGGGATAATCTTAAAAGAAATCCATTAACAAGAATAAATAACTGTCATTTTATTCTTTACTTCCTCTTTTAACTAAATACTTAAATTAGAAAAAATAACAATGAAAGACGGGAGTAATGGAAAATGATGGAAGAATTAGTTTCAAAGTTGTTCTATTTTTCAATCATACCTCCACTGTTCCAAATCTTTTTATCTGCATTCTTATTCAGTTTCATTAGCCTTTCTAATTTAATATGATATTTTATTATATTAAAACTTAAATACTTGCACCCGGAGGGTGCATATATTTGCTAGTATATATATATATATTTTTTTTTTTCTTCACGGAAATTGCACTTTATTTGATATTTTTGTTATTATTCCTACCTACCTAGCTCAGTCGGTAGAACATCCGTTTCAGAACCACAAGGTCCCGCGATCGATATCAGTTCCTCGCCAAGTTAGCAATTTAGCAGCACAGCATGAATCTGGAAGGTAAAAATGGAAGCTGGTGGTATGTATGGCGCTTCACCCCAGACACAAAAACAATCTCCCTGCACTAGCGAAAAAAGGATAGACTCCCTCGCTGTCCGGCTGATACAAACAATAGCCCATCCGCCTGTTTTACTTAATTTCCCTCTTTATTTCATTATTATTATTAACTGCACCCTCCGGGTGCAAGTATTTAAGTTTTAATGTAAAATATTTTAATAAATTAGAAAAATGAGGAAACAGAGGGAGAATAGCTGAAACTTACTCTTCCATCACTCTCATCTTTCATTGTTATTTTTTCTAATTAAGTATTTAGTTAAAAGAGGAAGTAAAGAATAAAATGTCAGTTATTTTATCTTGTTAATGGATTTCATTTAAGATTCATTGAAGAGATTTTTGCTTATATTCATTAAAATAAAACAAACAGTTAGAATCAATAATACTAAGCACATATTTATTAAATTCGCCTTCCAGTTCACACTGTAAACCGCTATTTTGTTGTATATAATATAATTGCATGTTGTCACTATGTAGCATAGTTAACAGTTAATAATGTAAGACTGAATAAATTCATGGAGAATGTGATGTAAATAACTATGTGAATTGTGACTTGATTAGTAATATAGTTTCGGTAACAGACAGAAAAACACATAATCTCCATTATAATAAGATATGAATTGAGAGTCATCAGAGCGCAGTGGCTAATGTTCTTGAATGTGATATCGTAGTAAGCAAGTTCGAGCCCCAGTCATTGTATTACGTGCCCATTTGGGCTAATACCATTGAGAGAGGTATATAAAAAAAAATAATCCTAAGTTATGTTTTGAATTGTACCATTACTGCTTTTCTACAAGGATGGTTGGTTGGATTTTACGGTATTTCAAACCTGGTTGGGTTATTTTATGCCAAAGACGATTTGTTTTATTCATTCTTGATGGATATTAATTTCTTTTTATTATTTAACCTGTATTTCAAGACACGATATTTTAAAACTCATTTTTTCCTATTCAACCCATAAATGGGAACCTAAGAGGTATGACCCCTCCGGGTCGGAGAGGATCGGAGACAAATGGCGATGAAGCTGAACTCCACATTCCCCAAAAAACTCACCATTAGATGTAGTTTAATGTTATACCTAAGACACCGTGACTATCAACCACCAATTTTACTACAAAATGACTAAAAGGGTAGGGTTTTGCCATAAGGGCAATAGGGTTAAGATTATCATATAGGTGATACGGCTTGGCATGACCAGCTAATTAATCGGGAGAGACACCTCGAACTGCCCGTCGTGGCCAAAGTGGAGTGTTGTATATCATGGGCTGCTCAGCCACCAGGGTTCCGATGAAGTGGAACTCCACATTCCCCAGAGCTCAAGAATTGGAACCTCACCATTAGATGTTTTGTGTGTTTGCTTTGCTTTGTTTTACGGGCAGTGCGAAGCCGTATCACCTATATGATTTTCTTAACCTTTGTGGGACATTTAATGCCGACAAAATTTTGAAATAAAATTCATTCTTAACGGATAATTAATATTTTTTATAAACATATGTTTTTCTATTTAACCCATAGATGGGACCCTAACAGTTACTACTACTACAGGTCAGAGTGGACCAGGGAGCCATGGTGATCAAGGTGTGACCATTAGATGAAGTTTGATGCGATATCTAAGACACTATGACCATCAGCCAACAATTCTACTACAAAATAAATAAAGGGTAGGGTTTGCCATAAGGGCAATAGGGTTAAGACAATCATATAGGTGATACGGCTTGGCATGACCAGCTAATTAATCGGGAGAGACACCTCGAACTGCCCGTCGCGGTCAAAGTGGAGTGTTGAATATCATGGTCTGCTCAACCACAAGGATTCCGTCCTTAAACATCATGGGTTGCCACTCACGACCAACAGGTGACCCCATTGGTGGAACTTTACTCCTCTGCTCTGGGGCAGTCGGTGTATTCTAGAGCCCCATCTGCTAGGGCGGCATAGAAGGACGGCTTTGACATTGAATTAAATTAAATCAATTTTACTACAGTTTTCATCTGCAACTCCTTCTGGTTAAAAATGAGACCGTCCAAAAATGAGAGCCGTCGAAGCTGAAATGTAATAAATGTAAATCCTCATTATCGGGTGTTGCATATCCACCGAATTCTTATGTGTATCGTCACCTTATTGTTTACAGATATATTTCTTTTTTTTCCAGAAATGTTTGTTACTAGTGATGAAAAGTGGTTTGGTTTGTTTTAAGGCATATCAACCTCAGTGGGTCATTTAATGCCGATAAAGTTTTGAAATAAAGTCATTCTTAATGGATACTCAGTTTTTTTTAATAAACACATTTGTCTATTTACCCCATAGATGGGACCCTAACAGGTACTACCACTCCGGGTCAAAGTGGACCAGGGAGCAATGGTGATAAAGAAGTGCTCCACATTCCCCAAACCTGGAACCTCACCATCAGATAGAGTCTAAGGTCATTCCCAGGACATTAAGACCCTCATACACCGCCTTCTAGCACACATATGATAAAAAGGGTTGGGACAATCATATAGGTACTAGGGCTTGACTGAATTGTTTTAATATTAGAGATATAGCACTGTAGTTTATAAAAAAACAGGAAATAGAATGTAATGAATTGTGTTGTAAGGTTTCTTTGGTATAAATTATATTTTTCTTTGGAAAAAATAAATTTGAAAATCTGAATACTTTTAGTGAAAATTAACAGAAACGTATCTGAAACGCGCTCGTACCTCAAATTTTGAACTTACCCACACAAATCAACAGAGTGACACCTCGTAACTCGGAAACTTGTAAGTTAAGTACCAAATCTATTTAGTATGGCACTAAGCCCAAAGTTAAGCAAAGAGGAATAATTCCAAGCGAGGTGCACCTGCTGAGAAAATCAGCATTCAAAATTCTGGATTCATCTACCTGGAATTAGAACTTCTTGACACCTGCAAAGAAATAGGCAACTACTTTAACCACTGAGCCGTCAGTTGGTCAATTTCATGTTAAGACAAAATTTAAGATGTAAGCGAGCTTCAGATACGCTTGCATTGATAAGTTCAATAAAATTATTTAATATATTTGTATTTAAATCTATTTGACTCATCACTCGGAACTGGGAGTAAATAGCAAGAAATGGTTTCTTCACACTAGGGTAGATCAATTTTTCACTCCATGAAAATATTAAATTGTACATCTCTGCGAAAGTTGTCTGTAAGTATACTGAATACCGATACCAAAAATGAGATCTTTTACTTGCACCATTGTCTGAGGAAATAGCATCAAAGATCGTCTATTAATATCCTAGTTTTCTAAAGTCTAAATTTTGCGAAAAAGATTTTTAGTGCATTTCAGTAGACGATATGCGATGCTATTTCCTCAAACAATGTTACAAGTAAAAGATCTAATTTTTGGTATTTAGTATACTAACAACTTTCGCATTAGGTGAAAAATTTGATATTTTAAAAGTGAAAAATTGACCTACCTTACTACCCCCCCCCGAACTGGAGCCTCACAATCAGATGCAAGTTAATGTCATACTCAGGACACCACCTTGTTTTAGGAGAGTGTTACCCCACTCTTCAGGGGATGTAGTCAGCGAATTTGAAATACATTTTTGACAATAGCACTAAACTATTTTAGTCACTTGGTAGAGACCAATAACCCATTCGTATTTTTAAAATATTGCAGAAATAAATAATACCGAAAAAAAAAAATAACTAGCGAAAGTAATCGTCTAGAATAATATATAGTAAAGAAAAAATAAATGTCTGTGTCTCGGTGCGGATCTTAGACCTTCATTGTTAGAAATATCAAGCGTTTATGTATATATTAAAAAGATTTTTTTTAAAGTACCAATATTTTGGTATAAAATTTAATCTTCAAATTTCGACTTATACACGAATTAATATGTCGATTGCTTGATTGGGAGGATTTCCTGCCGAAGACGGTTTTATTTTTATTAATTCTTATTGGGTATTTTTAAAAAATATATATATATTCAAAGCATATAGATATTACCTAACAGGTACGGCCACTTAGGATCAGAGTGGACCTGGGAGTAATGGCGATGAAGGGGGTACTCCTACTCCCCAGAGCTCCAGAATTGGAACCTCACCACGACATGCAGTTTAATGTCATACCCAGGACGGTAGATTCAGGATAGAAATGACTAGCCCCCCTCCTTTTAGGCCTTGTGCCACATTTTTGTATATATTTAGAAAATAAATAATCAGGCTTAATAGGCTATTGTTGGCACCTCCGAATCTGCTACATCAATGGCAATTTGTTTGTTTTGGGAGCCTACACCTGGGATCCGATCATGATAAAAATTTACACCTGTTGACTTAATGTTCAGAAAGAGCACTAGCTAATTAGATTTCTATAAAGATCAATAACGGGACCCTGACAGGTACTACCACATCGATTCATGGTCGACCTCGGAGTAATGGCGATGAAGGGGTACTCCACACTCCCCAGAGCTCCAGAATTGGAACCTCACCACTAGATGCAGTTTAACGTCATACCCAGGACCGTAAATTCTTTGGAAGATAAAACGATTAAGGAACAAGATTTTTTAGTTACGTTACATTTCTATAATAGAGAATCTTGGTTTTATTCCAAAATCATTGGTGGCATCGATTTGAGCCCCACAGTCAATAAGAAGCTGACGTATCCTATTCTTGTCTGGTAAATGGTCAGGTTGTTCTGCTAGTAAATGAAGGGGTCTATTTCTAATGTAATCCGTAGCATTAACATCAGCCCCAGCAGCAATCAAACTTATTACAGTCTTAAAAAAACCTCTTTCCATGGCGATTAGAAGCAGACTCGTTGGGTAACGTTCCAAATATATACTAGCAATTATTCGAATACTTACATCGAAAGTATCATTATTAGAGCACCCCCGCTTCTACAACGTAATTTATTAAGCAAAGCAGCGAGGTCAGCAGCTGTTTATATACTTTAAACGCCTGTTGATTCGCCGGCCACCGTTTCACAATTGGAAGAAATTCCTCAGTTATCAAGTCCACCATTGCCTCAATAAAGTAGACAGTCGTTCCAACGTCTTCATCCAATTCCAACAATCTCTTCTCACACATAGAAAGAGCACCCGTCATCCCAACAAAAACCCCGTTACACAGTGGCATGAGCGACGTAGAATTCATAAGGCAGAACTCTCTGAGCGTGTTAAAAGTCAGAAAGCCACTAAGTAAATGCGGATTGTAAGCTACTAAAGCAAACGATACTTGTAAAAACGGGTGAGTTACTTCAATGATTCGACACACAATACTTAATGCAATTTTAAAATACTCAGACAAAGCAATGTATTCGTATGCGTAATTGTCTATCCCCAGGTGAAAATCCGTTTTTAGCGATGGGCATTCTGTGACCAAAATTGCGATGGTAGAACCGTGTTTTTTGCGTAGCCTAGCCGAGATTCTCCAGTATTCTATCGCCTTGTGAATATTTTTTTCTAGCAGAATACGGAGGGCACCACATAGATCGTAACTTATAATTTTGTCTGCTAGAGAATACACAGAGTTCGTTTTGAAGTAATCCAGAACATCCTCATTCTCAAAAAAGTGGGCAGTATCCAGGGCATTTCTACCGGTTGTATAACTCCTCAAGTAAAGGTCGGCCTTCTCTTTCAAAAGCAGGGTTATGATATCAAGGGCATTATTCTCAACGGCCTTGATCAGAATCGTCTCCCCGTCCTCATCGATATAATTCACGCGGGTCCCCAGTTTGAGCGACCTTTTAAAATATGACAAATTCTTCGCGCAAAATTTAATATTTGTACCGTCGTTAATATCCACCCCACGACTTTTTAGCGCATACGCCGCTTCCATCTTATTGTGGTAGCAAGCATAGACGATGGCTGATCTATTTTCAGAGTCGACCCAATTTATATCAGCGCCGTGGTTTAGTAATAAGTCGATTAGATCAATGTTGTTAGTTTTTATAGCTATGAACAGAGCAGTTAGACGTTCATCACCTATTTTGGCCACATCGTTTACATTGACATTACACTCGACAATGAAGTATTCGACAATCTGCGTAGCTTTCGTGAAGCAAGCTTGAAACATCAATGGTTTGTCAGTCCCGAAACTATATAGAAATTTCTTGCGCTTTTCCACCGGTAGCGGATCTATTATCTCTCGGAGTTCTGCGAGATTTTTCGTATTAACAAGATGAGTAAACGTCTTGATAAGAATTTTCATTTCTTCCTTCGATAGGATAGGCTGAAATAGAAATAATACAGTGTTAGAACGTTGTCTTTAATATTACGTTTACTTTATTTCTTTTTAGTAAAATTCTGTGTGTATGAATAGTGGAATAAGGTTTTGACCATTTCATTCTACGGTCTACAGTATATTTATTCTAGGGAGAGGTAACATGGGTTAGGAAAATTCGGTTAAGAATATTCAGTTTGGTTTGGTTTGTTTTACGGCATACCAACCTCAGTGGGTCATTTAATGCCGATAAATTTTGAAATAAATCGATTATTAATGGATAATACAATTTTTTTATAAATACATTCAACCCATAGATGGGACCCTAACAGGTACTACCACTCCGGGTCAGAGTGGACCAGGGAGCAATGGTGATGAAGGGGTGCTCCACATTCCCCAAACCTCCAGACCTGGAACCTCACCATGAGATAGAGTTTAACGTCATTCCCAGGACACGTAGACCCTCAGCTATCGCCTTCTGGCACATATGATAAAAAGGTTTGGGGCTTGCCATAAGGGCAATCATATAGGTGCTAGGGCTTGACATGGCCAGCCAATTGATCGGAGGGGGTCTCTTCGACCGTCCGTCTAGCCCAAGAAAGTGCCAAAGTTGAGTATTTCAAAGTCATGGACTGCTCAACCACCTGGGTTCTATCAGAATATTTAAGACTTAAGAGAAATTAGTTCAGCTTGAAATTCAATTTTCTTGTATATCAAATCAATTTCACTCCATATCATTAAAATAAAGAAATGCTATTAATGTCTCGCCCTCCAAAAATACTGTTTTAATGTTCACATAATATATATACATATATTAATATATTGGAACCTTATTAACAAGGATATATTTACAGGAGGCGCGTAATGTAATAGATACCATTTCAGTTAGCGTTAATACCTTTGGGAAAGGTACGAGTAAAATTTCCTTCATCACCTATGGTTAAGTAGTAAGGCAGATTAGGTTCTGTAAAGTCTTTTGAAACCGGTCTAGAAGAACGAAAACTCTGAATTAATACTTTTGACCTATGTTGAAGAATTAGTTTATTATTATTAAATTAGATACCAAAAACTAAATTATTACTTTTATACTACTTATAATCAAGTATTTCTATTTAATTACGTATAACCCTTTGTGGGTTATTTAATGCCAAAGCTATCCTTGTATAGGGACAGAAGTGGTACTATTTAACTACTTACTGAACGTAATACCGAGAGTGAAGTTTGAGCTTAATATGATGTCGTAGTACAGCACGTTCGTTTTTGTTTTACGGCATATCAACCTCAATGGGTTATTTAATGACGACAAATTTTTAAGAGTTTCTTAGTGATAGTTTGGTGCTACCACTCCGGGTCAGTATGAAACTGAGAGGAAGAGGTGTTATCCATTCCCCAGACCACCAGAATTCGAACGTCACAATGAGAGAGTTTAACGTTATTTCCAGGACATAAAAGACCCTCAGGGGTGTATACTTTGCTAGTTAACATGAAATTACTAAGCAAGAAACTTACCTGATCTGAAATCGCACCTGATTCTGCCATTATTTAATTAAGATTTTTCCCCAGGAGGCTTTAATATTAACTACAATATGTATGGTTAAAAAGTGATATTAAATTTTTAAAAATCTGATACGGTCATCAGCTGGTTGATTGTTGTGCAACTATTCGTTGATTTCGTTTCTAAGTTACTTCTCTTTTAAATTTATTTCAATGGTTTATATCAGGCTATTCCATCTCGCCTAAAAATATGGTACGTTCCAATCATACAGCCCCCCACACACACACACACAAAGATCTGTAATAATTTAAATTACCGTATTTGACGGCATGTAGGACGCACTTTTTTTGCAAAATTTTGGCTCAAAAATTTGCCCTGTGTTTTATGCATTGTAGGTGAAGATTGTGACCTCCTGTAAGCCATGACTAATCTTCTCTAAGATGCTCAGTACTTTTACCTACCCTAAACTTCATGCATCCTTATTTTATTGCTGGTATTATTATATTATTTATCATTATTATTATTAGTGGTAGTAATTTTATTATTATTAGTAATCTTATAAATGTTAGTAATTTTATCATTATTATTAGTAGTAGTAACTTTATCATTATTATTACTATTATTATAATTATTAGTAATTTTATCATTATTATTACTCCTTTTGAATTTTCACATCAGTGTTAGCTGATGGTCTTTCACTGGAGTCTGAGAGACAGCAAGTCTCCTCAGGTCTCCAGGACTCTTCTGAGTATTCTGGCAGATTGCAGCATATCATTATTATTACTATTATAATTATTAGTAATTTTATTATTATTATTATTACAATTACTAGCAAATATATGCACCCTCCGGGTGCAAGTATTTAGGTTTTAATGTAATGAAATATCGTATTAAATTAGAAAGTCTAATAAGAAGGCAGATAAAAAGATATGTAACAGAGTGGAGGTATAATAGAAAAATAGAATTGAAACTTACTCTTCCATCACTCCCGTCTTTCGTTGCTGAATTTTACGTATTTTACACTTTAGTTAAATTAGGAAATAAAGAATAAAATGATAGTTATTTTTTCTTGTTAATGGATTTCATTTAAGATTCATTGAAGAGATTTTTGCTTATATTCATTAAGATAAAACCAAACAATTAGAAATCAATAATACTAAGCACACATTTAATAAAATCACATTTTTAATATCAATATGCAAATTAGCCTTCCCATTCACACTGCAAACCGCTATTTTTTGTATATATAAATACAATTGCATGTTATTTGTATGTAGATATGGACAACAGTGGCTTCGGCCTCTGGACCATTGCTATAATTAACAGCGTCGATCCCAGGGGGCCATCCCCCCAGGCAACACCTGCCCTCGATTTAAAGGGGCAGGGCTGGGTTTATTGCCCAGCGCCTGGGGCGCCCCCTTGAGGGGGAATGCCGACGGGATCGACGCAATTTTTCACCTGCCACTCCATGAGCTTCGGCTTGTGGTTGGTCCCACGTTAATAGGACTTTGTGCCTGACCCGTACAAGTGGGGTACGCGGTAAATATCATGTAGATATGGACAACACTAATAAAAAGGTGAAGCAATTTTATTAATAATTCAGGTTTAAATATAAATAAAATCATGGAGAATGTGATGTAAATAACTATGTTAATTGTGACTCGATTAGTAATATAGTTTCGGTTACAGACAGAAAAACACACAATCTCCATTATAATAAGATTAGTAATTTTATTATTATTATTAGTAGTAGTATTAGTAATTTTATTATTAGTAGTAGTAGTATTAATGTATCAGTATTATTTCCTGCTATTGAGATGTCTCGTGTATGCTTATTGCTTGCCTGTACTACCACATTGCTTTTATACAGCTATGTTTCTGTTTGTGTAATGCATAGCTGGACTATTTTCAACAATATATGCTTAAATACACTAAAACTTTTTTCCTGAATCTGACCACCGTCAAATACGGTAAGTGTTCCTCTCCTCTCGTTTATCGAGATAAGTTTAATAGGCCATTGTTGGTACCGCCAAATCTACTACATCAATGGCAATGTCTGTCTGCCTTTGTTTAACCTTTGGGCGCCTACACCTGTGATCCGATCATGATGAAAATTCACACCTGTTCACCTAATGTTCAGAAACAGCTCTAGCTAATTGGATTTCTATAAAGATCATTAACGGTATCCTAACAGGTACTACCACTTTGGGCCAGAGTCGACCTGGGAATAATACGGCAATGAACAGGCACTCCACACTCTCCAGAGGTCCAGAATAGGAATGCAGTTCAACGCTATACCCAGGACACTAAGACCCTCAGCCATTGCCCTCAAGTACATATATGACAAAAAGGGTTGGGTGTTTGTCATAAGAGCAATATGGTCGGGGCAATCATATAGGTGCTAGGGCTTGACGTAATAAACCAATTGATCCAAATGGGCCTCTTCGACAGACCGTCAGGCTTAAGTAAGGACCAAAGTTGTGTGCTGCATGACGTGGACTGCTCGGGTTCCAGGGTTCCGTTTTTAAACATCACTGGTCGTCACCGACGGCCAACAGGTGACCCTCATTAGGGGTGTGGTGGGGACTTACCCCTATACAGAGGTGCAGTTGGCTTATTTTACAGCCCCATCAGTTTAGAATAAGTATGTTTATCTAAATCAATGGTTCTCAACCTTTTTTACCTATTGACCCCCTTTTAATCCTATTTTACTCTGGACCCCCCCCCCATAGCCTTTCGTTGTTTAAAAATTCCATTGTATTTTTTTTACTTGCCTTGGTCCCAAAAATGTTATATGGTCCCCGGGGGTCCATATGGACCACGGTTGAGAACCACTGATCTAAAGGTTATTTGTACTAATTTATTATTTCAATTATTTTAGATAATTCCGTTAAACTGTTGCCTTTTTTTGCTCAAATGGCAATTTCTCGTCACTGACGTTGCCCCATTTCCTTTATTGCATCATTATTGAAAGTATTGCAGGTACACGTAGTGGAACAATGTACCACTTTGCGCACGTATCAAACTATGATTTATTTATGATTTGTTTCTGTTTTATACAATATGATATACTATGTCGGTTGGGGCGTTAGAATACACCGACTGCACCTCTGCAGAGATGTAAGACCCCCACGAACGGGGCCATCTGTTGGGCATGGGTGGTGACCAGAGATGCTTAAAGACGAAATTCTTGTGGCAAAGTAGTCCATGACATGCACCACTCTATTTATGCTAGACGGGTGGTCGGAGAGGCCACCTCTAATCAAGCGGATGGTCATGTCAAGCCCTAGCACCTATATGATTGTCCCAACCGTATTGCCGTTATGGCAGGCCCCAACTCTTTTTATCATATGGGTGCTAGAAGTCGATGGCTGAGGGTCTTCAGGTCCTGGGTATGACGTTAAACTCTATCTGATGGTGAGGTTCCAGTTCTAGAGGTCTGTGGAATTTGGAGCTTCACTTCATCACCATTGCGGCTTGGTCCACTCTGACCCGGAGTGGTAGTAACTGTTAGGTTAAATAGAAAAATTGAATATCCATTAAGAATTTTTTTTCAAAACTTTGTCTGTATTAAATGACCCATCAAGGTTCATATGCCGTAAAACAAAATAAACAAACAACCAATATGATATATCAAAAATATATAATATAAAAATGCTTTGTAACAGTCAATAAATTATATAGATAAATGAACAAGTGTATATTATATATATATATATATATATATATATATATATATATATATTTGAAGGCGAAATAATGCAAATTTATGTTTAAAAACATATTTATTTAATTTAAAAAAAATTTTTTTTTTGTTCCCTTAATATTTTCAGGCTATGCCTATCTTCATTTCATCTGTATTTGTTAAACTCAACTGTGATGTTAATCCGTTGAATGTTTTAATGTAAATGCAAACGTTCGGCAAAGATTGAAAGTTCTGCTCGGCAAAGATAGTGAAACTCCGTTAGATCCCGTGCGGCGTCTTGTTTCGCGGGATGTTTTGAAAATCATTTCATATATAAATATATATTTTTTAAATCATTATATATATATATATATATATATATATATATATATATATATATATATATAAAAACTTGGATGTGATGTCACTTTTTGCATAAAATTTCTAGTTATATAAAAATTCGTCGTTTCCACCTTCTTGAAATACTATATGTAGATACTACTATGTTGTTATGAAAGTATATATATATTCGAAATATTGTTTGAAAAAAAGAAGTGTAATATTTGCAATGGTACATATGCACCAATACGTCCATCCGTAATGTACATATTGATACATATGTATACCAATAAGTAGTCAACATATTAAATTTTTATTAACAACACAGTAAACAACATTATCATATCAATTATTTCTATGATAAACTGATTATTTTATTTTACATCATAAGAGTATTTTAGAAACTATTAGATTAAGCATCATTAGGTTTGGTTTTGGTTTGTTTTGTTTTGCGGCATCTCAACCTCAGTGGGTCATTTAATGCCGATAAAGTTTTGAAATAAATCAATTCTTAATGGATACTACAATTTTTTTTATTAATACATTTTTTTATTTAACCCAAACTTTACTTATATATAAAATAAAGCGAAGTCGACGGGGCGGCCTAAAATCGGTATCAACCAGTCAGCGAGGGAGTCTATCCCCTTTTCAATAGCGCTAGACCAAGGAGATTGTTTTTAGCATCTGAGGTGGCGCGCCACACCTACCATCAGCCCCTTACTTTACCCGACAGATCCCTGTGCTACTCATACGCTAAGTTGGCGAGGACCGGTATCGAACTAGGAACCTTGTGGTTTCTAGCCGAACGCTCTACCGACTGAGCTAACCCGGTCCCTTTACTTATATATACTCTGTGGATATACCACAGTATGATAATTTACTTATAACAGCGTTTGATATGTTTACTTAAGAACTATTGCGAAATACTTCAATATGTAAAAAGTATAATAATCTTGACTTAAGAGGGTTTTTACAAGGGTCGAGACAATCATATAGGTGATACGGCTTGGCATGACCAGCTAATTAATCAGGAGAAACGTCTAGAACTGCCCGTCAAGGCCAAAGTGGAGTGTTGTATATCATCGACTGCTCAGCCACAAGGATTCCGTCCTTAAACATCATGGGCTGCCACTCACGACCAACAGGTGACCCCATTGGTGGAACTTTACTCCTCTGCTCTGGGGCAGTCGGTGTATTCTAGAGCCCCATCTGCTAGGGCGGCATAGAAGGACGGCTTTGACATTGAATTAAATTAAATCAATTTTACTACAGTTTTCATCTTGCAACTCCCTCTGGTTAAAAATGAGACCGTCCAAAAATGAGAGCCGCCGAATCGTCGAAGCTGAGATGTAATAAATGTAAATCCTCATTATCGGGTGTTGCTTATCCGCCGAATTCTTATGAATATCGTCACCTTATTGTTTACACGAGGCCATCAGATATCTTTCTTTTCAGGAATGCTTGTTACTAGTGATGAACAGTGGTTTGGTTTGGTTTGTTTTACGGCATATCAATCTCAGTGGGTCATTTAATGCCGATAAAGTTTTGAAATAAATCAATTCTTAATGGATACTCAATTTTTTTTATAAATACATTTTTCTATATACCGCATAGATGGGACCCTAACACGTACTACCAAACCGGGTCAGAGTGGACCAGGGAGCAATGGTGATAAAGGAGTGCTCCACATTCCCCAAACCTCCAAAACTGGCTCACCATCAGATAGAGTCTAAGGTCATTCACAGGACATTAAGACCCTCAGACACCACCTTCTAGCACACATATGATAAAAAGGGTTGGGACAATCATATAGGTACTGGGGCTTGACTGAATTGTTTTAATATTAGATATATAGCACTGTAGTTTATAAAAAAACAGGAAATAGAATGTAATGAATTGTGTTGTAAGGTTTCTTTGGTATAAATTATATTTTTCTTTGGAAAAAATAAATTTGAAAATCTAAATACTTTTAGTGAAAATTAACAGAAACGTATCTGAAACACGCTCGTACCTTAAATTTTGAACTTATCCACACAAATCAACGAATGACCCCTCGTAACTCGGAAGAATTGTAAGTTAAAGTACCAAATCTATTTAGTATGGCACTAAAGCCCAATGTTAAGCAAAGAGGAATAATTCCAAGCGAAGTGCACCTGCTGAGAAAATCAGCATTCAAAATTCTGGATTCATCTACCTGGAATTAGAACTTCCTGATACCTGCAAAGAAATAGGCAACTTCTTCAACCACTGAGCCGTCAGTTGGTCAATTTCATGCTTTGTGTTAAGACACAAAATTTAAGATGCAAGCGAGCTTCAGATATGCTTGCATTGATAAGTTCAATAAAATTATTTAATATATTTGTATTTAAATCTATTTGAATCATGACTCGGAACTGAGAGTAAATAGCAAGAAATGGTTTCTTCATACTCGGGTAGATCAATTTTTCACTCCATGAAAATATTAAATTGTACATCTATGCGAAAGTTTGTGTTAGTATACTGAATACTGATACAAAAAATTAGATCTTTTACTTGCACCATTGTCTGAAGAAATAGCATCAAAGATCGATTAATATCCTAGTTTTCTAAAGTCTAAATTTTGCGAAAAAGATTTTTAGTGTATTTCAGTAGACGATATGTGATGCTATTTCCTCAAACAATGTTACAAGTAAAAGATCTAATTTTTGGTATCAGTATTTAGTATACTAACAACTTTCGCATAGGTGAAAAACTTGATATTTTAAAAGTGAAAAATTGACCTACCTTACTCCACACACCCCAGAACTGGAGCCTCACCAACAGATGCAACTTAGTGTCATACTCAGGACACCACCTGTTTTTAGGGGAGTGTTACCCTCCCTCTTCAGGGGATATAGTCAGCGAATTTGAAATACATTGTTGACAACAGCACTAAACTATTTTAGTCACTTGGTAGAGACCAATAACCCATTCGTATTTTTAAAATATTGTAGAAATAAATAATAACTAAAAAAAGTAACTAGCGAAAGTAATCGTCTAGAATATATAGTTAAGAAAAAATAAATGTCTGTGTCTCAGTGCGGATCTTATTCCTTCATTGTTAAAAATATCACGCGTTTATGCATATATTAAAAATAAAAAGATTTCAAAGCGCCAATATTTTGGTATAAAAATTTAATCTTCAAATCATACACGAGTTAATACGTAGATTGCTTGATCGGCAGGAAATCCTCCCAAAAACGGTTTTATATTTATTAATTCTTATTGGGTATTTTTAAAAATATATATATATATATTCAAAGCATATAGATATTACCCTAACAGGTACGGCCACTTAGGATCAAAGTGGACCTGAGATTAATGGCGATGGAGGGGTACTCCATACTCCCCAGAGCTCCAGAATTGGAACCTCACCACTAGATGCAGTTTAACGTCATACCCAAGACGGTAGATTCTTTGGAAGATAAAACGATTAAGAAACACAAGAGATTTTTTAGTTACGTTACATTTTTATAATAGAGAATCTTGGTTTTATTCCAAATCATTGGTGGCATCGATTTGAGCCCCACAGTCAATAAGAAGCTGACGTATCCTATTCTTGTCTGGTAAATGGTCAGGTTGTTCTGCTAGTAAATGAAGGGGTCTATTTCTAATGTAATCCGTAGCATTAACATCAGCCCCAGCAGCAATTCAAACTTATTACGGTCTTAAAAGAAAAACCTCTTTCCATGGCGATTAGAAGCAGACTCGTTGGGTAACGTTCCAAATATATACTAGCAATTCTTCGAATACTTGCATCGAAATTATCATTATTAGAGTACCCCACTTCTACAACGTAATTTATTAAGCAAAGCAGTGAGGTCAGCAGCTGTTTATAAACCTTAAACGCCCGTTGATTAGCCGGCCACTGTTTCACAATTGGAAGAAATGTCTCAGTTATCAAGTCCACCATTGCCTCAGTAAAGTAGACGGTTAGTACAACGTTTTCGCTCAATTTCAACAATCTCTTCTCACACATAGCAAGAGCACCAGTCATCCCGACAAAAACCCCGTTACACAGTGGCATGAGCGACGTAGAATTTATAAGGCAGAACCCTCTGAGCCTGTCAACATCCTGAATACAACTAAGTAAATGCCGATTGTAAGCAACTAAAGCAAACGATGCTTGTAAAAACGGGTGAGTTACTTCAATGTTTTGACACACGGTAATTAATGCAATTTTAAAATACTCGGACAAGGGAATGTAACCGTCGATCCCCAGGTGAAAATCCGTATTTAGCAATGGGCTTTCTTTGACCAAAAGACCGATAGTAGAATCGTGTTTTTTGCGTAGCTTAGTGGAGATTCTCCAGTATTCTTTCGTCTTGTGAATATTTTGTTCCAGCAGAATATGGAGGGCACCACATAGATCGTAACTTATAATTTTGTCCGCTAGAGAATACACAGAGTTCGTTTTTGAAGTAATCCAGAACATCCTCCTTCTCAAAAAAGTGGGCAGCATCCAGAGCATTTCTACCGGTTGTATAACTCCTCAAGTAAAGGTCCGCCTTTTCTTTTTAAAAGCAGGGTTATGATATCAAGGGTACCATTCTCAACGGCCCTTGATCAGAATCGTCTCCCCGTCCTCAGCAATATAATTCACGCGGGCCCCAGTTTTGAGCGATCTTTTAAAATATGACAAATTCTTCGCGCAAAATTTAATATTTGTACCGTCGTTAATATCCACCCACGACTTTTTAGCGCATACGCCGCTTCCATCTTATTATGGTAGCAAGCATAGACGATGGCTGATCTATTTTCAGAGTCGATCCAAATTTATATCAGCGCCGTGGTTTAGTAATAAGTCGATTAGATCAATGTTGTTAGTTTTAAAGCTATGAACAGAGCAGTTAGACGTTCATCACCTATTTTTGGCGACCTCGTTTACACTGACATTACACTCGACAATGAAGTATTCGACAATCTGCATAGCTTTCGCGAAGCAAGCTTGAAACATCAAATTTTGGTCGAAACAATATACAAAACATTTGCGCTCTTCCACCGCTAGTTGATCCATTTCTTTTCTGAGTTCTTCGAGATTTTTCGTTTTAACAAGATGAGTAAACATCTTGATAATATTTTTAACGTCTTCCTTTGATAGGATAGGCTGAAATAGAAATAATACAGTGTTAGAACGTTGTCTTTAATATTACGTTTACTTTACTTCTTTGTAGTAAAATTCTGTGTGTATGATAGTGGAATAAGGTTTTGACCATTTCATTCTACGGTCTACAGTATATTTATTCTAGGGAGAGGTAACATGGGTTAGGAAAATTCGGTTAAGAATATTCAGTTTGGTTTGGTTTGTTTTACGGCATATCAACCTCAGTGGGTCATTTAATGCCAATGTTTTGAAATAAATGAATGGATAATCAAATTTTGTTTATAAATATATTTTTCAATTTAACCTATAGATTGGACCCTAACAGGGAGCAATGGTGATGAAGGGGTGCTCCACATTTCCCAAACCTGGAACCTCACCATCAGACAGAGTTTAATGTAATTCCTAGGACATGTAGACCCTCAGCCACCGCCTTCTGGCACAGGCTTGCCATAAGGGCAATCATATAGGTGCTAGGGCTTGACATGGCCAGCTGATTGATCGGAGTGGGTCTCTTCGACCGTCCGTCTAGCCAAGAAAGTGCCCAAGTTGAGTATTTCAAAGTCATGGACTGCTCAACCACCAGGGTTCCATCAGAATATTAAGTGGTAACTTGACTTAAGAGAGAAATTAGTTCAGCTTGAAATTCAACTTGTATATCAAATCCATTTCACACCATTTCGCCCCCCCCCAAAGCGCTAATGTTTTAAATGTTCATTATTTTATATAATAATATATTATATATATATACACACTTTCGGTTGAATTTGGAAGCTTATTAACAAGGATATATTTACAGGAGGCGCGTAATGTAATAGTTACCATTTCAGTTAGCGTTAATACCTTTGGGAAAAGGTACGAGTCTAATATCCCCATCAGTTAAGTAGTAGGGCAGATTAGGTTCTGTAAAGTCTTTTGAAACCGGTCTAGAAGAACGAAAACTCTGAATTAATACGTTTTGACCTAGGTTGAAGAATTAGTTTATTATTATTATTAAATAAGATACCAAAAAACTAATTTACTTTTATACTACTTATAATCAAGTATTTCTGTTAATTACGTATAACCTTTGTGGGTTATTTAATGCCAAAGCTTCCTTGTATAGCGACAGAAGTGGTACAATTTAACTACTTACTGAACGTAATACCGAGAGTGAAGTTTGAGCTTAATATGATGTCGTAGTACAGCACGTTCGTTTTTGTTTTACGGCATATCAACCTCAATGGGTTATTTAATGACGGCAAATTTTAAAGAGTTTCTTAGTGATAGTTTGGTGCTACCACTCCGGGTCAATATGAAACTGGGAGCAATGGTGAGGAAGGGCTGTTATCCACCACCAGATTTGGAACGTCACCATGAGAGAGTTTAACGTCATTCCCAGGACATAAAGACCCTCAAGGGTGTATACTTTTGCTAATTAACATGAAATTACTAAACAAGGAACTTACCGTATCTGAAGTCGCACCTGATTCTGCCATCATTTAATTAAGATTTTTTCCAAGGAGGCTTTAATATTAACTCCAATATGTATGGTTAAAAAGTGATACTCAGAAAAAGTGATATTAAATTTAAAAAAATCTGACACGTCATCAGCTGGCTGGTTGTTGTGCAACTATTCGTTGATTTTGTTTCTAAGTTTACTTCACTTTTAAATTTATTTCAATGGTTCGTATCAGGCTATTCCATCTCGCCTAAAATATGGCACGTTCCAATCATACAGCCCCCCCCCCCCCACACACACACAAAAGACATGTAATAATTTAAATTACCGTATTTGACGGCTTATAGGACGCACTTTTGGCTCAAAAAATTGCCCTATGTTTTTATACATAGTAGGTGAAGTTTTGAGACCTCCGTAAGCATAGGCTAATCTTCTCTATGATGCCCCCACTAACCCAGCTTACGCTACGTAATTTTACCTACCCTAAAACTAAGATACTACTATGTTATAAAAGTATATATCCTAAATATTGTTTGAAAAATGAAGTGTATTATTTACAATGGTACATATGTACCAATACGTCCATCCGTAATATACATATTGTCATATGTATACCAATAAGTGGTCAACGTATCAAATTTTTTAAACAACACAGTAAACAACATTATCATATCAATTATTTCTATGATAAACTGATTATTTTATTTTTTACATCATAAGTGTATTTTAGAAACTATTAGATTAAGCATCATTAGGTTTGTTTTGGTTTTGTTTTGCGGCATCTCAACCTCAGTGGGTCATTTAATCCGATAAAGTTTTGAATAAATCAATCTTAATGGATAATACATTTCTTTATTAATACATTTTTTTTATTTAACCATAGATGGGACCCTAGCAGTTACTACCACTCCGGGTCAGAGTGGACCAGGGAGCCATGGTGATGAAGGGTGACAATTAGATGTAGTTTAATGTGATACCTAAGATAGTACGACCTTCAGCCACCAAATCTACAACAAATAAAAAGGGTAGGGTTTTGCCATAAGGGCAATAGGGTGTGATACTACGCATTGCATCAAGTGCAATCAACGTATTAAATATTTGCCTTTCTATTAACAACACAGTAAATAAACACATTATATTAATTATTTTTACGATAAACTGATTATTTATTTTACATTATTATAAAGAACTAGCAAATATATGCACCCTCCGGGTGCAAGTATTTAAGTTTTAATGTAATGAAATATCGTATTAAATTAGAAACGCTAATGAAACTAAATAAGAATGCAGAAAAAGTTTGATAAAAAAATTTGAAGCAGAGGGGATTATGATTGAAAAATAGAAACAAATGAAGCTTACTCTTCCATCACTCTCGTCTTTCATTGTTATTTTTTCTAATTTAAGTATTTAGTTAAAAGAGGAAGTAAAGAATAAAATGACAGTTATCTTTTCTTGTTAATGGATTTCTTTAAGATTTATTGAAGAGATTTTTGCTTATATTCATTAAAATAAAACCAAACAGTTAGAATCCAATAATACTAAGCATATATATTATTAAAATTACATTTTTAATATCAATATGCAAATTAGCCTTCCCGTTCACACTGTAAACCGCTATTTTGTTGTATATATAAAATACAATTGCATGTTATTAGTATGTAAACCTGCCCAACAGGGTGGGGATCCAGTGGCTTCGGCCCTGGATCTTTACGAGTTAATAGCGTCGATCCCAGGGGGCCATCCCCCAGGCAACACCTGCCCCTTGATTTTAAAGGGGCAGGGCTGGGTTTATTGCCCAGTGCCTGAGGGCGCCCCCCTTGAGGGGAATGCCGACGGGATCGACGCAATTTTTTCACCTGCCACTCCATGAGCTTCGGTTTGTGGGTTCCACGTTAATAGGGACTTTGTGCCTGACCCGTACAAAGTGGGGTACGGGTAAATACCATGTAAAACCCGGGCCAACAGGGTGGGGGTTCCAGTGGCGATCACAGGGGCCATCCCCCCAGGCAACACCTGCCCCCTCGATTTAAAGGGGCTGGGTTTATTGCCCAGGCCTGAGGCGCCCCCCTTGAGGGGAATGCCGACGGGATCGACGCAATTTTTCACCTGCCACTCATGAGCTTCGGCTTGTGGGTTGTCCCACGTTAATAGGGACTTGTGCCTGACCCGTACAAGTTGGGGTACGCCGGTAAATACAGTAAACCCGCCCAACAGGGTGGGGGCCAGTGACTTCATGGATTCTGTAGTTCTTTACGTTTAATAGCGTCGATCCTAGGGGGCCATCCCCCAGGCAACACCTGCCTCCTTGATTTAAAGTGGCAGGTCTGGTTATTGCCAGCGCCTGAGGCGCCCCCCTTTGAGGGAATGCCGACGGGATCGACGCAATTTTCACCCGCCACCCCATGAGCCTCGGCTTGTGGGTGGTCCCACATAAATAGGCCTTCGTGCCTGACCCGTACAAGTGGGGTACGTGGAAAATATCATGAGATATGGTCAACAGTGGCTTCGGCCTCTGGACCATTGCTATAATTAACGCGTCGATCTCAGGGGGCTATCCCCCAGGCAACACCTGCCCCTTGATTTAAAGGGGCAGGCTGGATTTATTGCCCAGTGCCTGAGGCGCCCCCCTGAGCGGGGAATCCCGACGGGATCGACGCAATTTTTCACCGCCACCCCATGAGTCTCGGCTTGTGGGTGGTCCACATAAATAGGGCCTTGTGCCTGACCCGTACAAGTGGGGTACGTGGAAAATATCATGTAGATATGGTTAACAGTATAAATAATGTTAAACAATTTTATTAATAATTGAAGTTAAAATAAGGATAAATTCATGGTGAATGTGATGTCAATTACTAAGGGAATTGACTTGAGTAGTGATTTAGTTTCGGTTACAGACAGAAAAACACACAATCTCCATTATAATAATAATAAGATATATTTTAGAAACAATTCGATTAAGAAGTAGTAGTTGGATTTTACGGCATGTCAACTCTTGTTGAGTTATTTTATGCCGAAGACATTTTGTCATATACATTCTTCATCATCATCATGTCGCGCTGTTGACACGGATATCCATGACAACCTCTTTCCATCCGTCCCTATCGCTCATCAGTCTCGGGAGGTCCTCTATGCAGCATCCTGTATCCGCACAGAGCTGATCAATGTCGTCTTTGCTGTTCGGCCCACACTGGCGTGCCTATGTGCTGGCTTCCACGGGAGGATGTTGCTTATAAGTTCGTCCTTGCTTCCAGCAGTGTCCCGCGTGTCTTGTCCGTCTTACTCGGATGATTTGGGTGTTAATGGGTTTTAAATTCATTGTAACTCATTTTTTAATTCTTTTTTAAACTCATTCTTTATATTTAACCAAAGATGGGACCTTAATAGGTACTACCACGCCGGATCAGAATAAAAACTGGGAGACTGCCTAAACACTCCTTAAAGTTCAGAATTTGGAACCTTCCCATTAGATGTAGTTTAAGGTGCTTGTCTGGTGTCATGGTTAAGAGTGCCTCATCTTATAACTCATTATTATATATATATATATTATTATATATTTGGAGGATATGTGCTTAATTGAAGTCATACCTAATTTTGAAAATTAATTATTAATAATTAATGAATTTAGGGCGGGCATATATGTTCAAATGTAAGGCTAAACAAATCGAGAAAATGTCAATCCCTGGATGTACATTCGTCTCTATTGGGATTGACATTTTTCTCGATTTGTTAGCCTTACATTTGAACATATATGCCCGCCTAAATTCATTAATTTTTATTAATTTTAATTAATCAAATTTAGGTATGACTCTCAATTAAGCACATTATCCTCCAAAATTGTCGGCTTAGAGCCATTAAAATAAATACATTTGTTTGTACTTACCCCCCCTTCCTCTCCATATATATATATGCACTACATAAAAACAAGATAATTATCGACAGCTCTCTTCCAACTGTAAACCCCAAATGTTGGTTGTATGTAGCCCGCCCAACGGGTGGGATTGCTATAATTACGGCGTCGATCCCAGGGGGCCAACCCAGGCAACACCTGCCCCCTTGATTTATAGGGGCAGGGCTTTTATTGTCCAGTGCCTGAGGCGCCCCCCTTGAGGGGAATGCCGACGGGATCGACGCAATTTTTCCCTGCCACCCATGAGCTTCGGTATTGTGGGTGGTCCCACGTTAATAGGGCTTTTGGCCTAACCCGTACAAGTGGAGTACGAGGTAAATTACAATGTAGCTACCCCTGATGCTTAAAGACGGAATCCTGGTAACTGATCAGTCCATGATATGTAACACTCCACAATCAATTGGTAATGTCAGCCCTATTTGAAAAATATTGTATATTAGAAGTCATATTTATTCATTAAAATTAGTTTGAAAAAGGTTTTAATATTCAACATTAAATAAAACAAAACCATAATAAATATTTACGGATTGGACGTGCGGTAAGATCGATCCTACTACCACCAAAATCACAATTGTAGAGATTGAATTCTTACTTTCTACCCCCTGTGTCGTTAGAATGCACCGACTGCACCTCTGCAGTCCGAATCCCCCAATGGAGCCACCTATTGGCCGTGGGTGGCAACCCGTAATGCTTATGGATAGAACCCAGGTGGTTGAGCAATCCGTGACTTGCAATACTCTACTTTGGACCTTTCTTGGGCTAACGGACGGGTCGGAGATCCTATCAAATCGGCTGGTCATTCAAGCCCTAGTACTATATGATTGCTCTAACCCTATTGCTCTTTATGCCAAGCCCCAAACCCTTTTTATCATATGGGTGCTAGAAGGCCGGTGGCTGAGGGTCTTCATGTCTGTGAATGACGTTAAACTATCTGATGGTGAGGGTTCCAGTTTTGGAAGGTTTGGGAATGTGGAGCACCCCTTCATCACCATTGCTCCCCTGGTCCACTCTGACCAGGAGTGGTATCCTTAGGGTCCCATCTATGGGTTAAAATAGAAAAACATGAGTTTATAAAATTGTTGTGTATCCTAAAGAATATATCAAAACTTTACCGGCATTAAATGACCCACTGATGTTGATATGCCGTAAAGTAAAACAAACACCTTACTTTCAACAAGTTCCCCTATTTGACGCTAGGGCCTATATCTATAGTGGTGTTGTTGCGGTTTCTGAAAAGGGGCGGGTTAGCTCAGTCGGTATCGTTGGCTAAAAACCACAAGGTTCCTAGTTCGATATCGGCCCTCGCTAACTCGCGCATCTAATCACATGTGCGGTAAATAATAGTTGATGGTGGGTATGGTGCTCCATCTCATACACTAAAACAATCTCCTTGGTCTAGCGCAGGTGAAAAGTGGATAGACTTCCGTCGCTGAATGGCTGATACCGATTAGGCCAACCCGGACTACTTTACTTACTTTTACGTCTAGTCAGGATGTGACGTTTAGTCAATAACCAATATTTTTTTGCGTAACAAATACCTATTGGCCCTCTATTGTACAAGAAACATCAATAAATAGCTTAAAAAAAAAATAATCATGATACTTCTCGTGACGCATGTATAACGATAGGCGCGCAAAAATAATTACGTCATTATTTGAACAAGATCTTCCAAAGTTCTTCGACGCCTTGTTTTAACTCCACAGCCACCACATTCAAAATGATTTCCCAGATTTCAGTCATTGTCTGCTCTGGATACACAGGAAACAACCGAGGAAGGTCGGAGGATACAGCGCCGAAACGTTGGGATTTTTTATATACGACATAAACACGAGTAAAACTATCCGAAAAATCTAAATTTTACATATAAAGTCTCACCTGAAAAATTCGGACAAATTTGCGAATAACATCACTCTTTCAATTTTATCAGCATATAAAACTCGTCAGGGTTATTTTATGCATAAACATTCGGGAATCCCCTTCATATTTACATTTTGCGAAGATTCTAAGAGTTTTTATTGGGTGGGGGTTCAAGGTCCTATAGATACGGATAATCTTATAATGGAGATTGTGTGTTTTTCTGTCTGTAACCAACTATAATTACTACTCAACTCACAATTCCCTTAGTTTACGTACTTTCGCCGTGACTTTATTTTTATCTAATAAACTTTTACGTTAAAAAAATAAAAATTGTTTACGTTAATACTGTTGGCCTTATCTACATGATATTTTACCGCGTACCCCACTTGTACGGGTCAGGCACAAAGTCCCTATTAACGTGGGACCACCCACAAGCCGAAGCTCATGGAGTGGCAGGTGAAAAATTGCCGTCGATCCCGTCGGCATTCCCCCTCAAGGGGACGCCTCAGGCACTGGGCAATAAACCCAGCCCTGTCCCTTTAAATCAAGGCAGGTGTTGCCTGGGGGGATGGCCCCCTGGGATCGACGCTATTAACTCGTAAGATCCAGGGCCGAAGCCACCGGACCCCCGGCGTGGCCGGCAGCTACATGATATTTTCCACGTACCCCACTTGTACGGGTCAGGCACAAAGTCCCTATTAACGTGGAACACCACAAGCCGAGACTCATGGAGTGGCAGGTGAAAATTGCGTCGATCCGTCGGCATTCCCCTCAAGGGGGCGCCTCAGGCGCTGGGCAATAAACCCAGTCCTGCCCTTTAAATCGAGGGCGGCAGGTGTTGCCTGGGGGATGGCCCCCTGGGATCGACGCTATTTACCTCGTAAAGATCCAGGGCCGAAGCCACTGGACCCCGGCGTGGGCCGGAGCTACATACGTAATACCATGCAATTGTATTTATATATACAACAAAATAGCGGTTTACAGTGTTAACGGAAAGGCTAATTTGCATATTGATATCAAAAATTTATTTTATTAAATATGTGCTTAGTAATTGATTTCTATTGTTTGGTTTTATCTTAATGAATATGACAAAAAAATCTTGGGTATAAATCATAAACGAAATAAATTAAGAAGAAATATCTGTAAATTGTAATTTTGTTCTTGACTTTCTATTTTAGCTAAATAGTTAAATTAGGAGAATTAGTAATGAAAGACGGGAGTGATGGAAGAGTAAGTTTCAGCTGTTCTATATTTTTTGATTATACCCCCTCTGATTCAACTTTTTAAATCTGTATTGTTATTTAGTTTCTTAGTATTTCTAATTTAATCTAATATTTTATTACATTAAAACTTAGATACTTGCACCCGGAGGGTGCATATATTTGCTAGTATTTATAATATTTACACAGATCTATTCGACCCATACAGGTACTTACTATTGATACTAGTTTTCATCATTTTGGATAACAAAAAAAAAAAAAAAAAAAAAAAAAAAAAAAAAAAGGTAATTTTCTCTAGTATCATATAATCTGCAAAACCAGACATACCTTGTAAAAAATCCATTGTCTTGTTATCATCCCAACCCATGTAAATCCCAATTACGTGAATATATAAGAGTTTTATACAAATATTTAAAATGTTTGAATATTAAAAATATTACAGTTAGATTTTAACGATTCTTAGAGATATTTTACGCCTAGAAGATTGGTTTGTTTGTTTACGGCATATCAACCTCAGCGGGTCATTTAATGCCGATAAGTATTTTGAAATAAATCAATTCTTAAATGGATAATACAATTTTTTTATGAATTCATTTTTCTATTTAACCCATATATGGGACCCTAACAGGTACTATCACTCCGGGTCAGAGTGGACCAGGGAGCAATGGTGATGAAGGGGTGCTCCACATTCTCCAAAACTGGAACCTCACCATCAGATAGGTTTAACGTCATTCCCAGGACATGTAGACCCGCAGGCCACCGCTTTCTAGCACCCATATGATAAAAAGGGGTGGGGCTTGCCATAAGGGCAATAGGGTTGGGAAAAATCATATAGGTACTAGGGCTTGACGTGACCAGCCGATGATCGGAGGGGGGCCTCTCCGACCGCCCGTCTAGCCAAGATAGGGCCAAAGTGGAGTATTGCAAGTCATGAACTGCTCATCCACCTGAGCTCTATCCTTAGCATCACGGGTCGCACCCACCGGCCAACAGTTGGCCCCATTGGGGGACGCTAGACGAAAAAAAAAATCACGATAATATTTACATTAATGTTAGAAGGGTTTTTGGCACAGCCCTCTCGAATACGGTGGTACCTTGATTTTGAAATTTAATTTGTTCTGTTCTTACGCAGTCTTCCTCGTATATCAATCAATTTCTCCCATTGAAAAAAAACACCTGGAAATGCTATGAATCAGTTTCAACCCCCCTCCCAGTGGTACCTTGACTTGAGAGTTTAATTTTTCGCTCGTAACGGCAGTCTCCTTGTATAGCAAAATCCATTCTTCCTTCATTGAAATAAACGGAAATGCCATCAAGTTCATTCCTACCCATTTTAAATCTATTTTTTTTTACATAAAAAAAAAAAAAAAAAAAAAAAAAAAAATGATTTTAAGAATAATTTAAAAAACATTAAATTTCCAAATTTATTTCGGCAAAGAAAAAGATAATTCATTAAAAAAAAAGTTGCATTTAAAATTTTAATTATTCTTAAAATCATTTTTTTTTTTTTTTTTTTTTTTTTTATGTAAAAAAAATAGATTTTAAATGGGTAGGAAATGAATTGATGGCATTTCCGTTATTTCAATGAGGAAGATGGATTTGCTATACGAGGAGACTGCGTTACGAGCGAACAAATTAAACTCTCAAGTCAAGGTACCACTGGGAGGGGGGTTGAAACTGATTCATAGCATTTCAGGTTGTTTTTTTTCAATGGGGAGAATTGATTTGATATACGAGGAGACTGCGTTAAGAACAGAACAAATTAAACTTTCAAATCAAGGTACCACCGTATTCGAGAGGGCTGTGCCAAAAACCCTTCTAACATTAATGTAAATATTATCGTGATTTTTTTTTTCGTCTAGGCGTCCCCCCAATGGGGCCAACTGTTGGCCGTGGGTGGCGACCCGTGATGCTTAAGGATAGAGCTCAGGTGGATGAGCAGTTCATGACTTGCAATACTCCACTTTGGCCCTATCTTGGGCTAGACGGGCGGTCGGAGAGGCCCCCTCCGATCAATCGGCTGGTCACGTCAAGCCCTAGTACCTATATGATTTTCCCAACCCTATTGCCCTTATGGCAAGCCCCAACCCCTTTTTATCATATGGGTGCTAGAAAGCGGTGGCTGCGGGTCTACATGTCCTGGGAATGACGTTAAACTCTATCTGATGGTGAGGTTCCAGTTTTGGAGAATGTGGAGCACCCCTTCATCACCATTGCTCCCTGGTCCACTCTGACCCGGAGTGATAGTACCTGTTAGGGTCCCATATATGGGTTAAATAGAAAAATGTATTCATAAAAAAATTGTATTATCCATTTAAGAATTGATTTATTTCAAAACTTTATCGGCATTAAATGACCCGCTGAGGTTGATATGCCGTAAAACAAAACAAACCAATCTTCTAGGCGTAAAATATCTCTAGAATCGTTAAAATCTAACTGTATATTTTTAATATTCAAACATTTTAAATATTTGTTATAAAACTTCTTATATATTCACGTAATTGGGATTTACATGGGTTGGGATGATAACAAGACAATGGATTTTACAAGGTATGTCTGGTTTTTGCAGATTATGATACTAGAGAAAATTACCTTTTTTTTTTTTTTTTTTTTTTTTTTTTGTTTATCCAAATGATGAAAACTAGTATCAATAGTAGTACCTGTATGGGTCGAATAGATCTGTGTAAATATTATAAATACTAGCAAATATATGCACCCTCCGGGTGCAAGTATCTAAGTTTTAATGTAATAAAATATTAGATTAAATTAGAAATACTAATGAAACTAAATAACAATACAGATTTTAAAAAGTTGAATCAGAGGGGGTATAATCAAAAAATAGAACAGCTGAAACTTACTCTTCCATCACTCCCGTCTTTCATTACTAAATTCTCCTAATTTAACTATTTAGCTAAAATAGAAAGTCAAGAACAAAATTACAATTACAGATATTTCTTCTTAATTTATTTCGTTTATGATTTATACCCAAGATTTTTTTGTCATATTCATTAAGATAAAACCAAACAATTAGAAATCAATAATACTAAGCACATATTTAATAAAATAAAATTTTTGATATCAATATGCAAATTAGCCTTTCCGTTAACACTGTAAACCGCTATTTTGTTGTATATATAAATACAATTGCATGGTATTACTATGTAGCTCCGGCCCACGCCGGGGGTCCAGTGGCTTCGGCCCTGGATCTTTACGAGGTAATAGCGTCGATCCCAGGGGGCCATCCCCCCAGGCAACACCTGCCCCCTCGATTTAAAGGGGCAGGACTGGGTTTATTGCCCAGCGCCTGAGGCGCCCCCTTGAGGGGGAATGCCGACGGGATCGACGCAATTTTTCACCTGCCACTCCATGAGTCTCGGCTTGTGGGTGGTTCCACGTTAATAGGGACTTTGTGCCTGACCCGTACAAGTGGGGTACGTGGAAAATATCATGTAGCTCCGGCCCACGCCGGGGGTCCGGTGGCTTCGGCCCTGGATCTTTACGAGTTAATAGCGTCGATCCCAGGGGGCCATCCCCCCAGGCAACACCTGCCCCCTTGATTTAAAGGGACAGGGCTGGGTTTATTGCCCAGTGCCTGAGGCGTCCCCCTTGAGGGGGAATGCCGACGGGATCGACGCAATTTTTCACCTGCCACTCCATGAGCTTCGGCTTGTGGGTGGTCCCACGTTAATAGGGACTTTGTGCCTGACCCGTACAAGTGGGGTACGCGGTAAATATCATGTAGATAAGGCCAACAGTATTAACGTAAAACAATTTTATTAGTAATTGAGTTTTAGATAAAAAATAAAGTCACGGCGAAAGTAACGTAAATAACTAAGGGAATTGTGAGTTGAGTAGTAATATAGTTTCGGTTACAGACAGAAAAACACACAATCTCCATTATAAGATTATCCGTATTCTATAGGACCTTGAACCCCCACCCAATAAAAAACTCTTTAGAATCTTCGCAAAATGTAAATATGAAGGGGATTCCCGAATGTTTATGCATAAAATAACCCTGAACGAGTTTATATGCTGATAAAATTGAAAGAGTGATGTTATTCGCCAAAATTTGTCCGAATTTTTCAGGTGAGACTTTATATGTAAAATTTAGATTTTTCGGATAGTTTTACTCGTGTTTATGTCGTATATAAAAAATCCCAACGTTTCGGCCGCTGTATCCTCCGACCTTCCTCGGTTGTTTCCTGTGTATCCGAGCACAGCAATGACTGAATCTGGGAAATCATTTTGAATTGTGTGGCTGTGGAGTTAAAACAAGGCGTCGAAGAACTTTGGAAGATCTTGTTCAAATAATGACGTAATTATTTTTGCGCGCCTATCGTTTCGACATGCGTCACGAGAAGTATCATGATTATTTTTTTTTTTAAGCTGTTTATTGATGTTTCTTGTACAATAGAGGCCAATAGGTATTTGTTACGCAAAAAAATATTGGTTATTGACTAAACGTCACATCCTGACTAGACGTAAAAGTAAGTAAAGTAGTCGGGTTGGCCTAAAGTCGGTATCAGCCATTCAGCGACGGAGTCTATCCACTTTTCACCTGCGCTAGACCAAGGAGATTGTTTTAGTGTATGAGATGGAGCACCATACCCACCATCAACTCCTTACTTTACCGCACAGACCCCTGTGCTAGATGCGCGAGTTAGCGAGGGCCGATATCGAACTAGGAACCTTGTGGTTTTTAGCCGAACGCTCTACCGACTGAGCTAACCCGGCCCCTTTTTCAGAAAACCCAACCAACACCCTTGTTACATAGGCCCCCTAGCGTCAAATAGGGGAACTGTTGAAAGTAAGGTTTTCGTTTGTTTTACTTTACGGCATATCAACATCAGTGGGTCATTTAATGCCGGTAAAGTTTTGATATAAATTCTTAATGGATACACAATTTTTATAAACTCATGTTTTTCTATTTAACCCATAGATGGGACCCTAAGGTACTACCACTCCTGGTCAGAGTGGACCAGGGAGCAATGGTGATGAAGGGGTGCTCCACATTCCCCAAACCTCCAAAACTGGAACCTCACCATCAGATAGTTTAACGTCATTCACAGGACATGAAGACCCTCAGCCACCGCCTTCTAGCACCCATATGATAAAAAGGGTTGGGGCTTGGCATAAGAGCAATAGGGTTAGAGCAATCATATAGTACTAGGGCTTGATATGACCAGCCGATTGATCAGATGAGGCCTCTCCGACCGTCCGTCTAGCCCAAGAAAGGTCCAAAGTAGAGTATTGCAAGTCACGGATTGCTCAACCACCTGGGTTCTATCCATAAGCATTACGGGTTGCCACCCACGGCCAATAGGTGGCTCCATTGGGGGATTCGGACTGCAGAGGTGCAGTCGGTGCATTCTAACGCCCCCACCGACAGGGCGGTAGAAAGTAAGAATTCAATCTCTACAATTGTGATTTTGGTGGGTAGTAGGATCGATCTTACCGCACGTCAATCCGTAAATTATTTTATACAAAAGACGTTTTGTTTTATTTATGTTGAATATTAAAACCTTTTTCAAACTAATTTTAATGAATAAATAATATGAACTTCTAATATACAATATTTTTCAAATAGGGCTGACATTACCAATTGATTGTGGAGTGTTACATATCATGGACTGATCAGTTACCAGGATTCCGTCTTTAAGCATCAGGGGTAGCTACATTGTATTTACCTCGTACTCCACTTGTACGGGTTAGGCACAAAGCCCTATTAACGTGGGACCACCCACAAACCGAAGCTCATGGGTGGCAGGTGAAAAATTGCGTCGATCCCGTCGGCATTCCCCCTCAAGGGGGGCGCCTCAGGCACTGGACAATAAACCCAGCCCTGCCCCTATAAATCAAGGGGGCAGGTGTTGCCTGGGGGTTGGCCCCCTGGGATCGACGCCGTTAATTATAGCAATCCCCACCCGTTGGGCGGGGCTACATACAACCAACAAATCAATCCAGTGGGGAGGTTTACAGTTGGAAGAGAGCTGTCGATAATTATCTTGTTTTTATGTAGTGCATATATATATATATATATATATATATATGAGAGAGAGAGGGGGGGTTAAGTAAACAAACAAATGTATTTATTTTTATATGGCTCTAAGCCGACAATTTTGGAGGATATGTGCTTAATTGAAGTCATACCTAAATTTGAAAATTAATTAATTAATAATTAATGAATTTAGGCGGGCATATATGTTCAAATGTAAGGCTAAACAAATCGAGAAAATGTCAATCCCAATAGGTCGAAATGTACATCCAGGGATTGACATTTTCTCGATTTGTTTAGCCTTACATTTGAACATATATGCCCGCCTAAATTCATTAATTATTAAATAATTAATTTTCAAAATTAGGTATGACTTCAATTAAGCACATATCCTCCAAATATATATATATATATTATATATATATAATGAGGTATATAAGTATGAGGCACTCTTTAACCATGACACCACGACAAGCACCTTAAACTACATCTAATGGGGAGGTTCCAATTCTGAAACTTTAAGGAGTGTTTAGGCAGTACTCCCAGTTTTATTCTGATCCGGCGTGGTAGTACCTATTAAGGTCCCATCTTTGGGTTAAATATAAAGAATGAGTTTAAAAAAGAATTTAAAAATGAGTTTACAATGAATTTAAAACCCATTAACACCCAAATCATCCGAGTAAGACGGACAAGACACGCGGGACACTGCTGAAGAAGCAAGGACGAACTTATAAGCAACATCCTCCCGTGGAAGCCAGCACATAGGCACGCCAGTGTGGGCCGAACAGCAAAGACGTACATTGATCAGCTCTGTGCGGATACAGGATGCTGCATAGAGGACCTCCCGAGACTGATGAGCGATAGGGACGGATGGAAAGAGGTTGTCATGGATATCCGTGTCAACAGCGCGACATGATGATGATGAAGAATGTATATGACAAAATGTCTTCGGCATAAAATAACTCAACAAGAGTTGACATGCCGTAAAATCCAACTACTACTTCTTAATCTAATTGTTTCTAAAATATATCTTATTATTATTATAATGGAGATTGTGTGTTTTTCTGTCTGTAACCGAAACTAAATCACTACTCAAGTCAATTCCCTTAGTAATTGACATCACATTCACCATGAATTTATCCTTATTTTAACTTCAATTATTAATAAAATTGTTTAACATTATTTATACTGTTAACCATATCTACATGATATTTTCCACGTACCCCACTTGTACGGGTCAGGCACAAGGCCCTATTTATGTGGGACCACCCACAAGCCGAGACTCATGGGGTGGCGGGTGAAAAATTGCGTCGATCCCGTCGGGATTCCCCCTCAAGGGGGGCGCCTCAGGCACTGGGCAATAAATCCAGCCCTGCCCCTTTAAATCAAGGGGGCAGGTGTTGCCTGGGGGGATAGCCCCCTGAGATCGACGCCGTTAATTATAGCAATGGTCCAGAGGCCGAAGCCACTGTTGACCATATCTACATGATATTTTCCACGTACCCCACTTGTACGGGTCAGGCACGAAGGCCCTATTTATGTGGGACCACCCACAAGCCGAGGCTCATGGGGTGGCGGGTGAAAAATTGCGTCGATCCCGTCGGCATTCCCCCTCAAGGGGGGCGCCTCAGGCGCTGGGCAATAAACCCAGACCTGCCACTTTAAATCAAGGAGGCAGGTGTTGCCTGGGGGGATGGCCCCCTAGGATCGACGCTATTAACTCGTAAAGATCCAGGGCTGAAGTCACTGGACCCCCACCCTGTTGGGCGGGTTTACTGTATTTACCGCGTACCCCACTTGTACGGGTCAGGCACAAAGTCCCTATTAACGTGGGACCACCCACAAGCCGAAGCTCATGGAGTGGCAGGTGAAAAATTGCGTCGATCCCGTCGGCATTCCCCTCAAGGGGGGCGCCTCAGGCACTGGGCAATAAACCCAGCCCCTTTAAATCGAGGGGGCAGGTGTTGCCTGGGGGATGCCCCCTGTGATCGCCACTGGACCCCACCCTGTTGGCGGGTTTACATGGTATTTACCGCGTACCCCACTTGTACGGGTCAGGCACAAAGTCCCTATTAACGTGGGACCACCCACAAACCGAAGCTCATGGAGTGGCAGGTGAAAAAATTGCGTCGATCCCGTCGGCATTCCCCCTCAAGGGGGGCGCCTCAGGCACTGGGCAATAAACCCAGCCCTGCCCCTTTAAATCAAGGGGGCAGGTGTTGCCTGGGGGGATGGCCCCCTGGGATCGACGCTATTAACTCGTAAAGATCCAGGGCCGAAGCCACTGGATCCCCACCCTGTTGGGCAGGTTTACATACTAATAACATGCAATTGTATTTATATATACAACAAAATAGCGGTTTACAGTGTGAACGGGAAGGCTAATTTGCATATTGATATTAAAAATGTAATTTTAATAAATATATGCTTAGTATTATTGGATTCTAACTGTTTGGTTTTATTTTAATGAATATAAGCAAAAATCTCTTCAATAAATCTTAAAGAAATCCATTAACAAGAAAAGATAACTGTCATTTTATTCTTTACTTCCTCTTTTAACTAAATACTTAAATTAGAAAAAATAACAATGAAAGACGAGAGTGATGGAAGAGTAAGCTTCATTTGTTCTATTTTTCAATCATAATCCCCTCTGCTTCAAATTTTTTTATCAAACTTTTTATCTGCATTCTTATTTAGTTTCATTAGCGTTTCTAATTTAATACGATATTTCATTACATTAAAACTTAAATACTTGCACCCGGAGGGTGCATATATTTGCTAGTTCTTATAATAATGTAAAATAAAATAATCAGTTTATCGTAAAAATAATTAATATAATGTGTTATTTACTGTGTTGTTAATAGAAAGGCAAATATTTAATACGTTGATTGCACTTGATGCAATGCGTAGTATCACACCCTATTGCCCTTATGGCAAAACCCTACCCTTTTATTTGTTGTAGATTTGGTGGCTGAAGGTCGTACTATCTTAGGTATCACATTAAACTACATCTAATTGTCACCCCTTCATCACCATGGCTCCCTGGTCCACTCTGACCCGGAGTGGTAGTAACTGCTAGGGTCCCATCTATGGGTTAAATAAAAAAAATGTATTAATAAAGAAATTGTATTATCCATTAAGAATTGATTTATTTCAAAACTTTATCGGCATTAAATGACCCACTGAGGTTGAGATGCCGCAAAACAAAACCAAAACCAAACCTAATGATGCTTAATCTAATAGTTTCTAAAATACACTTATGATGTAAAATAAAATAATCAGTTTATCATAGAAATAATTGATATGATAATGTTGTTTACTGTGTTGTTAATAAAAATTTGATACGTTGACCACTTATTGGTATACATATGTACCAATATGTATATTACGGATGGACGTATTGGTACATATGTACCATTGTAAATAATACACTTCATTTTTTCAAACAATATTTAGGATATATATACTTTTATAACATAGTAGTATCTTAGTTTAGGGTAGGTAAAATTACGTAGCGTAAGCTGGGTTAGTGGGCATCATAGAGAAGATTAGCCTATGCTTACGGGAGGTCTCAAACTTCACCTACTATGTATAAAACATAGGGCAATTTTTTGAGCCAAAAGTGCGTCCTATAAGCCGTCAAATACGGTAATTTAAATTATTACATGTCTTTGTGTGTGTGTGTGGGGGGGGGGGGCTGTATGATTGGAACGTGCCATATTTTTAGGCGAGATGGAATAGCCTGATACGAACCATTGAAATAAATTTAAAAGTGAAGTAACTTAGAAACAAAATCAACGAATAGTTGCACAACAACCAGCCAGCTGATGACCGTGTCAGATTTTTTTAAAATTTAATATCACTTTTTCTGAGTATCACTTTTTAACCATACATATTGGAGTTAATATTAAAGCCTCCTTGGGAAAAAATCTTAATTAAATGATGGCAGAATCAGGTGCGACTTCAGATACGGTAAGTTCCTTGTTTAGTAATTTCATGTTAATTAGCAAAAGTATACACCCTTGAGGGTCTTTATGTCCTGGGAATGACGTTAAACTCTCTCATGGTGACGTTCCAAATCTGGTGGTGGATAACAGCCCTTCCTCACCATTGCTCCCAGTTTCATATTGACCCGGAGTGGTAGCACCAAACTATCACTAAGAAACTCTTTAAAATTTGCCGTCATTAAATAACCCATTGAGGTTGATATGCCGTAAAACAAAAACGAACGTGCTGTACTACGACATCATATTAAGCTCAAACTTCACTCTCGGTATTACGTTCAGTAAGTAGTTAAATTGTACCACTTCTGTCGCTATACAAGGATAGCTTTGGCATTAAATAACCCACAAAGGGTTATACGTAATTAAACAGAAATACTTGATTATAAGTAGTATAAAAGTAATAATTTAGTTTTTGGTATCTTATTTAATAATAATAATAAACTAATTCTTCAACCTAGGTCAAAACGTATTAATTCAGAGTTTTCGTTCTTCTAGACCGGTTTCAAAAGACTTTACAGAACCTAATCTGCCCTACTACTTAACTGATGGGGATATTAGACTCGTACCTTTTCCCAAAGGTATTAACGCTAACTGAAATGGTAACTATTACATTACGCGCCTCCTGTAAATATATCCTTGTTAATAAGCTTCCAAATTTCAACCGAAAGTGTGTATATATATATATATATATATATTATAAAAATAATGAACATTTAAAACATTAGCGCTTTGGGGGGCGAAATGGTGTGAAATGGATTTGATATACAAGTTGAATTTCAAGCTGAACTAATTTCTCTCTTAAGTCAAGTTACCACTTAATATTCTGATGGAACCCTGGTGGTTGAGCAGTCCATGACTTTGAAATACTCAACTTGGCACTCTTGGGCTAGACGGACGGTCGAAGAGACCCACTCCGATCAATCAGCTGGCCATGTCAAGCCCTAGCACCTATATGATTGCCCTTATGGCAAGCCTGTGCCAGAAGGCGGTGGCTGAGGGTCTACATGTCCTAGGAATTACATTAAACTCTGTCTGATGGTGAGGTTCCAGGTTTGGGAAATGTGGAGCACCCCTTCATCACCATTGCTCCCTGTTAGGGTCCAATCTATAGGTTAAATTGAAAAATATATTTATAAACAAAATTTGATTATCCATTCATTTATTTCAAAACATTGGCATTAAATGACCCACTGAGGTTGATATGCCGTAAAACAAACCAAACCAAACTGAATATTCTTAACCGAATTTTCCTAACCCATGTTACCTCTCCTAGAATAAATATACTGTAGACCGTAGAATGAAATGGTCAAACCTTATTCCACTATTCATACACACAGAATTTTACTACAAAGAAGTAAAGTAAACGTAATATTAAAGACAACGTTCTAACACTGTATTATTTCTATTTCAGCCTATCCTATCAAAGGAAGACGTTAAAAATATTATCAAGATGTTTACTCATCTTGTTAAAACGAAAAATCTCGAAGAACTCAGAAAAGAAATGGATCAACTAGCGGTGGAAGAGCGCAAATGTTTTGTATATTGTTTCGACCAAAATTTGATGTTTCAAGCTTGCTTCGCGAAAGCTATGCAGATTGTCGAATACTTCATTGTCGAGTGTAATGTCAGTGTAAACGAGGTCGCCAAAATAGGTGATGAACGTCTAACTGCTCTGTTCATAGCTATAAAAACTAACAACATTGATCTAATCGACTTATTACTAAACCACGGCGCTGATATAAATTGGATCGACTCTGAAAATAGATCAGCCATCGTCTATGCTTGCTACCATAATAAGATGGAAGCGGCGTATGCGCTAAAAAGTCGTGGGGTGGATATTAACGACGGTACAAATATTAAATTTTGCGCGAAGAATTTGTCATATTTTAAAAGATCGCTCAAACTGGGGGCCCGCGTGAATTATATTGCTGAGGACGGGGAGACGATTCTGATCAAGGCCGTTGAGAATGGTACCCTTGATATCATAACCCTGCTTTTAAAAGAAAAGCGGACCTTTACTTGAGGAGTTATACAACCGGTAGAAATGCTCTGGATGCTGCCCACTTTTTTGAGAAGGAGGATGTTCTGGATTACTTCAAAACGAACTCTGTGTATTCTCTAGCGGACAAAATTATAAGTTACGATCTATGTGGTGCCCTCCATATTCTGCTGGAACAAAATATTCACAAGACGAAAGAATACTGGAGAATCTCCACTAAGCTACGCAAAAAACACGATTCTACTATCGGTCTTTTGGTCAAAGAAAGCCCATTGCTAAATACGGATTTTCACCTGGGGATCGACGGTTACATTCCCTTGTCCGAGTATTTTAAAATTGCATTAATTACCGTGTGTCAAAACATTGAAGTAACTCACCCGTTTTTACAAGCATCGTTGCTTTAGTTGCTTACAATCGGCATTTACTTAGTTGTATTCAGGATGTTGACAGGCTCAGAGGTTCTGCCTTATAAATTCTACGTCGCTCATGCCCACTGTGTAAACGGGGTTTTGTCGGGATGACTGGTGCTCTTGCTATGTGTGAGAGAGATTGTTGAAATTGGCGAAAACGTTGTACTAACCGTCTACTTTACTGAGGCAATGGTGGACTTGATAACTGAGACATTTCTTCCAATTGTGAAACAGTGGCCGGCTAATCAACGGGGTTTAAGGTTTTATAAACAGCTGCTGACCTCACTGCTTTGCTTAATAAATACGTTGTAGAAGTGGGGTACTCTAATAATGATAATTTCGATGCAAGTATTCGAAGAATTGCTAGTTATATTTGGAACGTTACCCAACGAGTCTGCTTCTAATCGCCATGAAAAGAGGTTTTTCTTTTAAGACCGTAATAAGTTTGATTGCTGCTGGGGCTGATGTTAATTGCTACGGATTACATTAGAAATAGACCCCTTCATTTTACTAGCAGAAACAACCCTGACCATTTACCAGACAGAATAGGATACGTCAGCTTCTTATTGACTTGGGGCTCAAAATCGATGCCACCAATGATTTTGGAATAACCAAGATCTCTATTATAAAAATGTAACGTAACTAAAAAATCTCTTGTTGTTTCTTAATCGTTTTATCTTCCAAAGAATCTACCGTCTTGGGTATGACGTTAAACTGCATCTAGTGGTGAGGTTCCAATTCTGGAGCTCTGGGGAGTATGGAGTACCCCTCCATCGCCATTAATCTCAGGTCCACTTTGATCCTAAGTGGCCGTACCTGTTAGGGTAATATCTATATGCTTTGAATATATTATATATATATTTTTAAAAATACCCAATAAGAATTAATAAAATATAAAACCTTTTGGGAGGATTTCCTGCGATCAAGCAATCTACGTATTAACTCGTGTATGATTTGAAGATTAAATTTTTACCAAAAAATATTGGCGCTTTGAAATCTTTTTATTTTAATATATTGCATAACGGGTGATATTTTTAACAATGAAGAATAAGATCCGCACTGAGACACAGACATTTATTTTTCTTAACCTATATATTCTAGACGATTACTTTCGCTAGTTACTTTTTTAGTTATTATTTATTTCTACAATATTTTAAAAAATACGAATGGGTTATTGGTCTCTACAAGTGACTAAAATAGTTTAGTGCTGTGTCAACAATGTATTTCAAATCGCCTGACTATATCCCCTGAAGAGGGAGGGTAACACTCCCCTAAAAAACAGGTGGTGCCTGAGTATGACACTAATTGCATCTGTTGGTGGGCTCCAGTTCTGGGGTGTGTGGAGTAAGGTAGGTCAATTTTTCACCTTTTAAATATCAAGTTTTCCTATGCGAAAGTTATGTTGTATACTAAATACTGATACCAAATTAGATCTTTTACTTGTAACATTGTTTGAGGGAATAGCATCACATATCGTCTACTGAAATACACTAAAAATCTTTTCGCAAAATTTAACTTTAGAAAACTAGGATATTAATCGATCTTTTGATGCTATTTCTTCAGACAATGGTGGCAGTAAAAGATCTAATTTTTTGTATCAGTATTCAGTATACTAACACAACTTTCGCATAGATGTACAATTTAATATTTTTTCATGGAGTGAAAATTGATCTACCCGAGTATGAAGAACCATTTCTTGCTATTTACTCTCAGTTCCGAGTCATGATCAAATAGATTAAATCAAAATTTAAATAATTTTATTGAACTTATCAATGCAAGCATATCTGAAGCTCGCTTGCATCTTAATTTTGTTGTCTTAACACAAAGCATGAAATTTGACCAACTGACGGCTCAGTGGTTGAAGAAGTTGCCTATTTCTTTGCAGGTATCAGGAAGTTCTAATTCCAGGTAGATGAATCCCGAATTTTGAATGCTGATTTTCTCAGCAGGTGCACTTCGCTTGGAATTATTTCCTCTTGCTTAACATTGGCTTTAGTGCCATACTAAATAGATTTCGGTACTTTAACTTACAATTCTCCGATTACGAAGGGTCATTCGGTTGATTTGTGGGAAAGTCAAAATTAAGTACGAGCGTGTTTCAGATACGTTCTGTTAATTTTCACTAAAATATTTAATTTTCAAATTTATTTTTTCCAAAGAAAAATATATATTTATACCAAAGAAACCTTACAACACAATTCATTACATTCTATTTCCTGTTTTTTATAAACTACAGTGCTATATATCTAATATTAAAACAATTCAGTCAAGCCCCAGTACCTATATGATTGTCCCAACCCTTTTTATCATATGTGTGCCTAGAAGGTGGTGTCTGAGGGTCTTAATGTCCTGTGAATGACCTTGACTCTATCTGATGGTGAGCCAGTTTTGGAGGTTTGGGATGTGGAGCACTCCTTTTATCCACCTGCTCCCTGGTCCACTCTGACCCGGTTGGTAGTACGTGTTAGGGTCCCATCTATGCGTATATAGAAAAATGTATTTATAAAAAAAAATTGAGTATCCATTAGAATGATTTATTTCAAAACTTTATCGGCATTAAATGCCCCCACTGAGATTGATATGCCGTAAAACAAACCAAACCAAACCACTGTTCATCACTAGTAACAAGCATTCCTGAAAAGAAAGATATCTTGATGGCCTCGTTAACAAAAGGTTGACGATATTCATAAGAATTCGGCGGATAAGCAACACCCGATAATGAGGATTTACATTTATTACAATCTCAGCTTCGACGATTCGGCGGGCTCTCATTTTTGGACGCGTCTCATTTTTAACCAGAGGAGTTGCAGATGAAAACTGTAGTAAAATTTGATTTAATTTTAATTCAATGTTCAAAGCCCGTCCTTCTATGCCGCCCTAGCATATTGGGCTCTAGAATACACCGACTGCCCCAGAGCAAGAGGAGTAAAGTTCCACCATGGGGTCACCTGTTGGTCGTTGAGTGGCAGCCCATGAGTTTAAGGACGGAATCCTTGTGGCTGAGCAGTCGATGATATACAACACTCCACTTTGGCCTTGACGGGCAGTTCTAGACGTTTCTCCTGATTAATTAGCTGGTCATGCCAAGGCCGTTCACCTATATGATTGTCTTCGACCCTTGTAAAAAACCCTCTTAGTCAAGATTATTATACTTTTTACATATTGAAGTATTTCGCAATAGTCTTAATAAACATAATCAAACGCTGTTATAGTAAATTATCATACTGTGGTATATCCACAGAGTATATATAAGTAAAGGGACCGGGGTTAGCTCAGTCGGTAGAGCGTTCGGCTAGAAACCACAAGGTTCTAGTTTCGATACCGGGTCCTCGCCAACTTAGCGGTATGAGTTAGCACAGGGATCTGTCGGGTAAAGTAAGGGGCTGATGGTAGTGTGGCGCGCCACCTTCAGATGCTAAAAAACAATCTCCTGGTCTAGCGCTATTGAAAAGGGGATAGACTCCCTCGCTGACTGGTTGATACCGATTTTAGCGCCCCGCCCCGTCGACTTCGCTTTATTTTTATATATAAGTAAAGTTTGGTTAAATAAAAAAATGTATTAATAAAAAAAAATTGTAGTATCCATTAAGAATTGATTTATTTCAAAACTTTATCGGCATTAAATGACCACTGAGGTTGAGATGCCGCAAAACAAAACAAACCAAAACCAAACCTATGATGCTTATCTAATAGTTCTAAAATACTCTTATGATGTAAAATAAAATAATCAGTTTATCATAGAAATAATTGAATTGATAATTGTGTTTACTGTGTTGTTAATAAAATTTAATATGTTGACTACTTATTGTTATACATATGTATCAATATGTACATTACGGATGGACGTATTGGTTGTATGTACCATGCAATATTTACACTTCTTTTTTTCAAACAATATTTCGAATATATATATACTTTCAAACAACATGTAGTATCTACATATAGTATTTCAAGAAGGTGGAAACGACGAATTTTATTTATTTAACTAGAAATTTTATGTCAAAAGTGACATCAATCCAAGTTTTTAATATATATATATATATATATATATTATATATATATATATATATATAATGATTTAAAAAAAAGTATATATTTATATATGGAATGATTTTCAAAACATCCGCGAACCAAGACGCCGACGGGATCTAACGGTAAGTTTCACATCTTTTGCCGAGCAGAACTTTCATCTTTGCCGAACGTTTGCATTTACATTAAAACATTCAACGGATTAACATCACAGTTGTTTTTAACAAATACAGATGAAATGAAGTAGGCATAGCCTGAAAATATTAAGGACAAAAAAAAATTTTTTTAAATTAAATAAATATGTTTTAAACATAAATTTGCTTATTTCGCCTTCAAATATATATATATATATATATATATATATATATATATATATAATATACACTTGTTCATTTATCTATAAATTTATTGACTGTTACAAAGCAATTTTTATATTATATATTTTTGATATATCATATGGTTGTTTGTTTATTTGTTTTACGGCATATGAACCTTGATGGTCATTTTAATACAGACAAAGTTTTGAAAAAAATTTCTAATGGATATTCAATTTTCTATTTAACCTAACAGTTACAAATACATCCGGGTCAGAGTGGACCCAAGCCGCAATGGTGATGAAGTGAAGCTCCAAATTCCACAGACCTCTAGAACTTGGAACCTCACCATCAGATAGAGTTAACGTCTACCAGGACCTGAAGACCCTCAGCCATCGACTTCTAGCACCCATTTAAAAAGAGTTGGGGCCTTCCATAACGGCAATACGGTTGGGACAATTATATAGGTGCAGGGCTTTACATGACCATCCGCTTGATTAGAGGTCGGCCTCTCCGACCACCCGTCTAGCATAAATAGAGTGGTGCATGTCATGGACTACTTTGCCACAAAGAATTTGTCTTTAAAAGCTCTCTGGTCACCACCCATGCCCCAACAGATGGCCCCGTTTCGTGGATCTCTTCTTTCT
>CM042166.1:36950836-37080158 GCA_023376005.1 Doryteuthis pealeii | reverse complement strand
CCAGAGAGATAAATCAATTCTAATGGAGTAATACAATTTTATAGAATAATTCAACCCATAGATGGAACTAACAGTAACTACACTTCCGGGTCAGAGTGAACCAGCGGAGCAATGTTATGAAGTGAAGCTCCACTATCCCAAACTCCAGACTCTGACCTACATGGAGAGTTAACGTCATCCAGACAGCGTAGACCTGTCAGCATCACTCTGGCAACTATATAAAAAGGGTTGTGGGCTTGCATAAAGGGCAAGTCATAAGGTGCGTAGGGCTGACATGGCAGCCAATTACGTGGGGTCTCGTCGACTTGCCGTCTAGCCAAAAAGTCAACAGTTGAGTATTTCAAAGTCATGGATGCTTACCCCACCTGGGTCTATCAGAATATTAAGACTTAAAATAAATATATGATATTAAGTCTCGCCTCCAAAAATACTGTTTTAATGTTCACATAATATATATAATAAATGGAACCTTATTAACAATATATTTACATATGAATAGATACCATTTCAGTTAGCGTTAATACCTTTGGGAAAGGTAGAGTAAAATTTCCTTCATCATAATATGGTTAAGTAGTAGGCGCAGATTAGGTTCTGTAAAGTCTTTTGAAACCGGTCTGAACAGAAAACTCTGAATTTAATAGCTTTTGACCTATGTTGAAGAATAGTTTATTATTATTAAATATACCAAAAACTAATTATTATTTTTATACTACTTATATCAAGTATTCTGTTTAATTACGTATAATCCTTTGTGGGTTATTAATGCAAAGATCCTTGTATAGGACAGAAGTGGTACAATTTAACTACTTACTGAACGTATACGAGAGTGAAGTTTGAGCTTAATATGATTCGTAGTACAAGAGTTCGTTTTGTTGTTACGGCATATAACCTCAATGGGTTATTTAATGACGGCAAATTTTAAAGAATTTTCTTAGTGATATTTTGGTGCTACCACTTCGGGTCATATGCAACTGAGAGGAAGAGGTGTATCCATTCCCAAACCACCAGAATTCGAAAGTTACAATGAGGGAGTTTAACGTTATTTCCAGGACTATAAAGACCCTCGGGGTGTATACATTTGCTAGTTACATGAAATACTAAGCAAGAAACTTACCTGATCTGAATCGCACCTGATTCTGCATTATTAATTAAGATTTTTCCCAAGGAGGCTTTAATATTAATTACAATATGTATGTTAAAAGTATTAATTTTTTAAAAATCTGATACGGTCATCAGCTGGTTGATTGTTGCAACTATTCGTTGATTCGTTTCAACTTACTTCTCTTTTAAATTTATTCAATGGTTATACAGGCTATTCCATCTCGCCTAAAAATATGGTACGTTCCATCATACAGCCCCCCACACACACACACAAAGATCTGTAATAATTTAAATTACCGTATTTGACGGCATGTAGGACGCACTTTTTTCCAAAATTTTGGCTCAAAATGCCCTTTTATACATCGTAGGTGAAGTTTGAGACTGTAAGCCATGAAATCTTCTCTAAGATGCTCAGTACTTTTCCTACCTAAACTTCATGCATCCTATTTTTATTGCTGGATTATTAATTATTTATTATTATTATATTAGTGTAGTATATATTAGTAGTAATCTAATAAAATGTTAGTATTATTATTATTATTAGTAGTAGTAACTATCATTATTATACTATTATTATAATTATTAGTATTTTATCATTATTATTACATTATATATTAGTATTTTTATTATCATACTCTTTGAGTTTCACATCAGTGTTAGCTGATGGTCTTCACTGGAGTCTGAGAGACAGCAAGTCCTCCTTCAGTCACAGGACTCTTCGAGTATTCTGGGAGATTGGCATATCAATTATTATAACTATTAAAATTAGTAATTTTATCATTATTAATAATATAATTTAGTAATTTTATACATTATTATATTATAATTATTATAATTTTATCATTATTATAATTATTAGTAATTTATATTATTATAATACAATATTATAATTTTAATATTATTATTATTTACATTAATAGCAATATATTGCACCCTCCGGGTGCAATATTTAGGTTTAATGTAATGAAATACGTATTAAATTAGAAAGTCTAATAAGAAGGCAGATAAAAAGATATGTACAAGCAGTGGAGGTATAATAGAAAAATAGAAATGAAACTTACTCTTCCATCACTCCCGTCTTTCGTTGCTGAATTTTACGTATTTTACAATTTAGTTAAATTAGGAAATAAAGAATAAAATGACAGTTATTTTTTCTTGTAATGGATTTCATTTAAGATTCATTGAAAGATTTTTGCTTATATTCATTAAAAAAACCAAACAATTAGAAATCAATAATACAGCACACATTTAATAAAATCACATTTTTTAATATCAATATGCAAATTAGCCTTCATTCACACTGCAAACCGCTATTTTTGTAATAACAAATACAATTGCATGTTATTTGTATGTAGATATGGACAACACTAATAAAAAGGTGAAGCAATTTTATTAATAATCAGGTTTAAATATAAATAAATCATGGAGAATGTGATGTAAATAACTATGTTAATTGTGACTTCGATTAGTAATATAGTTTCGGTTACAGACAGAAAACACACAATCCATTTAAAAAGATAGTAATTTTATTATTATTAGTAGTATTAGTATTAGTAATTTTATTATTAGTAGTAGTAGTATTAATGTATCAGTATTATTTCCTGCTATTGAGATGTCTCGTGTATGCTTATTGCTTGCCTGTATTACCAATTGCTTTTATATAGCTATGTTTCTGTTTGTGTAATGCATAGCTGGACTATTTTCAACAATATATGCTAAATACACTAAACTTTTTTCCTGAATCTGACTACCGTCAAATACGGTAAGTGTTCCTCTCCTCTCGTTTATCGAGATAAGTTAATAGGCCATTGTTGGTACGCCAAATCTAAACATCAATGACAATGTCTGTCTGCCTTTGTTTAACCTTTGGGCGCCTACACCTGTGATCCGATCATGATGAAAATTTACACCTGTTCACCTAATGTTCAGAAACAGCTCTAGCTAATTGGATTTCTATAAAAGATCATTAACGGTATCCTACAGGTACTACCACTTTGGGTCAGAGTCGACCTGGGAATTAATATGGCAATGAACAGGCACTCCACACTCTCCAGAGGTCCAGAATAGGAATGCAGTTCAACGCTATACCCAGGACACTAAAACCTCAGCCATTGCCCTCAAGTACATATATGACAAAAAGGGTTGTGTTGTCATAAGAGTAATACGGTCGGGGCAATCATATAGGTGCTAGGGCTTGACGTAATAAACCAATTGATCCAAATGGGCCTCTTCGACAGACCGTCAGGCTTAAGTAAGGACCAAAGTTGTGTGCTGCATGACATGGACTGCTCGGGTTCCAGGGTTCCGTTTTAAGCATCACTGGTCGTCACCGACGGCCAACAGGTGGCCTCCATTAGGGGTGTGGTGGGGACTTACCCTATAAGAGGTGCAGTTGGCTTATTTTACAGCCCCATCAGTTTAGAATAAGTATGTTTATCTAAATCAATGGTTCTCAACCTTTTTTACCTATTGACCCCCTTTTAATCCTATTTTACTCTGGACCACCCCCATAGCCTTCCATTGTATTTTTTTACTTGCCTTGGTCCCAAAAATGTTATATGGTCCCCGGGGGCCATATGGACCACGGTTGAGAACCACTGATCTAAAGGATATTTGTACTAATTTATTATTTCAATTATTTTAGATAATTCCGTTAAACTGTTGCCTTTTTTTGCTCAAATGGCAATTTCTCGTCACTGAAGTTTTCCCCATTTCCTTTATTGCATCATTATTGAAAGTATTGCAGGTACACGTAGTGGAACAATGTACCACTTGCCACGTATCAAGCTATGATTTATTTATGATTTGTTTCTGTTTTATACAATATGATATACTATGTCGGTTGGGCGGTTAGAATACACGACTGCACCTCTGCAGAGATGTAAGACCCCACGAACGGGCCATCTGTTGGGCAAGGGTGGTGATCAGAGATGCTTAAAAGACGAAATTCTTGTGGCAAAGTAGTCCATGACATGCACCACTCTATTTATGCTAGACGGTGGTTGGAAGAGCACCTCTAATCAAGCGGATGGTCATGTCAAGCCCTAGCCCTATATGATTGTCCCAACCGTATTGCGTTATGGCAGGCCAACTATTTTTATCATATAGGTGCTAGAAGTCGATGGCTGAGGGTCTTCAGGTCCTGGGTATGACTTAAAACTTATTGATGGTGAGGTTCCAGTTCTAGAGGTCTGTGGAATTTGGAGCTTCACTTCATCACCATGCGGCTTGGTCCACTCTGACCCGGAGTGGTAGTAACTGTTAGGTTAAAGAAAAATTGAATATCCATTAAGAATTTTTTTTTCAAAACTTTGTATCAAATGACCATCAAGTCATATGCCGTAAAACAAAATAAACAAACAACCAATATATATATCAAAAATATATAATATAAAATGAAATTATATAGATAAATGAACAAATAAAGTATATATATATATATATATATATCTATATATATATATAAGAGAAAGTTTGGTGTGTACGTGTCGACTTAAAACTCCTATAAGAGAAGTCACTCAGATTCGAAATCTTGCATACACATTAATATCCTTCTAACTAAGAAACACACCAAATTTGGTTACTGATTTTTACTGATTAAGGGATATAATTAATTAAACCAAAATCAACTGATTTGCGAAACTAGCCGTATACCAGCTGCTGCTGATAATAACATATTGCTCGCTGTCTACTTTAGCGATACCAGCAGTTTAGTTTAATTTTAGTAAACAAAATCGCATTCTAAGCAGTTCAGCTCGGAATTTTTCGCGTCAATCTTTAAAATATTTATTTGTTTCGAAAGAAAAGAAACTAATCTTTCTAAATATGTAATTTGTATGATATCCATTGAATTATTTTTTTACAGCGAATTAAAAAACAAAATAACAAATTAAACGAAAACATTTAACGATAACTCCACTTTTCTTTTTTCTTTTTTTAGGCCGGTCATGGACCGGGTCTTGCTAGTATATATAATATATATATATATAATATATATATATATATATATATATATTTGAAGGCGAAATAATGCAAATTTATGTTTAAAAACATATTTATTTAATTTAAAAAAAATTTTTTTTTTGTTCCAATATTTTTCAGGCTATGCCTATCTTCATTTCATCTGTATTTGTAAACTCAACTGTGATGTTAATCCCTTGAATGTTTTAATGTAAATGCAAACGTTCGGCAAAGATTGAAAGTTCTGCTCGGCAAAGATAGTGAAACTCCGTTAGATCCATGCGGCGTCTTGTTTCGCGGGATGTTTTGAAAATCATTTCATATATAAATATATATATATATAATTTTTAAATCATTATATATATATTATATATATATATATATATATATATAATATATAAAAACTTGGATGTGATGTCACTTTTGCAAAAATTTCTATTAACGAATAAAAATTCGTCGTTTCCACCTTCTTGAAATACTATATGTACTATACTACTATGTTGTATGAAATATATCTTATATAATGGAGATTGTGTGTTTTTCTGTCTGTAACCTAAACTAAAATCACTACTCAGTCACAATTTCCTTAGTAATTGACGTCACATTCACCATGAATTTATCCTATTTTAACCTCAATTATTAATAAAATTCTTTTACATTATAACTGTTAACCATATGTACGACTAATAACATGCAATGCATTATATATACACAAAATAGGTTACACTGTGAACAGCAAGGCTAATTTGCATATTGATTTAAAAATGTAATTTTAATAAAATATGCTTAGTACTATTGGTTCTAACTGTTTGTTTTATTTTAATGAATATAAGCAAAAAATATCTTCAATGAATATTAAATGAAATCCATTAACAAGAAAAGATAAGTGTCATTTTATTTCTTTACTTCCTATTTTATACTTAAATTAGAAAAATAACAATGAAAGACGAGAGTGATGGAAGAATAAATTTCAGTTGTTCTATTTTTCGATTATACCCTCCTCTGTTTCAAACATTTTTATCTGCATTCTTATTTAATTTCATTAGTGTTTCTAATTTAATACGATATTTCATTACATTAAAACTTAAATACTTGCACCGGAGGGTGCATATATTTGCTAGTATATTCTAAATATTGTTTGAAAAGGAAGTGTAATAGCAATGGTACTATGCACCAATACGTCCATCCGTAATGTACATATTGATACATATGTATACCAATAAGTAGTCAACATATTAATTTTTATTAACACACAAGTAAACAACATTATCATATCAATTATTTCTATGATAAACTGATTATTTTATTTTACAATCATAAGAGTATTTTAGAAACTATTAGATTAAACATCATTAGGTTGTTTGGTTTGTTTTGTTTTTGCGGCATCTCAACTCAGTGGGTCATTTAATGCGATAAAGTTTGAAATAAATCAATTCTTAATGGATAAATACAATTTTTTTATTATACATTTTTCTATTTAACCCAAACTTTACTTATATAATAATAAAGCGAAGTCGACGGGGGCGGCCTAAAATCGGTATCAGCCAGGTCAGCGAGGGAGTCTATCCCCGTTTTCAATACGCTAGAAGCCAAGGAAGATTGTTTTAGCATCTGAGGTGGCGCGCGTCACACCGTACCGGCACAGATCCCTTGCTAGCTCATACGCTGAGTTGCGAGGACCGGTAACTCGAACTAGGAACCTTTGTGGTTTCTAAGCCGAACGCTCTAACGACTGAGCTAACCGGTCCTTTACTTATAATTCTCTGTGGATATCCACAGTATGATAATTTACTTATACAAAGTTTGGAATTTACTTAAGAACTATGCGAATACTTCATATGTAAAAGTATAAATAATCTTGACTTAAGAGGTTTTTACAAGGTCGAACATCATATAGGTGATACGGCTGCATGACAGCCTAATAAATCAGGAGAAACGTCTAGAACTGCCGTAGGCCAAAGTGGAGTGTTGTATATCACGACTGCTCACCACAAGGATTCCGTCCTTTAAACTCATGGGTTGCCACTCACGATGACCAACAGGTGACCCATTGGTGGAACTTTATCCTCTGCTCTGGGGCAGTCGGTGTATTCTAGACCCATCTGCTAGGGCGGCATAGAAGGACGGCTTGACATTGAATTAAAGTAAATCAATTTACTACAGTTACATCTTGCAACTCTCTGGTTAAAAATGAGACTGTCCAACAAATGAGAGCCCGCGAATCGTCGAAGCTGAAGAGTATGTAGAATGTAAATCCTCATTATCGGGTGTTGCTTATCCGCCGAATTCTTATGAAATACGTCACCTTATGGTTACACAGGCCATCAATATCTTTCTTTTCACGGATGCTTGTTACTAGTGATGAACAGTGGTTTGGTTTGGTTTGTTTTACGGCATCAATGTCTCAGTGGTCATTTATGCGATAAGTTTTGAAATAAATCAATTCTTAATGATTCAATTTTTATAAATACTTTTCTATATACCCCATAGATGGGACCCTAAACACGTACTACCAAATCGGGTCAGAGTTGGACCAGGGAGATAAAGGAGTGCTCCATTCCCAAACTCCAAAATGGCTCACCATCAGATAGAGTCTAAGGTCATTCACCAGGACATTAAGACCCTCAGACACCACACTTCTAGCACCCATATGATAAAAAGGGTGGACAACCATGTAGGGTACAGAAGGGTTGCTGATTTTTTTTAATATAGAGATATAGCACTGTAGTTTTAAAATAGGAATAGAATAGGAATGTTGTAAGTTTCTGGTATAAATATTTTCTTGGAAAAAATAAATTGAAATCTAAATACTTAGTGAAATTAACAAAACGTATCTGAAACACGCTAGTAACTTAAATTTTGAACTTACCCAACAATCAAAGAGTGAACCTCGTAACTCGGAAAACGTTAAAGTACGAAATCTATTAGTATGGCACTAAGCCCAATGTTAAGCAAAGAGGAATAATTCCAAGCGAGTGCACCTGCTGAAGCAAATCAGCATACAAAATTCTGGATTCATCTACCTGGAATTAGAACTTCCTGATACCTGCAAAGAAATAGGCAACTTCTTCAAGCACTGAGCGTCAGTTGGTCAATTTCATGCTTTGTGTTAAGACACAAATTTGAGATGCGAGCTTCAGATATGCTTGTGTTGATAAGTTCAATAAAATTATTTAATAATGTTTGTATTTAATCTATTTGAATCATGATCGGAACTGGGAGTAAATAGCAAGAAATGGTTTCTTCATACTCGGATAGATCAATTTTCACTTTATAAAAATATTAAATTGTACATCTAGCGAAAGTTGTGTGTTAGTAACTGAATACCGATACAAAACTGAGATCTATTTTTACTTGCACATTGTCTGAAGAATATAGCATAAAGATTGGTCGATTAATATCCAGTTTCTAAAGTCTAAATTTGCGAAAAGATTTTAGTGCATTCAGTAGAACGATAATGTGATGCTATTTCCTCAAACATGTTCCAAGTAAAAGACTAATTTTTGGTATCAGTATTTAGTATATCTAACACAACTTTCGCATGAGGTGAAAAACTTGATATTTACAAGTGAAAAATTGACCTACTTACTCCACACACCCCAGAACTGGACCTCACGAACAGATGCAACACCACTGTTTTTAGGGGGTGTACCCTCTCTCTTCAAGGGATTAGTCAGCGAATTTGAAATACATTGTTGACAACAGCACTAAACTATTTTAGTCACTTGGTAGAGACCAATACCCATTCGTATTTTTAAAATATTGAAATAAATAATAACAAAAAATACTAGTGAAAGTACGTCTAGAATATATATTTAAAAAGATAATGTCTTGTTCAGTGCGGATCTTATTCTTCATTGTTAAAAATATCACGCGTTTATGATATTATTAAAAATAAAAAGATTTTAAACCGCCAATATTTTGGTATAAAAATTTAAATCTTCAAAATCAACTACGAGTAATACGTAGATTGCTTGATCGGCAGGAAATCTTCCAAAAACGGTTTATTTTATTAATTCTTATTGTATTTAAAAATATATATGTATATATATTCAAAGCATATAGATATTACCCCTAAAGGTACGGCCACTTAGGATCAAAGTGGACCTGGGAGTAATGGCGATGGAGGGGTACTCCATACTCCCAGAGCCAGAATTGAGAAACTCACACACTAGATGCAGTTTACGTCATTACCAAGACGGTAGATTCCTTTGGAAGAATAAAACGATTAAGAAACAAGGATTTTTTTAGTTACGTTACATCTTATTTAATGGAATGTGTTTCTGGTCTGTAACCGAAACTATACTATCAAGTAACAATTCCCTTTGGTATTTACGTCACATTCTCCATGATTTTATTTTCATTTAAACCTCAATTATTAATAAAAATTGTTTTTAGATTATTAATACTGTAGACCATATCACATACTACAACATTCTAATTGTATTTATATATAACATCACAAAATAGCGGTTTGTGGTGTGAAGATGGGAAGTTAATTTGCATATTGATATTAAAAATTTGATTATTAATATTGTACTTAGTACTATTGATTTCTAATTTTTTGGTTTTATATCTTAATGAATATAGCAAAAACTCTTCAATAAATCTTAAGAAATCCCTTAACAAAGAAATAAAATATTGCCTTACTCCTATTAACTAAACAGTTAAAAAATTTCCACAAAATAAACGGGAGTAAGGGAAAATGAATGGAATAAGTTTCAAAGTTGTTCTAAAAATCTACCCTCTGTTCCAAATCTTTACTACTACATTCTTTTCAGTTTCATTTAGCCTTTCTATTTAATATGACTATTTTATATTTAAAATATAAATATGCACTCGGAGGTGTATATTGCTAGTTTCTATAATAGAAATCGGTATCCAAAATCCTTGGTGACAGGCATCGATTTGAGCCCACAGTCAATAAGAAGCTGACGTATCCTATTCTTGTCTGGTAAATGTCAGTGTTGCTATTAAATGAAGGGGTCTATTTCTATGTAATCGTAGCATTAACATCGGCCCCAGCAGCAATTAAACTTATTACGGGTCTTAAAAGAAAAACCTTTTCCAAGGCGATTAGAAGCAGACTCGTTGGGTAACGTTCAATATATACTAGCAATTCTTCGAATACTTGCATCGAAATTATCATTATTAGATCCTCACAGGGATGAGATTGTAGAGAGAGCGTGAGGTCAGCAGAGGAGAGAGTTAATGAAAAGCCACGCCTGTATACCAGCTCAGTCAGCGAGGTCAGCTGTGTATTGGTCACAATAGGAAACGTAAGTAATGATGATTAGAGTCACGATAAGCGATCGATTTCAGATCAGAAATGCAAGGTATCACGAGTCACTACAAGATGTTCGCTCAATTCAACGAATCTCTTCTCACACATGAGACAGGCTAGTATGCCGGGTAAAAAACCGTTACGCAGGGCAGAGGACGACGAATGATAGAATTGTAAGGAAATAGCAGGCGTGAGCACACGATTTAACGTGAATACAACTTAAGTAAATCGGATGTGAAGCTATAATATGATAAACGATGCGTTTAAAAACTCTAAGTACAGTTGATGAATTAAAGAAGACGGCGTGCAGATAGTGATCTTCACAGGAAAATGCGTAATGCACATTTTAAAAATACTCGGACAAGGGAATGTATCGTCGACCCGCAGGTGAAAATGCCGTATCGGAGTATGATGGAAACTATCGTGGAATATAGAGATTGCTACAGCTATATAGATGATTTTATATCGTGTACCTAAGGTCGGGATGATCGTCGGCGCGATGCTCGGATGCTTGTTAATATTCTCTGAGAGCATAATATAGATATTAGATTGAAAGATCGTGGACATAGACGTAACTTATAAATTGTCCGTCTGGAATTACACAGATTCGTTTGGAAGTAACGCAGAATCCTCTTCTCATGAAATGGCAGCATCCAGAGCATTCTACCGGTGTACTAACTCCTCAAGTAATGGAGCGCATTTCTTTTAAAAGCAGGTTATGATATCAAGGGTACGCATTCTCTCCTCGATTACGGCCTGATAAATTTTCTCCCGTCCTCACGACTATAATTCACTGCGGGCCCCCAGTTTGACGCGATCCTTTTGAAATATGACAAATCTTCGCCAGCATAATGAATATTTACCGGCGTATATCCCACACGACTTTAGTTGACGAAGGCCGCTTGTCCATCTATTGTGGTAGCAGATTAACATGCTGAGCTATACGATAGTATACAGCAAGCGTAGAGCCTAGAGTGTAACGATACTATTATTGAAGAGTAATCGATTAAGGAAGATATATTATGAAGTGTAGAGCTATAGATACAATGCACAATACACACCGTTCACTGCTACGCGCTCACATTGGATAGATCGAGAATGAGGTCAGGAGAGATAGATATGACAAGAAGGGACGAGCGCAAGCATCCGACCGGATAGAGTATGTATGTATGTTCGAACAATCTGCATAAGACTGAGTAGAAAAGCAGTTGAAACTCAAATTTGGTCGATAAAAAATACAAACATTGTCGCTCCACCGCTAGTTGATCCATTTCTTTTCTGAGTTCTTCGAGATTTTCGTTAAACAAGATTTAAACATCTTGATAATATTTTTAAGTCTTCCTTTGATAGGATAGGGCTGAAATAGAAAAATAGACTGTTAGAAAGTTGTCTTTAATATTACGTTACTTTACTTCTTTTTAGTAAAATTCTGTGTGATGATAGTGGAATAAGGTTTTGACCATTTCATTCTACGGTACAGTATATTTATTCTAGGAGGAATAACATTGGTTATGAAAACTGTTAGAATATTGGCATTGGTTTGGTTGTTTTACGGCATATCAACCTCAGTGGGTCATTTAATGCCAATGTTTTGAAATAAATGAATGGATAATCAAATTTGTTATAAATATATTTTTCAATTTAATCATAGATTGGACCCTAACAGGAGCAATGGTGATGAAGGAGTGCTCCACATTTCCAAACCTGGAACCTCACCATCAGACAGAGTTTAATGTTAAATTCCTAGGACATGTAGACCTCAGCCAACGCCTTCTGCACAGGCTTGCCATAAGGCAATCATATAGGTGCTAGGGCTTACATGGCCAGCTGATTGATCGGAGTGTCTCCGACTCGTCCGTCTAGCCCAGTTGAGTATTCAAATCATGTGGACTTGCTCACCAGTCAGGGTTCCATCAAATTTAAGTGGTAACTTGACTTAAAGAGAAATTAGTTCAGCTTGAAATTTCAACTGTTATCAAATCCATTTCACACCATTTCGCCCTCCCCCCAAAAAAACGCTTAATGTTTTAATGTTCATATATTTATATAATAAATATATATAAATATATATATATAACAACTTTCGTGAATGGAAGCTTAACAAGGATTATTTACAGGAGGCGCGTAATGTAATAGTTACCATTTCAGTTAGCGTTAATACCTTGGAAAAGGTACGAGTCTAATATCCCATCAGTTTAGTATATAGGGCAGATTAGGTTCTGTAAAGTCTTTTGAACCGGTCTAGAAGAAACGAAAACTCTGAACTAATACTTTTGACCTATGTTGAAAGAATTAGTTTATTATTATTAATTAGATACCAAAAACTAAATCATTACTTTATACTACTTATATATCAAGTATTTCTATTAAATTACGTATAACCCTTTTGGGTTATTTAATTGCCAAAAGCTATACTTGTATAGGACAGAAGTGTACAATTAACTACTTACTGAACGTAATACCGAGAGTGAAGTTTGAGCTTAATATGATGTCGTAGTACAGCCGTTCGTTTTTGTTTTACGGCATATCAACTCAATGGGTTATTTAATGACGGCAAATTTTAAAGAGTTCTTAGTGATAGTTTGGTGCTAACCACTCCCGGTCAATATGAAACTGGGAAGCAATGGTGAGGAAGGGCTTTATCCACCACCATTTGGAGACGTCACATGGAGAGAGTTTAACGATTTCCCAGGACATAAAGACCCTCAAGGGTGTTACTTTGCTAATTAACATGAAATTACTAAACAGAACTTACCGATTGAAGTCGCACCTGATTCTGCCATCATTTAATTAAGATTTTTGCCAAGGAGCTTAATATAACTCCAAATGTATGGTTAAAAAGTGATACTCAGAAAAAGTGATATTAAATTTAAAAAAAAAAATCTGACACTGTCATCAGCTGGCTTGGTTGTTGGTGCAACTATTCGTTGATTGTTTCTTAAAGTTACTTCTCTTTTAAATTTTTAATGTTTGTATCAGGCTATTCCATCTCGCCTAAAAATATGGCACGTTCCATCATACAGCCCCCCCCCACACACACAAAGATATGTAATAATTGCAAAATTACCGTGTATTGAACGGCTTATAGACGCACTTTTGGCTCAAAAAATTGCCCTATTTATACATAGTAGGTAATTGAGACTCCCCGAAAGCAATAGGCTAATCTTCTCTATGAGCCACTAACACTTAGCTCGCTACGTAATTTTACCTACCCTAAACTAAAGATACTGCTATGTTATAAAAGTATATATATCCTATAAATTGTTTGAAAAAATGAAGTGTATTATTTACAATGGTACATATGTACCAATACGTCCATCCGTAAATACATATTGGTACATATGTATACATAAGTAGTCAACGTATCAAATTTTTATTAACAACACAGTAACAACATTATCATATCAATTATTTCTATGAAAACTGATTTATTTTATTACATCATAAGAGTATTTTAGAAACTATTAGATTAAGGCATCATTAGGTTTGGTTTTGTTTTGCGGCATCTCAACCTCAGTGGGTCATTTAATGCCGATAAAGTTTTGAATAAATATTTCTTCTTCATGGATAATACAATTTTTTATTAATACATTTTTTTCTTATTTAAACCCATAGATGGGACCCTAACAGGTACTACTACCACTCCGGGTCAGAGGGACCAGGAGCCATGGTGATGAAGGGGTGACAATTAGATGTAGTTTAATGTGATACCCTAAGATAGTACGACCTTCAGCCACCCAATCTACCACAAATAGAAGGGTAGGGTTTTGCCATAAGGCAATAGGGTGTGATACTACGCATTGCATCAAGTGCAATCAACGTATTAAATATTGCCTTTCTATTAACAACACAGTAAATAATCATTATATTAATTATTTACGATAAACTGCTTATTTTATTTTACATTATTATGAGAATAGCAAATATATGCACCCGGTGCAAGTATTTAAGTTTTAATGTAATGAAATATCGTATTAAATTAGAAACGCAAATGAAACAATAAGAAATGCAGATAAAAAAGTTGATAAAAAAATTTGAAGCAGAGGGGATTATGATTGAAATATAGAACAAATTGAAACTTACTCTCCATCACTCTCGTCTTTCATTGTTGTTTTCTAATTTAAGTATTTAGTAAAAGAGGAATAAAGAATAAATGACAGTTATCTTTTCTTTAATGGATTCTTTTAAGATTTATTGAAGAGATTTTTTGCTTATATCATTAAAATAAAACCAAACGTTTAGATCCAATAATACTAACTATAATTATAAATTACATTTTTAATACAATATGCAAATTAGCCTTCCGTTCACACTGTAAACCGCTATTTTTTGTTAATAAAATACATTGCATATTATTAGTATGCAGCGCCACCCGGTTTCGACCGGGGGTCCATGAGTTCGCCGCTGGACCGGTCTGTATAATAATACGTCGATCCCAGAGGCCATCCCTCCAGGCAATACCTGCCCCCTTTGGACGGCGGTTTATTGCCCAGCGCCTGAAGGCGCCCCCTTGACGGGAAATGCCGATGGGATCGACGCAATTTTGTTCCTCCACCCATTAGCTTCGGCTTGTGGGTGGGTCCACGTTTAAAACGGAGCCTTGTGCCAGTCCATACAGGTGGGGTATGAGACAATAAAATGCAGCTCCGCCCGGTTTCGACCGGGGTCCGGCGAGCTTGCCGCTGGACGTTCTGTTATAATAATAGCGTCGATCCCAGGGGCCATCCCCCCAGCAACACCTGCCCCTCGATTTAAAGGGGCAGGGCTGGGTTTATTGCCCATGCCTGAGGCGCCCCCCCCTTTAGGGGAATGCCGACGGGATCGACGCAATTTTTCACCTGCCACCCCAGAGCTTCGGTTTGTGGGTGGTCCCACTTAATAGGGCTTGTGCCTGACCGTACAAGTGGGGTACGTGGAAATATCAGCCCCCGCCGGTCGACCGGGTCCAGTGAGCTTCGGCCACTGGACCGGTCTGTTATAATAAGCGTCGATCCCAGGGGCCATCCCCCAAGGCAACACCTGCCCTCTCGATTTAAAGGGGCAGGGCTTGGTTTATGCCCAGCCTAGGCCCCCTGGGGGGAATGCCGACGGGATCGACGCAATTTTTTCCCTGCTGCACTCCATGAGCTTCGGCTTGTGGGTGGCCGGTAATAGGACTTTTGGCCTGACCCGTACAAGTGGGGTAGCGCGGTAAATACAGTAAACCCGCCCAACAGGGTGGGGTCCAGTGGCTTCGGCCCTGGATCTTTACGAGTTTAATAGCGTCGACCTAGGGGCCATCCCCAGGCAACACCTGCCCCCTTGATTTAAAGGGGCAGTCTGGGTTTATTGCCCCAGCGCCTGAGGGCGCCCCTTGAGGGAATGCCGACGGGATCGACGCAATTTTTTCACACCGCCACCCATGAGCCTCGGCTTGTGGGTGGTTCCACATAAATAGGGCCTTGTGCCTGACCCGTACAAGTGGGTACGTGGAAAATATCATGTAGATATGGTTAACAGTATAAATAATTTAAACAATTTTATTAATAATTGAAGTTAAAATAAGGATAAATTCATGGTGAATGTATGTCAATTACCAAGGGAATTGTGACTTGAGTAGTGATTTAGTTTCGTACAGACAGAAAAACACACAATCTCCATTTATATTAATAATAAGATAGATTTTAGAAACAATTAGATTAAGAATAGTAGTTGGATTTTACGGCATGTCAACCTTGTTGAGTTATTTTATGCCGAAACATTTTGTCATACATTCTTCATCATCATCATGTCGCGGTTGACACGGGTTCCATGACAACCTCTTTCCATCCGTCCCTATCGCTCATCAGTATCGGGAGGTCCTCTATGCAGCATCCTGTATCCGCACAGAGCTGATCAATGTAGTCTTGCTGTTCGGCCCACACTGGCGTGCCTATGTGCTGGCTTCACGGGAGGATGTTGCTTATAAGTTCGTCTTGCTTCTTCAGCAGTGTCCGCGTGTCTTGTCCGTCTTACTCGGATGATTGGGTGTTAATGGGTTTTAATTCATTGTAAACTCATTTTAAATTCTTTTTAAACTCATTCTTTATATTTAAAGCAGCAAAGATGGGCTTAATAGGTACTACCACGCCGGATCAGAATAAAACTGGGAGTACTGCTAAACACTCCTTAAAATTTCAGAATTGGAACCTCCCCATTATTATAGTTTAAGTGCTTGTCGGTGTCATGGTTAAAAGAGTCCTCATACTTATAATACTCATATATATATATTAAATAATATAATATTATATATTTATATTGGAGGATATGTGCTTAATTGAAGTCATACCTAATTTTGAAAATTAATTATTTAATAATTATGAATTTAGGCGGGCATTATGTTCAAATGTAAGGCTAAACAAATCGAGAAAAATGTCAATCCCTGAAGTTCATTTCGACCTATTGGATGACATTTCTCTATTTGTTAGCTTACATTTTAACATATATGCGCGCCTAAATTCATTAATTATTAATTAATTTTCAAAATTAGGTATGACTTCAATTAAGCACATATCCCCAAAATTGTCGGCTTAGCCATATAAAAAAACACATGTTTTGTTTACTTAAACCTCATTATATATATATATAATATAAGTGTTGTTCGGTTCCAACGGGGAGAAAATTCAATAATTTATAAAAAAGGAAGGTCCGCAAAATGTATTTTGTTCTCAGAAAAAAATTTTTTATTCTTCTTTGTGTTTACATGTGCAACAGTTGTTCAGATCTTCTGGTATCTTCTTCAGCTTTGGTTGATAATCTGAAACACGTGTTGCACATGTAAAACAAAAGATAAAAAATTTTTTTCTGAAGAAAAAATACATTTTGCGGACCTTCTTTTTTATAAAAATAATATAATATATATAATAATATTATATATATATAATATATATAGCATAAAAAAACAAATAGTTATCGACAGCTTATTCCAACTGTAAACCTCCCGAATGGGATCATTTTTGGCCGTATGTAGCTACCTGTGATGCTTAAAGCGAAATCCTGGTATGCATCGTGTGTGTGTGTGTGTGTGTCTGTGTTGTTGAGAAAGTTAAGAGATGTTGTTAGAAAGATGCTGTGTATCAATCAAAAAGCCGGGGAAAGCGAGTGTGTTAGAGAAATAAATGTCCATTGTTCTTTAGAGGCGACGGGTTTGAAATGCTAATGAATATAGCCCAGCATTTCCTGTGCTAGTCTTGGTGCGACGACACAGTTTTCCTTCCTGCTGCGACTTCTGTCTCGCCTCTAAGAATGGCTTAAAACCATTCCATTGTCGACCGGGATCATTTGAGAAAATTCTATTTTGGCTTTGCACAAGAAGGGCCAATGATGGCTTTGAATTTTAGAAGTCATGTTCGCAGAGAAGACGATAAACGTGCTAATAAAGGATTGTAAAATAAAAAGCCGCTGAGGACCGTTCACAGATTTAGATGTTAATTCTGGTTCTTTTTTTTTTTTTGAAGATAATAAACGAATTGACTGTACATGAAATATAGGGAGGGGTATAAGTCATAAATAGAAAGAAAAAGAAAAAGAAAGAAGAAATAAAGGAATAAGAAGAAATAAAGAAAGAAAGAAAGAAATAAAGGAAAAAGAAAAATAAAAAGGAAAGAAAGAAAGGAAATAAATAGAAAGAAATAGAAAGGAAAGAAAGAAAGAAAGAAAGAAGAAAGAAGAAGGAAAAAATAGAAAGAAAGAAAGAAAAGAAAGAAAGGAAAATAAATAAAAGAAAGAAAGAAAGGAAAATAAATAGAAAAAGAAGAAAGAAAAGAAAAAAAAGAAAGAAGAAAGGAAATAAATAGAAAGAAAGAAAGAAAGGAAAATAAATAAGAAGAAAGAAAGAAAGAAGAAAGAAAGGAAAATAAATAGAAAAAAGAAGAAAGAAAGAAAGGAAAATAAATAAAAAGAAGAAAGAAAAAAGAAAGGAAATAAATAAAAGAAAGAAAGAAAGAAAGAAAGGAAAAAATAAAGAAAGAAAGAAAGAAAGAAAGGAAAATAAATAGAAAGAAAGAAAGAAAGAAAATAAATAGAAAGAAAGAAAGAAAGAAAGGAATAGAAAAAGAAAGAAAGAAAGGAAAATAATAGAAAGAAAGAAAGAGAAAGAAAGGAAAAAAAGAAAAAGAAAGAAAGAAAGGAAAAGAAAAGAAAGAAAGAAAGAAAAGAAAAAGAAAAAAAAGAAAGAAGAAAGAAAGGAAAAAGAAAAAGAAAGAAAATAGAAGAAAGAAAGAAAGAAAGAAAGGAAATAAAAGAAAGAAAGGAAGGAAATAGAAAGAAAGAAAGAAAGGAAAATAGAAAGAAAGAAAAGAAGAAAGGAAAATAGAAAGAAAGAAGAAAGAGAAAGAAAGAAAAAATAAGAAAGAAAGAAAGAAAGAAAGAAAGGAAAATAGAAAGAAAGAAAGGAAAATAGAAAGAAAGAAAGAAAGGAAAATAGAAAGAAAGAAAGAAAGGAAAATAGAAAGAGAGAGAGAAAGGAAAATAGAAAGAGAGAGGGGGGGACAAAGAAGAAGGGAAACTAATGAGTAAAAGAATGAGAAATCTAATGAAAGAAAATAGAAAAAATAAACAAATAAAGGAAGTCCATGATATTTAACCCTCCACTTTTGCCTTACATAATGTAATCAATCAATTGGTAATGTCAGCCCTATTTGAAAAATATTGTATATTAGAAGTTTATATTTTTTATTAATTAAAATTAGTTTGAAAAAGACTAAATATCCAACATAAATAAAACAAAACGTCTTTTGTATCAAATAATCTACGGGTTGACGTGCGATAAGATCCAACCACCCACCAAAATCACAATTGTAGAGATTGAATTCTTACTTTCTACCGCCCTGTCGGTGGGGCGTTAGAATGCGCCGACTGCACCTCTGCAGAGGAGTACGAATCCCCCAATGGAGCCACCTGTTGGTCGTGGGTGGCAACCCGTAATGCTTAAGGATAGAACCCAGGTAGTTGAGCAATCCATGACTTGCAATACTCCACTTTGGACCTTTCTTGGGCTAGACTGCAGAGGAGTACGAATCCCCCAATGGAGCCACCTGTTGGCCGTGGTGGCAACCCGTAATGCTTAAGGATAGAACCCAGGTAGTTGAGCAATCCATGACTTGCAATACTCCACTTTGGACCTTTCTTGGGCTAGACTGCAGAGGAGTACGAATCCCCCAATGGAGCCACCTGTTGGCCGTGGGTGGCAACCCGTAATGCTTAAGGATAGAACCCAGGTAGTTGAGCAATCCATGACTTGCAATACTCCACTTTGGACCTTTCTTGGGCTAGACTGCAGAGGAGTACGAATCCCCCAATGGAGCCACCTGTTGGCCGTGGGTGGCAACCCGTAATGCTTAAGGATAGAACCCAGGTAGTTGAGCAATCCATGACTTGCAATACTCCACTTTGGACCTTTCTTGGGCTAGACGGACGATCGAAGAGGCCCCCTCCAATCAATCGGCTGGTCATATCAAGCCCTAGTACTATATGATTGCTCCAGCCCTATTGCCCTTATGGCAAGCCCCAACCCTTTTTATTATATGGGTGCTAGAAGGCGGTGGCTGAGGTATTCATGTCTTGGGAATGACGTTAAACTATCTGATGGTGAGGTTCCAGTTTTTGACGTCTATGGAATTTGGAGCACCACTTCATTACTATTGTTACATAATTATTAGATTCTTAATATTTATGTACAATAGTGTAGAAATCACAATGGCTGTTATAAGTTGCAGCCCACGGCCTTGAAGGATTTGAATGACAAGGCTTGACCTGTCCTGATCCTTCTTTCCGGTGAATACCGTGAGAATCGGTGGAGAAGACCCTCTTCCGGTTTAGATTAGAAATAGATTTTAGTCAGACGGCCAAAAACCACGACGGTGGTAAGTCGTGTTATGCACGCTCCGACTCAATCTTCGCCGGTAGTCTGGTGGGGATTTCCGAATAAAATATGATCTAAGTAAATCGAAGTCTTGTGTTATTATCTTAAAACTACCAATGACACAGGGCTTCTGATAAAGAGAAATCCCCAATGGAAGACCAAACACGAAGTCCCCAAGAGAAGTCCAGACGCAAGATAGAAAAGACGCCAAAAGAAGAATAGATGTAAGTAAGTAAAAGGGTATACAACACTATTGCTCCCTGGTCCACTCTGACTGGAGTGGTAGTACCTGTTAGGGTCCCATCTATGGGTTAAATAGAACAACATGAGTTTATAAAAATTGTGTATCCATTAAGAATTTATATCAAAACTTTGCCGGCATTAAATGACCCACTGATGTTGATATGCCGTAAAGTAAAACAAACGAAAACATTTGACGCTAGGGAGCCTATGTAACAAGGGTGTTGGTTGGGTTTTCTGAAAAAGGGGCCGTGTTAGCTCAGTCGGTAGAGCGTTCGGCTAAAAACCACAAGGTTCCTAGTTCAATACCGGTCCTCGCAAACTCGCGCAACTAGCACAGGGGTCTGTGCGGTAAAGTAAGGAGCTGATGGTAGGTGTGGTGCTCCATCTCAGACGCTAAAACAATCTCCTTGGTCTAGCGAAGGTGAAAAGGGGATAGACTCCATCGCTGATTGGCTGATACCGACTTTAGATCACCCCGACGACTTTACTTACTTTAACGTCTAGTCAGGATGTGACGTTTAGTCAATAACCAATATTCTTTTGCGTAACAAATACCTATTGACCTCTATTGTACAGGAAACATCATTAACAGCTTTTTTTTAAAAAAATAATCATAATACTTCTCGTGACGCATGTCGAAATGATAGGCGCGCAAAAATAATTACGTCATTATCTGAACAAGATCTTCAAATGTTCTTCGACGCCTTGTTTTAACTCCACAGCCACACTGTTCAAAATTATTTCCCATATTCAGTCATTGCTGTGCTCGGATGCACAGGAAACAACCGAGGAAGGTCGGAGGATACAGCGGCCGAAACGTTGGGATTTTTTATATACGACATAAACACGTGTCAAACTATTCAAAAAATCTAAATTTTACATATAAAGTCTCACCTGAAAAATGTAAACACGTTCAGGGTTATTTTATGCATAAACGTTCGGGAATCCCCTTCATATTTACATTTTGCGAAGATTCTAAAGAGTTTTTTATTGGGTGGGGGTTCAAGGTCCTATAGAATACGGATAATCTTATTATAATGGAGATTGTGTGTTTTTCTGTCTGTAACCGAAACTATTACTACTCAACTCACAATTCCCTTAGTTATTTACGTTACTTTCGCCGTGACTTTATTTTTTATTTAAAACTAAATTACTAATAAAATTGTTTTACGTTAATACTGTTGGCCTTATCTACATAGTAATACCATGCAATTGTATTTATATATACAACGAAATAGCGGTTTACAGTGTTAACGGGAAGGCTAATTTGCATATTGATATCAAAAATTTTATTTTATTAAATATGTGCTTAATATTAGTGATTTCTAATTGTGTGGTTGTATCTTAATGAATATGACTAAAAAATCTCGGGTATAAATCTTAAACGAAATATATTAACAAGAAGAAATATCTGTAATTGTAATTTTGTTCTTGACTTTCTATTTTAGCTAAATAGTTAAATTAGGAGAATTTAGTAATGAAAGACGGGAGTGATGGAAGAGTAAGTTTCAGCTGTTCTATTTTTTGATTATACCCCCTCTGATTCAACTTTTTAAAATCTGTATTGTTATTTAGTTTCATTAGTATTTCTAATTTAATCTAATATTTTATTACATTAAAACTTAAAAACTTGCACCCGGAGGGTGCATATATTTGCTAGTATTTATAATATTTACACAGATCTATTCGACCCATACATGGGACCCTAACAGGTACTACTATTGATACTAGTTCTCATCATTTGGATAAAAAAAAAAAAAAAAAAAAAAAAGAAAAAAAAAAGGGAATTTTCTCAAGTATATAATCTGCAAAAACCAGACATACCTTGTAAAATCCATTGTCTTGTTATCATCCCAACCCATGTAAATCCCAATTACGTGAATATATGAGAAGTTTTATAACAAATATTTAAAATGTTTGAATATTAAAAATATACAGTTAGATTTTAACGATTCTAGAGATATTTTACGCCTAGAAGATTGGTTTGTTTTGTTTTACGGCATATCAACCTCAGTGGGTCATTTAATGCCGATAAAGTTTTGAAATAATTCAATTCTTAATGGATAATACAATTTTTTTATGAATACATTTTTTATTTAACCCATAGATGGACCCTAACAGGTTACCACTCCGGGTCAGAGTGGACCAGGGAGCAATAGTGATGAAGGGTGCTCCACATTCTCCAAAACTGGAACCTCACCATCAGATAGAGTTTAACGTCATTCCCAGGACATGTAGACCCGCAGCCACCGCCTTCTAGCACCCATATGATAAAATGGGTTGGGCTTGCCATAAGGGCAATAAGGTTGGGAAAATCATATAGGTACTAGGGCTTGACGTGACCAGCCGATTGATCGAGGGGGCCTCTCCGACCGCCCGTCTAGCCCAAGATAGGGCCAAAGTGGAGTATTGCAAGTCATGAACTGCTCATCCACCTGAGCTCTATCCTTAAGCATCACGGGTCGCGACCCACGGCCAACAGGTGGCCCCATTGGGGGGACGCCTAAAAAAAAAAAAAAAAAAAAAAAAAAAATCACGATAATATTTACATTAATGTTAGAAGGGTTTTTGGCACAGCCCTCTCGAATACGGTGGTACCTTGATTTGAGAGTTTAATTTGTTCTGTTCTTAACGCAGTCTCCTCGTATATCAAATCAATTCTCCCCATTGAAAAAAAAACCTGAAATGCTATGAATCAGTTTCAACCCCCCTCCCAGTGGTACCTTGACTGGAGAGTTTAATTTGTTCGCTCGTAACGCAGTCTCCTCGTATAGCAAATCCATTCTCCTCATTGAAATAAACGGAAATGCCATCAATTCATTTCCTACCCATTTAAAATTTTTTCTTTTTTTACATTAAAAAAAAAAAAAAAAAAAAAAAAAAAAAAGGATTTTAAGAATAATTAAAATAATTTAAATGCAACTTTTTTTTTAATGAATTATCTTCTTCTTTGCCGAAATAAATTTGGAAATTTAAATGTTTTTAATAAGCATTGACAGAAACGTATCCGGAACTCGCTCATATCTCAAATAAACTGAGTGACAGCTCGTAACTTGGAAAACTCCCAAATTAAAGTAGCACTGTATTGAAATAAATACAAGTCCTGACCTAACATGTACTGCCACTCTGGGTGAGAGTGGATCTGGGAGTAATGGTCATGAAGGGGTACTCCATATTCCCCAGAGCTCCTGAACTGGAAAATTACCACTAGATGCAGTTTAGCGTCATACCCAGGACGGTAGAGTCTTGGGAAGCGAAGACGATTAAAGAATTTCTCTGAAGTTTTGAGATGATGATTGATAATTAGTATTATTCGGACTATTGTCCTCATTTTTATTGTTATCTGAAATCATCGAAACGAGGAAAACATCAAAGACTGCCTTATTGATATAAATATAACATAAAAATATCAATAAGACAGTCTTCGAGGTTTTCCTTCTTTCGATGATTTCAGATGAGGACAATAGTCCGAATAATCCAAATAATACCAACGATTAATAAAAGAGGGATTTTTTTAGTTACATTTCTGTATGAGATATTCTTGGTTTATTCCAAAATCATTGGTGGCATCCGTTTGAGCTCCACAGTCAATAAGAAGCTGGTATATCTTAGCCTTGTCTGGAAAATGGTCAGGTTGTTCTGCTATTAAATGAAGGGGTGTATTTTTAAGGTAATCCCTGGCATTAACATCGGCACCAGCAATTAAACTTAACACGGTCCTAAATGAAAACCCCCTTTCAATGGCGATTAGAAGCATACTCGTTGGGTAGGAGAATATATATAGTCTAGAAATTTTCCGAATGCTTGCATAGAGTATCACATCCGAACGCCCCGCTTCTAGGGCGTGATCTATTAAGTGAAGCAGCAAGAGCAGCAACTGTTTATAAACCTTAAACGCCTGTGTACTCTCCGGCCACTGATTCACAATTGGAAGAAAGTCCTCAATTATTAAGTCCACCATTTGTTCAATAAAGAAGACAGTCTGGTCAACGTCTTCAGAGTTTTCCCAGATTTGTTTCTCACACATAGTAACAGCCCCCGTCAACCCAATATAAACTCCGTTGCTCAATGGCATGACAGAGGTGGAGTTCAATTTGCCAAAGTCTCTCAAGTTATCAAATGTCAGAGTGGCGCTTAGTAAGGCTGGGTTATGAGCCACTAGAGAAAACAATCTCTTCATAAACGGGTGGTTTATATCAATGGTTCGACACACCACTTTTAATGCAACCTTGAAGCATTCAGCCATTGTAAGACATTCGAAGGCAATGTCTTCCGACGCCAAATCATAACCAGTTTCCAGCGCAGGGTAATCTTTTGCTGAAAGTTTCAGAGTAGCATAGTGCTTTTTGCGTATCCTCAACGACTGTCTACAATATTGTACGGCCTTCTCGCTAACGTTTCCGATTAGAATACCCAGGGCGCCACACAAATCGTAACTTATAACTTTGTCCGCTAGAGAGAAGACAGAATTCGTTTTGAAGTAATCCAGAAGATCATTGTTCTCAAAAACGTGGGCACTGTCCAGGGCATTTCTACCGGTGTGGTGACTCCTCAGGTAAAGATCTGCATTCTCTTTTAAAAGCAGGCTTATGATATCAACGTCACAGCCATCGACAACCTTCATGAGGATCGTCTCCCCGTTCTCATCGATAGAATCCACATCGGTCCCCAGTTTGAGCGCCCTCTTAAAATATAACAAATTCTGCGCACACAATTTAATATTTATATCGTCGTTAATTTCCGCCCCGTGATTTTTTAGCGCATGCGCCGCTTCCATCTTGTTTTGATAGCAAGCATAGACAATGGCGGATCTATTTTCAGGATCCCGCCAATCTAGATCAGCGCCGTGGTTCAGTAATAAATTGATTAGATCAATGTTGTTAGTTTTTATAGCTACGAACAGAGCAGTTAGAGTTTCGTCACTTATTTTTGCAACCTCGTTTACATTGACCTGACACTCGACAATGAAGTATTCGACAATCTGCGTAGATTTCGATAAGCAAGCTTGAAACATCAGGTTTTTCTCAGTCTTAAAATTGCATATAAGTTCCTTGCGAGTTTCCACCGGTAGCTGATCCATTGCTTTTCTGAGTTCTTCGAGATTTTTCGTATTAACCAGATGAGCAACTGTCTTAAACAGATTCTCCATTTCTTCCTTCGTTGGGATTTTCTGAAAAAAATAAAAAATAAAAAAAAAAAAATCGTGTTAGAACATTAACAATCTTTTGTAGTAAAATTCTGTGTGTATGATAGAGGAATACGTTTTCGGCCATTTCATTCTACGGTCAACGTTATGTTTGTGGGGAGAAGTAACATGGATCTAGAAAACCCAGATAATATACAATGATTTGACTGGAGTGAATAAAAGATCTTAAGCTCATACCTTAAATTTTACGTCTCAGCAAAGCAAAAATTCTACTAAGTGAAAGCTTGTAAGTCAAGGTACCCCCGTAATAGGAGATATGACTGTCGATCGGTTTAAATAAATGGGATTTAACATGCACCCGGGGTGGATTAATGGGAAGTTACAGCAATACTCATATCTAAATAACTCAAGAATATTAAAGTTTGCAAATCCTAAGTCGAAGCAGAAAAATTCTTGGTTAAAATCCAGGTATTGGAAAAATATAAGGGGGACAAAAGTTTACCTTCAAGTAACATTTTAATTGGTTGGATCTTACGGCATTCAATATGAATGACACAGCTGTTTTTAGAAACGATGTAAATATAATATTCTATACAGCGTTTAAAATCTTAATATTTCAATAATGATACGTCGAAAATAGGTTAAAAAAAAAAAAAAATATTTAAAAAAATGACTAACATAGCCTAGTGTCTACATGGGGGTGGGGCTATAGACACTATATGAGATGAATAAGCATGGACCAGAAGTTTCGAAATTAGTTCCACTAAGTTACTTATAATCGTTCATGGGACATTATTGTTGTTTGCACTGTCGATTTAACCCCCACCCCGTGCCAATAAAAACAAAGTATAAAATATATATCAAAGTGAAATTACTAAACAAGAAACTTACCTTATCTGAAGTTGCAGCTGATTCTGCCATTATTTAGTAATGATGTTTTACCAAGGAGTCCTTAATACCAATTCCAATATGGATCCTCACAAAAAAGTTATATTAAAAATTTAAAAGCTATCTAGTGTTAAAAAATCTGATAGTGTCGGCAGCTGACTGAATGCAATGCTACCATTCGTCTTTTAAATTTATTACAACGCTTTGTATAAGGCTATTCCATCTTGCCTAAAAAAATATGGTACGTTCCAATCGTACAGCCCCCACTCCCCCACAAAAGTTTAGTTTAGTACGGTACAATACACGAATGGAAAATATTAAAGAATTAGTACATCTTATTTTATCATAACGGTGATTATGTGCATTTCTGTCTGTAACCGAAACTATTTCACTACTCAAGTCACAATTCCCTTAGTTATTTACGTCACATTCTCCATGGTTGTATTTTTTTTATTATTAATGAAATTGTTTTGAATTATTAATACTGTTGGTCTTATCTACATCGTATTTATCTCGTCCCCAATTTGTGTGGGTTAGGCACAAGGCCCTATTAACGTGGGACCACCCACAAACCGAAGCTCATGGGTGGCGGGTGAAAAATTGCGTTGATCCCATCGGCATTAGCCCTGAAGGGGGCGCCTCGGGCACTAGGCAATAAACCCAGCCCTGCCCCTTTAAATTGAGGGGCCAGGTGTTGCCCCTGGGATCGACGCTATTAACTTGTAAAGATCCAGGACCGAAGCAACTGGACCCTCGACGTTGGCCGGATCTACATTTATTTACCTCATACCCCACTTGTATGGGTTGGACACAAGGTCTCGTTTTTATGTGGGACCACCCACAAGCCGAGACTCATGGGTGGCATGTGGAAAAAAATTGCGTCGATCCCCACTCAAGGGGGCGCCTCAGTCGCTGGGCAATAAACGCAGCCCTGTCCCATTAAATCAAGGGGGCCAGGTGTTGCCTGGGGAAATGGCCCCCTGGGATTGACGCCGTTAATTATAGCAATCCCCACTCGTGGGGCGGGATATTTGCCTCTCATCCCACTTATGCGGCCGTTACACAAGGACATTTTTATGTGGGCCCACCCACAAGCCGAGACTCATGGGTGGTAGGCACAAAAAATGCATTGATCCCGTCGGCATTCCCCCTCGAGGGGGCGCCTCAGGTGCTGGGTAATAAACCCAGCCCCGCCCCTTTAAATCGAGGGGGTAGGTATTGCCTGGGGGATGGGCCCCTGGGATCGACAACGTTAATTATAGCAATCCCCACTTGTGGGGTGGGTCTGCATTTTATTTACTTCGTACCCCACTTGTACGGGTTAGACACAAGGTAACACCCACAAATCGAAGCTCATGGGTGGCGGGTGAAAAAATTGCGTTGATCTCATCGGCATTAGCCCTCAAGGGGCGCCTCAGGCACTAGGCAATAAACCCAGCCCCGCCCCTTTAAATCGAGGGACCAGGTGTTGCCTGGGGGGATGGCCCCCTGGGATCGATGCTGTTAATTATAGCAATCCCCCCCACCGAGGGACGGGTTTGCATACAGATAACATACAATTGTATTCATATATACAACAAATAGCGGTTTATGATGTGAACAGGAAGGTTAATTTATATATTGATATTAACAATTTGATTTTAATAAATGTGTGCTTAGTAATATTGATTTCTAATTGTTTGCTTTTATCTTAATGAATATATGCAAAAATCTCAGAGATAAAACGTTAAAGAAATCCATTAAAAAAAAAGAAATAATTGTAATTTTATTCTTTACTTCCTATTTTAACTAAACTAGCAAATATATGCACCCTCCGGGTGCAAGTATTTAAGTTTTAATGTAATGAAATATCGTATTAAATTAGAAAGTCTAATAAGAATGCAGATAAAAAGATTTGAAACAGAGTGGGGTTATAATAGAAAAATAGAAATGAAACTTACTCTTCCATCACTGCCGTCTTTCATTGCTGAATTTTACTTATTTAACTATTTAGTTAAATTAGGAACTAAAGAATAAAATTACACTTATTTTTTCTTGTTAATGGATTTCATTTAAGATTCATTGGAGAGATTTTTGCTTATATTCATTAAAATAAAACCAAACAGTTAGAAATCAATAGTACTAAACACATATTTAATAAAATCACATTTTTAATATCAATATGCAAATTAGCCTTCCCGTTCACACTGCAAACCGCTATTTTTTGTATATATAAATACAATTGCATGTTATTTGCATGTAGATATGGACAACACTAATAAAAAGGTGAAGCAATTTTATTAACAATTGAGGTTTAAATATAGATAAAATCATGAAGGGTGTGATGAAAATAACTATGTTAACTGTGACTCGATTAGTAATATAGTTTCGGTTACAGACAGAAAAACACACAATCTCCATTATAATAAGATAAGATAGTTAAATTAGGAAAATTTAGCAATGAAAGACGGGAGTGATGGAAGAATAAGTTTCAGTTGTTCTATTTTTCGATTATACCCCCCCCCCTGCAGTTTCAAATCTTTTTATCTGTATTCTTATTTAGTTTCATTAGCCTTTCTAATTTAATATAATATTTTATAACATTAAAACTCAAATACTTGCACCCGAGGGTGCATATATTTCCTAGATATTATAATGGAGATTATGTAAACGTTTTACTGTAATCAACTCTGTCACCACTGGTGTCACGATGTCCTTAGGTATTTAACGTATGTTATCAATGATTATGAAATATTCATTATCTAATCTTAATTAGCATTATATTTCTTAATGATGTTTCTATTAAAGTCTAGCCAATTTAGATTTGCCGCAAAACTGCCCGTATTATTAATGCAGTATTTACGCATCCACTTATGCGGGTCAGACACAAGGTCCTATTAATGTGGGGCTAACAACGAACGCAAGCTAATAGGATTACAGGCACAAAAATACGTGGATCATCTCGGCATACCCCCAAGGGGGCGCCACAAGCACTGGGCAATAAACCCAGCCCTGTCCATTTAAATCACGGGGACAGGTGTTATCAGGCGGGGGTGGGGTCCCTTGGATCACGTCGTTATTTTCATTAACAGATACCGGCCCCGATGGACCGTGTAATTAATGAATTTTAGATCCTGAAATATGTTATCTATCTCTAAAAAAATACAAATTTACATAGAATATGGCTGGAAAAATGTGCATAAAGATTTTAACAAATTTGGGTTTAATAAATGATTATTTGCTATTACTGATTTTCTATATTATCGTGTTATTCTCAAACATATAAAAACCAGTCCTATATATAATTTTACTTCGAAATCCTTTAAAATAACATTAAAATAAATGTGAAATTTCTATATTTGTTCTTATTTAGTTTCTTTAGTCTTTCTAATTTAATATCTATATGTTAATACGATTGTTCTTAAATCTTCCGTCCGTCATCATCCTGCAACAACCTCTGATTAAAAATGAGACCGTCCAAATTATCCAAAATGCAATCCAAAAATGTGTATACAGATAAGCTGGTATCGGTTAATCGCAGATTTCTTGTTTTTCCCTTCTTAGTTCACCCAATTTTTAAAATGAAACATTCCAAATAGTCTTGTGTGGCTTAAAAACCCAAATTAAAATTAAAAGGAATTAAAAAGGAAGTTACCTGTTTGTTTTATATGTAATATTGAAAGTGTATATTACTGAAGGGGCCGGGTTAGCTCAGTCGGTGGAGCGTTTGGCTAGAGACCACAAGGTTCCTAGTTCGATACCGGTCCTGGCCAACTCAGCGTATGAGTAGCACAGGGATCTGTGCGGTAAAGTAAGGGGCTGATGATAGGTGTGGCGCTCCACCTCAGATGCTAAAACAATCTCATTGATCTAGCGCTATTGAAACGGGGATAGACTCCCTCGCTGACTGGCTGATACCGACTTCAGACCGCCCCGTCGACTTTACTTTTTTATATTACTGAAAATATTTTGATCTTATGTCGTCCAGGTGTCCTGTCCTAATTTACGCTATGTTTTAGAGAGCAAGTATCAGGCGAATTTTGCTGCCCAACTTCTTTTCCAAGTCGTATTTTTGTCACTTTTATGTTTGTATTATTTATTGCGAAGACAACAGTAGGATTTATATGTTATAAAATTGCAAATCAACGTTTTTGGCTTAAATAGTTCCTCTAGGTTTTTGTTTCGTTTCCTGGAAATTCTACGTGTACCGCTGGTGAATATAACTTGCTTGATCGTGTTAACTTCTAACTTAATCTCTTAGATAGTGTTTTTGTCTGTCTGCAACCGAAACTATATTACTATTCAAGTCATAATCGCCTTAATTATTTATGTCATATTCACCATGATATTATTTTTATTTAAACCTCAATTATTAATAAAATTGATTTACCTTATTAATACTGTTGGCCGTATCTACATGTATTTGCCTCATATCCCACTTGTATGGGCTGGGCACAAGGCCTCGTTTTAACGTAGGCCCACCCACAAGCCGAAGCTCATGGGTGGGAAAGAACAAAAATTGCGTCGATCCCTTCGGCATTCCCCCTCAAGGGGGTGCCTCAGGGACTGGGAAATAAACCCAGCCCTGCCCCTTTAAGTCCAGGGGGCAGGTATTGCCTGGGGGGATATCCCCCTGGGATCGACGCTATTAACTTGTAAAGATCCAGGGCCGAAGCCACTGGACCCCCACCCGTTGGGCGGGTTTACATTGTATTTACCTCGTACCCCACTTGTACGGGTTAGGCACAAGGCCCTATTAACGTGGGACCACCCACAAACCGAAGCTCATGGGTGGCGGGTGAAAAATTGCGTCGATCCCGTCGGCATTCCCCCTCAAGGGGGCGCCTCAGGCACTGGGCAATAAACCCAGCCTTGCCCCTATAAATCAAGGGGGCAGGTGTTGCCTGGGGGGATGGCCCCCTGGGATTGACGCCGTTAATTATAGCAATCCCCACCCGTTGGGCGAGGCTGCATAAAAGTACCATGTAATTGTATTTATATATACAACAAAATAGCGGTTTACTGTGTGAATGGCAAGGCTAATTTTAATATGGACATTAGAAATTTGATTTCAATAAATATGTGCTTGGTATTATTGATTTCTAATTGTTTGGTTTTATCTTAATGAATATGAGCAAAGATCTTGGGGATAAATCTTAAAAGAAATGCATTAACAATAGGAAATGACTAATTTTATTCTTTACTTCCCATTTTATCTAAATAGTTAAATTAATATAATTTATCAATGAAAGATGGGAGTGATGGAAGAATAAGTTTCAGTTGTTCTGTTTTTCGATTATACCCCTCTCTGTTTAAAATCTTTTTATCTGCATTCTTATTTAGTTTCGTTAGCTTTTCTAATTTAATATAATATAAAGTAAAAAAAGTAAAGTCGTCGGGGCGGCTTAAAGTCGGTATCAGCCAATCAGCGAGGGAGTCTATCCCCTTTTCACTAGACCAAGGAGATTTTTTTAGCATCTGAGGTGGAGCGCCACACCTACCATCAGCTCCTTACTTTACCGCACAGATCCCTGTGCTACTCATACGCTGAGTTGGCGAGGGCCGGTCTCGAACTAGGAACCTTGTGGTTTCTAGCCGAACGCTCTACCGACTGAGCTAACCCGGCCCTTCTACTAATAATATAATATACTATTACATTAAAACCTAAATACTTGCACCCGGGGGTGCATATATTTGCTAGTATATTTAATTACATTAAAACTTTGATAAGAATGTTCATATCGTGTCAAAAATCTTGTTCCCTTATTTGTGTATGGAAAATTTATATATCTGGCTTTAATAGTTGTTCATCAGACAATTACTCTTAAATCTTGTCCTGTCATATTTACACTAAATCTTTATATATAACTAGAAGCGGCTACCCAGCGTCACTTGGACAGAGTGACGGGGGGGGAGGGGGGGCAAAAGTTAGTCTCCCAAATCCATTATTACTGAATCATGAGTTGGATCCTCACAGGACGTCCCCTTAGAATCCCTATGTAAAAAAAAAAAAGACCTCGCATTGATTCAGCCTCTCTGAAAAGAAAAGTTATTGTCTACTGTTTAAAATCTTAAATGCAAAATAAATTCTATGCTGTTATCATTTAAATTTTATTTTTTAATCATCTTCACGAATATAAATCAAACCTTCATTATTTTGCTCAAAAACCAAGCCCTGGTGATATTTAATGTGTATATATATTTATTTTGGCGTTAATCCTTTTATTTTCGTTGTTTCAACCGGACACATAACTGTCCTTTATATATGTACTAGCAGCGGCTACCCGGCGGCGTCTGGGTAGAGAGGATTTTTTTTAAGTTTGTCCCGCCGATCCATTATTACTGAATCGTGAGTTGTATCTTCGTGGGATGCCCCATTTAAATTCCTCTGTAAAAAAAAAAAAAAAAAAGACCTTGCATTGATCCAGCTACTCTGAAAAGAAATGTTAATGTCTACAATGTAAAATATTAAATGAAAAAAAATCCATGCTGTTATTTTAAATTTTATTTTTTTAATTATCTTCACGAATATAAATCAAATCTCTTATTTTTGCCAAAAAAGCAATGGTGGTATTTAATGTGTATATACATTTACGTTGTCGTTAATTGTTTTATTTTTGAAGTTTCCTCCGGACATACATATACACACAACTGCCCTTTATATATGTATAGATAGACTAGAAGCTGCTACCCTGTGTCGATTGGGAAGAGGTGAAATAGCAAACAACCCTAGTGTATTCATTTGTTTACATTTGAGATTTATAAATGCTCGATATTTTCAAGTAGAATTTCAATGCTATTTCTGTGTATACTTTAATTTTAAAATATCTTAGAATATAAATCGAATCTGAATTTTTGAACAAAAAAAAAGAACATTTGATAATCTTATTATAATGGAGATTGTGTGTTTTTCTGTCTGTAACCGAAACTATATTCCTACTCAAGTCACATCACAATTCTCTTAGTTATTTAAATCACATTCTCCATGATTTTATTTTTATCTAAACCTCAATTATTAATAAAATTGTCTTACATTATTAATACTGTTAACTATGTCTACATACTGACAACATGCAATTATATTTATATATACAACAAAATAGCGGTTTACAATGTGAACGGGAAGGCTAATTTGCATATTAATATTAAAAAATGGAATTTAATAAATATATGCTTAGTATTATTGATTTCTAACTGTTTGGTTTTATTTTAATGAATATAAGAAAAAATCTCTTCAATGAATCTTAAATGAAATCCATTAACAAGATAAAATAACTGTCATTTTATTCTTTACTTCCTCTAATAACTAAATACTTAAATTAGAAAAAATAACAATGAAAGACGAGAGTGATGGAAGAGTAAGTTTCAGTTGTTCCATTTTTTATTATACTCCCTCTGTTTCAAATCTTTTATTATACTCCCTCTGTTTCAAATCTTTTTATCTGTATTCTTATTTAGTTTTATTAGTCTTTCTAATTTAATACAATATTTTATTACATTAAAACTTAAATACTTGCACCCGGAGGGTGCATATATTTGCTAGTATAATATAATATAATATAATATAATATAATATAATATATATATACGTTGTCGTTAACCGTTTTATTTTCATAGTTTCACCCGGACACATATACACCAACTGCCCTTTATCTATGTATATATGTCACATACAGGGCTTCCGGTTTAGTTCCTTTCTGCAAGTGGAAATGCTGAAATCAGATTAGTGTTATCGCTTACGTGCGCTCACCTCTCTCTCTTTTTCTTTATAATAAAAACGGGATGATCCATTATCTGACAGAGGTAACGACACTCATAGGAAATAATTCGGCGGATAAGCAACTACAGATAATTAGAATTTACATTTTTGCATTTTTTTTGGACGATGTGGACGGTCTGATTTTTAACCAGAGGTTGGTGCGATGTGATAACGCTCGTACAATTAAGGAACACGAGTATTAATATATAGATATCGGGTACTTCGTGTTACATTACAGCCACTACTAAGAGACTGTTGCATGCTTATTTAATTAAGAAAACTAGTATTAAGGATTTAATGTATAGAAATATATAAAATTAGAAAAAAAAACTAACGAAATTAAATAAGAACCCATATAAAAGGATTAGACTTATTTCAATTATTTTTTAAATTTATTTCTATACAAGATCATTCAAAGGATTGACTTTAATAGGCTGGAGAATAAAACAATATTAGAGATCAATAACACCAAGTAATTATTTATTAAACCAGGTTTTGTTTATACTATTATGCAAGTTATCCACTCCATATATTATATAAACTAGCAAATATATGCACCCTCCGGGTGCAAGTATTTAATATAATAAAATATCATATTAGTTAGAAAGGCTAATGAAACTGTATAAGAATGCAGATAAAAAGGTTTGGAACAGAGGGGGTATGATTGAAAAATAGAACAACTTTGAAACTAACTCTTCCATCATTTTCCATTACTCCCCTCTTTCATTGGTAAATTTTCCTAATTTAACTATTTAGTTAAAATAGGAAGTAAATAATAATATTAGTTATTTCTTCTTGTTAATGGATTTCTTTGAAGATTTATCCCCAAGATTTTTGCTCATATTCAATAAGATACAGCCAAACAATTAGAAATCAATAATACTAAGCATATATTTATTTAAATCGTTTTTAATATCAATATGCAAATTAGCATTCCCTTTCACACTATAATCCGCTATTTTGTTATATATATAAATACAATTGCATGTTCTGCGTATGTAGATATGGTCAACAGTCTTAATGATGTAAAACAATTTTATCAATAATTGAGGTTTAAATAAAAATAAAATCATGGAGAATGTGATGTAAATAACGAAGGGAATTGTGATTTGTATAGTAATATAGTTTCGGTTGCAGACAGAAAAACACACAATCTCCATTATAATAAGATTTATTTCTTAGTGATATATAAAACATGTTGCAGGATTTTTAACGCATTAATAACATGGGTTGTTTTGGGGCAGATCTAACTCAGATTTATTCTATGCGTTATTGATTTTTACTATAAATTGAATACTCATTAATGAACCTAGGCAACTCCTGAAGGTATTGTGACGTAAGCAGTGATGTCGTTTCGGTATAGATATACATTCACCGAATCACCATTATAATAAGATATGTGTAGAAAAAACTCTTTCTACACACTTTCCGAACTCAACGCATTCAAAACATTTTTCATATGCATAAATCCCTTTTTCTCCTTGAATAATTTCATTGTCCTGAAGAAGGTTTCCTTTATAAACCGAAATGTTCGAATATAGCCTGATAAAATATCCATCCAGTGTTTCTACATTCTCTCTCTCTCTCTCTCTCTCTTATATATATATATATATTAGTGTGTGCGGATGAACATGCATATGTCTGCGCAGCATGCGTATATTTTTGGGAAGTGTATATGTATGTAATGGAAGCGCGTGGTGTAATGGTTAAAGTCATGGGAAATTAACTCGTCGCCCCGAGTTCAAATCCTGGATGCGGTAATTGCATTTCACTTAGCGCTAATATCCTTGGGAATGGTATGAATCCTATTGTCTCTTGAGTTATGGATAAATAGTAGGACAGACTGGGCTCTTTAACCTTGGTTAGGCAACCGGTTTAGAAGGAAAACTAATTTCAAACCTGTTGGACTCCGCTTAAGAAATTGACCTTGTGTCACATCCTGCTCGTGCGGAGGGGTTGGTAAATATGTATGTGTATGTATCTAGCATTCTGTTTTGTTTTGGTCTGGAACCACTTGGGATTTTCATCTCGGGTCATGTTTATAAAACTCGACTCATAGGTTCGATTCTCATTCGACGCCACTAATCGGGTACAGAAACAGCAATTTCTGTGTCTATATGCATAACCTGTTAACGCCTACACCAGTGATACAATCATGGTGAAAATTTACATACACGTTGACCCAATATTCAGAAACAGATCTTGCTACTTGGATTTGAATTTTTTTTTAAATCCATGATGGAATCCCTGGAGACATCTTTACAATGGAGGAGTATAGAGAAGACACGTCAGTGTGAGAGGGGAAGAGGAGGAGGAGGAGTAGTAATAGCTCCCCTCCCTCACTGTAATTCTTGAATGTTTTATTTAGTACAACTATTACTACTCCTCTTTCGTAATCTAATTGATTCTAAAAATAATCTAACGATATAAAATTATAAAAGTTTATCGTAAAAATAAATTTAAAGTTTTGTTTAGCTTCTTGTTAATGGACGGGCAATATTTAGAATTATTTTTTTTAAATTAAAATAAATGATAAAAATAATTCTTTCATCATCATGATCATGTCGCGCTAACAACAGAGATATCCATGACAATCTCTCGCTAACCGTTCCTATCATTCAATGCTCCTGGGAGGTCCTCTGTGAAGCATCCAGTATCCGCGTAGAGTTAGTCTATGTACGTCTTTGGTGGACGGTCTACTCTGGCGTGTCCATGTGATGGCTTCCATAGTAGAACGTCCCTAATGAGTTCATCCTTGTTTCTTCAGTGCTCAGCGTGTCTTGTTCCCCTCACACGGATGGTTTGTGTGATATGAGGAAGGTGGCCGTACAGTTGTTTTCTCGTGGGGTGTTCCTTTCACATCTTGTTTTATCCTTTTCATACACGTAATTATCTAAAAGTTCAATAAAAGCGACTCAGTCGGCTATTCTAGCCGACTGCACCTCTAAAGAGGCGTACGACCCTCTCCATTTGGTCACCTATTGGCCGCTGGTGGCGACCCGTGATGTTAAAGGACGAAAGCCTGGTTGCTGAGCAGCCCATGCCATGCAACACCACACTGTGGTCCTTATGCTAAACCGGCGGTTGGAGAGGCCCCCCTCCCTGCAATCGGCTAGTCACGTCAAGCCTATCACCTATATGATTGTCCCAAACATATTGATCTCATGACAAAACCTCAATATTCTTATCATGTATGTGCTAGAAAGCGGCGGTTGATGTTCTTAGTGTACTGGATAGTACGTTAAACTGCATCTAGTGGTGAGGTTCCAATTCTGGATCTCTGGGGAGGGTGAAAAAACATTCCGACATGCATCACGAGAAGTATCACGAGACCAAAAACCTGTTTGCATTTAAAAATTTGAAGAAATAAAAGGTAAATTACACTTGAAGTATACCTACCGGATGAAAGCGTCTAGAATAAAATATGGTTAGGAAAATGCTAATTTATGTGCATCGATTCGGATCCTAGTTCTTGAATAGAAATATCACACCTTTATTAATGATATAGTTAAAGGAAAAGCGCAAATGTTTTGATATAAAAATTTAAATCTAATTTCGACCTATACATGAGTTGATACATCAATTCCTTGGTTGGTACGATTTTATGCCGAAGACGTTTTTTTTATTTAAAAATTTATTGTATCTATTTAACCAATAGATAGGACTGTTAATTTCTGAAGTCACCCTGGCGTAATACCATGAACCCAAGATGTCCAGAAGAAAGAAGTGGTAACAAAACTGTCGGCACATCAACATCTTCAGGGGCTGCCTTCACATGTGACATCTGTGGTCGAGAATGTTTTTCTAACATTGAATTTACAGTCACAGGAGGCACTGTAACTTCAGGGGCACAAAAAGTATATTATAGTCTTCCGAGACTGAAATGCCAATAATAAGGATTCGATAAGCTACTACGACTCCGGGTTGGAGTGGACATGGGAGTAATGGCGATGAAGGTGTACACCACATTTTGAATCTTCAGATTGGTACCTCATTGCTAGATGCAGTTTAACATCATACCAAGTAGATACCATTACAAAATAGATACTTTTGCTACATTCCTAGCAGATCGAGTCGTATATGAACCATTAACCTGAGGGTGCGTCTTCTTTTAGCCCCAGAGTTAATAAGAAACTGGCGTATCTTATCTTTGTCTGGAAAATGGTCAGGTTGTTTTGCTATTAAATCCAGAGGTCTCCTTTGAGTGTCATTCACATCGTTCACATTTGCCCCAGCCTCAACCAAAGTCGATACGGTCTTAAACGAAAAACACCTTTCAATGGCGATTAGAAGCATACTCGTTGGGTACGAGGATATATATATTCTAGAAATTTTCTGAATACTTGCATTGAGTTTATCATTATCAGTGCACCCCAATTCTATAAGGTAATCTATTAAACGAAGCAGAAAGATCAGTAGTTGTTTAAATACTCTGAAAGCCTTCTCTTTCCTTGGCCATCGTTGCACAATTGGAACAATTTCCTCAGTTATTAACTGCACCATTCGTTCAATAAACAAAACAGTCTCCTCAACGTCCTCGTAGTTTTCAAAGTATTGCTTTTCACACATAGAAACAGCTCCCGCCATCCCAATAAAGGCCCCGTTAACTATTGGCATGAGAGAGGAGGAATTTATTTGGCAGTATTCTCGCAGAGTTTCAAAAGTCAGAAAGGAATTTTGAAATTCTCGATTATAAGCGACTAAAACAAACGATCTCTTCACAAACGGGTTGCGTTCTTCAACGATTCGACACACTACCTTTAATGCCGGTTTAAAGCATTTAACCAAGCTAATGCAGTCGGAAACAAATTCTTCCGTCTCCATGTCATAACCTATGTCTACTGCTGCATTCACTTCGACTAAGGGTCCGATAGCAGCACTGTGTTCTTTGCGTAGCCTCGCTGAGACTCTCCAAAATTCTAACGCCTGGTCAAGATCTTTACCAATTAGTATACACTGGGCACCACATAAATCGTAACTCGTGACTTTGTCCGCTAAAGTATAGACAGACATCTTTTCAAAGCAATCCAGAACATCCCCCTTCTTCAAAAAGTGGGCCATGTCCAGGGCGTTTGCACCGGTAAAATGACTCCTCAAGTAGAAGTTCGCTTTCTCTTTTAAGAGAAGTTTTATGACACCAACGTTTCCATTCTCAACGGCCTTCATCAGGATTGTCTCCCTGTTATAATCTTTGTAATTTACGCGGGCCCCCAGTTTTAGCGCCCTCTTTAAATAGGACAAATTCTCCGCGCAAAACATCCGGTTTGTATCATCATTAATATCTGCCCAGTGATCTTTCAGCGTATGCGCCGCTTCCATCTTGTTGTGATAACAAGCATAGACAATGGCGGATCTATTTTCAAGATCCCGCCAATTTATATCAGCGCCGTGGTATAATAATACGTTGATCAGTTCAATGCTGCTTGTTTTTATAGCTACGAAAAGAGCTGTTAGGGTTTCAAGTCCTATTCTAATAACCTCGTTTACATCGGCCTTACACTCGACAATGAAGTATTCGACAATCTGCGTAGATTTCGATAAGCAAGCTCGAAACATCAGATTTTTGTCAGTTTTAAAATTGTATATAAATTCCTTGCGCGTTTCTACCGGTAGTTGATCCATTGCTTTTCTGAGTTCTTCGAGATTTTTCGTATTAACAAGATGAGTAAACGTCTTAAACATACTCTCCATTTCTTCCTTCGATGGGATTTGCTGAAAAAAGATAAAATAAATTATCGTGTTAGAACATTGTCATTAACATTACCTTTTGTTTGTTTTTGTTTACGGCATATCAACCTCAGTGGGTCATTTAATACCGACAAAGTTTTGAAATAACTTCATTCTTAATGGATACTCAATGTTTTTATAAACATTTTTCTATTTAACCCATAGATGTGAACTTAACAGGAACTGCCACTCCGGGTCAGAGTGGACCAAGGAGCAATGGTGATCAAAGGGTGTTCCACATTACCCAAACCTCCAAAACTGAAACCTCACCATCAGATAGAGTAGTGGTTCTCAACCGTGGGTCCATGTGGATCCCATGGGACCATATAACATTTTTGGGACCCAGGCAAGCAAAATGTATTTAACTATAAAATTACAATGAGATTTTTATGCATCGAATGGCTGGGGGGGGGGGCACCAGAGTAAAATAGGGTTAAAAGGGGTCCATAGGTAAAAAAAAGGTTGAGAACCATCGAGTAGCGTTTAATGTCATTCCCAGGACACGAAGAGCCACAGACTTCTAGCACATGATAAAAATGGTTGGGGGTTGCCGGAAGGACAATAGGGTTGGGACAATTATATAGGTACTAGGGCTTGACGTGACCAGCTGATTGGTCGAAGGGGGCCTCTCTGACCATTAGCTTTTGTAGTAAAATTCTCTGTGCATGATGGTCGAAAAGTTATTCCACTATTTCATTCTACGGTCAACGTTATATTTATTTTAGTTCCTTTTTTTTCTTAATCGAGAACGGAAATAGTCCGGACAGTGTGCGCGTATATGTCGGGGACAAATCACAAGATAAATTTAAAAAACTTTGTTAAGTCAACATGTATTGCATTGAATATCAAAGGTTTAGCAAGAAAATATTGAGCGAAACAGGTTCAAACAGCCTGTTGAACGTTTGTAGTTCATTTCCAAATTATGACATGTTTAGCCTGCTCCCCAGAAACTCCTGGGTGTTGTTCGATGCACCTGCAGATCCGGTTGATGGTTTATTCTTTTAATGGCAAATCAATATGATGTATTTATATTTGGTTAGATTTCTCCGTAGGTTGGAGGTATTGACGCACACTTCGCATCATTTGAAAGTTTGGACCCTTCTTCATTCGTGATGAAATTGATTTTGAAGGCTTATCACAATGCGAATGAAGAAAATGAAGGTAATTGGGCTTCTAAAAAAGTAACGAGTATGTTGTTAGGATTTAGAAAAATACATAAGAATATACAACGATTCTTTGACTTAAGAGTGAAAAAAGATCTCAAGATGATAGATAATTTCACTTTATCACAGCTTAAAGTAAGTTTACTATTACGCAGCAACAGTCATTCTTACTATCAACTGCGTTATTCGGACTATTGTCATCGTCATTATCTGTACAACGTTTCGGCTGATGTGCCCTCCGGCCTTCTTCAGGTATTTCTTATCGGACTCGGGAACCTTCTCAGACTCGGGAACTTACTCGAAACTTTGAACCTAACCCTTTATTGAGTCCACGGGGATATTCTGTTCTCATTCTGAATAAAGGGTTAGGTTCAAAGTTCCGTGATGGCTCCCGATTACAAAAAGAAGGTTCCGGAGTCAGAAAAAATACCTGAAGAAGGCCGGAGGGAATATCGGTCGAAACTGTGTACAGATAACAATGAAGTTGAAGACAATAGTCCGAATAATGCAGATAATACTAAATCATCAAGCCTCATCTCAAACATTCAGAGAAATAGTCATTCTTATATTCCCAAAATAAGAAACTGCGTCTTACAAATCTATGTTTAAAAATTATCAATATTTGATAGTTATGAACTGGAAACATTTTAATCGATTTGAAATTTGATAACTCAAAGAACTTCTTGAAGAGCAAGATGACTTATCTCAGATCTTAAGTCTCAACAAATCAGAGGGATAGTTTGTAAGTCAAAGGTACCACAGTAAATGGAGATGTGCCTGTCGATAGGTTGAAGTAAAAAGGTATTTAGCATCTACCATTTATATATATATATATATATATATATATATATATATATATATATATATATAAGATAAATCTAATGAGTCAGACGAACCTACTATTAGTTTCGCTTAATGCTCTTCAGGGCTAAGATCTGACTTATTTGCTCTACTTAGGTATTGAGCACTTTTTACTTATTAGCTTATTTTCCTAGCGGTTCTATGAATATATATATATATATATATATATATATATATATATATATATATATATATATATATACATATAAATTGTTTTTTCTTTTGGCCAAATACTGTACCAATAGATTACTTTTTGTTGGTACGACTATCTTGGTCTTTTCTTTTTTCAAAAAATTTTTTTCTCCCCGGTTGATGTTTGGTAGTATATTTTTACAATCAAACTATTTGCTGTTTTTTTTCTCACCGCGAGGATTTACCAACACGCTTGGTATATTAAATATATATATATATATATATATATATATATATATATATATTAGCGTAATAAATTTCGAACCTTACTAATTCACTGGAGGCGCGTAAAAAAGGGACACGGCTGTTTACATTTCACTAATATCCTTGGGAAAGGTACGAATCCGACTTCTCCCAACAGCTATGGTTATATAGTAGGACAGACTAGGTTCCTTAACCTTGGTATGGTAACCGTTCTAGAATAAGGACAAACGAAAGGATCTTGTAACTAAATTCCCAAAATTCAAACTGGATTGTCTAATTGGACACATTGCCTAGTGGATAAAGGAGTTAGGTTAAGACAGTTCTAAATGACAGTTATCTCTAGATTGCAGGTTCAATACTGATCAAGGGCATTAGTAACAGAATGATAATTAACACAGCTTAACGCCTCTACCCCAGCTATGGTTAGCGGAATGAGAACAGGATACCGCCATGGACTGAATAAAGGGTTAGGTTCAAAGTTCCATGATGGCTCCCGATTACTAAAAGAAGGTTACGGTTACGAAAAGAAGGTTACGGTTACGAAAAGAAGGTTCCCGAGTCCGAAAAGAAGGTTCCCGAGTCCGAAAAGAAGGTTCCCGAGTCCGAAAAGAAGGTTCCCGATTACGAAAAGAAGGTTCCGAATCCGAAAAGAAGGTTATCCCCCGAAAAGAAGGTTTCCGAGTCCGAAAAGAAGGTCCCCGATTACGAAAGAAGGTTCCCGAGTCCGAAAAGAAGGTCCCCGAATCGAAAAGAAGGTTTCCGAGTCCGAAAAGAAGGTTTCCGAGTCCGAAAAGAAGGTCCCCGAGTCCGAAAAGAAGGTCCCCGATTACGAAAAGAAGGTTCCCGAGTCCGAAAAGAAGGTTGTCCCCGATACGAAAAGAAGGTTCTCGAGTCCGAAAAGAAGGTTCCCGAGTCCGAAAGAAGGTTTCCGAGTCTGAAAAGAAGGTTCCCGAGTCCGAAAAGAAGGTCCCCGAGTCCGAAAAGAAGGTCCCCAAGTCCGAAAAGAAGGTCCCGATTACGAAAAAGAGGTCCCCGAATCCGAAAAGAAGGTTCCGATTACGAAAAGAAGGTTCCCGAATCCGAAAAGAAGGTTCCCGATTACGAAAAGAAGGTTCCCGATTACGAAAAGAAGGTCCCCGAGTCCGAAAAGAAATACCTGAAGAAGATCATCAAGCCTCATCTCAAACATTCAAAGAAATAATATCTTGTAACTCGTTTTGGCTCTCAACCTAACAAATAATCTATAGAGTGACAGCTTATAAGTCAAGGTGCCAATGTAATAGGAGATGTGACCGTTTGGTTTGGTTTGTTTTGCGGCATATCAACCTCGGTGGGTCATTTAATGCCGATAAGGGTTCGCAACAAAATCATTTTTAATGGATAATCAATTTTGTTTATAAACCCATGTTTTCTATTTAACCCACAGATGGGACCCTAACAGGTACTACCACCCCGGGTCAGAGTGGACCAGGGAGCAATGGTGATGAAGGGGTGCTCCACATTCCCCAAACCGGAATCTCACCATAAGATAGTCTAACGTCATTCCAAGGAGTTGTGACCGTCGATCGGTTGAAATAAAAGGGGTTTAGTATACACCCGGTGTAGATGGAAGGGAAGTTACAGCAATACTCAAATATTTAAACTATACAAGAATATTCAAGTTTGAAAAAAAACAAAAGAAAAAAGGTCTGTTTTTAAAAACCGTTAAGGGTAACCCGAAGCGTTTTGGTAAACGGGCCAAAACCCTGGCTAGTTTATCAAAACTTTCTTGTTGTTCAGTGATGGTTTTTGTTAAAAACGAGCATGCTATTTAACCACGCCATATATATGTAAACCTTTTTCTTAGTGATATATAACACACATTGCAGAATTTTAAACGCACTAATAATAGGCGCTGTTTCGGGGCAAATCAAAGATTTTTATTGAGACATTGATGAATAAGATTTATTCCAGGTATTAATGATTTTAAGTAGAAATTAAATACTCATTGATAAACTTCCTGAAGAGTACTGTGACGTAGTTTCTATTATGGACAGACACCAAATGTCTATTATAATAAAATATTGAAAAAAAATATAGGGTGAAAGTTTGTATTCGGGTTACCCTTACTGCGTTTAAAACCGTTTGATTGGTTGTATATTACACCACGTAATATTTCAATGTTTTTGAAAAGCGACGTATCTTAGAAACACATAGTATCAAAAATAAGATTATTAAACAAGGACCTTACCTTTTGGTTACATTTTAATCGGTTGGTTTGTTATATTTTACGATATGTTGTTGGCTGTCAACTCGGGCTCGAGTAAGACCATTTCTGTTTTTTTTTTCATAGTTAAGTGTTAGTAGCATTTGGCACTGTATTCTATTATTTGTATTCATATTATGGCATGTAATATGAAGGATACAGCTGTTTTTACAAAGGGCGTAATATATATTTTTGAAAAGAGAAATAACTTCGATAGTGACTCCAGTCGAAAGGACGTAAAAAGGCGCGGTTGTAAATTCCCCCACCCACACATTATACGAGATGAATAAACATGGACTAAAAATTACTTTGTTGGTTTATGGATGAAATGCATTGTTTAAATACTATTTCGCTGAAATTTTGAGATGAGGCTTGATAATTTGGATTATTCAGACTATTGGCCTCATCTTTATTGTTATCTGTACAATGTTTCGGTCGATGAGTCTTCCGGCCTTCTTTGAGCATTTCTTGTCGGATTTGTTTAAATTCATTCATTTAGGAATAAAAGTTTCTTCTAAAATCGGACATTATTTTCCAAACAACCAAAAATCAGTTTCTGATGTTGTCTTTCATTAAACAAAACTCATTTTTCCACAACCGAAAAATGGATCTAATCTTCTCTGCCTCAAATCAAATCTTCTTAATGTCTTTTTTCTGTTGGAATTACCACCACATAATTACTTATAACCATTCATGGGTCATTTTATTGTTGGCTTGCACTGAGTATATTGGAGTGCGTTAGAGTATATTGGAGTATGACCAATGTGTAATCGAGATACAATGACTTGTTCCTTTCTAGACTTCCTTAAAGTTGGTCTCCAGCCTTCCAAAGTGGGTTTGAGTCCATCCGGTTTTAACTTCGATAATGATATACGTCGAAAGGAGGTACAGAAAAAAAAGGATGACTAACAACCCCCCTACCCATATACACACACTATATGAGATGAATAAGCATGGACCAGAAGTTTTTAAATAAACCCCACAAAGTTACATATAATCGTTCATGGGACATTTTTATTGTTGGTTTGCACTGTCGATTTACCCCCAACCCCACGCCAACAAAAACAAAGTATTAAAAATATATTAAAGTGAAATTACTAAACAAGGAACATACCTTATCTGAAGTCGCACCTGATTCTGACATTATTTTGGAAAGTTTGTTTTTTTTTATATACCAAGGCGTCCTTAATACCAATTTCAATATGGAACCTCACAAAAAATTATATTAAAAATTTAAAAAACTATCTAGTGTAAAAAAAATAATTTAAAAAATCTGATATGGTCTGCAGCTTAGGGAATACTGTGCAACTATTCGTCTCTCAGACTTATTACAACGATTTGTATAAGACTATTCCATCTCGCCTAAAAATATGGTACGTTCCAATCCTACAGTCAGCCCCCCCCCCAAGATATACAATCATTTAAATTAAGTGTTTCTCTCGTCGTGTTTTGTGAGCTAAGCTTAATAGACCATCGTTTGTGGGTTCGATTCTCACTCAACGCCCCTAGTCTACTACATAAAGGACGATTTATCTCTGTATATGTATAATAGGGTAGCTCGATTCTGGAACTGTAACGTTTCCAATGTGGCTAAAGTTGCAAATTAACATAAAGAATTACCACACAAAACTTTTTTTTTCAAAACTTTGCCTTCGTTTAAGGAAATAGATTTCAATCTTTTAAAATCACTGTGACAGCTTAATTATTAGGTAAAAAATAGCATACAGGAGGTGTCAGTGGTGATGGGGGCACATTTTTATTTTGAATTATAGTTATATTTTATTTGTTTCGTTTAAAAGAACAACTTTTCTGTTCTAAATATTGAAATTTTTAAATTTTCTTACCAATTTCACGGTTAAGTGTTGCGAAAACGAGGATTTTTTGGTGCATTTTAGAAGACGATCTTTGATGCTATTTCCGCAAACAATGCTGCAAGTAAGATGTCTCGTTTATTGTATCAGTATTTTTATTATAACAACATATTTATTTCTCTGTTTGAGAGAATTTGATATTTAAAAAAAAATGAAAAATCAACCTGCACCTACACCAGTGATCCGATCATGATGAAAATGTAAACAGATGGTAATCAATGAGGGTGTTCATACCCTTCACAAGTGCAGAAGTGAATGTACGACTGGAGTTCGAACCCAGTCTAGTCCATTTGGGTAAAATAGCAAATTGTCGTCAAAATTGAAACGGAAAAATTTTGCTTGGCCATAGATTCTAATGAATCTATAGCCAAGCAAAATTACAAAATTACTAAGGAAACAATTTATGTAATTTTTTGACTTGAATTTTAACCGTTAGTTGTGTTTAAGGGAAAAATAGATAAAATAAAACAGATGAATGATAGACTGGCCAGAATTAATAAACATGTACAAAAAAAAATGTACTTTCTATTTCAATATAACAGGCGACGCGTGTTTTTCTTAAGTATGGATTACCAAAAATGTAATAATTCGGGTTTTTTATGTTAATAGATTCTCGGGAAATATTTATCTCCCTTAAAAATTAGTTCTCTAGCGGCCCGATGTAGGAAAATAACGTCCTATGAAAAACGGTTAAAACCACAACTAACGCTTAAAATTCAAGTTAAAAATAATACAAATCGTGTTCTTAGTAATAATTAAATTCATTAAAATCTGTGCCTAAGCCAAATTTTTCCGTGTTAATTTTGACGACGATTTGCAATTTTAACCCCCATTTGCCACTACCGCCACGGAGACTCTCCCGAAGAACAAAAACAATAAGTATATAACATATATACTCGTGTATAAGTCGAATTTTGCAGAACTAAATTTTAGACACGAATGCCTTTTATATATGTGCGAGTAATAATCTTGAAAGACTGAAATGTGTTGTTCAATGGTTGGTTGTATTTTACTGAATATCAACCCTTATTGGGTTATTTTAAGCCGAATAGGTTTTTGTTTTATTCATTCTTGATGGGTACACAATTTTTCTTAAACAAGTTTTTAAAACTCAGTTGGTACTATTTAACCCATAGATGGAACCCTAACAGCTACTACCACTCCGGTTCAGAGTGGACCTAAAAGTAATGGTGATGAAGGGGTACTCCACATTCCCCAAAGCACCAGAATTAGAACCTCACCATACCCAGGATATCTTTACAATGGAGGGAGGTTAAGTGAGGTAAACATACATCACGTGATCCCCTCGGCTACTGCAAGGCAGCACCCGCCTCCTCACCAAAATAGAGTAACGGTTTGGTATATTGTTTGGTGCCTGAGGCGTCCCTTAGTCGGAATGCCGGCGGTACTATACATTTTTTCGCACTGGCTTTTGGTTTGGTTTATTCCCTTTTACGGCATATCAACCTCAGTGGGTCATTTAAGGCCAACAGAGTTTTTGAAATAAATTGTCAAAATTCCCTTAGTTATTTACGTAACATTCTCCATGATTTTATTTTTATCTAAACCTCAATTATTGATAAAAATGTATTTACATTAATACTGTTGACATTATCTACATACTAATAACATACAAATGTGTTTGTATATTCAACAAAATAGCAGTTCACAGTGTGGACGGGAACGCTAATTTGCATGTTGATATTAAAAATTTGATTTTGATAAATATATACTTGGTATTATTGATTTTTAATTGTTTGGTTTTATTTTAATAAGTATGAGTAAAAATCTAGGAGATAAATCTTTTTTTAAAAATCCGTTAACTAAATAGTTAAATTAGGAAAAATTAGAAATGAAAGACGGGAGTGATTAAAATTATGGAAGAGTTAGTTTTAAAGTTGCTCTATTTTTCGATTATACCGCCGTCGGTTTCAAATCATTTTATCGGCGTTCATATTTAGTTTCATTAGTATTTCTAATTTAATATAGTATTTTATTACATCAAAACTTAAAAACTAGCAGCCAGGTGGTGCATATATTTGCTCGTTGTATAGATAACAATGTCTCTTGAATATTACCAGCATATATATATATATATATATATATATACACCAACTATCGCTCATTATTCTCGGGAGGTCCTCTGCGCGGCACCCAGTATCCACACAGAGCTGGTCAATCTACGTCGTTGATGGCCGGCCCACACTGGCGTGCCCATGTGCTGGCTTCTGCTGGAGTACGTCACTTATAAGTTCGTCCTTGCTTCTCCCGCAGTGTCACGTGTGGCTAGTCCGCCTTAGTCGGATGGTTTGGGTGATATGGGGTAGGTGACCGTACATCTGTTTTCTCGTGGGGTGTAGAAAAGGAATCTATATAAATACATTTGCATGTTATTAGTTTGTAGATATGGTCAACAGTATTAATAATGTAAAACAATTTTATTAATAATTGGTGTTTAGATAAAAATAAATTCGTAGAGAAAGTTAATAACTAATGGTTTTGTGACTCGAGTAGTAATATAGTTTCGGTTACAGAAAAAAAAAACACTATCTCCATTATAATAAGATATCACGTCTTCATTCATATATTAGATAAAAGTCAGCGCCAATGTTTTTGTATAAAAATTTAGGACCTTGACACTATTAGGCACCCCAGCCCAAAAAGGTACGGAATTTTGCTTTCCACCGGTTGTTAGACAAAACAGCCGGCCGATAAAAACCAGTAACATTTTTATACTAAAATAGTTTTTGATTTTAATTTTAAAATTTTTTTTAATTATTTCATTTTCTTGTCGTTAGCATATGTGAAAAAAAATTAATTTTGCACTAAAGATAAACCAAGTTATTTTTTAAACAAAACTTAAATTTATTTATTTTCCATGTGCCTCTACAGATAGTTAATATTAAAAAATTGGCAAGGGTTAGGGTTAGCAGTTATTATAACCTTATGCTTTTTATAGCTTTAATCATTCCCGTGTTAAACGTGTCTACCGATAAAAGTTTAATAATTTAAAAAATAATTACTATTGAATTAACGACAACATGAAATAAATAAAAAATGTCTTTAATATAAAAACGTGTCTTTCGTTTATAGTTTTATAATTTAAAAAAAAGTGCATCTAATAATAGTCTGTTAACAAACAACCGGATTTTGACGGTGAAAAGCAAAACAGGTCCTTTTGAATTTTGGTCGCAAATGGGGTGCTTAATGGTGTCTTGGTCCAAAATTTACTCTAATTTCGACCTATACACGAGTTCATATCGCGATTACTTAGCGGATTGAACCGTATTCTCTCTTATGACAAAACTCCAACGCTTTTTATCATGTATAGGCTAGAAATAGGTGGCTAAGGTTTTTAGTGTACTGGGTGTTACGTTAAACTGCATCTAGTGGTAAGGTTCCTTTTATGGATCTCCAGGAAGGATGAAAGACATTTGACCATCTTATTCAAATACTGATGTAATTTTCTGGCACGCCTATCGTTCAGACATGCGTCACGAGACCAAGAACCTTGTTCACATTTTAAAATTTGTAAAGATAAAAAGTTAAATTACACTTTAAGAATACCGACCATATGTAATCGTCTAAATTAATAAATGGTTAGGAAAATGCTAATTTATGTGCATCGATTCAGATACTAGTTGAACAGAAATATAACGCCTTTATTAATAATATAGTTAAGAAAGTTAAAAGTGCAAATGTTTTGGTATAAAAATTTTATCTAATTTCGACCTATACACGAGTTCATACGTCAATTCTTTGGTTGGTTGGATTTTATGCTGAAGACGTATTTATTTTATAGTTCCTTGGTTGGTTAGATTTTAACCTAACAAGAAATACCACATGTCAGCGTGGACCCGGGAGTAATGGCGATGAAGGGGTACTGCACACTCCCCAGAGCTGCTGAATTGCAACCTCACCACTACATCCAGTTTAACGTCATACACAGGACGGGAGATTCTTTGGAAGCGAAGACGATTAAATAATTTCTGAATTTTTAGATGAGGCTCGATGATGAGTATTATTCGGACTATTGTCCTCATCGTTGTTATCTGAAATCATCGAAAAGGGAGAAATAAATCGAAGATTGTCTCATTGATATAAAAATAAATATAATATAAAAATATCAATAAGTCTTCGATTTATTTCTCCCTTTTCGATGATTTCAGATAAAAAAGATGAGGACAATAGTCCGAATAATACTAACGGTTAAAACGCACACGAATACTAGAGATGTTTTAGTTATATTTCTGTAAGAGCGACTCTTGGTTTTGCTCCAAAATCATTGGTTGCATCCGGTTCAGCCCCACATTCAATAAGAAGCTTGTGTATATTTTCCTTGTCTGGAACATGGTCCGGTTGTTCTGCTACTAAATGAAGGGGTGTATTTTTGATATAATCCGTAGCGTTAATATCAGCCCCAGCAGCAATCAAAGTTAACACGGTCCTAAATGAAAAACCCCTTTCAATGGCTATTAGTAGAAGACTCGTTGGGTAAGCCTCTATATATATTTTAGCAAGTGTCTGAATACTTAAATCTACTTTAACATTGTCAAGGCAACCCACTAATACAACGTAATCTATTAAGTGAAGCATCAAGAGCAGCAACTTTTTATAAACCCGGAAAACAATCGCGTGCTTCGGCCAATATTTCATATATGGCAAAAAGTATTCGGTTATTAATTCAACCATTAATACAATAAACAAAGCAGTAGTCTCAACATCCTCAATCATTTCATCAAATTGCTTCTGACACAGAGAAATAGCCCCCATCATCCCAACAAAAACACCGTTACCCGTTGCCACAGTAGAGCACGGATTTATTTCGGCGAATCCTTTCAGGGTGTCAAAAGTCAAAGAGCCACCTAGAAAATCTGGATTATAAGCTACTAAAGCAAAGGATCTATTCAAAAAGGGGTGGCTAACTTCAAGGACTCGACACACAACCTTTAGTGAAACTTCAAAGTGTTCAATCAAGGAAATGCAGTCGTAAGCGAACTCTTCCGTCCCCAGATCAGAAGATATATTCAGGGACGGGTTATCTTTGATCAATAGAGCAAGAGTAGCGCCGTGTTTTTTGCGTAGTTTCTCAGAGACTCTCCAAAGTTCTGCGGCCTTGTCGACATTTTTTTCTACGAGAATGGCCACGGCACCACATAGATCGTAACTTATAACTTTGTCCGCTAGCGTGTACACAGAATTCGTTTTGAAGTAATCCAGAACTTTCTCCCTCCCAAAAAAGTGTGCAGCGTCCAAGGCATTCGTACCGGTACAATGACTCCTGAAGTAAAGGTTCGCATTCTCTTTGACGAGCAGGGATACGATATCAACGTCACCATTCTCAACGGCCTTCATCAGAATCGTCTCCCCGTTTTTATCGACATAATTCACATCGGTCCCCAGTTTGAGCGCCCTCTTAAAATAAGACAAGCCCTTAGCGCACAATACAATATTTGCATCGTCGTTAATATCCGCTCCGCGATTTTTCAGCTCGTACGCCGCCTCCATCTTGTTCAGATAACAAGCATAGACAATGGCGGATCTATTTTCAGGATCCCGCCAATTTATATCAGCGCCGTAGTTTATTAATATGTTCATCAATTCAAGGTTGTTAGTTTTTATAGCTATGAACAGAGCTGTTAAAGTTTCGTCTCCGATTTGGATAACCTCGTTTACATGGGCCTTACACGTGTCCATTAAGTATTCGGCAATCTCCGTAGCTTTCGAGAAGCAAGCTTGGAACATCAGATTTTTGTCAATCTTGAAATTATGTACAAATTCATTGCGCGTTTCCTCCGGTAGCAGATCCATTGCGCTTTTGAGTTCTTCGCTATTTTTCGTATTGATAAGATGGACAAACGTCTTAAAGACACTTTTCATTTCTTTCTTCGATAGGATCAACTGAAAATAAAGAAAAAGAATTATATTGTTAGAACTGTGTCGATAATATTACGTTTTTGTTTCTTAGAAAAGTGTGTATATCAGTGATGCTTTTTGATTTAGTGCGTCATGGGATGGGACGCACATATTTACTTTGAAGGAGTCTTAAGGAAAACTTATGGATCCCAACTAAAGCCGTCTAACTCCTACCTTGTAACATAAGTTTGCAAAATACTAAGTTCTTCGTTTCAAGGACCGGTAAAGTCAACCAAAACACACATATATATATATATATATATATATATATATGCAGCATTTTTTCTTTTATACAGGTTTCGTTGAATTGAACAGACAATTCCTGTCTGACAAGTCTTTCGTGCCCCCCCTCCAAAAAAAAAAAAATCACCACTGCTTTGTTCAAACTACTACCATTCCAAAAACCTCCCACTACCAATTGATATTACCTCCCACTAATTCCTTGCTTCTACTCGTTCTCGTTAAAAACGAGACATGAAAACTATTCCATCGTTTCCCACCTGAGGATGACAAAGTGCATTGCCGAAAGCGCTAGTGACGAAACATTCGGTAGACTGGTATACCAGTTCCACCCTGACACCAGAAGTATGGCCCGAAGATTAGGACGGATCGACGAAAGACTTGTCAGACAGAAATTGTCTGTTCAATTCAACGAAACCTGTATAATATATATATATATATATATATATATGAAAGAGAAATTGAAAAAAAAAAAAAAAACGCTATACAAGATGACTAAGCGTTAGCTAGACTTTGAAATCAGCACCAAAAAATTACTCTGTTGCACTTTCGATGTCACCCTCCTCCATGCCAACAAAAACAAAGTATTAAAAATATACCAAAGTGAAATTATTACAACAAACAACTTACCTTATTTGATTTTCCACCTGATTCTGCCATTATTTAATAAATATTTTCACCAAGTAGTCCTTAATACCAACTTCAATATGGTTCCTCGCAAAAAATGATATTAAAAAATCTTATACGGTCTGCAGCTGAGTGAATGCTGTGCATTTATTCGTATGATTTCTTTCCTAAGTTACAATTCTTTCAAATATATTACAATGGTTTGTATAAGGCTATTCCATCTCGCCTAAAAATACGGTAAGTTCCAATCATACTGTCCACCCACCACAACTTATGCAATAATTAAAATTAAGTGCTCCTCTCGTAGTGTTTTGCGAGCTAGGCTTAATAGGCCATAGTTAGTAGGTTCGATTCACATTCAACGCCCTAATCTGCTATACAAAAGACAAATTATGTCTGTCTGTATAACCTGCTGGCGTCTACACCAGTGGTCCGATCATGACGAAACATTAGAGACACCAGAACTGAAACTTACTCTTCAATTACACTCGTCTTTTATTGCTAAATTTTCCTAATTTAACTATTTAGTTAAAATAGGAAGGAAAGAACAAAGTTACAGTTATTTCTTCTTGTTAATCGATTTCTTTTAAGGTTTATTGAAGAGGTTTTTGCTCATATTTATTAAGATAAAACCAAACAGTTATAAATTAATAATACCAAGCACATATTTATCAAAATCAAAGTTTTAATATTAATATGCAAATTAGGTTTCCCGTTCAAACTAACTCTAAACCGTTATTTAGTTTTATATAAGTAAGTAAAGTCGGTATCAGCCTATCAGCGAGGGAGTCTATCCCCTTTTCACTAGCGCTAGACAAAGGTGATCGTTTTTGCGTCTGAGGTGGAGCGTTACACCTACCGTCAGCCTCTTACTTTACCGCACAGATCCCTGTGCTACTCATACGCTGAGTTGGCGAGGACCGGTATCGAACTAGGAACCTTGTGGTTTCTAGCCGAAAGCTCTACCGACTGAGCTAACCCGGCCCTTTGAATATGATAATACTATATTTAATGCTATTATTATGTATATATGGTTATATATTATAAAAGGGTTGACATGTAATAAAATCCAACCAACCAACCAGCCAACCAATGCAAGAAATGTGTGGACAGCAAGGGGAACTTTGTGAAAAATAAACCTCATTTAGTCACATTCTATGAGTGTATATAAATATAAATTTGACTGTCGGTCGCGTATTAAGCTCAAATGGCAAAGGCTCTCCAATAAAACGCATGTGAGCTCTCTATCAGCTGTAACATATATACCTATGTATATGTATATGTACTAGCAAATATATGCACCCTCCGGGTGCAAGTATTTTAGTTAAATTTTATAATAAAATATTATATTAAATTAGAAAGGCTAAGGAAACTGAATAAGAATGTAGATGAAAAGATTTTGAACAGAGGGGGTATGATTGAAAAATAGAACAACTTTGAAACTAACTCTTCCATCATTTTCCGTTACGCCCGTCTTTCATTGGTAAATTTGCCTAATCTAACTGTTTAGTTAAAATAGGAAGTAAAGAATAAATTTACAGTTATTTCTTCTTGTTAAGGGATTTCTTTTAAGATTTATTGAAGAGATTTTTGCTCATATTCAATAAGATAAAACCAAACAATTAGAAATCAATAATACTAAGCATATATTTATTAAAATCAATTTTTTAAGATCAATATGCAAATTAGCCTTCCTATTCATACTGTAAACCTCTATTTTGTTGTGTATATAAATACAATTGCATGCTATTAGTATGTAGATATGGTCAACAGTGTAAGTAATGTAAAACAATTTTATTAATAATTGAGGTTTAAATAAAAAATAAATCATGGAGAATGTGATGTGAATAACTAAAGGAATTGTGACTTGTATAGTAATATAGTTTCGGTTACAGACAGACAAACCCACAATCTCCATTATAATAATAAGAAGATGTAACACACACACACACAACCGTAAGGTTTATTTCTGCCTTCGTTCATCGCAAAAAAAAAAAAAAAATTATACACACACACAACCACACACCTGAAAAATGCACAATGTTTCCTTTCGATACACACACATACACCGTCCATACCCACGCAGTAAAATAGAATATTTGACGTCATATTTCAAAACCGTCCCTTTTTTTTTTCAAACCTCTAAAAAATTTCTAAACGGACAGAATAACAATAACTACCACTCGCTTTTCTCGTTATTCTGTGATAAATAATTTCTTATCACCTTCCATATACCAACAAATGCCCTGAAGTTGATCTAATTAATAGATAGAAACACTGCAGCGTCGGCCAATAAACTCACCACTTAACCCATTTAAACCTGTGTTTTTTCATTTTTCCTAATATACTACATACCGTCGGATTCACGTCCTTTCTTCACATACCTATGTATCTATTTATCATTTAAATTCTACCCCGTGTCTGCAAGTGGCTGAGGATGGCCTAGTGGTTAAGAAGCCTTATCGATGAAAATGAGGAGGCCTGATACGTGGTAACATGGAGTCTGTGGAAGGCAACCGACTGGCCCTATAGAAAAAGAAAAAAATCCCTACACACCAACCCACCCATCAGTGACTCACCCCTCACCCATTCACCTTGTCACTATAAAATGTACAAATACCTATGTTCAATGAAGCTGACGAAGCTTCATTCATTATGAGGCGAAATATCAATTGAATTTATGCTGTTTTTGTGCCGTTTTATCTACACTTTCCTCTATTCTCAAACATATATATATATATATATATATATAAGTAAAGTCGTCGGGGCGGCCTAAAGTCGGTATCAGCCAATCAGCGAGGGAGTCTATCCCGTTTTTAATAGCCCTAGACCCAGGAGATTGTTTTGGCGTCTGAGGTGGAGCGCCACACCTACCATCAGCTCCTTACTTTACCGCACAGATCCCTGTGCTACTCATGCACTGAGTTGGCCAGGACCGGTATCGAATGGTTTCGAGCCGAACACTCTACCGACTGAGCTAACCCGATATATATATATATATATATATATATATATATATATATATATAAAGTTACACAGTGAATTTTAGCGAAGTTAAAGCAATCTGTTGAATATTTTTGTGAGTGTGTTGGTTGGAATTTATGGCATGTCAACCCTAGTTGGGTTATTTATGCCGAAGACATTTTGTCTTGAAGACAATTTGCCCTGCGTCTTATACATCGTATGTGAAGTTTGAGACCTCCCGTAGGTCTAGGCTAATCTTCTCTTTGATGCTCACTGACCTAGCTTACGCTCAGTACTTTTACCTATCCTAAACTCCATGCATCCTTATTTTATTTTTGGTATCATTATATTATATATTATTACTACTATTATTATCATTCTTATCATCATTATTATTATTATTATTATTATTATTTTAACTCCCTTTTGAGCTTTTCACATCAGCGTTAGCTGATGGTATTTCACCGGAGGCTGAGTGACAACAAGTCTCCTCGGGTTTCCCGGACTCTTCTGAGTATTCTAGCCGATTGCAGTAATGCAGTAGTCTTGATGGTCTCAATTCTTCCTCTGATTTCCAGTTCCTCCAGTCTTTTTTCCAAGTTTATTGGGACCGTTCCAAGTGCACCAACTACGATTGGTATCACTTTCACTCTCATATTCCACAGCTTTTTCAATTCTCTGGCAAGGTCCAGGTATTTATTCATCTTTTCAGTTTCCTTCAGCTTCACCCTGTGATCTGCTGGAATCGTGAATTCCACAAGTTGACATGTTTTCTTTTTTTATTAATTATTATTATTATTATTATTATTATTATTATTTCCTGCTATTGAGATATCTTGTGGAAAGAAGATTTGAATGAATTCGCCAGAATGTGGTGGAGATGTGAGGAACAAAAGAACAAAACTCAGACAAAAGTGTATAGGATATATTTCGCTAGAGCTTTGAGCTCGGCATCATCAGTCGTTATAATGAATTATCAGGTTATCATACAAGCGTTTTATAGAAGGGGAAGTGTGGCGGGAGGAGGTGAATAGGGGAGGAGTTCAAATGGGTGGGTAAGCGTTAGTGGGTAGAGGTTTTGAATGGTCAAGCAGGAATCATTGGAGAGGAAGAGAAGGAAATCAGAAGGGGAGGAGGTCAACTCCACCTCCTTCCGCCACTCTACCCCTTCTATAAAACACTTGTATGATGACCTGATAATTCATTAAAACGACTGGTGATGCCGAGCTCAAAGCTCTAGCGAAATATATCCTACACACTTTTGTCTGAGTTGAGATGTCTTGTGTATGCTTATTGCTTGCCTGAACTGCAAAATTGCGTTTATACAGCTATGTTTCTACTTGTGTAATGCACAGCTAGATTGTTTTCAACAGTATATGCTTAAATACACTAAAAACTTTATTTCCTGAATCTGACCTGCTGAAATGGGGGGGGGGGCGTCTTGTATGCCCGTACGTTTTATATGTCGTCAAATACGGTAAGTGCTCCTCTCGTCGTATTTATCGAGATAGACCATAGTTGGTACCACCAAATCTACTACATCAATGTCAATGTCTGTCTGCCTGTGTATAAACTTTGAGCGCCTATACCTGTGATCCGATCATGATGAAAATTCACACGTTGACCTAATGTTCAGAAACAGCTCTAGCTAATTGGGTGTCTATAAAGATCATAAACGGTACCCTAACAGGTACTACCACTTTAGCTCAGAGTCGACCTGGGAGTAATGGCAATGAACGGTTATTCCACACTCTCCAGATGTCCAGAATAGAAATCACTAGACGCAGTTCAACGCCATACACAAACAAACACCCAAACAATGACCATTGTAGCCAAATAACGTCTTTTTTTAAATACTTTAATAGAAGGTTGAAATTTATTAAAGGAGTAAATTAAATGACCTCCCGAAACATTCATTTGACGCCTGTTACAGCACAACTATCCGGGGTGGTAGTACCTGTTAGGGTTCCGTCTATGGCAGTGGTTCCCAACCATTTTAGTACCATGCCCGACTTTTTTATCGCAAATTTCTTCATGTCCCCCAACCGTTAATTGTTTAGTATGATATAACAATATAAGTTTTGAAGAAGTATAACATAAAAAATTGTATCTTTCAAATAAAACTAAAGGCTTTAACTTCAAATTTAATCAAATAAAATCAATTTTATAATGTGTATAATTGCGGGGGAGGGTAACAGATGAAGAACTGCAAAGTTAAACAAGTCAGAAGCCACGCATATAGCTGATGCCGGATGCACGATAACATTAGTGGGTGAACACTTGACTAGATTGCACAAGCTGTTGTGTTCAGCTAGGTTGTAATTACAATTTTACCCTATAAATTTATGATTTTTACTCATAGTGGGTTAAATAAAAAATGTTAATATTACTATATTTTTCCTATTGCCCCCCCCCCATTATTATTGAATTGCGCCCCCGCTGTGGGGCGTAGGCCCCACGTTGGGATTCACTGATCTATGGGTTAGATCAGGGGTCACCAAACTATGGCTCGCATTTTATCAGGTCCGTTTTTTTGTTAAAACGTACAGAACGCAAAACGTCCTGATACCATTTAAATTTAAATGTCATGTACTTGACTACGGATTCAACACATCGAACGAAATTGACTGATAAATATGTGAAAACAATTCTCTTGATTGGATGTAACAATTCCAAACTAAACATTCATGATATCTTGAAAGGCAAACTTCAGTTTCACAAATCTCACTAAACCTTTCTGCTAATGTTGCTTTCCTTGATAATGTTTTGAAAATAAATATGTTGGTTAAATTTGTTTACGCCATCTTACGCCACTCATCCATGAATATAACATGGAAAGATGAATTTTGTTTCCCATCTTTTTCTCAGAGCTTTCGTTCTAGCTAGAAAGTATTGAACACAATAATAATGTGGCCCGCGCTCGTTATTTGTTTCTATCATCCGGCTCACCGTGAAAAAAACTTTGGTAATCCCTGGGTTAGATAGAAAAAGGAGTTTGCAAAAATGTGTTAAAAATGATTTTTATTTTTTAAATTGAGTATTCATGAAGAATGAATAAAACAAACGTCTTCGGCTTAAAATAACCCAACAAGGGTTGACAATCCCAACACTCAACAGAAAAAACACAGTTATATACCCTCTAATAAAGGGAGTCCACGTGACGCAGTAGCTAACCTGCACGACTGTGATATCATAGTAAGCTTGTTCGAACTCCAGTCGGGCTGTTACGCTCACTTTCGGACTAATACCGTTGAGAAATGGCGAACACGTGAGTTTGCGTCGCATGGTGTGCTTATGAAGAATGCTCATTTCTTTCGTCTGTCTGCCGTTCTCAACTAGGGCTTTTTTTCCACGGTGAGATCCTATGTTAAAATCATTCTGAAAAATCACGTTAGGTCTTATTTTGCAGGTAGGCTTCTTTTATTTTCGGAAAAATACGGTATTCCTATTTAATACGGGGGATACCTGTGGCGCAATAGCTAACGTGCTGGACTTTGACATCGTAGTAAGCTCTCCGGCAAAGTCTAAGTATTTGTCTATCTTTTTGTTTTCTTACATTTTTTATTCTTTGGTCCGCCGGAATGGCTCAATCCCCTACATATCAAGTTCTTTTTTGTCTTGTTAAACAACATTAGATCCAGTCTCCTGGTCGGGATTAGGCGATCCATTAGTATCTCAAATTTTTATTCATTAATACTGGTATTCATTAATCTTCCGTCCATTATCATCTTGCAACACCCTTTGGTTAAAAATGAGAGCGTCCAAATCGTCCAAGATGAAATGCAAAAATGTAAATACTGACTATTTGGTGTCGCTTATCCACCGAGTTATTTCTTATGAGTGTCGTCACCTCAGATAAATAATGTACCATTATTTAAAGAAAGAAAGGACATGCTACACAGAAAAATATAATAAGAAAGAAAGAAAGGGTAGTAGAAAACAGAGGGTTTCAATCGAACATAATTAAAAGAAGGAAAGAAAGAAAAAAGAGCGAGAGAGATAGTTAAATCAAGATTATACTTTTTTTTTTTCTTTTTTTTTTTTACATATTGAACTAAATGCAATAGCTCTGAAGTAATCATATCAAATGTTGCAATCATTAAATTATCATAATGTGGTATATCCACAGGTACTGCTAGTTATTATTGCCGTGTATTCCCCGAAAATAAGATTGTGCTTATATTATTTCACTCCGAAATATAACTCTAGGACTTAATTTCGGGGGGGGGTGCCTTATTATTCATATATCGAAAAGTAACAAAAAAAATGACAGGGCTACCAATTCAAATTTAATGAGTATTTTATTCTTGCTCATTGCTTAAGGTTTTTTTTTCAAAGTTGGGCACTTTCTGGATATTATTGGTCCCCATAAAATGCTATGTCGCACCACCAAAAGGAACAAGTACTCCTGGTTGGAAAACCTTGATCTAGTCTTTACATAAATGTTTTAAAACATTTTAATTTAAACGCGTGTGGCATATCTTAAAACGTGGCTCTACACAAAAGGCACCAGTTATTAATATACAATTATTTTTTATTTAAAGAGATAACACTATTTTCCTGAAGATAGTATTTAATATGTTTTGCTTAATTTAGTACTAGGCTAAAACCATAGGACACCCAGTGAGAATTTAACTGTAAATGTAGTGATATAAAAAAAAACAAAAAAAACGGCGTTTGACAAAAAAAAAAAAAAAAAAGAAAGAAAAGGAAATTCATTGATATTAAAATGAATAAGAACAACATTCGTTTGCAACTTGACATCGGTAGTGGTCTGTTCATCATTAGTGAAAACACTTGGTTTGGTTTGTTTTACGGCATATCAACCTCGATGGGTCATTTAATGCCGATAAAGTAATTCTTAATGGTTACTCAATTTTATTTATAAACTCATGCTTTTCTATTTAACCCATAGATGGGACCCTAACAGGTACTACCACTCCGAGTGGACCTCGGAGCAATGGTGATGAAGGGGTGTTCCACATTCCCCAAACCTCCAAAACTGGAACCTCACCATCAGATAGAATTTAACGTCATTCCCAGGACATGCAGACCCTCAGCAACCACCTTCTAGCACCCATATGATAAAAAGGGTTGGGGCTTGCCATAAGGGCAATAGGGTAATCATATAGGTGCTAGGGCTTGACGTGACCAGCCGATTGATCGGGGAAGGGGGTGGTCTCCCCGACCGCCCGTCTAGCTTAAGAAAGGGCCAAAGTGGAGTATTGCAAGCCATAGACTGCTCAACCACCTGGGTTCTTTCCTTAAACATCGGGGGTCACCAAGGCCCAGCTGATAGGGCAGGAAAACACTTGGAAAAAATTGGTAAGCCAAAATTGACACACACCGAAAAAGTTGCAAGAGGTCTATCTGGCAAAAAGATACATTTTATAGGTGAATTAATTTGTAATGTGTCTTATTGGAAAACAGTGAAAGCGAAAGCTTACGTGTAAAACAAAACAAAAAAAAATACAGACTTGTTTGGTACTGACTAGATGGCATTATTTGACTTTGGGATTTACCAATTAATTCTTTCTGTCACAAAGGAAATTCACTCCCCTCCAATGCAAACGAGACAGGAAAAACTTTAAAAAGGACAAAACGAATTTCCAGGGGGAAAGTATGTATGTATGACAAAAAGTTTCAAACCGCCCTGTATATTTTTAATATCTTCTTACCCTATATATTTTTCCACTATTTTTCCACAAATATGATTCTTTTAATATGTGACGTACAAAACCAGGTAATTTTCACCTTTAGTTGGCTAAATTCCTAGCATAAAATTGTGCGTGCGCATTATCTGAAATGAACTTAATTGTTATTAAGAACACATTTTATGATAATTTTGTGTTAAAGCATGCAGTTGTATTGTTCTTGAAAAAGTTTCTAAGATTTCTTTATTTCGCATATTTCAAAATAGCTACCGGCTTGTTTCAAAGGGAGAGTCAAGGTAGGTTATTCTAATTGCCTTATTCGCTAGGAATTTAACCAACTAAAAAGGTGAAAATTACCCAAAACCAGTCTAAGGGAAGGAAAACTCAGAATTCAAACCAGTTAAACTCCGCTTAAGATATTGATCTTGTGTCACATCCTACTCATGTGGCTAAATTTAATTATCCCCCTTTTAAATCTCATGTTGCTCACCATTGGATTTAATATTTAAAAGCCAAGTTTTGTTTTATTATATAGATAAAAGGCAAATATTCTAGAAGACGTCACCTCCAAAATCAAAACTGGAAACGTTTTTTCTTATAATGGTTAATATATGAATTGTTAGGTCCTCATGTCATTGAAACAGAAGGAAATTGTAAAACGAAAGCGTACAAAACAGAGTTTCAGTGATACGTTAGTGCTACTTAAAAAGTTAGAGGCGGGATTTCAGTTGCGAAATTGTGCGAAGTATCTGGTATAATGAAAGAAAAAATTAGTGTAATAGATCACTAATTAGGACCGAGCCTATTCTAGCAGTGAACACCCCAAGCGAAGTTTAACAGGTTTGAAATTAAGAGTTTTCCTTCTCCTGGACTAATCTCTAACCAAGGTTAAAAATCCCAGTCTGCTCTACTTTTTACCCATAGCTTTAAGGAGAAGAGTTTGAATCATACTTTTCCCACGGGTATTAGCGCTATGTGAACTGTAGCTTCGTTCAGGATTTGAACTCGGGCGAAGCTAAGGATAAACTAGTTATGCAATGGAGTTTAAAGTCGATCCATGCAAAGATGGGAAAGGTCCTGATATTTACTATAGTAGTTTTATGACTTGGACAAAAAAAATGACCCCTTCCCATTTACGGACGTTATGCTGTAACTAATTAGATACTTAGGCAGTAACATCTCCTCCACAGAACATGACATTAGTGCACGTATAGGAAAAGCATGGGCTGCTATAAATAAACTATCGATCATATGGAAATCCAACCTCACAGACAAGTTAAAGAGACGGTTCTTCCAGGCCGTTGTCATATCAGTACTGCACCACCTGGACCCTAACTAAGCGACTAGAGAATAAACTAGATGGGAGTTGCACAAGAATGCTGCGGTTGATCCTGAACAAGACATGGAAACAACACCCTACGAGAAAACAGCTATACGGCCACCTGCCACATATCACACAAACCATTAGAGTAAGACGGACAAGACACGCGGGACATTGCTGGAGAAGCAAGGACGAACTCATAAGCGACGTCCTCCTGTGGAAGCCAGCACATGGACAAGCCAGTGTGGGCCGACCAGCAAAAACGTACATTGATCAGCTCTGTGCGGATGCAGGATGCTGCATTGAGGACCTCCCGAGAATGATGAGCGATAGGGACGGATGGAGAGAGAGTGTCATGGATATCCACGTTGAAAGCGCGACATGATGCTTTAACGAACTACTCTTTCCTGTCCCTATTAGTCCGTTGATGAGAGCTTTGTCTCTATTTATGTAAAACGTTTATACTAGTAAACTGACTTGACGAAGAAGGGTTTAACCAATAGAAATAAAAGTATTAAAAACCATTTCATACCTACGGTGTTTAGTTGCATAAAGTTTGTAAAAAGAAAAAAAAAATACATCCGAATCGAAATACTTTATTTTGTCTGTTATTCTAAATTAAATTCTTATGTATAATCTCCGCCAAGTAAACCCCCACCCGTCCCAGCGAAAAAGAAAACTCCCTTTAATGATATTCAATTAAAACTTTTTTTTTTAGATAACGGTTTTAAATAATTAAATGCGGATCGATTGATTTATTTAACGGCATTTCAAGCCATCTGGGGTTATTTAATCTCAATTATCTTTTTACTGTTCATATCTCAAGTATTGCTATCTAATACAAATAATTTGAAAAATTGTATAGTTTTAAGTATTTTTAATATAATATAATGTTTTCAAGTAACGTATTTGACGGCATATAGGACGCACGTTTTTTCCCAAAAATTTTGGCTAAAAAATTACCCTGTGACTTATACATCGTAGATGAAGTTTCATTTTTATTATTATTATTATTATTATTATTATTATTCATTTCATTATTATTACTATTATTTTTATTTTATTATTATTTTTCATTATTATTATTATTATCATTATTACATTTCATTATTATTTATTATTTTCTTTTTCATTTATTATTATACATTTCATTATTATTACTATTATCCATTATTTTTTCATTATTATCCATTTTATTATTATTTTTATTATATTTTATTATTATTATCCATTTTATTATTATTATATTTTATTATTATTATCCATTTTATTATATTATTATTATTTTATTATTTTTATTATTATTATTATTATTATTATTTATTATTATTATCCATTTTATATTATTATTATTATTATTATTATTATCCATTTTATTATTATTATCCATTTTATTATGATTATTATTATTTTTCATTTTATTATTATTATTATTATTTTCTTATTATTATCCATTTTATTATTATTATTATTTTTCATTTTATTATCCATTTTATTATTATTATTATTATTTTTCATTTTATTATTATTATTATTATTATTATTATTTTATATTATTATTATCCATTATTATTTTATTATTATTATTTTTTTCATTTATTATTATTATTATTATTTATTATTATCCATTTTATTATTATTATTTTTCATTATTATTATTATTATTATTATTATATTATTATTATTTATATCCATTTTATTATTATTATCCATTTTATTATTATTATCCACTTTATTTTATTACTGAATCTGACCTGCTGAAATGGGGGTGCGTCTTAAATGACCGTGCGTCTTATATGCCGTCAAATACGGTAATTATTTCTATTTAATAATAGTATATTTGTTTGTAAACGGTTTTATCGTTTCAAGTAATTATTCTTTATGCAATTAACTTGGTTATAGAGTATCAATTATTACAATTAAATGCAAATGATTCTTAAGCAGATCTGAATGATATATCGATTTTCCTGATAAGTTGCCATTAACGTGATCTGTATCAATAGACTGATAGAAATAACAACCACCAAATACCCCCCTCCAACCCCACGAAAAAGAAACATCTTTTATTATTAGATGAAAGTCTGCTAATGAATTTATGCCACTGTCAATCAACGAAATTTATTTAAAAGACATGTCAATTCGTATAGGGTTATTTCATGCCTCGAAAATTGTGTTCATTGTACTTTTATGTTACGTGTAGTTTCTATTTTATTCATTTAAAAAAAAAAATTTTTCTGTTGATATCCCAAGTATTCCTTTCTAATCTTATTATAATGGAGGTTCGGTGAATGTCAGTAACAGAAACTACGTCACTTACGTCACAATACCTTTAGGAGACGCGTAAGTTTATTAATGAGTTATTAATTTATAATAGTCAAAAAATCATTAATACATAGATTAAATCTTATCTATCAACGATGTCTCTGAAATCAGAGTTATATTTACCTCAGAACAGCCCATGTTATTAGTTCATTTAAAATCCTGATATGTGTCTAAGAAATATCACTAAGATATAAAGGTTTACATAATATACGGTGAGGTTAATTTGCATACTGGTTTTAACAAAACCGGGATTAATAAATAAGTACTTAGTGTTATTGATCATTAATATTATTGTTTTTAACTCAAACGCATTAAAATCAATCCTATGAAGGATTGTATATTGAAACCATTAAAATATAATTAAAGTAAGTGTAATCTTTATATGTGTTCTTATTTAATTTTGTTAGTCTTTCTAGCTTAAGTATATTTCATTACATTAAAACTTAAATACTTTCACCCGGAGAGCGCATATTCTTGCTTTTACAAATAATTTAGACAATTGTATGGTTGCAAGTATGCCTATCTAATATCTGGTTTAACAGCATGTCAACCCATTTAGGGTTACTTTATGACAAGAGCTAAGATTTCGGTTCATTGTACTTTTAAATTTCTGTGTAGTTTCTAATTTTATTTTAGAGTTGATATCTGAATTATTCCTGTCTAATACAAATAATTTGAACAATTGTATAGTTTTACGTATTCCTTTTTTTAAAAAAAGGGCCGGTTTAGCTCAGTCGGTAGAGCCTCGGACTAGGAACCACGAGGTTCCATGTTAGATACCGGCCCTCGTCAACTCAGCGTATGAGTAGCACAGGAATCTGTGCAGTAAAGTGAAGAGCTGGTGGTAGGTGTGGCTTTCCACCTCAGTTCCCAAAACAACTCCTTGGTCTAGCGCTATTGAAAAAGGGATAGACTCCCTGACGGATACCGACTTTAGGCCGGCCGTCGACTATATAAAAAAAATGTTGTCTGGGTGGCCTAAAGTCGGTATCAGTCAGACAGCGAGGAGGTCTATTTCCTTTTCACTAGTGCTAGAATAAGGAGCGCCACAACTACCATTAGCTTCTTTACCGCACAGATCCATGTGCTACTCTTACGCCGAGTTGGCGAGAGACGGTATCGAACGAAGAGCCTGGTGGTTCCTTGGCGGGCGCTCTACCGACTGAGCTAAACCGACCCTTTAAAAATAATTTAGATAATTGTATGGTTGCATGTATATCTATCTATTACTAATAATTAGATGGTTTTAAGTAATCATTTCTATTTAATAAATCATTCATTTGTACAGTTATGTTTTAAGTAACTAATAATAATCGTTAGTAAAAAAAAAAATATAGATTTGAGTAATTATTCCTAATACAAATAACATACGGTTATTATAATCAAGTATAACTCAAATAATTTTAAACATATCTATTTGACCTATAGATGACACCCCAACATGTATTACCACCCCAGTTTAGAATGGGCCTGAGAGTAATGGCAATGAAGGTGTACTCCACACCATAAGATGCAGTTTAATGATAAACACAGAGCATCTCGATTTTTTTTAGGGGTGGTGGTCTTAACACCGCTACAAGGAGGGATAATGTACCTATTCTAAGCCCCACCGACAGGTTGGAAAACGGAGTCATCAAATGAAAATTACATGTAGCTTTAGTTGTTCAGTATAAGTATTTTTAAATATTAACACAATATAACACTACTAATGGGCACTGAAAGTTCAGCTCTTGTATATGTAATATTCCCTCCAAAATTCCTGTACTTTGTTAGTCTATTTAGTGGCGACGAAAAACTATAAACGAAAATGATTTTAATCCTTTGTGAATAATTATAGGACCGACTAACCATTAATACACATTTGGGTACAAATTCAGAATAGTAAACAAGAGACAATATCATTAGTATCATATTTTACGTATAAACAGCATTATATATCGGAAACTCCCGAAGGAGCTTAACTCTAACCCTTATCATACACAAGTCTCAAAATGTTTCGGGTATTTCCATGAAATGTAATGCTTTTTAAACGTAATCTAATGATATTATCTCTTGTGCGCTATTGTGAATTAGTGCCCAAATTTGTAATGTTTAAAGTATTCCTATCAAATACAAATAATTTACAAACCGATCTATTTGACCCCCCCCCCACCTCTCTTGAAAGGTACTACTACTCCGGATTGCAGTGGACCTAGCAGTAATGTCAAGAACAAAGTGATACTAAATTTCGTAAAGCTGTAGAACTGGAGCCTCACCACCGGATCCAGTTTAGTGTCCTACCAAGATATCAAAGATGCGTTGTACTTATTCATTGGCAATACTGTATATATCCAACCCTTCCACCATGGATAGAATGGTACAGTCAATTATAAGCCGAGTAAAGTTCGTTTGAATTCAGGGTTTTTCTTTCTCCGATACTGGTTGCCTAACCAAGGCTCAAGAACCATGCCTGCCCTACTATTTACCCATAGCTGAGTAAAAATGTTTTATTTCGATGGGGGAATATAACTAATACATTTATATATAATAACGTGTTATTTTTGTTGTACCAGCACCAAAAAAATGATTAAAAATACGAATAGTAACACCGTCTCGGATTTGTAGACCTGAATAAAATTGTTTTATGTGAAAAAAATAGGTAAATAAGTTTATTTCTTGATTTTTGTAAACCTTTCTCAAAAATGGGGATCTTTTAAAATTTATTCATTCATTAGTTTTCTTGAATTATTTTTTTGCTCAATGAAATACTGTTAAATATAGAATTACTGTTTGTGTGTATAAGCGTGAAAATACAGGGTGAACAGGGGAAAAAAATCTCGATTTTAAGTAACATCAAAACTCACTGGAACTTATATGTATGTATAAGATTAGGCTGATATGAACAATTTTGATATTTCGGACTGTTGTCCTCATCTGTATTGTGTATAAACAGCGTACAGGCTACAGTAACCTCAAGCTCTGTTCAGATGGGTTTTTTAAAAAATTACCTTAAAATAAAATACAATCAGACGATTAAATAAAATCTTCAGACGATTTCCCTAGAGTTTAAACGTGGTTTCATAGCTTAAACAGTTATCACTCCCTATAGAGCGCTCCAAGCAGTATAAATATGACCAGACTATATCTAATCGCCTTCCTGTTCAATAGTTTGGTGGTATCTATGCTGCTACGAGCGCCCTTGAGCAGGTTGTAATGATTCTAGCTCCGAAACTATGTTTGAATTCAGGGTTAATTGTCTGAAGAGGACTTGTTTTAAGGAAGTTTTTAAAACAACACCTGAAAAAAGCCAATGTTACTGTGGCTAGAACATTGTGTTTATTCTCAATAAAGATGAGGACAACAGTCCAAAATATCTAAATTATTTATTGGAATTTGTTTTATAAATACAGTTAAATAGGATACATTAATTCAAAACTTATTTTCGGACCAGCTGAATAACTGGCCGATACAGACTTTAGGCCACCCCGACGACTTTACCTATATTTACTAGATTATATACGATCATATGAAGTATTTTTTAAATTTTCTTATAATGCTGAATTCCCTCATTTTTAAATCAAAATCTAAACGTATTGGCTGCCAATTTACTCGTGTATTGGTCGATCATTTCTGTATAATCGTGTAATCTTCTATAATAATAATAATAAAAATGTCAATGACAGTGTTACATTTTTACTCCTAGAGGCAGTAGCCCAATATATATTATTTTGAAATCAGGCTGACTGTGGGCAAGTTTTTAATTCCGGGTCTAAACCGCAGTCCTGAAATTCTGGATTCACAAATTTTAATTACTGCGATTATTTTCGGTTATTTTTTTTTACGGGATTTTTGCTGTTGGTTGGTTGATTTTAACGGTATATCAATCCGTCTGGGGTTATGTCATGCCTAGCTGTTAGGAAGTTATATGTTGTTTATCTATATCCACGCTTCTGTAGTAATTTTTTTAACAAATGTGTTAGCCTCATTGGGGATCATGTTGTATGGTATTGATTAGGTTCATGTCTATATTCTATGGAATAATTTTATTTCCTTAAAAAAAGTACAGAATGTCTTCCATGTTAACTTTTTCAAATAGATCTTTCATTTTTTTTTGTGCGTTTTTTTTTTTTTTAATTATTATTTCTGTTTTTTTTTTTGTTTTTTTTGTGCGATAACAATTTTTACAGCTTGAAAATAAATTTGGAAATAATTATTCCTAACCCAAGCCCTCCGCTGAGCTAGATTAATTGCCGCCTAATAGGGCGGATTTTAAGCTAGTTAATTTGCATATTTTAAAGCAAGGGTTGCACTTATTTTTTTTTTGTTTGTTTTTTGTTTTCATTATGTCTTAATATCAGGATATGCTTGCGAAATTGTATTCAAGTTATTCGATAAAATGTTGGGATCTGGGCCGATTAGGACCTCGGCTATTTTTTCAGCATCTGGATTATGACTGTAATTTTCTTTCAGCAACTGAATCGGTGTGTAACCGCTCTCATCTACGGCCTTCACATCGGCCCCGCTTTCCACTAATAAAGAAACAACCTCGTATGGCGAAACCTCAACCGCCAAGTGTAGTATATGTATCGGATAACTTATATTATTGCAAGCAATGTCTCTCACAGCTGCAATGAAGGCGTTCCCTCGTTCAGCACCTGTCTCATCCAACAAGATGGCCTCTAGATAATGCAACGCTGTATACAGTAGTTCTTTGTAGCCGATATAGTATCTCTCATCATCTGACTGTTGTTCGTTGATAAACACCGACACGTTCAATGTTATGAAAGCGACGAGATAGAGAAATAAATCGACGTTAACTTTCCGGTTGTTCATACTGGCGCTATCGATGTGTCTCTGAAAGAATTCTAAAGCAGTGTTGATGGCCAGAGTGACCGTAGTGAACCCGGGAGTTTTTGTTTCTTCGTTAAAGGCAAGGAGCTGGTTGATCAAGCAGAACCGGAGTGGATCCTCATCGTCGAGATCTTTGGAATTTATGACGTGCATGATTGCTCTGATGGCCGCGGGGCTTTTCGGGGAGAGAATCCGGAGGTAGACGAAAATAGCTTGAAGCAGGTAGTCGGGGAGATCATTGATGTCCTGTAATCCGCGTGCTGTATTGAATTCCACAGATATACGCACTAGCTTGTCCCATCTTATGATTTTTTTGTGGGCCACGATTGAGGAGAATTTCCGACGTAAATCTATGGACTTTTCCCAAAGGTCTTTACCCATCTCGAGTTTATTATACAAGATAAACCGCGCACCACAATACTCAAGAGATAAGATTTCGTCGAGCCTTGTATAGAGTTCTCCTCTGAGGAGAGCTTTCATTTCTTCATCCCCTCGCATGACTGCTATATCCAAAGCGTTTGCTCCCATATTGTTTCTTGTATAACTATTAACATAATAATCCTGCAGGGTCCGTACAATATCACGTTTTCCCTGTATTACAGCCTTCATTAGAATATTATTCCCAGAGTCATCTGTATATGTAGTTTGAGTCCCGAGCAAAAACGCCCTTCTTAAATAGGGTTCGTCTCGAGACAAAGATTCATATTCTTCACACAATTGATATCAATATCTTTTTGTAATGCTGCAGCCGTGGCAATGTTGTCATTGAGACAGGCGTACACAAGAGCATTTCTGTCTTCATTATCTGTCCAGCTAACGTCAGCTCCAAGATACATCAGCTCGTCCACCAAGGAAGCGTCGCCGTATTTAGCGGCTACGAACAGTGGGGTAACCAGTTCTCCGTCTAAGTCAACGACCTCTTGGACATCTGCCCCGCACTCTGTAATTAGATATAATACTGTCTTTAACGCATTATGTTCACATGCATAGATTAGGGCAGTTTTCTCTTTTACTTTTCGGGAAACTATCTTTTGACGTTCGGGACGGGTAAACTCTTCCATCAGCTCACGGACTGCGTTTTCTTTGTTAGTCTTGATATATCTGATTACTCGTTTTTCAGGTTTTTCATTCCAAGGGCAACACTGAGACGCCATCTGAAAATCTAAAAGAAAAAGAAAATATAGTTTAAACTTTTAAATAGACTACAATTTTTTTCTGAATTTTTGAAACAAAGCTTAATGTATATTTAGATTTTTCGGACTGTTGTCCTCATATTTATTCTTACTAGCAAGAATATGTGCCATCCAGGTGTAAGCATTTATGTTTTAATGTAATTTTGTATATTAATGTAATGCGTATTATATATCAGTAAGTAAAGTTTTACATCCTATATGGTATGGTTAATTTGCATACTGGTTTTAACAAAACCGGGTTTGATAAATAATTACTTGGTGTTATTGATCTCTAATATTATGGTTTTATTCTCCAACGTATTAAAATCAATCCTATGAATGATTCTATATAGAAACGAATTAAAATATAATTGAAATAAGTGTAATCTTTTTATATGTGTTCTTATTTAATTTCATTAGTCTTTCAATATTAATATGTATTTCATTACATTAAAACTTAAATACTTACGCCCGGGTGGCGTACATTCCTGCTAATAATGATAATAATAATAATAATAATAATATAATAAATACGGGGGTCGTTCAAGCTTTAAGCGCCACCCAGAACGTAGAGCCATTTATAAAGATAAGAGGTGTGCGACAAATTTAAAAAAAAAAAAATGAACTTGGATGGCTGTAGAATACACCGACTGCACCACTGCAGAGGAGTAAATTTCCTCTAGTGGAGCCACCTGTTGGCCGTAATGCTTAACAGAATTCTGGTAGTTGAGCAGACCATGACATGCAATGATCCACTTTGATCCTTACTTAGGCAAGACAGGTGGTCGGAGATGCCCTCTCCGATCAATCGGCTGGTCACCTATTGCCCTTATGGTAAACCCCAACCATTTCTATCATTATATATACTAGCAAATATATGCATCCTCCGGGTGCAAGTATTTAAGTTTTAATATAATAAAATATCATGTTAAATTAGAAAGGCTAATGAAACTGAATAAGAATTCAGATAAAAATATTTGGAACAGAGGGGGTATGATTGAAGAATAGAACAGCTTTGAAACTAACTCTTCCATCATTTTCCCTTACTCCCGTCTTTCATTCGTAAATTTTCCTAATTTAACTATTTAGTTAAAATAGGAAGTAAAGAATAATATTACAGTTATTTCTTCTTGTTAATGGATTTCTTTTAAGATTTATTGAAGAGATTTTTGCTCATATTCAATAAGATAAAACCAAACAATTAGAAATCAATAATACTAAGCACATATTTATTAAAATCAAATTTTAAATATCAATATGCAGATTAGCCTTCCCGTTCACACTGTAAACCGCTATTTTGTTGTATATATAAATACAATTGCATGTTATTAGTATGTAGATATGGTCAACAGACTTAATGATGTACAACAATTTTATTAATAATTGATAATATATATATATATATATATATATTAATATATATATATATATATATATATATATATAAAATTTTTACTTGAAGGCACTTACAACGCATGTATCGCATAAAATCCGATACTTTTTCTTATAGAAAATTAATTTGACAAGTGTAATCCCGGCAAAGGATCGCTCGGTGTGTAGAATATCGTACAGACTGTTTCGACTTTATTAAGTCTCATCAGCGATATATACTAACGATTTCCCTCCGACAGAAATCGAAACCGGGACTTCAGCAAGCACAGTGAAACACTATATCGCCTCGACCACAGCTAACAATCCCAGCGAAATTAAGCTTGTCAAATGATACTATACGCCTCTACCATAATAGGTAAGGGGGCGTTTTTGAGAGAATAATAACAACAAACAGACCGTATGCCCTTTGGCGAAGTGAATAAGATTTTTGGATGTTTGTTTATTTTTTAGAAGCATTGATGAATAAAGTATATATTAAATTTTTACTTGAAGGCCCTTACAACGCATGTATCGCATAAAATTCGATACTTTTTCTTTATATATATAATATATATATATATATATATATACACATACACACACTAGAAGGCTTTATCTTTGTATCCTGGTATGACCTTAAACTACATCAACTTCTGGAGCTCTGGGGATTTTGGAGTACCCCTTCATCGCCATTACTCCCAGGTGCAATCTGAAACAGAGTGGCGGCACCTGTTAGGGTCACATCTATGGGTTAAATAGGAAAAATGAATTTTAAAATTTTTTAAGAGTTGAAAAATAGAGTTTAAAAATTTTAATAAACTACATTTTTTCTGAATTTTTGAAATGAGGTTTAATAATTTAGATTTAGAGGGCTGTTGTCCTTATCTTAAATTTACTAGAAAAATATGCACCATCCGGGCGTATGTAATTAAGTTTTAATGGAATGAAATACATTAGATTAAAAAGACTAACGAAATTAAATAAGAACGCGTATAAATAGATTACACTTATTTCAATTATATTTTAATTGGTTTCAAAATATAATCATTCATAGGATACTTTGGAGAATAAAACAATAATATTACACATCAATAACATCAAGTAATTATTTATCAAACCCAGTTTTGTTAAAATCAGTAGGCAAATTAACCATACATTATGTAAACCTTTACTTAGTTATATATATATTTACCAACTCCTCCGTACGAGCAGGATACGACACGAGGTCAATTTCTTAAGCGTAGTTCAACAGGTTTGAATTCAGAGTTTTCCTTCTCCTAGACTGGTTACCTAGCCATGGTTAAAGAACCCAGTCTGCCCTGCTATTTACCCATAGCTGGAGGGAGAGTAGGATTCATACCTTTCCCAAGGGTATTAGCGCTAAGTGAAATGCAATTACCACGTCCAGGATTTGAACTCGGGGCGACGAGTCCATTTCCCATGACTTTAACCATTACACCACGCGCTTCCTACGCTATTTACTTAGTTATATATAACACACATAGCAGGATTTTAAATGTAATAACATGGGTTGTTTTTAGGCAAATATAACTTAAATTTTCATCGAGACATCTTTTATAAATAAAACTTAATAAAAGGAATTAATGATTTTGACTAAGATAAACACTCATTGATAAACTTACGTAATTCCTGGGGGTAATGTAACGTAGTTTCGGTTACAGACAAAACGATTAACAGAATAAGAACAATCTACATCAATGGATTAAATAAAGGGCTTGGTTAGAGGTTCTGTGAAGACGACCGAGTTAGACAAGAAACACCTTAAGATGGTCGAATAGCACATCAACCGAAAAAGGGTATATCTATTAATAATGGAGATTCGCTTCCGGTTTTTGTCTGTAACAAAAATTACGTCACTGCCAACCTCACAATTACCAAAGTCGCCAATACATAGAATAAATAACAATTATTAATAATAGAATAGATATAAGCTATTCTTTATAATTCAATGTTGAATCCTTTCACTTGTAATAAATACACTATATATTATCTATTAATAATGGAGATTCGCTTCCGGTTTTTTGTAACAAAAACTACGTCACACTGCCTAAAATCGTCATAAATAGAATACACTCAAAATTTGAGCATGCATTGTTAGACAGTCCTCATTGGGTTTTTTAAACAAGTTTTAATAAATACATACCTGGTATTATCTATCTATATATATATTGTTATATATATATATTTAAAGTTATCAAAACTAAGTTTCTATTTCAATATTTTTATTTTTTACTCCTTTAATAAATTATTTTATTTTTTACTCCTTTAATAAATTTGATGATTTTACTTTTTGATACAAACTCTGATATTAAATTTTCAACTCCCATCCCCTCAGGCAATATTTATTTTACGTCGCCCAGACGGCGTTTTTTATTTTGCTTGTAACAATAAATATGAGAACAACAGACCGAATAATCTATATAATACACAATTAGGGCACCTCACGTAGTGTAATGGTTAGCAAGCGAGATTCTGAAACCATTGGTAGTGAGTTCGATTCTTATTGGGCGCCCCCATACTTCTGGCCTCGAGCTACATCTAAGCTAAGCTTAGTAAATGACTAGGGCACCTCACGTGGTGTAATGGTTAGCGAGCTAGTTTAGACGATCTTTGATAGAGAGTTCGATTCTCACTGGGCGCCCCATATTTCTGGCCTTGTGCCGCATCTAAGCTAAGCTTAGTAAATAATTATATAATAAAGATTACAATTAAGTTATAAACAGAAATTATTCTCAAATAATTTTAAAAGAATCCGAATTCAAATAACTTCTTGACAATCACATCATGCGACGCAAACTCACTTCTTCGATAATGAGTTTTTGAATAAAAGAACAAGTTAATGTTAAATAAATGTAGATCATGTTTCGTAATCTATTTAGAAATTTCTAACTTTCTACTTCGTTATGTAGTTTTTCGATATCTCTTATTATAATCGAGATTGTGGGTTTGTATGTCTGTAACCGAAACTATATTACTATTCAAGTAACAATTCCCTTTGTTATTTACATCACATTCTCCATGATTTTATTTTTATTTAAACCTCAATTATTAATAAAATTGTTTTACATCATTAAGACTGTTGACCATATATACATGATATTTTCCACGTACCCCACTTGTACGGGTCAGGCACAAGGCCCTATTTATGTGGGACCACCCACAAGCCGAGACGCATGGGTGGCGGGTGAAAAATTGCGTCGATCCCGTCGGCATTCCCCCTCAAGGGGGCGCCTCAGGCACTGGGCAATAAACCCAGCCCCGCCCCTTTAAATCAAGGGGGCAGGTGTTGCCTGGGGGAATGGCCCCCTGGGATCGACGCCGTTAATTATAGCAATGGTCCAGAGGCCGAAGCCACTGTAGACCATATCTACATACTAAAAACATGCAATTGTATTTATATATACAAGAAAATAGCGGTTTACAGTGTGAATTGGAAGGCTAATTTGCATATTGATCTTTAAAAATTGATTTTAATAAATATATGCTTCGTATTATTGATTTCTAATTGTTTGGTTTTATAGTAATGAATATAAGCAAAACTCTCGGAGATAAATCTTAAAAGAAATCCATTAACAAGAAGAAATAACTGTAATATTATTCTTTACTTCCTATTTTAACTAAATAGTTAAATTAAGAAAATTTACCAATGAAAGACGGGAGTAAGGGAAAATGATGGAAGAGTTAGTTTCAAAGTTGTTCTATTTTTCAATCATACCCCCTCTGTTCCAAATATTTTTATCTGAATTCTTATTCAGTTCATTAGCCTTTCTAATTTAACATGATATTTTATTATATTAAAACTTAAATACTTGCACCCGGAGGGTGCATATATTTGCTAGTATGAATAAAAATACATCTCGCCTCCGAAAATAAGCTCTAGTGTTATATTTCGGAGTGAAAATTATAATCTTATGTCCGAGAAAACACTAATTTCAACAAAAATATTTTTTGGTTTATTTAGAAATTTCGTAATTTTCTACTACGTAATGTCGTTTTCAGGATGATTTTAGTATATATATTTACCAACTCCTCCGCACGAGCAGGATACGACACAAGGTCAATTTCTTAAGCGGAGTTCAACAGGTTTGAATTCAGAGTTTTCCTTCTCCTAGACTGGTTACCTAGCCATGGTTAAAGAACCAAGTCTGCCCTGCTATTTATCCATAGCTGGAGGGAGAGTAGGATTCATACCTTTCCCAAGGATACTAGCGCTAAGTGAAATGCAATTACCACGTCCAGGATTAGAACTCGGGCGACGAGTCCATTTCCCATGACTTTAACCATTACACCACGCGCTTCCTAAGTATAAGCCCTTCCCTTTTAAATAAACCCTTGTTGAGAGCGGCAGACAGACGAAAGAATTGGGTATTCTTCACAATCACATACAACGCAAACTCCCGTCTTTTGCTAATGAGTTGGTGAATAAAAGTACATGTTAATATTGAATAAATGTAGAGCATTTTTCGTAATCTGTTTATTTAGAAATTTCGTTTGGTTTGTTTTACAGCATATCAACCTCAGTGGGTCATTTAATGCCGATAAAGTTTTGAAATTAAGTTATTTTTAATGGATACTCAATTTTTTAAAACATTTTCTATTTAACCCATTGATAGGACCCTAACAGGTGCTACCACTCCGGGTCAGAGTGGACCAGGGAGCAATGGTGATGAAGTGAAGTATTGCAGTCATGGACTGCTCAACCACCTGGGTTCTATCCTTAAGCATCACGGGTCGCCACCCACAGCAAACAGGAGGCCTCTATTGGGGGGGGGGTCTTACCCCTCTGCAGAGGCGCAGTCGGTGCATTCTAATGTAGTTTTTCAAATCTGTAAATCTAAAAGTGAACAAATCAATAGACCATGGTTTCTATCGACTCTATTCTGGAGACGCTGGGTAGCCGCTTCTAGTTAAGCAATAAAGTACAAGGTTTCTTTTTAAAAATTTTTTACGAAATGCTTTTTTTTTAATTTGAGTATTCTTTAAAATTCTGTGTAATTTTTAGACAAATTTGGGATGGTTTCCTTCAAATAAATCAAATACTTTTATTATAAGGTAAACTAAAAAAACAGTGTGCGTTTTCTTTTATATTACTTCAACAATATGTGGTTTATAATATAGATTCGTAATGGGCAGGATGTGACAAGGTGGCAACAATGTGTTACATAATTATTGGATCCCTAATGCTTTTATAAGGTATTGTAGAAATCATATGGCGATTAGTACAGCTGATGGCCTTGAGGGTGAGTGACGGCGCTTGACCTCGATCTCACCTTGCGTTCTGGGGATGAATCGTGAGAACCGGAACCCCATAGAAGGCCCTCTTCCGGTTTAAGGAGTAAGCAACTCAGTCAGTTAGAAGCCAAGCTAGCAAGATGTAAGGATCTGCGCAGATTGTCTGGTTTGGGGAGTTACAAATAAAGTAACATCAACATAAATCGAAGTCTTGTGTTTATTACCAAAAACTAATTGCTCTTATGGCAAGCCCCAACCCCTTTTTTATCATATGGGTGCTAGAAGGCTGTGGCTGCGGGTCTACATGTCCTGGGAATGACGTTAAACTATCTGATGGTGAGGTTCCAATTTTGGAGGTTTGGGGAATGTGGAGCACACCTTCATCACCATTGCTCCCTGGTCCACTCTGACTCGGAGTGGTAGTACCTGTTAGGGTCCCATCTATGGGTTAAATAGAAAAATGTATTTATAAAAAAAATTGTATTATCCATTAAGAATTGATTTATTTCAAAACTTTATCGGCATTAAATGACGCACTGAGGTTGATATGCCGTAAAACAAAACAAAACAAACAAAAACTAACAATGACACAGGGCTTCTGATAAGGAGTGATTCCCAACAGAAATCAGATCGGAGTCCCCATGAAGACCAGACCTAGAAGATATACCAGACCAAGATAGAAGATAGACGATCAGAATACCAAAGCCGGCCAGAAGAAATACGACCAGAGTAAGACGTAAGAAAGGTATATAACGTTATATGCCGATTTGTAACGTGAAAAGACCAGTAAATAACAAATGGGGCATCCAGCGAGGATCAAACTCACTATTCAGTAGTAATGAATTTGCGAGACTAGTTTGCTAAACATTACACCACGATTGAACGCCCAAGGGGGATACTGATTTATTAAGAATAAATGTAGGTAATAATGGCACAGTAAGTTTGGGATTTATATCTTCTTATTATAATGGAGATTGTGTTTTTCTGTCTGTAACCGAAACTATATTACTACTCAAGTCACAATTCTCTTAGTTATTGACATCACATTCTCCATGATTTTATTTTTATCTAAACTTTAATTATTAATAAAATTGTCTTACATTATTAATACTGTTAACTATGTCTACATACTGACAACATGCAATTATATTTATATATACAACAAAATAGCGGTTTACAGTGTGAACGGAAGGCTAATTTGCATATTAATATTAAAAAATCGAATTTAATAAATATGTGCTTAGTATTATTGATTTCTAACAGTTTGGTTTTATGTTAATGAATATAAGCAAAAATCTCTTCAATGAATCTTAAATGAAATCCATTAACAAGAAAAAATAACTGTCATTTTATTCTTTACTTCCTCTTATAACTAAATACTTAAATTAGAAAAAAATAACATCAAAAGACGGGAGTCCTGGAAGAGTAAGTTTCAGTTGTTCCATTTTTTATTATACTCCCTGTTTCAATCTTTTATTATACTCCCTCTGTTTCAAATCTTTTTATCTGTATTATTTAGTTTCATTAGCCTTTCTAATTTAATACAATATTTTATTACATTAAAACTTAAATACTTGCACCCGATAAAGTTATCGGAGTGAGCTTTTGTTGGTATCAGACGGACAACGAGGGAGTCTTATTCCCTTTTCGCTAGCATTAGACCAGGGAGATTTTTTACTGTCGTGGAGCGCCGTACCTACCGTCAGCTTCCCACTTGACCGCAGAGATCAGATTACTCAATCTGTGCTACTCAAGCGCCGATTGGCATCGAACCCGGAACCTTGCGATTACCATACGCGTGTTCTACCAACATAGATATAACTTGAAATATCATGCAGGATTATTTTCAGACAAGAGAACATTTTATTTCAACAACTCAAAAAAAGAATTTTAAATACTAGAATCTTAAGTGGTGACCCTTGATCAAGTGTTTTGTGCCTTCTTTTAGTCTGATGATCAAACCCCTACCACTCACCTAAAGGGAATATTCTTTTTGTTGTGCCATTTTTACCGTTCACCAATAAGAGTTATTTAAATGGAACAGAAATACTAACCAAGACAGGTAAAACTATTAACCAGGGCTTTAAAAGTATAAAGGTTATAGCCAAATGGAAAACATATCTAACATTCCGTCTCCATCAGGGGACGTAACTCAAACTAAAAATAGATACCTTGATCTTTATAGACCGACTAGCAGCGGCTACCTGGCGTCGCCTGGGTAGAGGAAATTTTTAAAAGTTAGTCCCGCAGATCCATTATTATTGAATCATGAGTTGAATCCTCATGGGATGTCCATTTAAATCCCCATGTAAAAAAGAAACGAAATAGAACTTGCATTGATCTACCTACTCTAAAAAGAAATCTTAATGTCTACTACTAAAATATTAAATTGGAAAAAATCTATTTAAATTTTATTTTTTAGTTATCTTCATGAATATAAATCAAATCTTATTTTTGCTTAAAAACCAAGCCCTGGTGATATTTAATGTGTATGTATATTTACTTTTTCGTTTATTGCTTTATCTTCGAAGTTTCCTCCGGACAAAAATTAATGCAAATTCCTTTATATATATATTGATCAATAAGGCATAAGGACAGAAATCTTGGTTAATCAACAAGAATTGAACTTACGAACAACAGTCTGCGAACCGAAGCTTAATAAATAGTACACAAACCACCTTAATAAAAAAAATTAAAAAACAACGCTATTGTTAAAAATCGATTCATTTTCTCAAGATTAATAGTTTATAATAGTTCTTTATGTATTTCTAGAATGTTTGAGATGAGGCTTGATGATTAGTATTATCTGTGTTATTCGGACTATTGTCTCATCTTATTGTTACCTGTACAACGTTTCGGTCGATATGCCCGCCAGGTATTTCTTATCAGACTCGGAAACCTTTTCGGACTCTGGAACTTTCTTGATTACGACACAAGAAATACCTGAAGAAGTTCAGAGGGCATATCGGCCGAAACGTTGTACAGATAACAATGAAGATGAGGACAATAGTCCGAATAACGATAATACTAGTTCTTTATGCATATGACTACGTTACTTAAAACCGCTATTAAAAAGAAAAAAAAACTTCTTACTGTTGCGTTGTAACCGGTCCAAATAGGGCAGTGGTCAAAATTTAGGTACTGGACAGGTATACCGAAGAGGGGGTTCCTTAATGGAAAATGGTGATATTGTGCTTAAGTAATAGGTACCAGTTACTGGTACCTTTACTTAAGCATAACATTTAGTATCTAGATGTAGATTTTCATTTATATATCTAGATAAATTGAATTAAATAAAAAAAAAAAATTAAAAATTAGATAATTAATAATTCATGAAGTATTTCAATTTTTAATGCATGTCACGCTGTCATTGTTTCTATTAAGTTTAACTTAACTAATCAAGTCATTTTATAATTAAATAAAGACATACAGCTCATTTAACTGTGGCATTGTAGCGGAGATTGAACTCGCAACCTGATTAGCGACTTCTTAGCGGCCGAACCATTTCAGACAACAGGGGTTACAGCAATCCCACCACTCGCGGTCAGGAGGTTGTGATTTCAATCTCCGCTGCAGGCATATGGAAATCTAATAGATTGTAATGGAGAATAATTTATTAGAATAATTTTTGTTATTGTCAAAAAGAACTACAATGGTTAAATTACAAAAATGCTAATAGTACTATGTAATGGCTTGGTTAACTTATTTCAGGAATTAAGTCGCCTCCTTTAGAGGTACCAATTACTTTTTACAATATAACTTTTTTTTTGCACACATGTCCAGTACCAAAAATTTTACCCCTGGGGCCCAAACTATATAATACAAAATGTGGCATGAGACCGGAAAATTGGGATGAAAGGGTAAGAGGGTTGGTTTTCCCTCTCCAGTCTAATTTAACCAATTTCATTCAATGATCCAAACAAACTATATTATTCCCATCTATTAATAAAATGAGATTCGCTTCCGGGTTTTGTCTGTAACAAAAATTACGTCACTGCCTACGTCACATTACCCAAAATCGTCATCGTCATAACATAGAATAAATACACTCAAAATTTGAACATGCAACATTAGACAGTCCTCATTCTTTTTTAAAACAAGTTTTAATAGATACATGACTGGTATTATATATCTATATATAGTTTGTTTTAATAAATATTTAAAGTTTACATTTCAAATTGTTTTATTTTTTAATCCTTTAATGAACTTGATGATTTTACTTACTTAGGGTACAAACTCACTGACATTGAATTTTTTACTCCCACCCCTCAGGCAATATTTCAAAAATCTATTTTTACATCGCGCGGAGGGTGTTTTTTTTATTTTGTACTAGTAATCATAATGTATAAAAAATAAATTGTGAAAAATAAGTAATATTTTATAACTACAGTTACCAAAATATGCCAGTTACTCTAAGAGATCCTAAACCAATACTATTGTGTGAATATATTGTGAGGGGAGCGGTAGGAATTTTATTTACAAAAATAGATCCGGTGATGTAGAAAAGTTTAAGAATATTTACAATTAAAATAAAAAGATTAGAATTCCCCTGCCCCTCATCAAGATCTAATATGGAAGAAGAAACGGAGTTAAATGATCGAAATGTGAGTTGAGAAACAAAAAAATCAAATAATTTCGTAATCAATTCTTGTTCAAATGTTCTCAGAATTTAGAAATAACGGAAAAGTCGGTGCTCTCCCAATATGTGATCTACCGAAGGTTTTTGATCTACTAGGAAAAAAAAAAAAAAAAAAAAAAAAAAAAAAAAAATTACATGAATTATTATTGTAATAAAAAAATAAAAAATAAAATAAATAAAAAAAAAATCAACTTTTTTTATGTAAATTCTAAAAAGGGAAAAATAAAGACATTTAAATTTAATTTAAGTTTTGTTGCCTACTGGAATGCTGACAACTAGCTAGTTTAATGGGAAAATACTCGAGAGTTAATGGGAAGTTACAACTTGCAGTTCACATATTAGAATGTAAACAACTACGTAGTTTGCTAGTTTAATGGGAAAATAATGGGTAGATGACATATTGGAATAGCACCGAAATTTCTAGGTTTAATTTTTTTCTTCTGTCGGGTATAGACTTGCTATTCACTGAAAAAGAAATTTAGTTATTTCTACACATGTTACATTCTGAGATTATTTGAACGAAAATTAGTTATTAAGTTATTAGATTACGAAATACCGGTTTTAACTTAAAAGAGCCGCTTTAGCTCATATCGGTATAGCAAGGCTCCGGGTTCGATACCAGTCCCCGCCAACTTACCGCATGACTAGCACATATTGGATAATCAGATCTGTGTGGTAAAGTGAGAAGCTGATGGTAGATATGACACTCCACCTTAGAAAAAAAAAGAGAGACTCTCTCGCTGTTCGGCTGATACCGACAAAGGCTACTCAAACTTTTTGTATTGATGCGAGAGGCCAGAAAACCGAAAGAATACAGTAATGCTGTAATTTTTTTTTTTCATTTTTTTAAATATTCTTTGGCGTAATAGATTCAGAGATTTCAATGTTTTTAGTGAACTTATTAATATAAGCAGATCTGAAGCTGGCTCTCAACACAAATAAAAAAAAATCGGCCAAGTGAGGTTCACATGCGGTTAAATTCTGAGATTTTTGAACGAAAATTAGTGAAGTTATTGGATTACAAAAGTTATATAGATTAAAAAAAACACCCTGAATTCATGCGAAAGAGCAGGAAACCGAAAACCCCAACAATACTCACCGATTTGTCGTTAACGGCACAAATATAAATAAATACCCGGCTCACTACATTTTCCTTATTAAATATTGTTTCAAATTTAGGCCGGGTCTATTTACGAGTGAAAGGGGAGAGGGCTGGTCGCTACCATTCTGTCTCGATCTTAGATAATAAAGGGACATAACTCAAACTAATAATATAGTAATAATAATCCTAATCTATAGATAAATATCCTTGTTCCTTAAAAGTACGACCGTTATCATCTGTCAACACCCTCTGCTTAAAAATGAGACCGTCCAAATCGTCCAAGATGAAATGCAAAACGGTAAATCCTGATTATCTGGTGTTGCTTATCCTCCGAAATCTTATATCTTATGAGTGTCGTCACCTCAGCTAGATAATGGATCATTCAGTTTTTATTAGAAAGGAAGAAAAGGATGAAAAAGAACATGCTACACAGAAAAAAATATAAGAAAAAAAAAAAGAAACTAGGGGAACGATAGAGAGAGGGGGTGAGCGGACGAAAGCGATAACGCCTGTTTCAACCGAACATAATGAAAAGATGAAAAGAATCCGCACAGAACTGGTCAAAGTAGGTTCTTGCAGGCGGCCCACATTGGCATGTCCATACACTGGTTTCCACAGACGAACGTCGCTTATTAGTTCGTCCTTGTTACTCCAGCAGTCCAGCATATCTTGTTCGTCTCACTTGGATGGTTTGTGAGATAGGGGATATATATATATATATATATATATATATATATATATATATATATGGAGAAAAGTAGACAAACACGGGATGTTGTAGAAAATGGATGTTTATTGTTGGTAGTGATGTCGACGACGCAACGTTTCGGTCTGTTAGACCTTCTTCAGGACTTGAGGAATAGAGTTTTTGCTTTAGTGGTGAACATTTCCCTTCTAATGAATTGAGGAGGCCGTGAATAAGAGACGAGGTGTCGGTTGATTGATACCATCAACAGTCAACCGTAAATCGTTTATTTACCAACACATGAGGTGCAGCATTCTTAAGACGGCATTAGCCAGAAACCTTAGGTAAATGTTCCCTAAAACCTCTGTATAAACAGTTATATTTAATAAATAATATATATATATATATATATATATATATATATATATATATGGTAGACTCAACCACCAACTTCTGCCCTGTCGGCTGGGGCGTTAGAAAACACCGACTGCACCTCTGCAGAGGGGTAAAACTCCCCCAATAGGGCCACCTGTTGGCCGTGGGTGACGACCCGTGATGCTTAAGGATAGAACCCAGGTGGATGAGCAGTTCATGACATGCAATACTCCACTTTGGCTCTATCTTGGGCTAGACGGACGGTCGGAGAGGCCCCCTCCGATCAATCGGCTGGTCACGTCAAGCACCTATATGATTGTCCCAATCCTATTGCCCTTATAGCAAACCCCAACCCTTTTTATCATATGGGTGCTAGAAGGCGGTGATTGAGGGTCTACATGTCCTGGGAATGACGTTAAACTCTATCTGATGGTGAGGTTCCAGTTTTGGAGGTTTGGGCAATGTGGAGCACCCCTTCATCGCCATTGCTCCCTGATCCACTCTGACCCAGAGTGGTAGTACCTGTTAGGGTCCCATCTATGGGTTAAATAGAAAATCATGAGTTGATAAACAATTGTATTATCCATTAACCCTATTGCCCTCATGGCAAACCCCAACCCCTTTTTATCATATGCCAGCAAAATTAATTTTTTTATTACAAAAAATAACTTAAAGTAGAGAATTGTGGAGTATTGGTTAAGTCAATGGGCATTGATAGAAGTGCCAAAAAAAAAAAAAAAAAAAAAAGAATTAGAAACTGCCGAATCTTTTCTGGTTCTCCACACAGTCGCTCGTCGTCTTCTTGTAGTTCCATCTTTCGCTATGACATCATGCTGTTCCATGTTCTTTACCGAGATGAACAGTAAGATGACTTTTTTTTGTGGACACCTTAATCACTTCATGAAGTCTTCTTTGCATACATAATTAACCGTGCGTGTCGGGAATTAGTCGGACCATAGATGGATATAAACAACCGGACGCTTCAGCGATTCTAGAATACCCTCTGTTACCTGAGTGAGACTATCCAATGACAGCAAAGTTCTGAGACATGACTGAGACGTCTGGTGTAATGGTTAGCAAACTAATCTCACAGACCCATTATTACTGGTATTTACATGTGTTCCACTTTCACACAATATGGCACAAGGCCGTTTTATGTGGGGAGCAACCACAAGCCGAGACTCATGGGGTGGTAGGTAGAAAAATTGCGTCGATCCCAACCCTGCCCCTTTAAGTGCAATGAGGCAGGCACTGGGATCGACGCTATTAATTTAGCATCCCACCGGTCCAGAGGCCGAAGCTCACTGGACCACCCGTCCCGAAGGACGAGTAGCTGGGACTACAGATCCATTATTACTGAATAGTGAGTCTGGTCCTAACTGGATGCTCCATACTTTCAAACTTTTGTCACATCCTACCCATGACAAACGGGTTAGGTAAAAGGGGGCATCCAATTGTGGTGTGATGGTTAACCAGCTAGTCTCGCAGACCCATTACTAGTGAATAGAGAGTCGGAAACTCACTGAATGGCATATACATTCGATAGTGTTACCTCCTACTTGTGATGAACAGGTTAGATAAATGGATAAATATCTACTGTCAGCATTTTTTTAAACATGGCTAGTCCAAATCATGATAGTTAAAAAAAGTAGAAAACGTGTGAGTTTAAAGAAAACGAGATATTTCTATTTTAAATGTACAAGAAAGTTATACATTTTTAAAATGTATGATCAAATCCATATGTATATAAGGCAAATCTAACTCAGATTTTTATAAAGACATCGTTAATAAAATAATTTGATTTTTGATTTGGTTTTGTTTGTTTTACGGCATATCTACCTCAGTGAGTCATTTAATGCCGATAAAGTTTTGAAATAAATCAATTCTTAATGGATAATACAATTTTTTTATAAATACATTTTTCTATTCAACCCATAGATGGGATCCTAACAGGTTCTACCACTCCGGGTCAGAGTGGACCAGGGAGCAATGGTGATGAAGGGGTGCTCCACATTCCCCAAACCTCCAAAACTGGAACCTCACCATCAGATAGAGTTTAATGTCATTCCCAGGACATGCAGACCCTCAGTCACCTCCCTCTAGCGCCCATATGATAAAAAGGGGTTGGGGCTTGCCATAAGGGCAATAGGAATGGGAAAATCATATAGGTGCTAGGGCTTGACTTGACCAGCCGATTGATCGGAGGGCCTCTCCGACCGCCCGTCTGTCTAGCCCAAGATTTAATAAAATAATATTTATTCTACGTATTAATGATTTTGACTATAAATTAAATACTCGTTGATTAACTTACTTAATTCCTGAAATGACTGTGACGTAGTTTCGGTTACATACACATATAGATCGAATCTCCATTATTAATAGAATTAGAATTGTTTAGACAAACTGGCCAGTTTAGCTCAGTCAGTAGAGCACTTGCCTAGGAATCACAAAGTTCCTGATTCGATACTGGCCCTCACAAACTCAGCGTATGAATAGCACAGGGATCCGTGCGGTAAAGTTGTGAGCTGATGTTAGGTGTTGTGTTCCACCTCTGACGCAAAAACAATCTCCTTGGTCTAGCACAAACGAAAAGGGGATAGACTCCCACGCTGTTTGGCTGATACCGACATTAGGCCACTCCCTCGACTTTACTTGACAAACTCATAAGTGATGTTCTGTGGACACCTACACATGGACACACCGGTGCAGACCGACCAGCAAAACTATATCAATCAGCTCTGTGCGGATACCGGATGTCGTGCTGAAAACCTGCCAAGTGCAATTATCAACAGAGGAGTGGTGAGTGAGAACCAGTGCTGTCAGAACGACATCATGATGCAGAAAAAAAATGTTTGACATTTTATTCTCATATTTTAATCAATTTAAGCTATACATTCTTCAAGCCTCATACTAAAGTTCTGTTGCTATTGTGATTTGATGAGGAATAAAAATGTTCAATTTGTAAGTTGTCTGTGTTTAAAGACTCGAGTCTCTAGCTATCTGTCATAACTTGTTAAAAAATAGTTACAAATAATTAGCAAGTTAATTAAATAATAAAATAAAGATAGGATTTTATTAATTTAAAAAAATGTGAGTTTTTAATTTAATCATATTTTTAAAAACTCCGGGCGTAGATGTTTAAGTTTAATGTATTGAAATATCAAATTAGAAAGACTAACGCTATTAAATAAGAACGTATATAAAAAGATTACTTATTTTAGTTGTTTTTTGTATAAAATACCTCATGATTAATTCTAATACGTTGGAGAATTAAACAATATTAGAAATCAATAATCCCGAGTAATTATTTATTAGTCCCGGTTTTGTTAAGACCAGTATGCAAATTATCCACACCGTATATCATGTAAACCTTTATTTCTTAGTGATATAAAAGACATTTCAGGATTCTAAACGCACGAATAACATGGGATGTTTTGAGGCAAATCTAACTCAGATTTTCATAGACATCGTTTATAAAGATTTATTTTATGTATCAATATTAATGAAGATTTTGACTAAATTAAATACTCAAACTGGTGCAATTCCTGAGGGTATTGTGACGCAAGCAGTGACAGTTTCGGTTAGACACAGAATCTCCATTATAATAAGATAAGGAAAATTTGATTGAAAACAGACGACGACTTGCAGAGATCAAACGCTGATGACCAGTTACTAAGTGGAGAGAAAAAAGTTTTGAAGAACAAGGAAACAATTCTGAGACTTTTGGATCGGAAATTGCGAAGACTTTTTTTTTTTAGTGGGAATTATTTTGGCAAAAGAAAATTGAATTTGCTTTTTCTCTGAGAATTTCAGACTGGTTAGTTGTTTTGATTTTACGGCATGTCAACCCTTATAGAGTTATTTTATGCCGAAGACGTTTTAATGATTCATTCTCGATGGGCACAATTTTTATCCACATAAGTTTTAGACACATTTTTAAACTCACAAATTTCTGAGGTTTTAATATTTAACGATTTACCTAAAAAAAACTTTTTAAATGGAAAATGCAATAAACTGAGCCCTTATCCACTTTTAGGCGAATTATTAAATAAAAAGGAAAATTCAGTTGTACAATTAAGACCACCCCGAATCTATGCTAATTAATTCTTCATCCACCCAGTACGACTTTGCAAAAGGTATTCGTTCGATTCCCCACTACAGTCAAGTTTGACACAAGGTCGGTCTTAGGAGAAGAAAATTTTAGAATTAAGCTATTTTTCTCCCCCTCGCAACACAAATGCCGGATTTGTAGGAATATCGGGCACCGACGGTTTTCCTCTTCAAGGGTGCCACCGGGCGGTAAACCCAGACCATACGGGATAGGTAAGTTTTATTTTCCAGGCTGATTAACAGTCATTTTTACGTGGGGAGCCAAGCACGATCTGAAGCTCATGCGTGGTCAGTGCAGAAGAAAATGTATAGTCCCATCGGCATTCTCTTCCCGGAGCATCTCAGGCGATAAACCCGGTTCTTGTCTTTTTTTTAGGCGAGGGGGCAGGTGCTGCGAGATGTCCGTAGGACCACGGATTCTATTTTTACCTCAATTACCCGACCGGAGCCGGGTATATACTGTGTGGCGTTGGGCCAATTACGATACAAGATTAATTATTGTGCATTTTTATAACATTTTTAAATTCATGTTTACAGCTACTCTGCTGGAGGCATAGTGGTTATCATTGTAAAAGGTGGACTCGCCTCAAAGACAATACACGTCTTATGTGTTTTGGATCTGTTGGGTTTGGTTTGTTTTACGACATATCAATCTCAGTGGGTCATTTGATGCCGATAAAGTTTTGAAATAAATTCATTCTTAATTGATACTTATTTTTTTTAAAAACATTTTTCTATTCAATCCATAGATGGGAACCTAACAGGTACTACCACTCCGGGTCAGAGTGGACCAAGGAGCAATGGTGATAAAGGGGTGCACCACATTCCAAAACTGGAACTTCACCATCAGATTGATTTTAACATCATTCCCAGGACATGTAGACTCTCAGCCACCGCCTTCTAGCATCCATATGATAAAACGGTGTAGGCTTGCCATAAGCGTAATGGGGTCGAGACAGTCATATGGATGCTAGGGATTATGATGTTTTGGATCTGTACACATAGTAGTCTTTAATTCACCTACTGTATTTAATCTTTAGTTAACGGAGACGTTCAGAGTTACTGTCTGGTGAAAAACTTTCAAAACGTTAAAAATTGATTTCTAAAATAAAAAGGAAAATTCATTAGTATAACTAATAGGGGGCGGGGGGGGGGGGTTAAAAAAAAACATTAAAAGAGGGTTTTCATATAAACGTTAGAATTCTTCAAATTAAAATGGGTGTTCATAAAGTCTTGGAGCAGTTTGAAAATATTGAGTTTAATAACTCACCTTGTACAAATGATAGAATCATTTAGAACCCTTGTAGTGTAATTTTTTTATATATAAGTTTTGAATATTACATTTCAACAAAACTGCTTGTAACATTTTAAATCTGCTGCTGGTCTTTATAGACACCCTGTACGTATATCATTTGTGTCCGGTGGATTAAGACGAAGGCAGAAAATGTCATGAATCAGTAATTAAAAAAAAAAAAAAAAAGAAAAAAATAGGATAACATAACTGTTCTGGGAGAATCGATCGTTTAAACAAAGGTTTACGTCCTGCTACGAAATTTAACGTTTTGTTAAGTTATGTAGGTCTTGTTGCGAAAAAGGGCTAAAAGATGAATCTCGATTAGACAGTGGAGTCCAGAAAAGGAAAAAGAATATCAATTTGTAAACTAACGGCATGACTTATCTTGAAAAATTCTTACCTTGCGTTGTTTGTAAAGTTATAAATTACTTTTTTGTGGAACATTAGACGTTAAAATAAGTTTTATCTAAATTTATTCGGTTTTCTATTTCAGTTTTATTATTATTACTACTACGATTATCATTATTATTATCATTATTACTATTTTCATTATTACTATGATTATCATTATTATTATCATTATTACTACGATTATCATTATTACTATTTTCATTATTACTATGATTATCATTACGATTATTATTACTACGATTATCATTATTATTATTACTATTATTATTATTACTATTATTATTATTATTATTACGATTATTATTACTACGATTATCATTATCATTATTACTATTATTATCATTATTACTATTATTATCATTATTATTACTACGATCATCATCATCACTATTATTATTATTACTACGATCATCATTATTATTACGATCATTATTATTATTATTACGATCATTATTATTATTATTACTACGATCATCATTATTATTATTATTATTATGATTATCATTACTACGATCATTATTATTACTACGATCATTATTATTATTATTACTACGATCATCATTACTACGATCATCATTATTATTATTACTACGATCATCATTATTATTATTATTATTATCATTATTATTACTACGATCATCATTATTATTACGATCATCATTATTATTATTACTAGTATTATAACTACGATTATCACTATTACTATTAACATTATAACTAGTATTACTATTAACATTATAACTAGTATTATCACAAATTATTATCACTCGTCATTACTTTCGGTTTATGTTGTTTGTTGCCGCCATGGAAATGAGAATTTGGGTGAATTACGATAAAAAGGATCCGAAAGTAAATCAATTTCAGTTGATTTTATCACAACTGTGTCAGCATCCTTATTTCTATGAAGAACAATGAAAACTGAAAACATTAAAGAATTGAAATACAGGTTTTTAAAAAAGAAAAGAAAAAGGTTTGGGAGACTTATTTAAAAATGGATTGCTTGGATCATAAGATCAGGGACAAAGGAAGGGGGAGGTGTTCTCAAAGTAATTTTATGACTAACGAGAAGATAGCCTCTTTGGTTTGAATTCAAAGTTTTCCTTCTCCTAGACTGGTTACCATGCCAAGATTAAAGGGTTCAGTTTTCTCTGCTATTTTACCATAGCTGGAGGGAGAATAGTGGAATTCGTAAATTTCCTAGAGTATTAGCGCTATGTGAAATGCAAACTGCTGTGTCCAGGATGTGAACTCGTATCCATTTTCAACAACGATAACCATTACACAACGGGCCTCTTTTTTTAAAATTATTGTTTAAATGTTAATAGCATGTGTAGAAACTGAAAATTCTGTAGTTTTTTTTTGTTTTTTAAGGGATAGAAATGAAAATAAGGGGTTAAACATCAGATATAGAATTTTGGGTATTTTCTACGCAATGAGGCTGGGTAAAAAAAAAAATTTTAAAAGAGAATTGGTCAAGTTATTAAATTAACAGATTGGTAAATGATATTTTTTCTGAGACACCAAACATGTCTTTTTTTTTTTTTTAATTAATCACTCCCATATTTGCAGTAGTGAAATTAAAGTAAATCGCTTTAAAGTTGTTGTTTTTTCTTCAAACCGTGAGAAAATATCAACGGGCATCGCTCCATGAAGATGTCGACTTACGGCCAATTACCGACGGATCATTTCTAAGAATTAAATATAAAATGTTCCGTTAACATTGGCTCTAATATGAGCAAGCAAATCCAAGTTAAGAGGTTCTTGCTGACAATGAATAAAGGGGTGTTAGGATCTTGTCTATTTCAATGACCTCTAGGAGGAAGTCAGACCATCATACAGTTATCCGGCAATAAGGTATTGGTTGGATTTTACGGCATATCAACCCTTGTTGGGTTATTTTATGCCAGAGATGTTTTGTTTTATTCATTCTTGATGGTTACTAAATTCTTTCTTTTGAACTCGAATTTTTTAAACAGTTTTTTAAACTTATGTTTTCTAGTTAACCCATAGATGGGACCCTAACATGTACTATAACTCAGGGTCAGAGTGGAACTGGGAGTAATCAAGGAGTACTCCACATTCTTCAGAATAGGAAATTCCGAGTTTAACGTCATACCCAGGACACGCAATAATGATGTGCCTTAGAAACCAAAGGTAACGACTAATTTATCAGTTTTTTTTAATTCTTTTAGTTAAAAATGTGTAAAAATCCATAAATGAGGTAATAACGAAAAGGGAACTTAAAGCTGATGTGACTAAAAATGATTAAATGATATTAAGTTAGGTCTGGTTATCTGAAGCAGCTGTGTCCGTACCATTATCCTCTACAACAGTGGTGGTAGTAGTATTAGTTGTAGTAGCTGTAGTAGTAGCATTTTCAAGGGGTCGTTTGAAATGCTCCCTAAGGACCACACCCGACTTATTTGTAGCGTCCATATTGCAACCTGCTTTTATTAGCAGCATACAAAGGCTGCACTTAAGAGGATCAGAGTCTGGTCTCTCCAAGACGAGATGAAACGGTGTGTTTCCATGGAAATCTACAGCATTCACATCCGCCTTGGACTCTGCCAGCAGTATCACAGTGTCGAACGAAAACTCTCGCGAAATCGCTACGTGGAGTAAGGATGTCGGAAAAGTTGAAATGTATTGTCGAGCAGCATCTTTGATATTGGAACGAAACTGTGGGTGATTTGTATAACGCTTTTCAGACACAAATACTTGTACAAATTTAAGTAGTATGTTAAGCAAGTCAATGTATTCGAAGAAATATTCCTTACAGAAGGGTTGCTCGGTTAAAAAGGGTCCGACTTCGCTAGTTATAAAATTGGATAGCATATTAAACACGGTCATGTTTTCAGCAGTGGTATTAGTGTAGATTGCCTTGAAAAGTTTCTCAGACAGCGAAACCGCACAGGGAATTCCCTTACTTGGATCGTCACCGGGTTTACTAAAAGATAAAAGCTGTCTGATTAGTGCGAACCGTAGGTCAATTCGTCCCTCAAACTCGTCGGTTAGCGCCACCGTGGTAAACGCGTTTGCTACCACCGACCAGTTCGATGGGAATATGCGCAAGAAGACCAAAAGCGATTGTAGATAATAATCTGCGATGTTGCAGCGAAGAAGATCATTTTCATCGTCGAATTCGAAGAGATGAAATTCTTTCAGCTTTTCGCAAAAGAAGGACTCTTTAGGGTGTATGATCTCAGTTGAGATTCGACGCATTACTATCGACTCTTTCCAAAGCGACAGTCCCGATTCAATATTGTCACACAAAATGTTTCTGGCGCCACAGTACTCGAACGACAAAACCTGGTCATGGACGGAATAAAGGCCCTTAACAAACTCAAATACTCTTTGATCATATTTCATCGTCGCCAAATCGAGGGCGTTTGCCCCTATAGAATTGCGAAGTTTCGTGCTTACCGGTTTAGTTCTCAGTAATCTCAACGCCTCATAGTTACAAGTTATAATAGCTTTCATAAATAAGGTATTACCAAATGTATCGGTACATACAGGACTTGTGCCGTACTTCAACGCTCTTTCTAAATAAAGAGGATTCTCTAAACAGAGGCAGTAGTTTTTATAGCAGTTAATATTCACGTGTTTTTCCAGGATATCGGCTGCCTGCGTATTTGCCAGCTCGCAAGCAAAGACAAGGGCGTTTCTACCTTCCGGGTCGGTCCATTTGACGTTGGCTCCAAGATCGACTAGTAACTTCACCATGTTAGGACTTGAATGTTTTACGGCGACAAAGAGAGGGGTCAACAGTTTTTGGTCTTCTTCGATGACCTCTTGTAAGTCTGCCCCGCACACCGTTATCAAATATTCCGCAACGGTTGTAGCGTTGTGTTCACATGCGTGGATCAGTGGAGTTTTGCCGTCATGCTTCTTGGATACAATCGCTTTTCGTTTTTCAGTAGAAAGATCGTCGAACATGTTCTGGATTGAAGCAATGTCATTTTTCATTATCCTCTTGACGATTTTCTTGGTAGATGTAGAAAGGGTGGGACGACAAACGAAAGCCATCTGAAATTATGAGAAAAATTATATTAGCAGATCCGATAATATTCTTAATGAACTAAAGAAATATTTATCAAATCCCGAACAAATTCTAGAGGGAGGGGCGTCGACTTTACTTTACTTTTACTACGGCTTATCAACCCCTTTCGGAATATCTAATGCCAAATCAAGTCACTCTAGATAAAGTACTCGGGTTGCTTACAATACTTATAGAGTTGGAGGCGTGTGGTTAGAGTCGTAGGAAATGAACTCGTCGACCAGAGTTCAAATCCTGGACGAAGCTACAGTTAACGTAACGCTAATACCCTTGGTAAAGTTATGAATCCAACTTCTCTCCCTCCAGCTATAGGTAAATAGTATGGCAGACTTACCGTCGTTGGAAATGGACGAGACTAATTCAAATCCTGGACGAGGCTGACTGCATTTCACATTCAGCTAATACTTTTGGGAAAGGTAAGAATTCAACTATTTTTCTTTGAGCTGTGGGTGAATAGTAGGGTGGGTTGGGCTCTTTAACCTTGATTAGGCAACCAGTCTAGGAGAAGGAAAACCGAATTTAAACCTGTTAAACTCCGCTTCGGGTGGTCACTACTAGAATAGGCTCCGTCCTAATTAGTGATCCACTTCACAAATAGTACGTGGGTAATTCCATGTCAAATCATCCAGGCCATTTCACCCCCCCCCACCTTCAATTTTTCTGAAATTTTGTACAGGTGTGGACTATGTTAAGTTAGACAATTCCCAACATTTGAGCTTCCAATTCCAAAAATTGGCGGAGTTATGTCGAATCTTAGCTCTCCGAATTTGAGGTGGGGTCGCGAAAAATGGCGACCTTTTGTAATCTGTTTGTGTCTGTAAAATGAGTTCTAGAGCTTCCTTACTCCTAAAAACTGGTTTGTAAAGGCATTTTTGCCCAAAGAATGAGACTTTTCCGATAGCCTTTTTAGATTTCTCGGGTAAAAATGTTTTTATTAAACCAATTTTTAGGAGTAATGAATTTCTAGAACGCATTTTACAGACAAAAATAGATTACAAAAGGTCGCCATTTTTCGCGACGCCCCTCAAATTCGGAGAGCTAAAGAATCGACATAACTCCGCCAATTTTTGGAATTGGAAGCTCAAATGTGGGGGATTGTCTAACTTTAACATAGTCCACACCTGTACAAAATTGAAGGGGGTGGGTGACATGGGCTGGATGATTTAACATGGAATTACCCACGTACTATTTGTGAAGTAGATCACTAATTAGGACTGAGCCTATTCTAGTAGAAACCACCCGAAGCGGAGTTTAACAGGTTTAAATTCAGTTTTTTTCTCTTAGACTGGTTGCCTAATCAAGGTTAAAGAGCCCAACCCACCCTACTATTCACCCACAGCTCAAAGAAAAATAGTTGAATTCTTACCTTTCCCAAAAGTATTTTAAAAAGTCGCCATTTGTCGCGAAACCCACCAAATTTGGAAAGCTAAAAATCGACATAACTCCTGCAATTTTTGAAATTGGAAGCTCGAATTTGGGGGATGGCCTAACATTAACAATCCACACCTTTACAAAATTTCAGAAAAATTGAAAAGGGTGGGTGACAATTTTAGTTGTTCTGGACGATTTGACAGGGAATTGCCCACGGGTTGTTACTCATGTAGAAACCCAATTACATATTGAACCGGCTCGTTGCTGCTTAAATTCAGGGATCTAGCGGGAACCGAAGTTGTCAGTGTAACTTGGACGTAAGATATTCGTGACTCATTATCTAACAATAATCTTGATCTAACTCTCTCTCACACACACACACTCAATCTCTCTCTAACACACACAAACACACACATTCTTCTTTCCTTCTTTTCATCTTTTCATTATGTTCGTTCGAAACATTAGTGTTATCGCTTCCACGCACTCACCTCCTTTCTCTATATTTCCTCTACTCTCGTTCTTTCTTTCTTTCCTATATTTTTCTATGTAGCATGTTGTTTTTCTTCCCTTTCTTTTTTTATAATCAAAACAGAATAGCTCATTATTTAGCCGAGTTGACGACACTCATAAGAAATAAGAATTCGATGGATAAGCAACAGCAGATAATTAGGATTTACATTTTTGCATTTCATCTTGGACAATTTAGACGGTCTCATTTTTTAACCAGACGGGATCATAAAATAAGGATCGATTTTCAATATTAACCCAGTTATAAACCGATTCCACATTATTTGGCAACTTTTTCTCTAATATGAAAACAATTGGGCAATAAATTGTTGGTTTATTTTGTTTTACGGCATATCAACCTCGGTGGGTCATCTAATGCCGACAAAGTTTGAAATAAATTCATTCTTAATGGATAATCAATTTTGTTTATAAATTCATGTTTTTTCTATTTAACCCATAGATGGGATCCTAACAGGTACTACCACTCCGGGTCAAAGTGAACCAGGGAGCAGTGGTGATGAAGGGGGGATCCAAATTCCCCAAACCTCCAAAACTGGAATCTCACCATCAGATAGAGTTTAATGTCATTCCCAGGACATGTAGACCCTAAATCACAGCCTTCTAGCACCCATATGATAAAAAGGGTTGGGGCTTGCCATAAGGGCAATCATGTGGGTGTTATGGCTTGATGTCACCAGAACCACGCGCAAAGTGAAGCTCATGCTAAGGACGTGATGTTCCCTAAAATACCGAATGCAACTCCAAAATATCTGTTAAGGTACCATCTACGGGTCAGATTTGTTCGAAACTTTACTATTGGATAGCAAGTTACGTGAAACTATATAGTTGTTTAAAATTGCTCACAATTTTCAAAGCTACAACCTGTAATTCAGTTGATGTTTTTCCTTTGTGTGGAGAGCGAAAATTTGAGGGTTGTTTTGTTTTTGTGGCATATCAACCTCAGCGGGTCATTTAATGCCGACAAAGTTTTGAAATTAATTAATTCTTAATGGATACTCAATTTTTTTTATAAATACGTTTTTTCTATTTAATCCATAGATGGGACCCAAACAGTTACGACCTCTCCGCGTCAGAGTGGACCAGGGAGCGATGGTAATGAAGGGGTGCTCTACATTCTCCAAACCTCCAGAACTGGAACCTCAGAGTTTAACGTCATACCCAGGACATGAAAACCCTCAGTCAGCCTTCTAGCACCCATATGATAAAAAGGGCTGGGGCTTGCCACAAGGTCTAAAATTTGAGGTACTAACGATCCTCACATTCTTATAGTAAGAAGTTTCCTAAAATCATTAAAAGTTTCCAAATTAATTACAAGGAAAATATAAAACCAACATCAAAACATTACAGCACATAATTCGTTACTTTCTATTATGTTTTAAACAAGTTTAATTTTACTTATTTAAAAAAAAAGTGGGGTTTGTGGCTTGGCTGGAATTAATAGATTTCAGTTTGTTTCAATTGATTTGATATAAGAGAAAATTGAGTTACGAGTGGAAGGAATTTAACTCGTAAATCAAGGTACTACTGTAAATTGAAAGTGAAAAATAACACTCGTATTAATCTTTACTTTAGATATTGGTTGTAGATTTGATTCTAGATAAGATTGTTAAGTTCACAAAAAAAAAAAAAAAAAAAAAAAAAAATGGGTCTCGAAATTTATTACGCCAAAGAAAATGGTTAGAACGGATTAATGTCGTTTCAGTCTATTTCAATGGGGAAAATTGATTTGATATACGAGAAAATTGAGTTACGAGTGGAAGGAATCAAACTCGTAAGTCAAGGTACTACTGTAAATTAAAAATACCGCTCATACGAACCTTTACTTTAAATATTGGTAGTCGATGTTTATAGAGTGGCGTTTACTACGCTTGGCGTCTTTCTGCGACAGAGCTTCCTCGACAATACGCGGGATTTTGTAATGGTTATAATTTATTCTTATATGTTACTTATGATTCTAACCCATAATAATCCAAGGGGGTGGATAGGAAATCTCCGGCTGGCTTCATTTTTTTATTCTATTTATTATTCATTCCGTGGTGTAGTGGTTTTTACATCTGCTTAACGCGTAGCTGGTCGCGAGTTCGATTCTCGCTGAAACCTATATTTATTTTTGTAGAGTGAACTGTTGCTGTAGTAGTAAATGTTCCTCGCCGAAACTAATTTATATTTTTGTCTACTGAAGCATATTCGAACCTTCTTTTTTGAACTCGGCAATTTACTTTCGTAATCGGGAGCCATCACGGAACATTGAACTGATGCGATGCATTGCCTTTCGAGTCGTCATTTGTGAAAGGTCCAAAAAAATACCTAAAGAAGGCCGGTGGGCACATCGGCCGAAACGTTGTGCAGATGGTAATGAAGATAGGACAATAGTCCGAATAATCCAAATAATAATAATTTGCATACTCATTTAACAAAACTGGTTTTAATAAATAATTACTTGGTTTTATTGATCTCTAATATTATTGTTTTATTTTCCAATGTATTACAATCTATCCTATGAATGATTTTATATAGAAATCAATTAAAATATGATCAAAATAAGAGTAATCTTTTTATACGTGTTATTATTCAATCTCAAGAACATTTACCGTATTTGACGGCATATAGGACGCACTTTTCCCCAAAATTTTGGCTAAAAAATTGCCCTGCGTCTTATACATCGTAGGTGAAGTTTGAGACCTCCCGTAGACCAAGACTAATCTTCTCTATGATGCTCACTAACCCAACTTACGCTCAGTACTTTTACATACCCTAAACTCCATGCATCCTTATTTTATTGCTAGTATTGTTATAATCAAGGTTAACAGGAGCGTATGATAGACTGTTTTCAACAATATATGCACACGAAAAAACTTTTTCCTGAATCTGACCTGCTGAAGTGGGGTGCGTCTAATATGACACGGTTTAGCTCAGTCGGTAGAGTGTTCGGCTAGGAATCTCAAGGTTCTTGGTTCGATACTGGCCCCCGCCAACTCAGCGTATGGGTAGCACAGGGATCTGTGCGGTAAAGTAAGGAGCTGATGGTAGGTGTGGCGCTCCACCTAGATGCTCAAATAATCTCCTTGGTCTAGCGCTTGTGAAAAGAGGATAGACTCCCTCGCTGTCTGGCTGATACCGACATTAGGCCGCCCCGACGACTTTACTTACTTTACATTAAAGTCTAAATACCAAAGTTGAAACCTAAATACCCATGTTATTAGTGCTTTTGGAATCCTGCAATGTGTCTTATATATCACTAAGAAATAACGGTTTACATAATGTAAACATTTTTATATGGTGGTGTTAATGTGTATACTGGTTTTAATAAAACCGGATTTAATAAATAATTAATTGATGTTATTGCTTTCTTATATTATTGTTTTATTATCCAACGTATTACATCAATCCTATGAATGATTTTATATAGAAACCAATTAAAATATGATTAAAATAAGTGTAATCTTGTTATATTAGTTCTTATTTAATTTTGTTTGTTTTTCTAATTTAATATATTTCATTGTATTAAAACTTAAATACTTACGCCTGGAAGTTGCATATTCTTGCCAGTAGCAAAATATAAACACAGCCGATAACGAGACATGCAAATTGTCCGTACAAAAATTACCCATCATGCAATGCCTATTAAAGTTAATATTGCATTCAAGAAATTTCATTTGAGCTCTTGTTTTACATAGGGTGAAAAAATCAACACTTTTCCACATTGTTGAGGTAAGACTTTACATTTTTAAAAAATAATCTTTCATCTCTTTTATTCTGGAGAAAAATTGGTTAAATCATACATAACGGACATAAATTCCACCATCGTATGTCATCCCGCCGAAAGAAAAAAATACTAAAATCAAGGAATTAACCGAATTTAATGAAATTTTCAGTGTTGATACATTAATAAATACATAATAAATGCACTAGGTATTTTATTTGAAAACTCTTACATTTTCTGTTCAGTTAACTTTGAACTACGTATCTTTGAGGCGTAACACAGATTCACAAACATGCGTGGTTCAAAGTTAATTGACCTGAAATATGTAAAGGTTTTTAAATAAAATAACTGGTGCATTATATTTTTCATTCATTAATTTATCAACACCGAAAATTTCATTAAATTCGGTTAATTCCTTTTTAGTATTGTTTTTTTTTCTTTCGGTGGGGTAACATACGATGGTGGAATTTAAGTAGGATTTACCAGAAAATTAGTACAATATCCATCCAATTAAACCCCCCCTTTATTGTAGTTACAATATTTTACAAATACCCCTCCCCAATTAGTGACCGAATGGCTCGTTCTCGTTTGGTTGGATTTTACGGTACGTCAACATTTAGCTTATTTAATGCCGAAGACGATATTTTTATTCATTATTGTTGGTTATACTAAATTTATTTTAACTTTTTTTTAAATACATTATAATAAAAAAAAACCTTTCGTATGAAGAAAGACTTAGGAACATTGACTAACCAAGTTTGGTTTATCAACGTACAAGAGGGGATATGACTGAAGTCTACAAATATACACATGGATTTTATTCAACGAACTTTGACCAACTAAACATTGCTCAAAATATCAATACCAGGGGACATAAATTAAAACTCTTAAAAAAAATTGAAAGCAAATACAAGACAATTATTTTCGTATCAGTGGCGAATACCTGGAATAAACTACCATCATCAATAGTGAATGCCCCATCTCTAAAATCCTTTAAGGCAATGTTAGATAATCTGTGGAATTAAGATGAACGTTTATAGGGACAGCTGACAGGTCTCAGACTTAATATACTAGCTGAAACTGTATTATTATAATAATCAAATCAGGTTGGTTGGTCGGATTTTACGACGTGTCAGCTCTTAGGTTATTTCATGCCGAAGACGTTTTTTTTTTCAATTGTTTATATTCGTTTCTTTTGTTTTTTTAAAGAATTTTCTTTTTTAAGAATTAAAAAAAAAAACTCTTATTTAACTGATAGATAGGACCCTAACAGGTACAATCACTCCGGGTCAGAGTGGGCCTGGACGTAATGACACTGAAAGAATACCCTGCACTCCTCAGAGCTCCGTAACTGGAACCTTACCACTAGATGCAGTTTAACGTCTTTCTCAAGACACGCTTGTTTTCAGGCTTATGTCTGGAGAACAGCGACTAGGGGTGGCGACAAAATCTACCCTCAATTTATTTTAGTTGCTGTTCTTTTGGGTTTTGTGGGTTAGTTTTTTATTTATTCTATCAACATTATTAATAGAAACTTATAAAAATCTTCTGATATAATCATTCAGACTCTTATCTTTATAGAAAAAAAGTAAAAATCGTTTTTTTCTGGGTTCATTATTTTCATATTTCTTAAAATATAATAGATCTCGTAAAAAAAAAAGTAGACGTAAAAAAAAAAGTCCCCTAATATATTTTAGGAAAAACAATTCAAATATAATTTCATTAAAAGGTAAGTAATTATTGAAATTTTCGTGAACATCGGATCATTAATTGATTTTTCATAGAAATTAGAAAAAAAGAAGCCTCTAGTCGTAACTTGTTTTTGGCTACGTTAATTTTCAATTGATTAAAGGCGCGAAAATGTAAACAATGTTTTCGTTCATAATTTTCCTTTTTTCCGTAAGCTTAAAAAGCATCTGGAGTTTTTTAAAATGTCTCTTATTTTGAATGAACAAAAAAGATTCAATACAATATTAACCTTTATGCAAGTTTCATTGTGTTAGATATATGGGGGGGGGGATTTCTTAGGTCAAATTGAGGATCTCTCCGACAAAATAAAATTGAAATTCTTCCAAGATGTATCCGTGTCAGTACTACTGTATGGTTGCACCACTTAGGCTCACGAAACAATTCGGTCGGAGAGGCCCCCTCTGATCAATCGACTGGTCACGTCAAGCCCTAGCACCTATATGATTTTCCCAACCCTATTACCCTTATGGCAAGCCCCAATCCCTTTTTATAATATGGGTACTAGAAGGCGGTGACTGAGGGTCTACATGTCCTGGGAATGACGTTAAACTCTATCTGATGGTGAGGCTCCAGTTTTGGAGGTTTGGGGAATGTGCAGCACCCCTTCATCACCATTGCTCTCTGGTCCACTCTGACCCGGAGTGGTAGTACCTGTTAGGGTCCCATCTATAGGTTAAATATAAAAATGTATTTATAAAAAATTGTATTATCGATTAAGAATTGATTTATTTCACAACTTTATCGGCATTAAATGACCCACTGAGGTTGATATGTTGTAATACAAAACCAAACCAAACCACGAAACTATTGGATAAAAAGCTTGATGAGAATTACACAGGGATGCTGTGTATTCTTTTGAACTAATGCTGAAAATAGCATTAACTGATCCTTTCATAAGAGTTTCTTCGGGGTTTTTTTTTTGGGGGGGGGTAAATTTTTTTAAGCAGTTCACAGAATAGAGAAGATATTTTGGTGTGAGTTAATCCGGAAGACGAACATGTAAATGTCTTATAAGTATGAATAGGCCCCGAATATGTTTTGCAAAGATATTTGCCTGTTCATGACTATTTCCCCCATCCAATATATGTGGTATTTTTGTCAATGAATTTGACCCGAGAGGGCGTATTTAGCTGGTTCAAATTTCGGCTGAATAAATTAAGGTGAGAATTCTTAATAGCAAACAAGAAATAATCGGAGAGACGTTTGTAGCATTAATTATTTTTTTTTTAAAATTTAAAAAGTCTGGTTTGCTAAAATGAATTGTTGAATTTTAAACCTTGGGTTGCTAAAAAAATGTTTATTGTTGCACTTTGAGTGGAAGTTAGATATTCGAGAAAAAAGAAAAGAGAATGTTTAAAATTATAGCTAATTGCACGTTCATATTTACCTTTTGTGTATAGTCGCTTCTTAAGAATTTTGTTCTCCACATTCCCCAGCCGCCCTGTCGGTATGGTGTTGGAAAGACCGACTGCACCTCCGCAATGGAGCTACCTGTTTGCCGTGGGTAACGACCTGTGATGCTTAAGGATGGAACCCAGGTGGATGAGCAGTCCATGATTTGCAATACTCCACTTTGGCCCTATATTGGGCTAAACGGGTGGTCGGAAAGCCCCCCCCTCCGATCAATCGGCTAGTAACGTCAAGCCCTAGCACCTATATGATTGCCCCAACCCTATTGTCCCTATGGCAAGCCGCACACCTTTTTATATTTATGCTAGATGGCGGTGGCTGAGGGTCTTCATGTTCTGGGAATGGCGTTAAACTCTATCTGATGGTGAGGTTCCAGTTCTGGAGGTTTGGAGAATGTGGAATGCCTCTTTATCACCATTGCTTCATTGTCCACTCTGACCTGGAGTGGTAGTTAGGGTCCCATCTATAGGTTAAATAGAAAACCTGTTTGTTTTGTTTTTTTCATTTATTTTTTCACTTCCCTTTTTTTTTTCCAGTTTTTATTTATTTTTTTTTTATTTATTTATTTATTTATTTTTTTTTTTTTGCAATTTTATTTATTTGTTTTTTTTTCAGTTTTATTTATTTTTTCCCTTAAAAACCTCTGATATCATTTACTTACAGTGTTACATTAAAATTTTTTTTTTTTTTTAAATTTTTTAAATTATTGTATTTTCATTTTTTTCAATCTTTATTTTATTTTATTTCTATTCATTTATTTATTTCATTTTTTTTTTTTTTTTGCTAATTATCTATTCGTACTCTGATATCATTCACTTACTGTGTACATGAATGGGATTTTTTTCCCTTTCAGTTTTTTATTTTTATTTGTTTTATTTTTTTCTTTATTGATTTATTTTTAATTTTAAAAAAATTAAATTTGCAATTCATCAATTCCCACACGGATATCATTCATTTACAATGATGCATAAAAATTGAATTTTTTTTTAAATTTTTTTTATTTTTTTATTTTTTTATTTTTTTTTTTATTTTTAAATTATTTTAATTTAAATTCTCTGGTTTTATTAATTTATTTATTTATTTTTGCAGTTTATCTATTCGTATTCCAATATCATTTATATACATTGTTACGTAAAAAATTGATTCTTTTTTTTTTTTTCTTATTTTTTAGATGGATTCCCTTGAAAACCTAAACATTGAGCGTAGCGTTTCGGATTTTAAAAGATATGTTTTAGGTAGTCAATTGAGATCGCTTAACAGTTTTATAAAATGCAAAACTCTCCAAGAACGAAAGATAATTGCTTCCAGGAGTATGAAAGACCCAGCAGTCATCAGACAGCTTTGTAAGCGGGGATGTCCGAATATGTTGCTCTATATACTGCTTGAATGCGGAGTTGGAATTGCGGATTTTTCCGAGGCCAAAGAAGCCATAATGTCAGCAGTAAGAGCCGGATCTTTTCGTCCTTTAGCGACACTGATTAAATTCGGAATTCTTCAAGAATTGTTTGCTGATGACAACGACCTAAACCTCGTTGTCGCAGCTTGTTTTAGCAAGAACATTCTATTAGCAAGATATCTTCGACTAAACGGGTTTAGCATTAACAGCACAGTCAACGTAGACCTATGCACGAACGACCACATATACTGCCAAAATGCTCTCGCATTAGGCGCAGATCTGGATTACACCGATACATTCGGACGAACCGTTTTTATAAACGCTAACGCTAGTGGGGACGTCCGGTTAATAAACGTGCTACTACGAAGGAAGTTCGACCAATATGTACGCGATAAGGACGGCGCAAATGCATTGTGCTGGCTATTTATGCACAACCAGAAATCTCTTTTGCGGGTATTACCGGAAGATCTGTACCCCGTGGAGGAATACGCCTCGGCGTTAGAATATTGCGGGGCAAGGGCGATAATCTTCGAATCTAAAATCGGCCTGGGTCTCGCCTTTTGGAAAGAGTCTCTGGAGATCCGTCAGGGAGGTACTAACAATCCTGTGAATAAAACTCCATTCAAGAGCGAGATGATCTTCCTCGATTTAGGCCAAGAATTCCGGACGCAGAAAGACCTCTATAAACTAAAGTACGACATAAAGGGCGTTCATTTTCAAGCGTTGCTCGTATTTCTACGCATTCTGAAATGGGATTTTCCGATAGTGCCCTGTTCGTTTGCGGAAGCTGCTATAGCCGACTGTTTTCGAAACTACTTGCATACCTCTTTGCTTTTTATTACCCAGTGCTTCCAGTTTTGTTCTTATGAAAACCCGGACATGACTGTTGTCCTTAAGGCAATGCATAGTCTAGACTATATTTTCACAAGGGATCTAAAACACCTCGATAAGCAGGATTCGAGTACTGCTTCGAATCATCTAAATCTTCTGGTAGACATGATAGAAGACAACATATGGCCAATACTTGAAAGCTGTTCAAGCGTCAATATAAATTTTCTAGTTAATTATAAACACCTCCTGGAGATCGTGGCTAGATATCTTTCTATAATACTAAGCCGTGAAAATAGAATTTGTCGGCTGCGATCTCAAATTAAAAACCTTGCCGGCAAATACTTCGAAACGTTTCCAACATCGCTATTGCATGTAGTCATTGAAAAGAAACTACCACAGTCCGTCATCGACTTCGTTATCAGCTGTGGCGGTGATATCCGAGTCAAAGATGCTGATAACATCACAGCATCGTACAAGATAAAACAGATAAAACAAAACAATTTATTTTTTAAGAATATTAATACAGTGATCAACAATGATGTAAAACCGACAACGGCTTGAAAGAAGTGACGACAGCTTAGGCAAGAAGAACGAAGGCAAAATATATTTTTTTTATTTTTCGGTCTATTGACCTCATCTTTGTGATAGTTAGTTAACACAACGTTTCGGCCGCTGTATCATCCGGCCTTCCTCGCACGTGTCCTGTGAATCAGTTTAGTAATGACCCAACTGGGGAAATCGGACCATATGACCTTTAGGCACCCCTTTTTGATCTCGATTAAGAAAGGACATGTTTTTATTTACACCGTCAATATTCGGTTGTTTTAACAGACGATTTTTAGATTTTTTTTTTTAATTATAAAAATAACACCTAACCCTAACTCCTAACAACAATCCGATATTGACGGTGTAAATGAAAAACATGTCCTTTCTTAACTGAGATCAAAAAGGGGTGCCTAAAGGTAATATGGTCCGGGAAATCATTTTTAGTAGTTGATAAAACAAGCGTCGAAGAACTTTTGGAGATCTCATTGAATTGACTGATAGCTACCAGAAAAAAAGATGAGTCCAATAGACCGAAAAATCAAAATTAGTATTTGTACTAAAAGTCTTGTTACCTATTTCACATGTTCTGGTTTCTATCCTGTGTGAATTATTTTATGTTTCCTTAGATTACAACTAAATCTAAGTGTCATTTGTCTGTCGTTTTGAGACGCGGTTTGATGTGAATAATTTTGATTTTTCGTACTATTGTCATTATCTTTATTGTGGCAGTTATTAACACAACGTTTCTGCCACTGTATCCTCCTCACATCCTCTTGTGTTTGCAGTGTATCCGGGTATAGTGATGATACAACCTGGGGAAATAATTTTTGATAGTTTGACAGTTGATCGAACAAGCGTCGAAACACTAATACACATTACTTTATTTTTTCAAATTTAAAAAAAATTCTTATTTTTTGAATTTTTAAAAAATTTTTTGAATTATCTTTATTTTTAAAATTCTTTTATCGTTTTTTCCCTCCCTCTCTATCTGTCTGTCTCTCTTTTTTTTTTTTTCACTTTTCTATTTTTTTTTCTTTTCTCTTCTCATTCTCTTTTCTCTCTGTCTCTCTCTTTCTTTCTCTTTCTCTCTCTTCTAAATCTTCATGATTGTTGTTTTAATTTTTACAATTTTTTTCTCGTGTTTTTTTTCTTTTTCATTCTTTTTTGTTTTTCATTATTTTTTTCTCTTCACTCTCTTTTTCCCCCCCCCCTCTCTCTTTTTCTAAATCACCGTGATGTTTCTCGTGAAACCTCTCCGATTGATAGACGTCCAAAAAAAACAATGACATCATATTTTGAATAGATCTTAAAAACAAAAAAAATCTTCGACTCCTGTTTGATCAACTGTAGAACAATTAAAAAATGTTTTCCCCCACCACTATACTCGAATACAATGTAAACACCAGAGCATGGACTGATTATACGGCGGAAATGAGTTAATAACTACCACTAAAAAGATGAGGACAATAGCCCGAAAAATCAAATTATTCACGTGAAGCCTCATCTTCAAAGTACAGACAAATAGAAGAAAAAGTGATTAAGTCCAAAATGGCTAATTGTAATTGGCGATAAAAGAAATTAAATAAAAAACAATAATCTATGTCAGAACAATACAACGGGATGAATGGTAACATTCTTGCGTGTGTATATATGTGTATTGGCAAGCTCTTGTATGCATTAAAATATCCTTGTATATGTTTTTTGTTTGTTGTATTAATTTCAATATGGAGGCGCGTGGGCTAGTGGTTGGAGTCGTGGAAAATGGACTCGTCGATTCGAGTTCAATTCCTAGACGAAGCTGTTGGCATTTCACATAGTGCTAGTACCCTTGGGAAAGGTATGAATCCATATATTCTCCCTCCAGCTATGGGTTAAATAGTAGGGCAGACTGGGCCCTTCAGCCTTGGGTAGGTAACCAGTCTAGGAGAGGGATAACTCTGAATTCAAAATTCCTGAGGTCGGTCGTTGATTGGGTTTGTGGCAACCCTTGATGCAATAATTTTTTCCTATCGACTGTGCCAAAAAGTGGGGGTGGTCCAACACAAGCCTTCACCACTATAAACAAATCACTGTGTTGGGTGTTCATTGTACGAACCCTCATGCGTCGAAAATCGACGAGAGAGTCCATAATTAATTTCAAATAGGTTAAATTAATGCTGAGGATTAAATTTATGCCTGTTTATAGCCGACACTTGTTTCGACTGATTCTGTTTACGTCGCAAACGGATGTTTTTTTTTTTGTTTGTGACAATATTTTATCTTTTTATATGATGATCGGAGACGCACACCTGGTATTTATTATTTCATTTTTATTTGTGTATTTTTTCAATTTTTAATTTTATTTAAAATAATTTTTGAATGAAATATTTCGTACGTGTAAAAAGAATCGATCGAAACCTGTCGGTTATAAACGGTAATTAATTTCAATAGTCACCCATTTAAGTATTGAAAAGGCTCCTCGCTACTTAACTTTGAGCTTTCGGGAGCCGGTGCTTTCAATATCCCTCCCGTCTTGTCGGCTGGTGCGTTAGAATACACCGACTGGTTAAATAGAAAATGAGTTTTTAAAAATTATTTTATTTAAAAACAGTACTCATTAAAAATGAGTAAAACGAAAACGTCTTCTGCATAAAATGATCCAATATATTTGACACGCCGTAAAACAAAAACCCAACAAAACGAAAAATCCCGTCATTTACTTATCCGCGATCGCTTTAAGGCTTGTACCTATATGATTTTCCCGACCCTATTGCCCTTATGGCAAATTCCCAAATCCTTTTTTTTTTATCATATATGTATTTACCAACCCCTCCACACGAGAAGGATGCGACACAAGGTCAATTTCTTAAGCGGAGTTCAACAGGGTTGAATTCAGTTTTCCTTCTCATAGACTGGTTACCTAGCCATGGTTAAAGAACCAGTCTGCCCTGCTATTTACCCATAGTTGGAGGGAGAGTAGGATTCATACCTTTCCCAAGGGTATTAGCGCTAAGTGAAATGCAATTACCACGTCCAGGATTTGAACTCGGGGGTGACGAGTCCATTTCCCATGACTTTAACCATTACACCACGTGCTTCCTTTTTTTTTTTTATCATATATGCACTAGGAGGCCGTGACTAAAGGTCTTAATGTACCGGGTATGACGTTAAAGCGCGTCTAGTTGTGAAATTCCAGTTCTAGAACTCTGAGATGTGTGGAGTGTCCCTTAATCACCATTACTCCCAGATCCACTCTGACCCGGAGTGTTAGTAACTGTTAGGATCCAATCTGTGGGCCAAATAGAAAAAAAAATGTGTTTAAAAATTGAGTTTACAATTCTTTGAATACCCATCAAGAATGAATAAAACAAAATGTCTTGAGCATAAAATAACCCAACAAGGGTTGACATGCCGTAAAATCCAACCAAGAAAATGTAAATACGAATGTACCATGTAGTCCGAAAATCTTGTCACTTCCCCCAAAAATTATCGGTAAATTAATTTCGTAAACAACCTGAAATTCTAAAAAATAATTTATCTTTTAAAGATTTCTTTTTAGGTAAAATAATTAGATAACTTTATATCTATATAGTAATACGCTTGTTCCTTAATCTTCCGACCGTTAACATCTTTTAACACTAGCTGGTTAAAACTGAGACCATTCAAATCGACCAAGATGAAATGTAAAGTACAAATCCGGATTATCTAGTATCGCTTATCTGCCGAATTCTTATTTCTTATGAGTTGTCACATCACCTAGATAATGGACCATTCCATTTTTATTATACAGGAAGGCCATGCTACACAAAAAATATTAGAATAGGGGAAAGATAGACAGAGGGAGTGAGCACGCGGAACCGATAACGCTAGTCTGTTCCAATCAAACCTGAAGAAAAGAAAGAAAAAAGAGTGAGGAAGAGTTAAATCAAGATTATAATTTTTGCATATTGAACTATAGCAATAACTCTTAAGGAAACATATCAAACATCTTATGGAGATTGTGTTTTTCTGTCTGTAACCGTACTCAAGTCACAATTCTCTTAGTTATTGACATCACATTTCCATGATTTTATTTTTTATCTAAACTCAATTATTAATAAAATTGTCTACATTATTAATACTGTTAACTATGTCTACAAACTGACAACATGCAATTATATTATATATACAACAAAATAGCGGTTTACAGTGTGAACGGAAAGGCTAATTTGCATATTAATATTAAAAATCGAATTTAATAAATATGTGCTTAGTATTATTGATTTCTAACTGTTTGTTTTATTTTAATGAATATAAGCAAAATCTCTTCAATGAATCTTTGAAATCCATTAACAAGATAAATAACTGTCATTTTATTTCTTTACTTCCTCTTATAACTAAATACTTAAATTAGAAAAAATAACAATGAAAGACGAGAGTGATGGAAGAGTAAGTTTCAATTCTTATTTATCTAATTTAATACAATATTTTATTACATTAAAACTTAGATACTTGCACCCGGAGGGTGCATATATTTGCTAGTTGTAATAATTAAGTTATAATGTGGTATATTCACAGGTCCTCCTAGTATTTATATTATTAAAACAAAAATAATAGTTAAACAATATTTAGGGGTCACATGGCTTTCGGTCCACCCAATACAAGGAACGCGATTTTCTAAACTCTATGCATGAAATAACCCCAGAAGGTTTGACATGCCATTAAAATCAGTCAATCAAGTTATGTTTAAATTGTACGGATATTTTCTGAACCTTTTTTCTTAATTTTTCAATTTTCATGTCGAAAATATTCTTCTCAACACCATCGAAGAAAAAAAATGAAGATTTTTTTTACCAATAAGGGGGCCGTTTCAGCTTAGTCGAAAGGACATTCGTCTAGAAATCACAAGGTGCCGGGTTCGATACCAGTTTTCCCGAACTCGGCGTAATAGTAGCACAGCTTGGGTAATATGACCGATGCAGTAAAACATCTGGGAGTCGACGATAGGTGTGAGGATCCAGCTAAGCCCTAAAAGAACAACAAATGAGTGTGCCTGGATTTATCAGGTGTTTCGGGACTTTTGATATCCTACCCTACCCCGGTGAATCAACCGGTGCTAATTAAAATGTATCTTGTAAACCAGATGTCCAGCTATTTATGACTCTATTCCTTTGAGCCACAACCAAATTGGCGCGTTACTTGAAAGTCTAATTTTATTCCTGGGTTACATTTTACATGGCTATCGGTAGTTACCAAGTGAATGAAGACATACACAAATAAAACCCCAGAAAACAACAAAAATAAGAAAATAAAAGAAATATTAATGGATATTGGGTAAATTTTTGTCTGTAACTAAAACTACGTCACAACCATATCAATGATTGCGCAGATCTATTAATGAGTATTTAATTTATAGTAAAAAAATATATTGAATAAAAACAGCGCTACGTTATATACACTTAAAATTTGAGTATGGCATTTAAAAAAATATTTTTACTCTTACCCTTTTTTTTTTTTTTTCGGTTACAAGAAGTTAAGTAAAATGTTTCAAATAAATAAATACCTACGATTTTGTGTAAAAATTTATGTGTAAAATATATAAAAAAATTAATCAATTCAAGCCACATTGTATTTCGAGAGGGGGGGGGGCAGAACTAAGTTTCCATTTCAAATTGTTTTTTCTTTTTTTCTTTCTTTTTTTTTTCTTTTTTCTTTTCTTTTTTTTCTTTTTTATTTTTTTAACTATTTTAATAAATGTGATGATTTTACATATGTCGGGGTTTTGTGTTCTGTATTTTTGGTAGAAGATGAAAATTCAAATGTCGGTTTCCACAACTTCAACACACGAAACTACGGAAGCGTGGTTTCCGCAGATTATCTGCTGTTGCTTAACTGCCGAATTCTTAGTTCTTATGAGTGTCCTCACCTCAGCTAAATACTGGACCAATCCGTTTTTTATCATATAGAAAGGAAAGAAAAAGGACATGCTACACAGAAGGAATATAATAAGAAAAAAGGAAAGTTGGGGAAAGATAGACAGAGGATGAGCGCGCGGTAATGATAACGCTAATTTGTTTCAATCGAATACAATGAAAAGAAGGAAAGAAAAAAAAACACTATTAAATCAATAGTATTATTATACATATACACTCACACATATACACACGCAGAGAATTTGGAAGATAGAAGACACACAAAAAAAATGAACGATAACTAGCAACAACTTCAGACTTTCAGAAATCTTCAGACGAAGAGACCTTTATGTCGAAATATTAAGAATAAATCAAAGGTAAACAAACAGCACCATAGTTACCTTATTTTTACTAGCAAATATATGCACTTGCCATATTAAATTAGAAAGGCTAATGAAACTGAAAAAAAGAATTCAGATAAAAATATTTCAGAACAACACTAACTCTTCCATCATTTACCAAGTCTTTCAGTAAATTTTCCTAATTTAACTATTTAGTTAAAATAGGAAGTAAAGATTAATATTACAGTTATTTCTTCTTGTTAAGGGATTCTTTTAAGATTTATTGAAGAGATTTTGCTCATATTCATTAATAAAACCAAACAATTATAAATCAATAATACTAAGCATATATTTATCAAAATCAAATTTTTAAGATCAATATGCAAATTAGCCTTACCATTCACACTGTAATCCGCTGTTTTGTTGTATATATAAATACAATTGCATGTTATTAGTATGTAGATATGGTCAACAGTCTTAATGATGGAAAACAATTTTATTGATAATTGAGGTTTAAATAAAAATAAAATCATGGAGAATGTGATGTAAATGACTAAGGGAATTGTGACTTGTATAGTAATATAGTTTCGGTTACAGACATACAACCCCACAATCTCCATTATAATAAGATTTATGCTTGCATTATGATTGCCTTTAAAACCAACCACCAAACCAATATTATTATACTTTTTACATATTGAACTATTTAGCAATAGCTCTGAAGTAAATATATCAAACGTTGTAATAATTAAATTATCTTACTGTTGTATATCCACAGGTCCTGCTAGTTTCTTTACTATTACATGCAAGTTAGTGCGATTATATTGGAATACTTGAAACTATAACGGTATATAAGCTACTGATGCCCTGTCGGCTGGGCGTTAGAATGCACCGACTGCACCTCTGCAGAGGAGTAAGACTCCCCTAATGGGGCCACCTGTTGACCGTGGGTGCTGACCCGTGATGCCTAAAGACGGGGTCTTGGTGGATGAGCAGTCCATGACCTGCAACACTCCACTTAGACCCTGACTTAGGCTAGACGGGCAGTCAGAGAGGACCCCACCGATCAATCTGGTCACGTCAAGCCCTAGCACTTATATGATTGCCCCAACCCTATTACCCTTATGGCAAGCCCCAACCCTTTTATCATATGGGTGCTAGAAGGTGGTGGCTGAGGCTCTTCATATCCTGGGAATGACGTTAAACTCTATCTGATGGTGAGGTTCCAGTTTTGGGAATGTGGGGCACCCCTTCATCACCATTGCTCCCTGGTCCTCTCTGACCGTATCTATGGGTTAAATAGAAAAACGTATTCATACAAAGAAAGTGTGTATCCATTAAGACTGAAATTATTTCAAAACTTTATGGGCATTAAATGACCCACTGAGGTTGACATGCCGTAAAACAAAAACTAAACTATTGATTATGATGATTCTCATTTTCCTTAATTTCGATTGAAAATCCATTACACTTCTGTGTCATCCCCGTATCGATGGCTCTTAGAATATGCCTGCTTTATAATTGATGGGTTTCCTATCAATCATTTACAATAGTGTTGTTAAATCAAACTAACGGTTTGTGGGAAAATATAGGGAATTTGATTGACAGAATTTAACCAAAAAATATCTACCCGAAGTTCCCCACCCACAACTAAGTATATTTTAGATTTGACAGAAGATCGAACTCACTATTCTGAAGTCGGTATCAGCCAGACAGCGAGGGAGTCTATCCACCTTTCACTAGACCAAGGGGAATATTCTAGCATCTGAGGTGGCGCGCCACACCTACCACCAGATCCTCAATTTACTGCACGGATCCCTGTGCTATTCATACGCTGAGTTGGCGAGGGCCGGTATCGAACCAGGAACCTTTTGGTTCCCAAACCGAACGCTATACCGACTGAGTCTCGCAGATACAGTACTACTGAATATCGAGTTCAATCCTCGTTGGATGCCTCATAGTTTATATCCTACCCGTGGCTAACGAGTTGGGTACATATCTACACGAAGTTCCCCACCCACAACTAAGTATATCTTGAGTAAAGTTTTAGCAGAAGTATGGGACACTCGGTGAGAATCGATATCACTAAAAATGTACTGCTTAGAATTAATTATGGACGATAAGTGTAGTTTAATTCAAACTAACGGTTGTGGGGAAAACACAGTTGATTTGATTGACACTTTTGAACCCTGCTCTTTCGGTTCACCTGCGCGAACGTGAGTAAAGTCAGATTTTAGTCGGACGCTGAACAGGACAGGGCGTCATGGTGCTCTATCCGTTGAAACTGAATTCTCACATGCGTGTTTGTTGATCTAGATCTTATAAAATAATAAAGAGCTCTAAACAAAGCAAAGTCTTGTGTTTGTTAACCTAAAACTCCACGACAATATAAGATGTCCCAGTATCAAGTACAGAAGATCCAGCCCAGATTACGAAAAACATCTAACAGCCCAGATAGCAAGATTGAAGATAATAGATCGACGAAGCCATCAACTTAGAAGTATGGAACAAGATATACAAGATAAGTATAAAGAAGATAAGTATGTCTGTATACAACCACGGGTATACTATACAAAGTACTACAACTATATATATAATATATATATATATATATATATATATATGTGTGTGTGTGTGTGTGTGTGTGTGTGTGTATTTAGGCAGCATTTTTCTTGTAGGCATATATTGTTAAATAATGCAGCCATTTTTGTTTGCAAGTTTTGTCCTTTGTTTTTTCGTATTGCCGGATTATTTTTGTAATATCTGGCGAAAATTGTCTGATGTATTTGCCATATGTCATAGACCAAGTACTTTCCACCCTATCGTGGGCCATCTTCAGGGTATTTTGAAACCATACAACAATGGGCTATTCCATTTTCTATTTATAAAGGTTGTGTTTAACATTGTAGTTGTTATTATTAGTGTTATTATTATTACTATTGTTTTTATTATCATTTTTAATATTATCATAATTTTATAATTTGTTAATGTAATTATAGGCATTTTAGAAAATTGCTGCTATTATCAAAGTTTATTGGTCTATGATATATGGCTGCATTATTTAACAATATATAATATATATTATATATATATATATATATATATATATATATATATATATACTTTGTACGTAGGCGGGGTACCAGGTAATTTGGTATTAGGATGATTCTAAGCTGGTCCTTTCTTCCAAAGGTACGATGTCGAAGAGTTCAGGTCCGATTTGAGAGTTCAATGTTTAATTTTTACAAACAGAGCAAAGTAATTAGTAAATACAAAAGCTTAAAAATCGGGTATTATGTGATTATGGTCCATTTCCATGGAAAATAAATAAAAGAGGAAATTTGAACTGAAAATGGCCAGTCTGAAAAACACCAAGGTACCAGCACCCAGGAAAATAGGATGCCTAAAGCCCCCAGATAAATATCTTCCACAAGATCAAAAGCATTGCCACCCCCTAAAAAGATAAGATGAATTGAAACTCGATACCATCACAGGGATCAAGAGAGAATGTATGAAAGCAAGCTGAATTGATCTGTATGCCATTTTCAATAAAGAAGGTGATCTGACGAAGCTCATAGGGTATTCAGATACGTATGGGTGGAAATGGACCATAATCACATAATACCCGATTTTTAAGCTTTTTCTTTACTATATATTTATATATATATATACTAGACAAAACGTGACCCGTTGGGTCACCCATTAAGCTCTCTCTAGATGATTAGGGAAAAGAGTTGGATCTGCCAAAATATCATCTGCTTTTCATTTTTAAAAACGAACTAAAATTTATTAAATTGATTATTTAAGGTCAAATTTTTGTCTAAGTCGAAAAGTAGTAACATAATAAGCATCAGTAAAAAGCAAAATAATATTACACATATAATTTATTTTTGATATATTTAAAACGTTTTTTTCGTCCATTTTGATCAAGATGCCTGACAAGAGGCTACTTAAAATCCGTTTTTACAAAATAAATTGTAACTTTTGCAATTGAAAAAATTCACAATGGATTGTCCAATTGAACACATATCCTAATGGATAAAGGGGTTAGTTCTAAATGCCAGTTATCTCTAGATTGCAGGTTCGATCCTGGTCAGGGACAGCAGTAACATAGAATAATAATTAACACAGCTTAACACCTGTACCCCAGCTATGGTTAGTGGAATGAGAACAGGATACCCCCGTGAACCTAATAAAGGGTTGGTTTCAAAGTTCCATGATGGCTCCCAATTACAAGATGGTTCCCGAGTCCGACAAGAAATACCTGAAGAAGGCCGGAGGGCACATCAGCCGAAATTTTGTACAGATAACAATGAAGACGAGAACAATAGTCTGAATAATACAAATAATGGTAATCTTTGCGGAGTTCCGTCCTGGCTTCCTGCATCCGAAGCGGTATCACTTGAAAAAAAAAAAAAAAAAAAAAAAGAACCAACTTAGGGCATTTTCCACTGAAAACCCCCCCTAACCCCTAGTTAAAATTAACTGTTTTATTACAAAGTTCTTTTTTTTCTGGGTCACCCTGTATACAGGGTGACTCAGAAAAAACAGAGCCCAAATTATTTATTTATTTTCCATTAAACTAAACTTAAACCCCAACCCCAAATCCTAAACCCTAAACTCTAGTTGTTTTTGTTTTTCACGCCGCTTCCGCTACGGACTTCAATCGTAGCTGGTGTTTTTTTTTTTGTTTGTTTTTTTAGCAGTCACCGGCAAGCATGTTTTGAGGCAAGAGGCCATGACGGAACTCTGCAAAGATTACAATTATTTGTATTATTCAGACTGTAATATCGGAGTGGTATATATTTGATTGATACTATTTTCTGCATAAATAAAAAGACTAAAGACAGAGTTTATTTTTTTTAAAGCCATACGTAATTAAAAACAACCTTAATCCCCTAAAACCGTAACCCAATTCGCAAAATGTTAATTCATAGACTGTAGTTAAACTGTCATTGGGTACCAGCAAAAAATTTTCCGTTTTAATTTTCCAACCTAAGTCAGAAGTCAGTCCTACATTCTATGAATTAACATTTTGCGAATTGGGTTACAGTTTTAGGGGATTAAGGTTGTTTTTAATTACGTATTGCTTTAAAAAATAAAACAACAACAAAAACCAAATTACTATACATTTAATTAACCAATGAAATTAATTGTTGAATCTATTATTGAAACAGTTGTTTGTGTTGATATAGCAATGTATAATTTCAATTAAACTTAGTTTAAAAAATATTTTTCAACATTAAATGTATAGTAATTTGTGTTTTTTGTTTATTTTTTAAGCAATACGTAATTAAAAACAACCTTAATGCCCTAAAACCGTAACCAAATTCGCAAAATGTTAATTCATAGACTGCAGTTAAACTGTGATTTGGTTTCTAGCAAAAAACTTTCCGACCTAAATCAGAAGTCAGTCTAGTTTGTTTTAGTTTTAACTAAAACAAACTTTTAAGCCCGAAGAAAACTACCCCCACGGTAGTCAATGTTTGCTCATTTGAATTCCATAATATTTAAATATATAACTATTTTTTTTACCCAACATGAAATATTTTTTAAAGTAAGTTTAATACTCTATGAATTAATAATTAAAGTAATTTAAAAATCTATTTTAAAGCATGATTTCAATTTCGTAAAATTTACGCTCAACTAAAATTGAAATCATGCCGTAAAAAGATTCTTTTGTTTTGTTTCTCTGTGGTCTGGAGAAAGGGAGGGCGAATCTACCTAGAGTTCTCCTAACTCTAGGTAGATTCGCCCCTCCTTTCTCCAGACCAGGGTGCTTGCCTGTAAAAAATCAGCAGGCACCTCCTACTCTGTATAACTCGACTACTCACAATAACTCTCCCCTCACCTTAACTCTATATAGAGGGAGAGTGCAAGAGAGCCAGGTCTGATTTAGACAGGGATTGGTCGGTTGTTGACTTAATTGCTAATTACCCCTAATTAAAACCAATTAAACTGAATTTTTTAAAAACACTTTGTAGTGCTAACACCAAGGAATATCTAAGTATAAATATTGTGTCCATAACATAAATAGAAAAAAATCCTTTAGCTGGAGAAGGTTGATAAACTCAGCTTTAGTATAATAATAGAAGATAATAGATATATAAATATACATATATATATATATATATATATATATACACTATATATATTATATAATATATATACTATATATATATACTATACTCTCTCTCTATATATATATATATCTTATTATAATGGAGATTGTGTGTTTTTCTGTCTGTAACCGAAACTATATTACTAATCGAGTCACATAGTTATTTACATCACATTCTCCATGATTTTATTCATATCTAAACCTCAACAATTAATAAAATTGTTTTACATTATTAATATTGTTAACAATATCTACATACTAATAACATGCAATTGTATTTATATATACAACAAAATAGAGGTTTACAGTATGAATGGGAAGGCTAATTTGCATATTGATCTTAAAAAATTGATTTTAATAAATATATGCTTAGTATTATTGATTTCTAATTGTTTGGTTTTATATTGAATATGATCAAAAATCTCTTATAAATCTTAAAAGAAATAACAAGAAGAAATAACAATATATTTTTTACTTCCTATTTTAACTAAACAGTCTAATTAGGAAAATTTATGAAAGAAGGGAGTAACGGAAAATGATGGAAGAGTTAGTTCAAAGTTGTTCTATTTTTATCATACCCCCTCTGTTCAAAATCTTCTTATCTACATTCTTATTCAGTTTCATTAGCCTTTCTAATTTAATATGATATTTCATCTTATTAAAACTTAAATACTTGCACCCGGAGGGTGCATATATTTGCTAGTATATATAATATATATATAAGTATAGATTCATTTCCTTACTCTTAAATATATATATATATGTATGTGTGTGTGTGTGTGTGTGTGTGTGTGTGTATGGTATGAAACACAAGACCAGAAGTATAAAGCACCCAGCGTAACTTACGAGCAATGGTCTGTTAGTCTATCTTGCTAACCATACCAATCTTTATGTAGTCATTTGCCAAGCTTTGCTTAATTGTGGCCCCAGGCCAATATTATGCTCGCCCGATCGGCTAGTGTTGTAGAATATACCGACTGCACCTCTACAGATGGATGACCCCACAATGAGGTCTTCTGTTGGCCGAAGATGGCAACCCGTAATACTTGAGGACAGGATTGTGGTGGCTGAACGGTTTGTGACAGAACTAAATGTTCCCCTGACATGCCCTGACTTGCAGTAGGCGGTCGGTCGGAGAGGCCCGACACAATCAATCAGTGCCCTAGCACTTAAATGATCTTCCCCATTGTATTCTTCTAATTGATCTTATGCTAAACTTAGAAGTAACACAAGACCATTGATATGCGGCACCCAGTGAGAATCCAACTCACTAACAGTAGTTTGCTAATATAACTTGCATAACACTAAGTGAGATGCCCAAGTTATTTACCAAGCTGAGATCTGGCACAAGACAAGAAGTATGGGGGCACCCAGTGGGAAGCGAATTCACAACAAATGTTCCGTTAATCTAGCTTAGTTGTAGCACCCATTTAGAATCGATCTCACTATCACTGGTTAGCTAATTCGACTTGCTAACCAGTATACAACATATTTATCTCTTAAGTGTAGCTTAGATCGGCACAAGGGCAGAAGTACCCAGTGAGAATCGAACTCACTAACAATGATTTAGCTAATCTCACTTGCTAACCATTGCACAACATAGTTATTTATTGAGCTTAGCTTAGATGTGACACAAGGTCAGAAGTATGGGGTGCCAGTGAGAATCGAACTCACTATTTTGCGATCTAGCTTCGTCTAACCATTACACAATAAGGTGCATATTCACAGTCTGGACATAATTATGCCTTTAGGCAACCCCTTTTCTAAATTTTGTAGAAAGGTATTAGTTTTGTTTGGAATCATATGACTTTAAGCACCCCTTTTGCTTTGCTGATTCATAAGGACATTTTTTTTTTACTTACACCGTCAACATTAACAAACAGCCGGATGTTGACGGTGTGAAGGAAAAAATGTACTTATGAATCGGCAAAGCAAAAGCGGTGCCTATAGGTTATATGGTCCGACTGTTTTTCTGTCATGTTGTTTGTGAGTGTTCATATTAATCGATACCTTTTATTTGTGAATACTCGAGATTATTATTTTTTTTTTTTCATTGGTGATTTCTTCTTGCAAATAAAATTGTTATACATCTCCCTCGTCACTTAAATATATACATATGAGATTATGTTAGAGCGATTGGTGTGTTTTGGTGATTATAAAAAGTTTTTATGCATTCCTAGATTAATATATAAAGAAACTATGTACCGTTACCCCCACAGATACTGTTTGATTTAACTTCATTTTACGAAATAGTAATCTTATGAAATAACCCAATCCAAACTAAACGCCCTCGTCAAAATTATAAAGTATGATTATACCCACCCCTAAAAAAAAAAACCTTGCTCGAAATCCGACAAAATTTTAAGTTTCTAGTCGAACGTGTACCGTTGGCCCCCAAATCAATTTTTTTTTTTAAAGGGTTTTATAATTTGCTGGATGCATTGTGTTTATATTGGTTTGGTGGTTGTTTTTGAAGGCTATCAAATGCAAATGTAAAGAAAAATAAGGTAACTATGGTGTTTGTAAACCTGTAATTTTTTACTAATTAAAAGTAAATTACAGGTTAACAAACATCCTAAATACCTTATTTTTCTTTACACTTGCCTTGTGATAGCCTTCAAAACCAACCACCAAATCATTCTTCTGTTCGCTCTTTTTTCATAACCTCGATTAAGAACCAAACTTTCAAATCCTGACTTTATTTATTTTTAATATTCCATTTTTTTCTTTTATTTTTATAGGGAAAAGTTGTCCATTTCATTTTAGAGGAAGTGTGTATTCCTTTTCTACATTACTTTTACGTCAAAGATGACACCCCCTCAGATGGTATTCCAACAGTATACATCCGCCAAATTTCTGGTCCCGAACCTTCGTGTTTTTTTTTTTTTTTTTTGTTATTTAATTTTTTACCAGTACAAATATCTCTGCAGTACTCGTATGGCTGTTTCGTTCGTAATTCTAACTAGCTCTTTAAAAATACTATAAACTATTGACGTTGTCAGAATTTCCACTCCTGAAGAATCGTTGGTTGCTGTTGCGATTTTCAAAGTAAATTGTTAAGCTGGCTGGTTGGGTTTTACGGCATGTCAATCCATTGGGTTATTTTATTCCGAAGACGTTTGATTCTGATGGGTACTTAATTTTTTTTAACACTTTTTTTTTTTTACTATTCAACCTATAGATGGTAACCTATCCGGTACTACTACTCCGGGTCTGAGTGGACCTAGGAGTAATGATGACGAAGGGTACTGCATTTCTCATAGCTCCAGAACTGGAACCTCACCATCAGGTAGTTTAACGTCATGCCCAGGGCATGTAAATTATTTGGTTAACTGTGGCAAAAATGGAACAAAATGGCCGAAGGTTTTTTTTTTTTTTTTTTTTTTTTTTTTTTTTTTTTTTTCGTAAAAGTAACGTGGTACATTTATATCCTCCCTCTATGAACTAAAAGGAAATGTTTCCATAAAAGTTGTATAATCTGAAAGTTGGTTACTTAATCGGTTTAGAGCGTTCGGCTAGAAACCACAAGGTTCCTAGTTCGATACCGGTCCTCGCCAACTCAGCGTTATGAGTAGCACAGGGATCTGTGCGGTAAAGTAAGGAGCTGATGGTAGGTGTGGCGCTCCATCTCAGACGAAAAAAACAATCTCCTTGGTCTAGCGCTATGAAAAAGGGGATAGACTCCCTCGCTGTATGGCTCATACCGACATTAGGCCGCCCCGACGATTTTACTTGCTTTTTTTTTTTTTTTTTATTCCAAATAAAATATTTTCTGTATCATAAGAATATAATCCTGGTGTTTCAAGAGAAAATGTGCAACCTTTTACTTATGTATATGTAAAATGGAATCAAATCTGACAGTTTAAGGTATAGATCACTGATTTCCAACGTGGGGCCTACGCCCCACTGGAGGGGGGGGGCAATATAAAAAATATAGTGATATCAACATTTTTTTTTATTTTACTCTATATAGGTAAAAATTATAAATTTAGAGGGTAAAATTGTAATTACAAATTAGCTGAGAACAACAACTTGTGCAATCTATCAAGTGTACACCCATTGATGTTGTCGTGCATCTGGCACCAGCTATATGCGTTGCTTCTGACTTGTTCAACTTTGCAGTTCTTCATCTGTTGCCCTCCCCCGCTATTATACACATTACAAAATGAATTGTATTTGATTAAATTTGAAGTTAAACCCTGTAGTTTTATTTGAAAGATACAATTTTTTATGTTATATTTCTTCAAAACGGATATTGTTATAAATAATTAAACAATTAACGGATGGGGGACATGAAGAAATTTGGGATTAAAAAAAATGTGGGACATTGTACTAAAATGGTTGGGAACCACTGGTATAAAGAAAAAACAATAGTGTATAGTGTGCTAACAAGCGCCGGTTTTGACTCTTATAAAAAGTAATTTAAATGAAAGTATTAAAAAATAAATAAATCAACCGCCACCACGGAATTATTGACCATATATTTCACGGATCACGTCATCTTTTTCTTGAATGTATTGCGAACTTCTATTTACATTCGGTTTCCTGGCTGGATTATTTTCGTATAAAATTTTTATACACCGTTTCAAACTAAGTTTTTCTCATCGATTTTTTGTTTAAAATAAAATTGACATCCTTTTTTTTTTTTTTTTTTTTTTTTTTTAACCAAAATACATCATCGTTTGGAATATTTTTAAGACATTCCAGCTCAGAACATGGGTTAGTTGAACATCTCGTGTCGAACGTTAAATTTTCCTTTCTTCAATTCAACAGAAAATATGCTCCGAAGAAGACTTACGTTTATACAATGCCTTCCACAATTAATTCTAGCAAAGTTTTAAAATTTCATTTGAATTACATTTTATAAGCATCATAGTCGAAACTGGTGCTTGTTAGCACAATATACACTATTGTTTTCCCTTTCTTGGGTTAGACGGGCGGTTGGAGAGGCCCCCTCTAATCACTCGGCTAGTCAGGTCAAGCCCTAGTACCTATATTATCGCCCCAATCCTATTGCCCTTATAGCAAGCCCCAACCATTTTATCATATGGGTGCTAGAAGGCGGTAGCCGATGGTCTGCATGTCCTGAGAATGACATTAAACTATCTGATGGTGAGGTTCCAGGTTTGGGGAATGTGGAGCACCCCTTATCGCCATTGCCCCCTTGTTCACCTGACCCGGAGTGGTAGTACCTGTTAGTCCCATCTAGGTGTTAAATAGAAAAATGTATTTATAAAAAAATGAGTATCTATTAAAAATGAATTTATTTCAAAACTTTATCGGCATTAAATGACCCAATGCAGTTGATGTGCCGCAAACCAACCCAAATTTTTTAGTTGCATGTCATCATATCCTTTTTCTAAGTTTTATCTTAACTAATCTAGCCATTTAATTATTTCATAAAGATAGTTCATGTGGATATGGAAATCTAATAGATTGGAATTGGAGTTATAAGAATTAATAAGAATAAATCTATTTACTTTGTTATTGTTAAAAATAACCACAATGGTTAATTACAGAATTAATAATAGTACCGGGTACTCGCTGGATTACCTCACTTTAGGAATAACTCCCTCACCTTAGAGGTGTCAGGTACTTTTTACACTAGCCAATTTTTCCTTAAGGGGCCCCCTCCCTTTCGGCACACATGTCTGGTAACAATTCTTTGAACCTCCCCCAACTTGGACTGTGGTATATCTACAGGTTCTGCTAGTTTGTAAGTAATACTCTGTTCAGGAACACAGAAAGTGAACATTTTTGTTGCATGGAGTATTTTATTTCTTTTTTTTTTTTTTTTTTTTTAAAATTCTTTATCTAGAATATTGTGAATGTTCTCCTGATCTGTATTGTTATCTACACAACGTTTCTTTCGATGTGCCTTCTTCAGGTGTTTCTCTTTGAACTCTGGAGGCTTCACGGAACTTTGAACCGAACCCTTTATTCAATCCTCGGGGGTAAACTGTTCTCATTCCGAAGGTTCCTGAGTTTGACAAGAAACACCCGAACAAGGCAGGAAGGTACATCGACCGAAATGTAGTGCAGATAACAAAGATGAGGACAATAGTCCGAATAATCAAAAATACATATTATCAAGCCTCATCTAAAAAAAAATTTAAAAGAAAATCTTTTTTATTTATTTATGGTATATCCACAGGTTCTGCTAATTTTGTTGATAAGAATTTTATGGTCTTATATAGCAGGATATAATTGAAAGTGAGTAGAGTAAAGGTTATTCGTAGGAAGTGGGTATTACAAACCAAACCAATTTTTTAAATGCATGTCATAATATCCTTTTTCTAACTTTTATCTTAACTAATCTAGCCATTTAATTACTTAATAAAGATAGTTCATGTGGCATATGGAAATCTAATAGATTGCAATTGGATTATCATACTTTGACATTTCCAGGTTTTAGGAGGCACAGGAAAAAAAAGGCCCTTACTCGAGCTAGGCTGTCTACATTTCACATCGACCGAAATGTAGTGTAGATAACAAAGATGAGGACAATAGTCCGAATAATCAAAAATACATATTATCAAGCCTTATCTAAAACATTTAAAAAATCTCATTTTTATTTATTTGTGGTATATCCACAGGTTCTGCTAATTGTTGATAAGAATTTTATGGTCTTATATAGTAAGATAGAATTGTAGGTGCGTAGAGTAAAGGTCATTCGTAGGAAATGGGTTAACACCTACTTTGACATTTCCAGGTTTTAGAAGGCACAGAAAAAATGCCCTTACTCTAGCTAGGCTGTCTACATTTCACATACAGCTAATACCTTTGGGAAAGGTATGCATCCGCCTGCTCTCTTCTAGCGATGGGTAAATAGCAGGGCAGACTTGGTCTTTAAGCTTAATTAGGAAACCAGTATAGTAGGAAAGCCCTAAATCAAAGCCTGTTAAATTCCGCCTAAAAATTGACCTTTTGTCACATCCTGTTCGTGCGGAGGGGTTGGTAGATATGTATACGAGCGAGGCTGGCGGTAAAAAGTGTAATAAATAATGAAAAGGAGATAGCATGGCTCTCGCCATGAGATTTAGACCCCAGAGGTTTAGTTGAATAAATCCCTTGAATGATAGGAACAAAAATTAGGTGCTAATGCAGAATAGCAGTCAATAGAGCGTTCGGCTAGAAACCACAAAGTTCCTTAGTTCGATACCGGCCCTCGCCAACTCAGCATATGATTAGCACAGGGATCTCAAACGCCAAAATCAATCTCCTTGGTCTAGCTCTAGTGAAAAGGGGATAGACTCCCTCGCCGATTGCCTGATACAGACTTTAGGCCACCCGACGACTTTACTACTTACTTTTACTTGCGTATAAAAAACACACCCGGAAATACCCGGAACCTTTGATACGCTACTTAGGTAGTTTCCGTAATCTAATGCTGTTTATACGTAAAATGCAATTCTAACGATATTATCTCTTGCGTGCTATTTTGCATTTGTACCAAAAATTACATTTTTAAAAAATTATTTTTTATCATTTATATATTTTATTTATATTATTTTATATTTTTCATTTATATTTTTTCATTTATATTTTATATTTTTTATTTATTGTATTTTATATTTTTTATTTATTGTATTTTTTATTTGTACTACCGCAACATCTACATAGAAACTATTTGGCACTGCACCTTACAATACCTAAATGTAATGTATATTTATAATGCCTACTGCTAATTTGTAAACGATACTTTATATTCTTTAACACAAAAAAGTGCCCATTTTATTACATGATGTATTTAATCATTCTTATTTTTCTTTTATATCTCTTGCAGAAAAAACACTATGAGATTTTACTACGATGCAAAGAACGTGTGATCCGGAGTTATATACGGGAGCAGTACATCGACGAAATCCACGACATTTTAAGGAACTACACCAAAAACAATGCAAAAAATTGCTCACGGATAATTTGGGCGGTAAAACACTTCTTTACGGCGCTCTCGTGACCAGAGATCGAAATCTGGTCTCCTTTTTCGTAGAACATGGGGCGAATGTCAACGAGCTGGTGATGAGGGAAAAGTATAGACCTCTCCTGATGACTGCCGTGAAACTTGGAGACCTGGACATCATAAGGCTACTCGATAGATTAGGGGTTGACCTTAAGAAAAAAGATAGAAAGGGAGCCAATTCTATTGTCCACGCTGTAGAGAGTAGACAACTAACAATGGCTCGTTATTTAAAACTTCGAGGTGTTGATATTAACTGTGCAACTTCAGTGCTCCTTTGCTCAAAAGACATAGACTTTTTAAAGAATGCTTTACAGTTCGGTTTCGATATCAACTTTACAGGTTTTTGCCGGAACACCGCGCTGATATTGGCCACCCTCTGGGGACGTGTAGATATCATGAAGGTACTTGTGGAGCACGGTGCGGATATTTATCACCGTAATTCTCGGGGACGGAACGCGTTGATCGAGGGTCTGAGTCAGAAAACGACGGTGGAAGTGGAGGAGTACTTGCGGAAGTTGTACACCAGGGAACATTACGTCGAGTGCATAGAGTTTCTCGGCGCCGATCTGATGATTTTTGAAGAGTCGTTTACGCAGGGTTACCTCTTTTGGACGATGGCGTTCGATTTGAGAAATCACCTGAAATTTCGTCGGCTGAAGAATGCTTGTTTCGCCGACAATATAGGAGTTGAAATAAGAAAGTTTAAGGACTTGAAGGCCATACAGAATGATAGCCTACAGCTTCTCCTACAAGCGATCCTCGTTTTTGTCCGAGTATTACCCATCACCCATGCACACCTCCACAATGCGATGGCAAAGGTAGCCACCAATGACTCTCTTATCGATGACTATGACACTACCCTTGGTATTTTGAAGGAACTGGCTATGTTCCATAACCCCGAAGCCAACATGTGCCAAACCGCTGGATACAAAGCCTTAAAGAGTGGACTGTATGTCTTAGAGAGGACCGTTTTCTTAGATGTTGAGACAATTACGGAAGAGGTCTACTGCCATCGTTATCAACTCCTTTACCAGTTCGTTGCACATAACGTATGGGGCGTCCTGTTTGCGTGCGACAAAACAAATTTGACCTATTATAATTGTTACAAGAAATACCTGACTCTTGTACTCGAGTTGCTCCTAGTGCGGGAATACGAATGTTTACCACGGAGAAGTAAAGAGTTCTCGGCTAAGTTCTTAAAGATATTGATCTCAAGGCGCATACCGTTATATCCAATTACACTACTTCATGTGGCCGTGGAGAAACAGTTGCCTTTGTCTGCTGTGAAAATCCTGCTAGAATGCGGGGCCGATGTTACTGCTAAGGATTTTGATGGAAACACGGCCCTTGATTTCGCTTGTGCATACAATGATAATATTGAGATGAAAAAGGAGATCGTCAAGACCTTGGTACAAGCTGGTGGTAATATGAAGACTGTGAAAGCTCCCGTTTACCGTTCTCCTATTGCGAATAGGCATCCTTCTAAAAAAGCCCGTCCGTCACAAAAGATTAAAATGACTCTTGATGTAGCCAGGATATTTGAGCACAAAGCGATCGATTTGCTATGTCAATTGATGAAGTAAAAAAAGCCCATCTTCCATTATCGTTTTCCCAGTCTTGCCGGATAGCGGATATATCTCTCCCTACCACCACACACACACGTTAACATTCTTTTCTTAAAAGGAAATACATCTGCCACCGGAGTAGATCGAAACTGTACAAGTCATGATTCAGTTCTACAAAAGTGTCAGTAGACAAAAATACTTTTTTTATTTATTATTTTTTTTTTTTAAGTATTATATAATCGAATTCGTTTCTTTGATACATTAAAAGAAACTTACCCTTGCATCCCCATCGAAACAATTGTCTATTAAAATCTGCTGACCTCCCTAACTTGTTTAGCTATACTTTTGATATTACTAAACAGTCACACCAACGTACATAAATGAATACACCCTACCTATGTCAGCCCATATCCGTAAAGATACGCTCACTCCCCCCCCACGCATATACACACATATAATGCAACACTCCGATTTGGTCCTTACTTAGGCTAAACGGACAGTCTGATCAATTGGCTGATAGCCCTAACACTTATTATTGTACCAACACTATTGCCCCTATGTAAATAAATGAATACACCCTACCTATGTCAGTCCACATCTTATCCCCACATATACACACATATGAGGAAGCGCGTGGTGTAATGGTTAAAGTCATGGCAAATGGACTCGTCGCCCCGAGTTCAAATCCTGGACGTGGTAATTGCATTTCACTTAGCGCTAATACTCTTGGGAAAGGTATGAATCTACTGTCCCTCCAGCTATGGATAAATAGTAGGGCAGACTGGGCTCTTTAACCTTGGTTAGGCAACCGGTCTAGAAGGAAAACTCTGAATTCAAACCTGTTGTACTCCGCTTAAGAAATTGACCTTGTGTCACATCCTGCTCGTGCGGGGAGGGGTTGGTAAATATATATACACACATATAATGCAACACTTCATTTTGCGCCTTACTAAGGCTAATCGGACGGTCAGAGAGGGCCCCTCAGATCAATCGTCTGGTCATGTCAAACCCTAGCACTTATCATGTGCTTGAAGGCGTTGGCTGAGGGTCTTAATGTCCTTGGTATGACGTTAAACTTTCTG